>CM057450.1:550868026-551558026 GCA_016271365.2 Neoceratodus forsteri | reverse complement strand
GGAGGAATGAAATACAGTTGGGAACATCTACCACCAAAGGTATTTGCTGAAGTCCCACAGATTTCGGTGGGAGAAGGCATGCCAATGAACTGCATCAGCAGCAGCACCACCAGGCAGTGAATCTGAAGATGATATAATGATGGCCAGGGGGAGGAGAACATTACGAAAGCAGGTAGAGAGAAAGAGTAAGAAAGCTGTTCAAGTGGTAGCCAATGCACAACTCCAACATCGTCCTTTCAACAGTTCTTTAGCCCATTGACTCTCACACCTCCGAGGGGCCATAAATCCCCAGCCACTACCACCCAGAGGTGGGAAAAATAGGAATCAATTGTCACGACCAGGGAAAAAAAGCACTTCACTCTCACTGGTCAAGTCCCTGAAATGGGCCAGAAATTTAAAGCCAACAGACCAAAGGCAAAAAGTTAACAAGAGCAATTGTGGAAATGCTAATACCAACTTGCTGCCCTTCTTTGTGAGCAGCACAGGTTTTCTATTGCTAATACAAGTTGCAATGTAAAAGTGTCAAGTGCACATCAATACCTACTTTTCCACAGTGTCTCTTTCTGATTTGTATCAGGTGTCTACAAGATGGTGTCACTGCCTTGAAAGCATCATTTTTCCAGCAGTTTGCATCACCAGTGACATGTGGACCAGTTGTCAGACTGCTGATTCCAGCAGTGACTGCCCACTGGGTCAGTTCTCCTCTTGGGTTTCCTCCTCTTCCTCATCCTCCTCTGGGTTAAGTGCCAGCAGCAGCAGTAGCAGTAGCAGTAGTCATAAGTCACCGAGGCCCCCTGACCTCTGCAATCAGACAGCTTTATGTATTGTTTGCTTTGACAATGACCATCATGCAGAAAATGTGTTATACTTCTTATAACAGAAATTTCAAGAGTGGCTCGCACCACATTCATTAACATCAGGTTTTATAGTATCAGATAATGGAAAGAGCATTGTAAAGGCAGTTGATGATGGGGGTTATAAACATGTTCCATTTTTTGCTCACTACATAAATCTGGAAGTTCAGAGACTCCTAGATGAGAAAGGTACTGCTGTGCAGACATGTGTACATCTGGCCAAAAATGTTTGAAGTCATTTTAGCCATTCTGTAAAGGCATGGAATCTGTTATGAAACATTCAGCAGTGGAATTGTCTTCCTGTCCACCACCTGAAACTTGATGTGGAAACACGATGGAATTCTACTTATTACATGTAACAGCTGCTAGAATAACAGAAGGCTATCCACCAGAATGTCATTGAACATGGTATTGGCAAAGGAGAGATAAACATCAGCCCAACTCAGTGACATGTGATTGAGACCCTCTGCACTGTGTTGAAGCCCTTTGAGAATGGCACCAGGGTCGTAAGTGCTGATGCAGCTGGTCTATGCCAGGTGATCTCCCTGTTGCGCCTGGGTTATGCCCCCGATCATCTCACTTACATAGATACATAGATACATACATACATAGATACATAGACAGTGTCGGCAGATAAGGGCCTATGGCCCACCCAGTCTGCCCATTTGAGCTTGTAAGTTCAGTTTGTTTTCCTAGAAGTCTGTTGCACCTTACCCCTGACCTCCAGAATTCCTTTATGTCTATCCCATGCATTCTTAAATCCCGTGATTGTTTCAGCCCCCACCACTTCCTCTGGCAGGGTGTTCCACACACCTTATACTGTATTCCTGGTCTGTTATACTGTGATGCTGCTATTTTGCACTAATATATAGATTTAGGCATCCATCATATAAGCATGAGTGCCAGGAATGTGCTTTTGATAATATTTTGCCAATGTTTATATCCTTCATAGGATTAGATCATGCATGATTATTTATACCTAACTGTAATGTATTACGTTTGTCTTTTACATATATTTCATATATCATATACTTAATCACTGATAAGATGATTGAGGATCATCAGTGATTACTTTATATTATATATATATATATATATAATATAAAGAGAGAGAAAACCTTTGTTATGTCTTATATTGTACATAGGCAAGAAATGTCACGTGTAATAGAGCCCTGTCAGCATTTCTTTTGTCCAAGCTGTAATGCTAACTGAAGCATATTCTATGTCTCATATGATACTCATTAGTAATTCTGTCTCCTAAGTCATTATCCAATACATATTGTTTCTCATATCCATAACTATGATGTAATCTCTTTGCTATGCTCTTATCTGTAGTATATAAGTCTGTATCCTAGCTCCATGCAAAGACAGAACAAGATCTTGGAGAACCTATGATCCTAGAAATACTGGAGATTATGTACATTCTTCAGGAGAGTGGTGAGAAACCCATCTCCCCTGTGATTTTCTTTGTCACATGCTTGGTGTAAGTAGTATAATAAGCATTTTTTATTACTCTTGCTTGTTTACGAATGTTTCTTGGCAGACTCCAGAGACATAAGAATCTGTATTATTATTATTATTATTTGCTCTACACACTAAGAGTTTCTGTTTAATGAGAAGGGCAGCCAAAACCTACATGCCTTAAGAGATAACACTGAAAAGGCAGAACTTATTAGAAAAAAAGTTTTTCAAATGAATGGCATTCTGGTTAATAACACTGATTCCTTACATTTTGAAAATTGAAAACAAGGAACTTAGGGATAAAAAGTCTGAAGTAATTACTGCAAGAGTTAACGTGCTGGTTTCAAGACCAGACCTTGACTGAGCAATGTGATTCCTTATGTTTAGATTACAGCAGACTTGAAATGAATGCTTTGAATCTAAATTGTAGCGCAGCTTCTGTTGATAACAGGCAAGTTTTACAAGATGAGAATGTCTTGTGATCTGAAAATAAGGCACTTTACAGTGTGCTAACTCCTGTATCTGAGCAGTTAGAATGTAGGAGCAAAAAGTCAGATAGGCGAACTTGTGCCGTTAGCCCGAGGTATTGGCATATGCCCATAGACCTTGCCTCTTCTGATGTTGAAGATGTTGATTTTGAACACTCACAGTATGCTGTGGGGTGGACTAGAGCTAAGGCTAGCCATTTGTTTTTCTGTGATTCACAAAATGGAGAATTGTTAAAGTCTCAAAATGGTGGACACACATCTCTTCAGGTTGCATCCCCATACCATTCCCAAGATGGCCACTCATGGTCATGTGGTGATGGTCATAACACAGTAACCCATGATGCCCTTGAGGTAATCCAAAATGGCCAACCACCACATCACAGAAGTTGGATCATGCAGTCACAGGGACCTGTGATTGCTGCCATAACAAACAAAACATACTGGCTGTTTTGGCATGAGTAATAATGTTATCAGTAAGACCAGTGTTTCTGAAGGATAGAAGATTCTCATTAAAAATAATGTTGATGTACTTTTGAATGAGGCTGATCGTAACCTGTCATGGAGTCTGTGTCTGACACTGCAGAAACAGTTGCTGCTAGCAATGTTTACTATAGCAGAATATCCTTGGTTAAGTAACACATTGCTAATTATGATGTGAAATGTGAAATAACATCAGCTTTCCCTGAGAAGAATGAATGTACTGCTTTTCCTATGCAGTGCATTAATACTTCAAGCTGTAACACTAAAAATAATGTTGCTACTATCCAGCAACCTTAAGGTGGGGAAACCCATTTTACATTTGATGGGGAGGGGACAACCATGATTCTGAAAGCCCCATGGCTGTGATATTTTCAGCATCATAGGTCACGTTGGGGGGGGTGTTACAGGTTTGATTTTTGAACCTCAGCTGACAGCTGTTTCAACTACTTTCTCCAGCCCTGAGGGCTACTGAAGCACAATCCATGGCTGGAGAACTATGTACAGCTTCCACTCCACTTTTCTCTACTGTGCAGGTACCCCTGATAGTGCCAGCACTGCCTGCACATGATGCAGAACCCCCTCCATCGGTGACACCTGGATCATCCCATACTGTGGCTGCAATAGTAGGCACAAGCCAGGAACAGTCTGTGTTATTCCCAGCACATGCAGTAGCAGACACAAGTCAGGAACAGTCTGGGTTATTCCCAGCACAAACAATAGCATGCACTTCTGGCAAAAAGATGCAAGGTATCCTAATACTGACATTGTCTTTTCTTTGGGGATCACTAACCATGGTCCCCGCATTGGTTAATTCTAAGCCAACTTTAGGGTATACTGAAACTGCTGCACCAGGGATAGCAATCTCAGCAGTTTTAGCCCAAAATACAATGGATACATCAGATCCATTGCTTATGCATCCCAGATGCTCTCTTCAGTGGAGCTAAAATACAACCTTTGTGAAAGGAATCTTTTGGCTACATACTGAGCAGTGAGATACTTTATGTACGTCATTAGATATGCACCCATTGTGCTGCATTCCAATCATTTTCCAACTAACGTTCTGTTGTCAGACAGAGTAAAAGATGACTCTGTATCCAATGCCAGACTTACACACTGGTCTCTCATTTTACAGGATCATGACATCACCATCCTTCCTATCAAAACCCTATCCTTGTTGGCCCATGGCCTACAATTTGCAGGAGAGACCCATGCTTGTTCACTCCAACCCCCTGACCTACCTTTCCCAGGGCCCTTTCTGACAGAACCCCAGAAAGTGTTAAAAGACACCACTGTGTGTCATGCTTTGATTGATGACTCAGCTACACATACCAACAAGGGTCAGACAGCAGGGTTTGGAATTCTTGTTGTACATCCTAGTGATGACAGAGTGTGAATGGCTAGTAATTGCATCATCGTATATGCACGATTCACAGGCAATGTTAAAACATGCCTGGCAAATAAAATGAAAAGCAAGGAGGTGAGGAGTCTTCTTATTATCACAAATGTTTGTGGATGGTTTAGAGCACTGGCAAGTCCTTGAGTGAAACAGGTTGTGATAATAATGAGGAATAAGAAAATTTTCCTTATATAAAATGATACCAGCACTCCACAAGAGGGTTAAGTTCTGCAGCTTTAAGAAATGGCCTTGATTTAAAGACTGCAGACACTGGCCGGATATTCAAAGGTTGCACCATGTGCAACAGGGATACACCAAGCGCAAGTACAGAAATGCGCCATTGTGCGATATTCAGGGAGGCGGCTGCAGGCTAATAAGCAATCGCCAGAGCACAATAGTAATGAATGCATGCGCAACCGTAGGGGGCAGAACCATGAATAACATGTGCAGTGCAATATTCAACAACATGCACCATGTGCAATAGGGGAGCTAGCAGAAGTTGCGCAACAGCGGAAATGATCCAAAATAAAAGGAAGCAAGAGAAGGGTGCAAGAACGCAAAAGGAAAGCCACAGGTGGGAGCATGGTGACATACACAAAGGCAGTACAGAAGGTAGCAGTGAGCAGGACTGGGCAGGAGCAGGACAGGGCCCACCAGAACTGGGCCAGAAACAAGGTAGGAGTGGGGAGCCTGTGCCACTGTGCAGTAAACTCTGTGGAGTGCCACAGTGGACTGAGGGCAGTGGCAGAAGGCAGGACAGCCACAGCCAAGGTCAGAGGTGTACCCAGTGCAGAGGAAGCATCAGGAATGGACAGCGGGGGAATGAGATAACAGCAGCAGGGAACACTAGCCAGGGACATGGCCAGCGCCACCTTCAGATGGAGGCAGTAATGAGGGGTGTGAGAAGGCAGGCAGCAGGGGGGTGTGGCCATGGAAGGGCCCGTTGGCGGTACACCCAGATCAGGCAGTACCGAGCCTGCATCAGCTTCAAACACTACTCTGACACAGAGATTGTGGGCCGGTACCGCCTGAACCGGGCAATCCTGAGGCAGCTCTGTGAGCTGTGCAGTGATGAGATGTAGGCACCCACATGACGGAGCCATGCTCTGTCAGTGGAGATGAAGGTGACAGCCGTCATGTGCCTGCTCACCATGGGCACCTTCCAGAGACCAACAGGGGACACAACAGGCATAACCCAGTCAGCCAGGTCACGCCTACTCACACAATTCCTCAGTGCACTGCTGCCACATGCTGCGGAGTATATCCATTTCCCCAGCACACAGGCAGAGTGCACAGCACACATATAAGAGTTCCACAGGGTAGCATGGTTGCCTGGCATGCTTGGAGCCATTGACTGCACCCATGTGGCCATTCGCACTCCACCTGGCCCGGACGGAGTGTCATACATCAATCGGATGGGGTATGTAAGCATCAACTGCCAGGTGGTGTGCGAAGCCAGGGGGTGCATTACCAACGTCTGTGCCATGCACCTTGGGAGAGCACACAATGCCTTCATCTGGCACCAGTTCACACTGTGCCACAGGTTTGGGAGTGGGGACATCCCCACTGGTCATCTAGTGGGTGAGTATGCATATCATGCAGGATGACATGAGCAGATGTGAGGGGGTGCATAGTCAGAGGTGCCATGGATACCGGCCTAGTTGGCCCATGTCAAAGTGATGCAGACCACCATTCTAATGTCCACTCTCTAAACACAGGTGACAGTGGCTACCCACTACGCCACTGGCTGCTTCCACCATACCAGTGCTTCACAACCCCATCGTAGCTACGGTACAATGAGGCACATGCCACAACATGTAATGTCATTAAGTGGGTGTTCAGGATGCTGAAGGCACGGTTTCGGTGCCTGGACACATCTGGCGGTGCCCTACAGTATAGCCCTTTGAAGGCCTGCGGACTATTCCTGGCCTGCTGTATCCTGCACAACAAGGCCACCGACTGTGGGATAGCCATAGACATTGAAGAGGGGGACAGTGGTGGGAATGATGAGGATGCCGGTCCAGCCAGTGATGGGCAGCCACCCCCTGGGTGAAGAGACCCCTGCCTGATCCGGATGTCATTGCTGCACTGGGACATCATTACAGAAGAGCACTTTGGTGAACACAGGTAGGTCACAGGGCCATGAGCAACCACCAATGGCAAGGGCACAGCCCACAGACAGGCAAGGCAGAACACCGGAGTGGATGGCGGTAAGGGAATGGGTCTGAGTGTGGCACCGCACATGGCATCAGGGATGGGCAGGGCCAAACATGACACATGCACACACACACACACACACCACAAGACATGCACAGGAGTAGATGGCACACCAACCCCAATTGCCACCTGCCCCAACAGGTCCACATGACCACACCCAGTGGCCTTCACTGTGTGTGCTGCAGACGCTGGGCACCATTGCACACTGGCAGACAGCACATGCAGGCATCGTCAGGCACACACCACAGTGGCCAGCAGCTGGGAGGGCGTGCACAGGGACCATGTGTGTGCAGACCCACCCGTGCGTTGCATGATGCACACCACACTGCACATAGGCAGCGGCAGACAGAGCCACAGCACAGTGCCACGGCTGCCATGGATGTGTGGGTGGCCCCGCTGAGACCTGCCAGCCATGCCAGGTTAACCATTGGTCTCATGGGGTGGCACTGACGGTCCCCCAGGGGTGACACTGCATGAACACGACCGTGTTCATGCAGGGGTCTGAAGCCCACCGAACATGCCCGCAAGAGGTGTGCTCAGTATGCCCACAGCTGAACCCGGTGTTGACATAGCAGGTGTCACACAGTGTCGTGAGCGGGGGGTGGACACGACACTGCATGGTGTCTGCAGTGGATGGGCACTGAACTGGGTGCCCAATGTGGCCATGATAGCTATCAATGCATTGGTCTGCCTGTCAATGGCAGCGTTCACATCTGCCTGCTGCCAGGCCATCTCTGCCAGGAGCAGACCATGGTCTCTGCTGCACCACTGCTCTGCCTGGCGCAGAACCACACTGAGTGCATCCACCGCAGTCACAAGCTGCATCTGCTGATCTACTGAAGCATGGAGTAGATGGCTGTGCTCATCAAAGAGGTCATCCGCCAGTCCAGCATGCTGTCCCTCATGGTGTTCCTGGCCCTGCTGGCCAGTACCCCTTGATGATGGGTGCTGCACACAGAGCCATGCGGGCACGTCACATGTGGTGCACTCCCACGCCCCCGACACTGTCTCCCCATCACCATTGGCTGACTGCTGGCACTGCCCTCCGGCTGCTAATTGCTGAAGTACACGGTGCCGCCGCGGTGGCGCAACAGCCCACCAACTGGATGCACACCAGTGCTGCCCACTGGGGCATACAGGCCTGAGCTGGGACTGTGTTGTTCGCCAGGCCTCCACGGTGGCACCACCTATGGCAACACCTGTGCCATTGCCTGCTGTGGGACCATCCTGTGTCCCACGCTATCACTGTCCGGGATGTGTGGTCCATCATCATCGGTGCTGGATCCAGCACCAATCCATGTCCCAGCATGCTGGAGACCAGGGGCGCTATCACACTGGGACACAGGCAGGGCCTCATCTGCACCTGCACCACCATCATCAGTCTGGACAGACGTGCAGGTATGCACTAGTCCAGTCCCTTGGACACCTGTGGAGGTGGATGGGTGATCCTCCATATCTGGGGCATCCCCCTTGGTGGACACACCCACCACCGCTGACCCATGTAGATGCTCAGGAGCTGTAAGGGAACACATTAGCGTTAGTGGCTCCGCCCTGCCCTGTGGCATTCCCTCCACCACCCACACAGTGACAGCACAGGACCTACCATGCAGTGATGGGCTGCCACCTGTCTGAAGCCACCACCAGGAATGCCCTCGATGGCACAATTCCACATGCTGCCAGCCACCCGCTCCTCCTGTGGCATCAGGCGTGGCACATCCAGCTGGCCCCCACCGGTGGCAGCATGTGCAGCCCTGATGGCAGCCACCTATCTTTGATCCACCTCCTGTCTGTGCCGACCTTCTTCTTACACTCCTGCATGGACCACAGGTGGCTGCCATGCTGGTTCAAGGCACGTGCCACCTCACCCCATGCCACAGCATGGGCCTGTGGTGTTCCCTGCTGTCCACTGAGCAGCAGTTCCCTGTTGAGATATGCCTTGAACAGGGCATCTGATTTAGCCCGGGTGAAGTTGGGCCTCCTCCTTCTCCCCATCCCTGTTCATCCTCTTCTTCACATCTGGTCATGATTGAACCTGTGGGAATGATAGGTGTTACCTTTGACTGTGCAGTCCCATTCAGCCTTCACAAACCACAGTCCCCACATCCCAACAGCATGCAACCCACCACAATAGACTGCAATACCAAACTATGTCCTCTGCAGACCCATGTCACATTCATACAGCACAATGCATGCAAATGAGGCAAGGCGCAACTGTAAGTGGATGCTAATGCAGTGGTTGCGCCATGGAATGGCTGATGAGTTGATTTGCATATGCAGGCTGAATATCACGCTGTTGCACCTTGCACAATGTTGTTGAGTGTGCTCAGGCTATGGCACAGCACTGTGACGTGCACAATCAGCACCGCACGGCGCATGCCTGGGGTGCTGACACGTGCAGCGCTGCTGATGTGCTGTGCATGGGAGGCAGTGAAGGACACAGCCACAACTGTACCTGTGGCACTAGTGCGCTGTTCGACCATGTGGCACTCATGCCCTGATGCACCATAGGTGCCATGGAGCCTCAGTGTGGTAGGCCACTGCAGGGCGTCACACACAAGCACCCTACCACACTACATGCAGGGCATCCCAATAGCATTGTGGCGCTCCGTGCACGGACAGGCCTTTGACCCTGCGGTCAACCTTTTCCCCCTAGGTGCCATGCATCCGCATGGGTGCACCCCTATCGTGCAGTTCAGTGACAGCACGATGGGGACTGGCAGTGCAGTACCACGCTGCCTCTGCACGTGGGGCACATGCTCTACAGAGTGCCATTTTGATAGCGATACACACTGCAGGATGGCATGCAGGAGAGCACAGATGTGGAGCGCTATACAGCTGGTCAACTTGGTGGCCATAGTTGAGCCTCATGCTGGTGCCCTGTTTGGCCAGGATCCCCTGGACAGGCCATGTAGTGCTGTGTGGGAGGAGGTGGCTGATGGCCTGGAGGAGGCAACCGGGATCACCAGGACAGCTGAGCAGTGTCGCCACAGGTATGGTGACTTATGGCAGAGGGACCCTGATAGACTGGGATGTCTGCAGGCATGTGCCCGGTGAAGTGCCATGCCACGGCCAGGTAGGTGTTCCATCCATGCACTGGTAGCATTCATCTGTCCAGGTATCACGGTGTGTGTCCACCCCACAGGGGGGTGGGGGCCATCTAGTGGGGGTGGTGGTGGTGGGGGTGCATCATGGCTGGGCTGTGCAGACATGCACACACTGGGGGGGGAGGCTTTGCTACTGGTTTGTACTGATGTTTCCCTCTCCATGTTTGCACCCTAGGCCCGGAGGAGCGCCATAGGGTGAGGCAGGCCCGTTTACAGCAGGACAGAGTGGGTGCACCACAGATGCAGCAGGGATGAGGTGGAGAGGCCATGGGCCAGCAGCACCCAGCTGGTCTGGATGCAGGTGAGTGCTGTGTTTCCCCTTAGATCTGTGCATGCTGGGTTGCAGGGGTGGTAGCAGGGCGTGGCCACCAGCACTTGGCCCCACTGCCATGCACACCACACGGTGCACTCAGCACTATCCTGTGGCACTGCATGTGTGGTTGGACAATCGCAGGTGGTCCGTGCGTGCACTGGGTACATGGCTGTGCCACTGCCTTCGCACCTCATAGCCATGTCACTGTACGGCCACGGTGGTGCTGTGCGAGACATGGGCTTTGGGTGTGTGCAGCATTCTGGATGGCTGTGGGTGCCTGGGTGGGTCATGTGGGTGCTGTCACTGTGGGTGGTCGCATGCCATCACAGAGGCGTGGCCCACAGCTGTATGCCGTGCACAATGGGTTGGCTGCAGGGGTCTGGTTAGTCTGCGTAATGACTCTGCTCCCTTTTCCTAGGTGGACAACATTGGATTGCACTTGAGCGGTGTGCAGGAGCTGCTGCAGCTCATGAGGCAACCCTTGAGCTGCTAAGAGACTGGATCAGGGGCGGAGGATGGCGGCAGAGGAAGGCACAGAGACCGAAGTGGGAGAGGGGTTGGTGCTAGGCCCACTATGCCCTGATTTGTATTCCCCCGGACTAACCTTCACACCCTTCATCCCACTCCCAGTTGTTCACCTTGCCCCATGCCCACCCCACCTGGTTGTGGCCCTTCCCCCATTGTAAATAGTTGTATATATGTTTTGAATTTCTTACATCTTTAATACATACATTTTATTATGACAGCTGTGGTGGTCTGTTTTGCAGTGGGCTTATGGTGCTTGTCTGCAGTGGTGTGCATGGTGTCGGGGGTGGTGCAGGCCTGGGCCTGTGTGTGTCCGGCAGGGACCCGCCTATGGTGTGGGTGGGGGACTCAGTCCCTGTCTGTGGTATGTGTGTTGTTCCCTGTGCACTGGATGCCTGTGTGCAGTGGTCCCTGATGCATGCACCATGTCCCTGGTGCCCCTGTCAATATGTCCATGGCCCGTGCAGCTGGCACCCTTGCATGTCTGTAGTATGCATGGTCTGCTGGCATGTCAGTGGTGGCTGTCCATGCTGGTCACCCTCTGGCCCTGGCACAATGGCAGCTTGCCTCCTATCACTGGTATGGTGCACATCTGTCTCGGGTGGCACTGTGACCTATGCTGTTGTTGTCCCCCCTTCATGCTGTCACTGGTGTCTGTTGCAGGGTCTGTGCTCTGATTTCTGTCATTTGTGCTCTGGCCGCATGCTGGTGGCAGATGGCTTCATGGTGCATGCGCAGAATGGCTGGTACACCTGTGCCATGATGGGGCACAGGCCATGGGTACACAGCATCAGTGGTCGCACGGCAGTGGAATTTGTTGCCCCGCTATTGTGTCCCTGTGCTGGGGTGCCCTTGGGTCTGGGTGGGTGTTTGTCCATGCCCTGTGTTTCATCCTGTGTGGCGCATGCCTCCATGCACCACTGTGGGCATCTGTGCTGGCTGTTGGGGCCAGTGCTGGGACAGGGTGTGTGCTTGGGTGGGTGTGTGGGGTGCTGTTCTGCTGGTGTGGTGCTGGTGCTGGGTGCTGGTGGTGGGGTCCAGGGCAGGCCTTGTCACATACAGGGTCCCTCAGGTGCCAACTCAGGGTTGACCTCTCTGCTGTGCCACGGGGGGGTCATGCAGGGCAGCACTGTGTCTGCAGTTGTTGCATCAGTGGCTGGTGCCACCCACTGTGGGGTGCTCACAGTGGGCCTGCCATGCATGGCTCCATGGTGCACAGGGTTGCATTGTCACAGTGGGGGTGGTGGCATGCATTCGGTGCCATGCACTGTTGGGCACTGCTTCTGGGCAGGGTGTCTGGGGATCACTGTGCAGGGTGTGCTCTGCATTGGTCAGATGGGGTGGCACTGGGTGGCTGGACCTCCTTGTGTTGCGGTCACTGCTTGCCAGGGGGTGTGCTGGGGCACCATGCCCCAGCTGTGGATTCAGTGCTGGTGTTCATAGGCTGGTGGTTCATCCAGCTCACAACAGGTTGTGCAGTTCATGGGGTATGGAGGGTGCTGTCTGGTCTGCTGCATGCTCCTCCACCCATGGCTTCCATGGGTGGTGCACCCTTGCATCCTGTCCCTGCGCATCCCTGGTTGTTCTACTGCGCTACTACCCTGCTCCACTGTGCATCCCTGGTTGTGCCATGATGCAGTTGGTGCAATATTCAGTTGTCTTCTAAAGCACACCTTGGCCTGCACTGCGTTTGAATATCGTGCATGTTGCACATGGGCGCACTACATTTGTGCCTGCTCCTGCTATTAGCTACTTTGTGGCGCGGTTTGAATATCCAGGCCACTATGTTTTATTATTATGGATTCTAATTGGGTCAGTTTCTCTCTAAACTGAATTTCTTTGGAAAAAACAAACTTCCAGAAATACTCTAATATTACCCCTGTGAAATACAGAGACTTGTTTGTGTACATCACAACCTAACCAGTTTAAATACAAACTGTATATTTTTAAGGTTTGAGCATATTGCAAACATGAATCTTACACTCAAAGAAGGACCCTCATTTGAGGCAGTGTTTAAGTTCCTTAATAAAGGAAATGAGAAATAACTTCCAGAAATAAGCCCTTATACCCCAATTGTATTGTCTTATAAGCAGGGCCCCTACTTTTCTGTGGCACAGTGGGACCAAGTTCTGTGACAAGAGTACCATTTGCCGCAGAACTTCTGCGGCGGTGGTTTGTAATTGCTGCAGAAGTTCTACGGCACTAACAAACTACCACATCACAGTGACAGCTTGTCATCCTGACTTCACTTTCATGGCAGCTTTTATAACAGTCAGGATGGTGGAAAGCACAGTAACACTAGTTCAAAAAATAACAGAATTATAAAAATAATTTTATGCCTAAAAAAGCAAAACAAATGTCTCTCCCTTAAGGTCCTAGCCTGTTAAATAAATGACATATGCAGAGGGGATCTTATGTGATAAATAAGGTATTTCTATATGCATGCTATCTATCCCACTAATGAGGTTTCCACTGTCTATCACTTATATATTTGTATATGCTTTCTACACCACTCTTGAGGTTCCTGTGTATCACTTATATATTTATATGCAATCTGTACACATACAAATGTGTGTGTGTGGTGAGAGAGACAGAGATACTGTATGTGTGTGTGTATGTGTGTGTGTGTGTGTATATATATATATATATTTTTTAATTTCCATGAACTTGCATCCTCATTCATACAGGTCCCATTAGAAATGGAATAGAGGAGTTATTGCAAAACTCATTTTTGATGTCAACCTGCTTTCCCTGACACACTGTGTAACACCATCAGGCCATGATATGCATGTGAACCGATTGTGAGATAAAGCTCTCAGACCAGCACAATGTGTCCACCATGTGACACAACACTGCACCATACCTTCCAGGCTCCGAGCAATGATGTGTTCCACCAATCCTTGTGTGCCCAGCCAGCTCCCAGAGCTAATCTCTGAACCTGAGTTGTTGACATGGAAACACAGCATGCTACCCTCTGGCCCAACAGATGTCCCTGCAAACAACATTTCTCCATAACTTTTAGGTGATTCTATCTACCAATGACAATATGTAATCAATAACCCTGGCAAAAATCGTACATTGCAATTATTTATTTAACAGGTCTATTCTTTTCAACAGGTCTACACATTATTTTATTCCACTTTTCTGGGCATAATTACTTTATTTTTCTTAAAATGACAGTTAAATTCATTTTACCAGTTATTCATTTCAGATGGCATCTCTATACCTTAAAGGCACAAATAGGTTTGTACAAAGTGAGGTATGGACTTAAAAGGTCAGTGCCATTGACAAGGCTTTGTTTAGGCTGGACCTAGTGCAATAATGTAAGACTGAAAATTGTATTAGGCTGTAGTGCAGGTTGAGCAAATATTACCATGCCTGATGTGCTGTGCCACCATCTCTGGCAGTGGGAGCTGTGGTAGATAAGTGACTGTTCATTTCTGTTGCAGATTGCAGCCATTTCATTAGCTAATGTATGATGTTATAGCAATGATAACATCACATTCTGAGCATATAGGGGGTTTAGGATATAAAAAAGGGTGAAGGGAACCAGATTCTATGGAAAAACAGAAATATTAATAAAAAATCAACAAGAAGAGTGAATTCTGCGGCACCGTAGAAGTTCTGTGGTAGATTACAAGTTCTGCACAAAATTCTGCGGCCGCAGAATTCTAGAGACCTTGCTTATAAGAACGTGAAAATGACATTCACCTATCCAGTGATGGCCTACTCATTTGGTATCACTGTGGTAACAATCATGAAAAGTTACAGGTAGTTCCTGAACACCTGAGGGTAGATTTTATCTACTGTACCGAGTACATGATACTCCAACTGGTGGACTCAAGTGAGTCAGTAAAAACCCTACACAGACTGATATCCTCTGTCTGGTGACCACACATGAGAAAGATGTAGAACACTACATTAGGCAGCTCATTACCATCATTAACCTGCAGTTTCTTCCTGAAAACTCACTATGAGGAAAAGGCGGATACTACTGCTCTCAGTCTAGTAGAATGGACAATATTTCTGGAATAATACACACCTTTCAAAAATGTGTACAGATGACCACTTCATCATGGCCACTCTCTTGGACCCTCAGTTCAAAGACAAATTTCATACATTCTTTAATGCATAAGAATGCAGTAAGAATCCGAAGTCCTATAAAGCCTGCCTTATCCATATGGTCTCTGTACATATATGTCGCAAAACAAGACCAGGAACACAAGCAGAGCAGAAGAACAACACTCATCACCAGCTCTTGCAATCACAATGACAGGCCAGGTGGATGGGCAGGAGGAAGGAGGATCCCAGTGTGGTTCTACTGCTTCTACTGAACATCACAGAAGTCAATCATTTTATCTCCAAGTCAACTTGCTACTACTGCTGATACTGCTACTGCCCCCAGAAAGACAGCCACTGATGACAAACCTTCTGTGGGAACAACTATCTGACTATGGCTTGATGGAAAAGCATGACAAGTCACTTTCTGACACAGTGGTGCCTGAGATGCCAGCAAACAAAATGGTGCAGGATTATCTGAATAAGAACATGCCAGTAGCAGAAGATGAGACTATCGTACTTGTACCAAAAAAGGACAATTTGGGACAGAGGGAGAGAGGGGATATGATAGAGTTCTTTAAATACCTCTTTGACACAGGTAGCTGCTGAACACTTCAGCTGCCCACCTGCAAGTACGTACTCAGAGAATTTTCAGTGCTGCAGGCAATATTGTCACTGACAGGAAAACATGCCTTTCAACCCAAAATGTAAAGATGATCAATTTTAAATTTTAAACCTGCCCTTTTCCAAAGCCCTTTGCCACAGTTTATGGATGATGAATCTCTACATTTCTGGCTGGGCTAAAGGCAGAGAGGAGGAGGTGGATGGGGAGGACTTCTGTGTCAATTAGGTTTTTTTGCAACCAGTGGCCTATAATACACACACACACTGCGGGATGCTGCACTGTTGTCTTCACTCAGTCTTCTTCAGATTAATGTTTTGTGAATTATTGCCAGGTCTACGCAAGTTGAATAAATAATTCTTGGGGCAACACTGACCATGAAACCAGTGTGTACAACACTTATCCATGGCATAACAGGAAACCTTGCCCATGTGTATCACTGTCCAAATGAGCACACAGTGTTTGGAACCGGTAACCCACATTGTGAGATGCTGCACTGTTGTCTTCACTCAGTCTTCTTCAGAGTGTTCTGAGCATTTTTGGCAAACCTACACAGGCTTAATAAGAAATTTGGGGGGCATCATTGCCCATAAAACCAGTCTGTAGAACACATCAAAGGCATAACAGGAAGCCTTGTCCATATATGGCACTGTCCCAATGAGCACTCAAGTTTTGGAACCAGTAGACCACACTGTGGTATGCTGCACTGAAGACTTCTTCAGATTAATGTTTTGCAAATTTCTGGCAGGACTACACAGACCCAATAAGCATTTGTTTCGGCACCATCGCCCATGAAACCAGTGTGTACAACACTTGCCCATACAGTTATACTACCAGCGTTCCTTCCCCCACAAAAACTGCTTTAAAGCCTGCACTTCATTCAAATCAATTCAGTTTTCTTACTTGCTTTTTTATCATTTTAACATGCTAGGGGGTCTTACAACACTTATCCATGGCATAAGAGGAATTCTTGTCCATGTGTGACACTGTCCCAAAGGGCACACAGGTTTTGAACCAGTAGCCCACAGTGTGAGATGCTGCACCGTTGTCTTCACTCAGTCTTCTTCAGATTAATGTTTTGTGAATTTTTGCCATGTCTACAAAGGCCAAATAAATAATTTAGGGCCAACATTGACCATGAAACCACAGGGTGCAATACTACACATGGCGTAACAGGAAGCCTTGTCCATGTGGCACTGTTCCAAATTAGAGGGTACACAGTTTTTGGAACCAGTAGCCCACACTGGGATGTTGCACTATTGCCTTCACTCAGTCTTCTTCAGAATAATATTTTGTGAATTTTTGGCAGGCCTACACAGGCCAGATAATTAATTTTGGGGGTAATGTTGTTCATGAAACCAGTGTGCACAACACTTATCCATGGCATAATGGGAAATCTTGTCCATGTGTGGCACTGTCCCAGTGGGAACACAATCTTTGGAACCAGTAGCCTATGCTGTGGGATTCTGTACTGATATTTTGTGGGCATACATCCGCCTTACAAACCATTCTATTTTGAACATTGTTAGCAAAGCACTCTTGTTTACTAGCATTGTCATTGTTTGGTATTGAACGGACACAATTTGTGGTACCAGTAGTCCTCAATGTGGGCCACTGCATGATCTTGCAGTTTGGGTTTTTTCACAAGCCCAATGCATTATGTTATTTAATGTTATCCCATTTCCTAATGCTTTTTAATAGTCAAACCAGTTCAAACTAGTCCACCAGTAAGGCAATTCTGGTGAACTTTACCTGGCTTGATAGTCAAAGTTTGCATGGTCAAACTTTGGAAGGGTCGCACAGCCATATTTAAAAAGTAATGTGTGTAACTTAAGTAGTGTTTTACATTAGTGTGCCTCAGAGATCAGCGCTGGGACCAATCCACTTTAATGTCTTTTTAAGTGACATTGCAGAAGAGCTAACTCTGCCATAGGATAGACACTCCAGTGGGTGGAAAGGATGAGCAGAGACCTGAAAAACTAGAAGAGTGGTCAAGAGTATGGCAGCTTGGTTTCAACGCAAAAAAGTGCAAAATAATGCACTTAGGGCATAGAAACCCAGAGGCAGAGTACAAAATGGGTAGAGTGTTATTGAGGACTACCAATGAGACCCGATGGTAATTGTATCTGATGACTTGAAGGTGGCCAGGCAATGCAACAAGGCAGTCGGGAGTGCTAGTGGGATGCTGGAGTGCGTAGAGAGGGGTATCATCAGCAGAAAGA
The DNA here is from genome assembly GCA_016271365.2 of Neoceratodus forsteri. NCBI lineage: Eukaryota > Metazoa > Chordata > Ceratodontiformes > Ceratodontidae > Neoceratodus > Neoceratodus forsteri. The sequence goes on along the minus strand of CM057450.1, from coordinate 551,540,285 downwards.
GGGAGATGGTGCTGCCTCTGTATAGATTGCTGGTAAGACCCCCCTCTAAAGTACTGATTCCAGTTCTGGAGACCACATCTCCAGAAGGACATAGACAAAGTGGAGGCAGTTCAGAGAAGGGCAACTAAAATGGTTCAGGTCTGCATCAAAAGCCCTATGAAGAGAGACTAAAGGCGCTTTTACATGGCACTGACTTGGGCCGCTCGGTTTTGTCACAGTCCTGTAACGCTCCTCCCACTGCGCTCCCATGCCACTTGTACACGGCAGTGGCATTTCGGTTGTTTGTCTCTTCCTACGTTTTGGCCATGTTTCCAGCTATCCAGTGTCTGGTGACATCACAGCAAATTAACGGAACTCTGAGCGGTATTCTGCCTTGATTACAACAACAAAAATGAACTTCTATGCAGAATTCGTTTAGGGCCAATTTTGCCCAGTGAATTCTGTTGAAAACAGTAAAAAATTTGTCCAAAGTTAAGTGGAGAAAGGTAACTCACAAAACTGAAGTTATTCAAATGTATTAAGGAGCCCAATTCAACAGGGATGATTTTTTAAAATGTTTTCAACAGAATTCGTTAGGGAAAATCCTCCCTAAACAAATTCTGCATCGAAGTAATAATTTTTTGTGATGTTAGCAAATATGGGTATTTTGCTTTGCAGATCTAGCCGTTCATGGAAACGAACGGAAAGCTGCTTTTACATGCCAGGACACAACAGAACAGAAGCCAGTGAACCCACTCTGACAGGGAACGTATTTTGGGGTGAGCGCTCACTTTTGTTGGGCAATGGTTTGCTTGCACAAACATTTTTGTATCAGAACAGCGAGTCTGTAAAGCCTGTTACGTTACAAGGCACTGTGTAAAAGTGCCTTAAAGCCACACTCTAGACCATTCCTCCAGTTTACCTACTGTAGGTCCCTCCTCATTTTTTCCACCCCTCTCGGAGTGTCCACCCTGTTGCAGATCTTAGTGTCATCTGCAAAGAGGCACACTTTCCCTTCCAGCCCCTCCACAATGTCACTTATGAAGACATTAAACAGGACTGGCCCCAGAATTGATCACTGTGGCACCCCGCTGGTCACCCTCCTTTCCTCAGAAGTGTAGCACTATACAACAGAAATAGTTGTGTTAGTCCCTGGGACCCAAAGAGGTTTCAGAACCCATTGTGGGCAGACAAGATGGACCATTGGTCTCCTTCTACCATCGGCATTCTATGTTTCTGTGTTTCTAGCTCAATATATACACCTAGGAAGAGAAGAGGGAGAGAGAGGGGATATGATAGAGTTCTTTAAATACCTCACGGGGTAAATAAGGCTTATGAGTGTAACACAGGGGTCCCCACCCCTGCCTTTTTACTAAAATGACAGGTGGCATGCTGTTGGCATTTGGCAGCAATACCTGGTGGGGGACCTGGGTTCAGGGAAGGATGAGGTTACCTGGTACAAGGGACCTAGGTTTGGCTACTCTGCACAGGGGCACCCAAGTAAATCCAACTACAGGAAGCAATAACTGTAATGTCCAGAACCAGAATTGGGATTTTCAGTGTGGCTTTATTTATTAACTAACTGAACATAAACAAAGCATTGCATGGTCCCCAAAGGGCTACGTTACTGTATGTGCAGATTAGAGGTTAACACAGCGGTCCATTTGAGGAATGAACACATTACTACAGTTGTCTGGCTTTGGACCCATCAGATGCTCAGCCGGACTTTGCATGCGCTTTGGATACATAGCCCGACTGGCCCGGCTCCCCTGCCGGCCACTTGACTCTGGTCCACTTGAAGAATGAACCCAAACTTTACTTGGAAAGACATCCCATCAAACAAGGAGACTCCCAAACTGTGGCTCCCCACACCACTTAGAGTCTGCGACTCCTAGAGAGATTTGTTTTCTTACTTCCAATCAAACTCCCATCAAACAAGGAGTAATTTTCCCATCCTGTGGCTCCCCACACCACTTAGAGTCTGCGACTCCTAGAGAGATTTTCAAGTTGCGACCCATGTCTGGGTACCCACCCCATCACTGGCCAAGTGCATGAGGCAAGTAGCAAAACACAGAAGAAATCCGTAGAGGTGGACCTGGTTACTAAAGATGGGGGGTTTTCCCACCTCCAGCTCCCACAGCCCATACCCGGCCATTTCTCTGGATACACACAGAAAACTTTAGGACTTTAAAATGCAGATTGAGCGGTGGATGACCTGAAGCACCCCCTCTACAGCGAACTTTAAATCCATTTAAAACTTTAAACTGTTTGACTGCTCCATTTGTTCATCCTAGTGTACATAGTCCTCCCAAATAGCAGTCCCCATTCATGTCCCAACTGAAGAAAACAATTTGTTTGCCCCTTCAAATGGAGCCAAACACTCACCCATTCGTTGCAGGTGCCCCACAGGTGAAGTACTGTAACCTTTGCTGTTATACAAGAACAGACTAAAATAAAACCAGGCAGCTTCCTTCCATGGTGGGAGAAGGGGATTGCCCCTGGAACCTACAGAGAACTTTTCCTCCCCACCCCCAAGAGAGGGAGGCACTGAGACCGGGGGAGCGGTCTCCACCACTTTAAAAAAAAAAAGGTAAACATAGGAACACTTCCTTTTTCTTAGTGAGAGACTAAACAGCAGACTGATGCTTCCTTCTTGCTTAAGGACAAACGGAAGACTGACTTTGAAATTCCCAAAGTTCTAAACTCACTCCCTGAGCTGTAGATTCCAATGTGGCTCATGCAGCTGCGACAGTTCAATAGTGATGTCATCTCTCAAGTCTCAGCTGTGACTGAGGACAGAGTGAGACAGTGCGAAACCCATTTAACTGGAGTTTCTCAAGCTGCCTTCCCTGTCTACCACTAGGTCTTACTGGGATTCTAGTAACCCCGGGTAACAAAGGGGTTACACTCGCCCTTAACCAGGAAAATGACTTTCCCCAGTCATTATGCACCCGGCCTTAGGCCATCCCACCCTATGTGCTACCTGCGGAGGGGGGTGATCAGGCCCCCTCCTACCATGTGCGAGCACAGGTAGGCAACACTAAGGGCCTAGAGGCCTATAGCTGACCTATCAGCCTCTACTCTATCCACTTACTATGGACACCTAGTGGCTCTGGTAGAACCATCCAGAGCATAGCCCTGATAAATCAGCACTGCGGCCCCTACTGTAGGTCAGGACCACAGCCTGTCCATCCCCCCTAACCCTCTAGGGAAAACCTATCTGCCTCTAACATAACATCCCAAACAAAAACAAAACCCGGGGACTTCCCCGACCCTGGGCAGCCTGCAACTACAACCATTAGCAATAATAACACAGTACATTTAAATTCTACACCAATAGCATTGACGAGGAACTCCGATGAGCCCCTCCTCCTCTTCTTGTTTTCTCTTCTGTCTTCCAGGACACCTGTAAGAAAAGACAAAAAAAAAAAAAAAACACGTCCTAATCTGCATGTACAGTCTATCTAAACAACAACAACAACAACCCTTACCATGCAGAAAAACAAAACACTGAACAATCCCAAAAAAGAAAATTTTTTTTTTTTTTAGAAAAAAGGTAGAAAAACAGTATTTACATTAAAGTACAATAATGACATTGGTAACAATACACCTTTTGGGGGGATGGAGTGCCCTAAAAGTCCCAACTAGTGACTACAAGGCCGAAGGCCAGTCCAATAAAGAGTCTCTCCTGGGCCGGATCCCCGTGAAACATAGTTCTTTAAGGCAATAATCCCAAAGAGGAGAGTCTTTGCTGACAATTCACACACTTTTGAAGTCTGTAGTGTAGGATGTGTACTGCAGTGTCATAAAGATAGAATAAAAAGATTTTTTCGGACTTACCAGCCTCTTGAAGTATTCAGATTTCACAAACCTGGTCCCTTCCGAAGACTCTCCGTGGCAGCATTTCTTCTGATACAGCTGGGCGGACATCTTCCGGGAACCCACAGGAGTGCAAATCTGGAAACAGCTGGGCTGATGTCATAACTGGAGAAGGAACCTTAGAACAGGAACAAAAAGAAAAACAGCTGGTCCGGCGTTATCTGATTACCAGGCAATGAACAGGAAACAGCTGGGCTGGTGTCCTCTCTGGATCTGAAGTCATCTGGTGGTGCCAGTAGATGGTTGCTGAACAGGACAGTACACTGTGGACTGAAGAATATGGGGCACCTGATTCCTGGTTTATTCATACTGGCAGTTCAATAAGGGCACTTCACAGTCTTAGTGTGGCAGTATTGACTACCACAGCTCGGCTCTCCATTTTGTAGGCACAGGCTTAATTACTGGGAGGTCCTTGCACTGAGGCCAATAGTAGAGGGGTCAGGGCTTGAATTATTACTCCGTCTGGGCGCACATAATTCACACAGTTGGAGACTTCACGTCCCTCTCCATCCACTATTCTCACTCTGTCCATAAACAGTGTCCTGCCTCTCTTCCACTGTGCATACTTTTAGTGGAACAGTCTATTCTTTACATGCTGTTAGCCCAGGATGCACATGTTTCATTGCTTCATCCCAGATCCAGGATTTTCTGCAGTTCTCAATCTCCTCCCAGACTCTCCGAGGAAAGGTAGGAAAGGTCATACCAAAGATTTCATTGGCCTTTCTATGAACCAGTCTCTCCTCTTTACTTGTTTTGGTCAATCTGAGACCGCTGGCCTGGCTTGGGGGTGGCCAGTCCTGGTTCTGCCAGCTTCACATCCTCAATGAAATTAAAGACGGATCCCTGACTTCTTCTTCTTCTGGTGAAGCCAGGGCAGTGGCATCACCACCTTCTTGAACACATTCCTCCTAGGCTGTTTACCCGTCCCTTTCTCACAAGGCCACATGGTTCCCCTCATCTTCCTCTTCACTGAGGATCTGAGCCCAGGAGTGAGCAGTAGTTCTCACCCGAGACTATCCATTCATTACTGGAGCGGAGGTCGACACCTCCCATTCAACGGCCTCCCGCATCTCATCTTCACCTTCGAGACTTGGGCTAGGCCCCCCCACCCAGGGGTCTATTGATGCTTTATCTGAACTTGCCTTCTGAGATCCAGCATCCAATGCTTCAATTTCAGATTCAATCTCTAATTCTGCACTCTCTAACTTTGTGCCACACTCCCCCGAGGGACCTTCCTCCACAGGCTCCGCCTGATGCTGTGTGCTGCCAACTGCAGATTCTTGAAGTTGTGTCCATGTGGGAGCCAAACAAATTGGAGGCGCTTTATACAAGCCATATTTTTGAAGGCATCCAGCACAGTGAGGAATCATGAAGACATCCCTTCCAGCACTCAAACACATCTGGCATACATGCACTGGATAATTAGGAATTGCCACATCAGGAGGGCGTTGCCCTCTATAGCACCAATTTTCAATATGTCTCAATCTATTTACTGCTGCTGTTACTGCAACCCGGGCATGATCCAGGTAACGAGCTGGTCCTGAGGCCATAACTGCAGAAAAACAAACAAAAGTTCACTGTAACTGAAAGTCCCACTTTAATGAACACACTCTGTAGCTTTAAAATGGCTCCTCTGCTGCTGTGTTTATTTTACCACCCCACCCTGTAATGGCGGCGGCAGCACTCCTGTGCATCAACAATCGGACTCTGGGTCAAGCCACTGCGCACCCGATTTATATCAGCTACTAATAACTTTACTCAAACTGCACAACTTGCTCTGTTCTGGCTGTTCACACATTTACAGGATTTTCCTTGGACTTTTCACATGCTGGCAACATTCATTTAATTACAGTCCTTTAACTTCAGGTTTCAGCACAGGATTGCCTGCTTCTACTAGTGTTGCACTTATTTTACAACCCACAGTCTCTCTCTGGCTGCAAACTTTAAACTGAGGCTACTTTCATTGCTATGCACACATTTAATGGCTTTACAGACTTGCACTTGCCAGCAGGACATCACACAATCGTTACTTGCAAAGCAACTATACAGCTGCACACACATTTTATATGGCATTACAGAAAATCACTGATTTGAGCAGTTTTAAATCGTTTACTCACTGTTATTGTAGCAGATTGCTGCAATGGGGTAAAATGTCCTGCAGCCAGATTTTTGAAGGCCTCAGATTGCAAACGGGCGGGCAGTCTCCGCGATTGTAGTATTAACTACACAATTCACTGATCCCATGATCGATTGGTGGGTTGAGCACGATTTTTAACTAGAAAGTCACTTTTCACTGTTTACCTCGCTTTGAACACTCGCGACGCTCCTCCACTGCCAGTACACGCTACTCTCTCTGTCTCCTCTCGAATGCTAAGGCAATCACAGAAGAGCTGGCTGAGGGGCGGGACTAATGGCAAACTGACCAACCACATGACGCCATGCAAATGAGTCTCTTCTTCCTCACGAGGGCTCATCTCCTCACGGCGATCATCGAGCAGGCAAATTTAAACTGAAAAATGCACTTTTTTTTTTCCAACTGACTCCACGGCGGGAGCCCATTTCAACCATGTAACATTGCCATTAACTCTGCAGTCTCTAGCATTGCACAGAAAGCATTTCCAATGTCCAAGGCATAATTTCTCTGTTGCTACCCCTAGTTTTCCACTCTTTTCTTCACAGAACTTTATTTTAAAACTGACTAAAGCGCTGTAAACAATGTTTGATGCAGGACAAGGACACACTTTGGCTTTACAGCTCCTTGGTAAACAGTTGGAATTTTTAAACAGCAGCACAGATTCGCACACAGCATCACACTAGGAAAATTGCTTCAACTTTTTGGGCTACCGACTGCCAGATAGCCAAAACACTAGCCTACTTGCCCAAGCACCTTCCTTCCCGAATAAATCCAAAGCGGTGCCTCCATTTTTGTAACACGGGGGTCTCCACCCCTGTCTTTTTACTAAAATGACAGGTGGCATGCTGTTGGCATTTGGCAGCAATACCTGGTGGGGGACCTGGGTTCAGAGAGGATGAGGTTACCTGGCACAAGGGACCTAGGTTTGGCTACTCTGCACAGGGGCACCCAAGTAAATCCAACTACAGGAAGCAATAACTGTAATGTCCAGAACCAGAATTGGGATTTTTCAGTGTGGCTTTATTTATTAACTAACTGAACATAAACAAAGCATTGCATGGTCCCCAAAGGACTCACGTTACTGTATGTGCAGATTAGAGGTTAACACAGCGGTCCATTTGAGGAATGAACACATTACTACAGTTGTCTGGCTTTGGACCCATCAGATACTCCAGCCTGGACTTTGCATGCGCCTGGATACATAGGCCAACTGGCCCGCTCCCCTGCCGGCCATATGACTACAGTCCACTTGAAGAATGAACCCAAACTTTACTTGGAAAGACATTCCATCAAACAAAGAGACTCCCAAACTGTGGCTCCCCACACCACTTAGAGTCTGCGACTCCTAGAGAGATTTGTTTTCTTACTTCCAATCAAACTCCCATCAAACAAGGAGTAATTTTCCCATCCTGTGGCTCCCCACACCACTTAGAGTCTGCGACTCCTAGAGACTTTTCAAGTTGCGACCCACGTCTGTGTACCCACCCCATCACTGGCCAAGTGCATGAGGCAAGTAGCAAAACACAGAAGAAATCCGTAGAGAGTGGACCTGGTTACTAAAGATGGGGGTTTTCCACCTCCAGCTCCACAGCCCATACCCGCCATTTCTCTGGATACACACAGAAAACTTTAGAACTTTAAAATGTAGATTGAACAGTGGATGACCTGAAGCACCCCTCTACAGCGAACTTTAAATCCATTTAAAACTTTAAACTGTTTGACTGCTCCATTTGTTTGTCCTAGTGTACATAGTCCTCCCAAATAGCAGTCCCCATTCATGTCTCAACTGAAGAAAACATTTGTTTGCCTTCAAATGGAGCCAAACACTCACCCATTCGTTGCAGGTGCCCCACAGGCGAAGTACTGTAACCTTTGCTGTTATACAAGAACAGACTAAAAAATAAAACCAGGCAGCTTCCTTCCATGGTGGGAGAAGGGATTGCCCTGGAACCCACAGAAACTTTTCCTCCCGGAGGGAGTACTGAGACTGGGGCGGTCTCCACCACTTAAAAAAAAGTAAACACAGGGACACTTCCTTTTTCTTAGTGAGAGATTAAACAACAGACTGATGCTTCCTTCTTGCTAAGGACAAGCGGAAGACTGACTTTGAAATTCCCAAAGTTCTAAACTCACTCCCTGAGCTGTAGATTCCAATGTGGCTCATGCAGCTCGGACAGTTCTATAGTAATGTCATCTCTCAAGTCTCAGCTGTGACTGAGGACAGAGTGAGACAGTGTGAAACCCATTTAACTGGAGTTTCACAAGCTGCCTTCCCTGCCTACCACTAGGTCTTACTGGGATTCTAGTAACCCCGGGTAACAAAGGGGTTACATGAGGGAAGTATTTTTCAGAAAAAAAGGTGCTCAAGAACAAGGGGGCATGCTATGAAAGTGGAGGGGGTAGATTCAGGAGAGATTCAAGGAACTACTTCTTCACAGAAAGAATGGTGGATTCCTGGAACAACCTTCCAGCAATGGTGGTAGGTGCGAAAACAGTGATGGGGTTCAAGGATATAGGGGATTGGCACAAGAGAATCTTAGCGGAAAGGAAGGTGAGAGAGAGAAAAGGCTGTAGATCAAGTATTGTCTGCAGTAATAATGTAGGTAAGGAAAAATGTTCAGACTGTGTGGGCCAAGCTGTCTTTATCTGCCATCAAGTTCTATGTTTCTGAGTTTCTATTGAATGTATGCTACAGATGTCTTTTTAATGCATACTTAACAAGCATTGTCAATGCCGAATGTTTGCTTGCTAGTATTAGCATTGGAAATGTAGGAGTTAGAGATGCAGAATAAGAATGGCAGTGAAGTACTAAACTTCTCCAACCCCACCTCCACCCTGCAGAGATGGACAGGCATTGGGGTATCGTTTGGGTTGTCGCCCATAATGTTTATGCCATTTCACTTCACCTATTCTGCAGACATAGACACATGTTGAGGTGTGCCTTGGGGTGTTCGGCTGTACAGTCACCCGTTCCATAAGGACATATGCTGAAATGGGTGCAGTATAGGAGCAGGGGTGAACTATGGAACAAAGAGTTCAAGGCACCCTCGATGCCTGTCACTGGCTGCAGGGTGGGAGGGTGGGGGTGGAATGGCATGAGCATTACAGTCAGCAACACAAAGCATACTCCTGATGCCCGTCAGTCTGTACAGGGTGGGACGTTATGGTTAGACACCCTAATGCCCCGGGTGTTTGTTGGTATTTACACTACAAATTTTCAACATGGCCTTTTTGTGACCCCCACCTCATGAAAGCATTTGGGACCTCTTCTCATGAACAGTGGCACTGTGATTTTGTTAATGTGTCCCAAACTTTGAGTTCCCACAGTGACTGTGCCATTCTGCGCCAGATGTACGAAAACACAGATTGGGTAGGATGTGAAGAATGAATGACAGCTGTACCATTTGTAGGGAGCTCTGAAGAGATGGCAATGTTGAAAATCTGTAGTGAAAATATTAAAAATACTCAAACGTCCGGGCTTATGTGGAAACTGCGCAATGCATGTGTGTAACACAGTCATTTAGTGGAATTTTTCATCCAATTTTCAACATAGGGATTTTGTGACCCTGCTCATGAACAGTGTCACTATGATTTTCCTAATCTGTCCGATCATTGATTTTCCACAGCTACCGTGCTATTCTCGCCCAGCACCTCGACTGCCTTGGCTAACAAATCGGCACCCCCTCAACTGTGCCCGCTGTTGCAGGCCCTTGGTATCCTCCTATGCACTTGCCCACCCAGGGCCCATTCCTCCTGCTCTTATGCCCTGGACAACGCCGCTTTTGCTGCTCCCCTCCTGGCCCCACCTCACTATCCCTCCCTCCTCCCTCACCCCTCTATCTCCTCCCTTGTTCCTTCTCTTACCTCCTGCTACCACCCCCTTTCTTTTCCCCATCCCACCTCTTTCATATAAGCACTTACTCCCCTTCCCAGCATAGAGCTTTGATTTGTGTTGTGTCTCTAATTCAACCTCAATGTTTCTTTTGCAACTTTATGTAGTCTACTGTAACATGTGACGTGGAACCTTTGTAAAAGAGCCTTGGCTCAAGGTAATTGTAATCCTAGAATCAAATAAATAAAAAGATGTGTAAATGCATATTTCAGGCAAGATATGAAAATGACAGTTGTGTTTTCATAAGGAGGTGTGAAAAAATGCCAATTTTGAAAATCTGGGTGAAAATATATTACAAATGTGGCGTGAATACGGTGCATGGAAACTGCATAACATACACTCGTAACATAGTAATTTCATGGACTTTTGTCATTAAATTTTCAACATAGGCATTTAGCAACCCTGTTCATGAATAATGTCACTGTGATTTGTTTTTAATCTGTCCCGAACAGTGACTTCCACAGCGACCACGCTATTTTGCCGGCGTGAAAACACATTTTAGCCAGGATGTGAAAATGACAGTTGTACTGTTCATAAGAGGTGTGGAAAAATGCCAATGTTGAAAACCTGAGTGAAAATATTACAAAATCGCAAGTTACTAGTATGTATGGAAACTGCGTTAACGATGCTTGTAACATAGTCATTTTATGGACTTTTGTCACCAGATTTTCAACATAAGCATTTTAGGACCTCTGCTCATGAACAGTTTCACTGTGATTTTCTTAATGTGTCCTGAACACTGATTTCCCACAGCGACCGCACTATTCTGCGCTGGTAGTGCAAAACCACATTTCAGTCAGGATGCGAAAAATTACAGCTGTACTGTTCATAAGGAGGTGTGGAAAAATGTCAATGTTGAAAATCTGGAGTGAAAATCTTACAAATGCACGAAGTTATGAGCGTGTGTGGAAACTGCGTAATGCAAAATCATAAAACAGTCATTTTTTTTATTTTTTTCACCAGATTTGCAGCATAGGCTTTTTGAGAGCCCAACTCATGAACACTAGCACTGTCATTTCATTACTCAGTCCCGGAAGGTGATTCCACGCAGTGACCGCAAAAATCACCTTTCGGGACCGAATAAAGCAATGACAGTGCCTGAATTGATGAGGAGGGGTCCCAACAACCCCATGTTGAAAATTTGGTGCCAAAATTCCCTAAACTGCCTGAGATATTTACCAAAGTTGCAAAAACCCTATTTATGCCATATACAGCTTACCGGCATTTCTTCAGTTCGCGGTCAGCTTTGAAGAATGCAGGCGTGTTCCCGGTCCACCGAAGATCATGCGCCAGGCTCCAGAGGTAAGTAGTATGGGGTGAGGGGTGTGGGGAGGTCGGGTGCGCAGTGGGTGGGTGCGGGTTGGGGGAGAGGATGGTGACTAACATGGGACCATTTCCTTTGTTTCAGGAAGCTAAAAAAATAAAGAGACATCGCGGGATAGTTTTTTTTTTCCAGGCTTGTTTCCAGAACACTGGGGTGGGCTCCCAGTATGCCACCTGCCTTTTTTGGGGTGGAGTACTGAAGCTGATGGGGATTGGGCCCCCGTTGGCAAGAATGACTGTATTGGGGGGCCATGATGCGGGGAGATTGTAGCCCCTCGGCACACAGCAAATGGGGAGGTTACATCATGCTGACGGGGTGGGCTCCCTGTCAAGCAAATTAACTGGTCGGGGCTGCCGATAGGAGGACTGGCCACCCCCAATTGGCTTTCATGGGGCCGAGAGGTGGCAGCAAGCTGCTGCCATGTTTAATTTATTGTTACACTTGAGAAGGTACTGCCCTGCAATGACGGGTCGCTCCCTCGTTGCAGCGGAATGGCAGACACTGCAATGACGAGGCAGCCCCTCATTGCAGTGGCAAAAATGTTTCTACTTGGCAGCACTTTGGGAAACCAGTGTTATCGGCACACTGTGCCTCCATTGGTCCATCAGTGTCAAGCCCCCAAATGCACTGCCTCCGTTGGCTGCCACAGTGCCGCACCTCCACAACCCACTTCTCTCCTAAGCTGCCGCATAATGTTTCTTGTGCATGCACGCAAGCAGACATAAAAAAAATTATCTTAGAAACATAAACATTAATGGCAGATAGGGACCTCTAGGCCTATTCAGTCTGCCCATTTTCTCTACCTACTGCAAAAGCTGCAGACCCTACTTGATCACCAGCGTTACCTTCTTGTTTCTATAGCTAGGGTTCCCCTATGCCTGTCCCATGCATTTTTGAATTCCCCCACTGTGTTTTCCCCCACTACCTCCACTGGGAGTCTATTTCGTGCATCCACCACCCTTTCTGTGAAGAATACTTCCTCATGTCACCCCATAGTCTACCCCCTTCCAACCTCATGTCATGCATCCTTGTTCTTGAACATCTCCTTTTCTGAAAGATGCTACCCTCTGGTACTCTATGTATGCCCTTTTGATATTTGTAGGTTTCTAGCATATCTGCCCTGTCTCTCCTGTCCTCCAGGGTATACATATTGAGGTCTCCCAGTCTTTCCTCATATAACTTTTGGTGCAGGCCCTGCACCATCTTTGTTGCCCTTCTTTGAACTGCTTCCACACTATGTCCTTACCGAGATGCAGCCTGCAGAACTGGACACAGTACTCCAAATGAGGCCTCACCAATGATCTGTACAGTGACATCACCACCTCTTTTCTTCTGCTGGTGATACCTCTCCCTATGCACCCCAGCATCCCACTGGCTCTCCCCACAGCCTTGGCACATCGTTTGACCACCTTTAGGTCATCAGATATGATTACCCCCAAATCCCTTTCCTGTTTTGTGACCATCAGTATCTCCCCCCACCATGTAATCCTCCCCTGGGTTCTTATGCCCCAAATGCATGATTTTGCACTTTTTCGCATTGAATCTCGACTGCCACTTTCTAAACCATTCCTCCAGTTTACCTAGATCCCTCTTCATTTTTTCCACCCCTCAAGGAGTTTCCACCCTGTTGTAGATCTTAGTGTCATCTGCAAAGAGGCACACCTGCCCTTCAAGCCCTCCACAATGTCACTTATGAAGGCATTAAACAGGACTGGCCCCAGAACTTATCCCTGTGGCACCCGCTGGTCACCCTCCTTTCCTCAGATGGAGCTCCATTTACCACCACCCTCATCCAGTTCCTAACCTAGTTTACTTGCTTTAACCCACTCTCAGGCTGCCCAGCTTGTTCACAAGTCTTCTATGTGGAATGGTATCAGAGGCCTTACTGAAATCCAGGTAGGCCACATCCACCATCCCCTGATCCACTTCCCTAGTCACTCAAAGAAATCAGTTAGATTTGTTTGACATAACCTTCCGCTGTGAAGCCATACTGTTTCAGATCCTGTGCTCCACTGGATTCAAGGCATTCCACATATCTTTATTTAAGTAGTGATTCTATAATTTTCCCCACTATTCAGGTGAGGCTGACTGGTCTATAGTTTCTAGGCCCTCCCTACTCCCAGTTTTGAGAAGGGGGACAACATCTGCCCTCCTCCAGTCCTCTGGAACCACTCCCATATTGAGTGATTCGTTGAACTGGGCTGCCAGTGGTGCTACCAGCACCTCCTGTAGTTCCCTTAATAGTCTAGGATGTATCCCATCTGGTCCCATTGCCTTGTCCACGTTAAGTTTTGTGAGTTCTTTTAGGACTCTCTCTTTCATAAATGGACTGGTGGTGTCCACCTTCCTCATATATTTGATCATGTTGCCTAACTGTGGTCCCTCACCTTCTCCTTCTTCTGTGAATACAGAACAAAAATGTTTATTCAGTATTGATGCTTTTTCCAAGTCCCCTACCACACACTCCCCTTCATCCCCTTTAAGTCTTACAAAACCACCCCTGGTTTTTCTCCTTCAACTAATGTACCTATAAAAAGTCTTGTCCCCTTTTTTTTGCCTCCTGTACTATTTTTTCCTCCATTTCTGCCTTTAGCGCCAGACTGCTTTCCTGCCTCCTCTGTTTATTCAGATACATTACTCTGTCCTCCTCCTGCTGTGTTTCCTTGTATTTCCAGAAAGTCATCTATTTTGCCCTTACCTTACCAGCCACTTCCTTTAGAACCATAGTGGTTTCTCTTTCTTTGCCTTTGTTTACTTGCCCGATGCAATGGTTTTTGCCTCCACTATGGCTCCTTTCAGATGGGCCCACTGCTTCTCCACTCCCCTTTTGTCCCTCCTGCCAGGACATTCTTGAGACAGATCTCTATCTTAGTAAAGTACTGCCCTCCGAAATACAGGACCCTTGCCTTTGTGTGGCTTGACTCTGCCACTGTACTCATACTGAACCACACCGTGCGATGATCCCCAGACCCCAGCTGTCCTCCCACCCTGACTTCTACAATTCTGTCCCCATTGGTGAGTACCAGGTCCAAAACTGCACCTCCTGGGTGGAATCTAGCACTAGTTGCCTGAAGCCTCCCCCCTTGTACAGTGTACCTGATGTCCCTGCTCCTGGCTGAGGCAACAGCTGGGATGCTCCAATCCACATCTGACAGATTGAAATCACCTACCAGCAGCACCTACCCTTTAGCTGCCATCATGTGGATGAATTCCACTAGAATCCTCTCCACCTCCTTCCCCTTTGCTGCAGGTCTGTATATTAGGCCCATGCGAATAGCTGTGCCATTGCCCATCTCAAGGGTGACCCACAGTACCTCTGCCCCCTCTCCTGCATTCCCTGTATCTCAGTCACTCTAATATCCTCCCCAACATAAAGGGGAGACCTTGACTTGACTTTGGTCATTTAGTCAAAGAAGTCAATCAGATTTGTGGCATGACGATGCTCCAATGAATACATGCTGCCTTTGACCTAGTTGCCCATTGGATTCAAGATACTGTACCAACCTTTCCTTTAACAGGATTTCATTAATTTCCCACCACTGATGTGCCACTGACTGGTCTATAGTTGCTAGCCTCCTTCCTGCTGCTGCTGCTATGGAGAGGCCACATATGCTCTTCTCCAGTCCTCCAGAAACATGCTTGTTTCCAGTGAGCTGTTGGAAAAGGCCATCACTGGGGCACCTAGCACCTCCTGAGTTCATTTAATACCCTTGGTGTATCCCATCTGGTCCCATAGGTCTTGTCCATTTCCAGAGCTGTAAGTACCTTCAGAACTCTTTCCTCTGAAAATGGACCTGTGTCCACCTCTCACTCTTTGTTCTTGCTGCTCCACTGTGGTCTCCCCCACTGTGAAGACTGAGCAAAGTACCTGTTCAGGATGTCTGTTTTCTCTTAATGCTCTTCTTTGCAGTCTCCACTGCTACCCTCCTTATCTTCAGTATTCCCCTCCTTGTTTTCCTTTTCGCTTATGTACCTGAAAACAGTCTTATCCCTTTATCTGCCCTTGGGCTATCCTTTCCTCTGTCTGTGCCTTTACTCCCCTCACTGCCTTTCCTGCTCCCTCTGTTTTACTTGGTATACCTCCCGTCTTCCTTCCTTGTGTTTTCTTATACCTCCTGAATACCACTCTTTTTCCCTCTTGGTCACTTCCCTAGAGAACCATAGCTGTCTCTTTTCCTTCTGCTTTTATTCACTTCCTTCCTTCACACAGGGGTTGACTGTCTTAATTATGCCACCCCTTATGTTTCCCCATTGTTCCTGCCTCTCTCTGGCAAGCCCCCTAAGAGGTAGTTTCTGGGCCCACCCACCAGCACAACGGCAAGGCTCGTCTATTGCGCCAACATCCGGTCTCAGGAACAGACCCAGGAGTCAAAGGGTCACTGGGGGAGAAGAACTGAGCATCCTATGAACTGCTCTCTTCTCCGGGGAAAGGGAAGATTGTCCAATGCAATGAGGACCCCTGGCAGAGGTTGGGGGGTCCTGTGTGATCAGCACCACACACAACGGGGGGCAGGGTGAACACTGGCATCATTGCATGTCCCCACCCCAGGGGAAAAAGAAAAGCTCTAAAAATGTTGCCGACCACTAATGCGGCCTCTCCTCCACTGCCACTCCCCACTCAGACCAAAGTTCTGCGGGGGTCCGCTCCCATGACCCCACCCAAAGGAAGCCAGGGCTTCATGATGCAAGTTTCCAGGGAGGAGATCACCCACCCAGCAGCCCCATTCAGGGGAGGAAGCCTGGAGATGGGGGGAGCGGTGGGTGGGGGACCGGAGCTCCGGGGCTGGGACCAAAAAAAAAGAGGTAGTTTCTGAGGCAGTCTTTGAGTTCTTTAAAATCCACCCTCCTAAATCCCAGGACCCTCATCCTCATGTAGTTTGCCTATGGTCCTTTCTTAATGTTAAACCACACTGTACAATGATCACTGTTACCTAGGGGACTTCCCACTGTGAAACCTGCAATGCCATCCTGGTTTGTAAGCACCAGATCTAGCACTGCCCTGTCCCTAGTGGGTTCATTGACTAGCTGAGTACAGCCCTTTGTAGAGAGTCAGAGATGGCCCTGCTCCTTGCCAGAACTGCATTGGAAGGCTCCAATCCACACCTGGCAGTCTGAAGTCCTAAACAAGCTTGATGATGGCCTCCCCAAGTGCTTATCCATCTCCTCTCCCTGTGCTAGAGGCCTGTACACCACCCCTGTATGGATAGGGGTACCAGTATCTGTTTCCAGGATGACCCTTAGCACCTCCAGCCCTTCTTTTTCCTACAACTGCCCCTGTACTTCCATAGCCTTGATTCCGTCCATCACATACAGTACAATCCCTTCTCCCTTCCTTGTTTCTTCTGAGCAGAGAGTAGCCTGGTATGACCATGTCCCAGTCATTGCTCTCCATCCGCCATGACTCCATTATGGTCACCAAATCCAGACTAGCCTGTACCATGATGGCCTCCAAGTCCAGAATTTTATTTTGCACACTCTTTGAACTGGTACATATGGCTCACCATACCTTACTGCCTCACTGCCTGCTTCACTCTCCTCCTATTTGTGATGTTCCCTGAAGATTCCCTTGACCCCCCTTTCTCCTGTTACCTTCTATGACCTGTCTCCTTTTCTCCTTTCTTCTTGTTTTCCTGATGTATAACCTCCTTGTCCTCTGCCTTGTCCCCATCCCTGTCTTCTTGTGCTCCTGCCTTGGGGGAGCTTACTCCCTTCAGGCTGTCCCTCTCTGCTGCTTCATCATCAGTGGGGGCAAATATTGTTTGCCTTGGTTTTGCAGCCTCCCCTTGGCTAGTTTAAAAAATGCTCATCCAGGTTGCCTCCTGGAAAGATGCAGGCTGTCTCCCAGATAGAGGTGCATATCTTCCCAGGTTGGGCCCCAGTCCACAACATAGTCAAAGCCCTCCCCCATGCACCATGCCTTTAACTAACTGTCTGGTGCGGTATGTCCTATCCTCTTATTGACCATATACATGTACATTTCTACAAAAGCCACCATGCATGCCACTTGCTTGAGGCCCTTCCTATCTCCCTGAAAATCTCTGGACTACCTTGTCCCTTGCCAGGTCATGTGTCGCCAGGTGAACAATGACATCTAGCTCCCTCCCATCTTCTGCTGCCCTAGCAATCCTCTGAATCTGCTCTCCATCCCTCCAAGCTGAAGCACCTCTCAGGTATCTCACTTCCCTCTCCCTTTCTCCCCCCACTCCTAAGTCTATCCCGCTAACAGTAGAGTCCCCCACCAGCAAGTTCTTCCTCCTCAGCTGGGTGCCTCTTCCTCCCTCCCTGGGGAATCCCCTTCTTAGAACCCCCACTTTCTCACTTCCCACTGCTATGGGCACCAACCCCACCCCCCATCTGCCCCATCCTGCCAGTTTCATGAAGGAATTGTGCAGTGGTACAGACTGAGGAGTGTGTTCCCTTCCTGCCTCCCCACCTTCCCAGAGCCTTCCAAAGTCCAACCACTCTACCTCTGCCTAGGCATCCTCTGAGAAGTGGTGGCAGACTTGGTGGCCCCTGGGTGGGGCAAAGTCTTTCTGTATCCTTGCTAGTTTGGCATCGGTCCAACAACCTCTGCCCTCAACCCAGAGAGTGAGTACAAATGTGGCAGCATCTCTCCAGAAGGTGTCCCGAAAGACTGAGGCTTCCACCCACTGCACTACACCACTCCCACACTCTTTACTTCTTTTACCTTGGTACCTGTTGGATCTTCCCTGTACCTTTCCTTCTGCTTTTAGTTTGAAAGAAATGCAAAATGAGTAAGATGATTTAAAAGTCATTGTATCCCAGACTTTGTTAAGGATTATAAAATAATGTCATTTGCTTAAGCAAATGCAGCATAAAAAAAGTTTATATGAAAAATTGTTATTGATAATGCAACCCCCTCAAAAAGAGCGATGCTTTTTTGGGGTTCCCTGGCCTAAACTGGACTGAGGCTGTCTTCTCTATTTTGCTCCCACTGGCCCCTGGATGTGAGACTTTCTGCATGGGACTGGCAGGAAACTGCAGAACTACTGATTCTTTGGGGCCTCCTGTACCAGAGCAAAGAACCAGTCTGAAACTCCAGTCACCACCCCACTGACCCAGACCCTCAATGCTCCCACACAACATAAACTGGGGGGGGGGCACATTACTTGTCAAGGGCAGGGGCCCTCCAGAAAAGGAACTATGGGGAAAGAGCCCCTTCTCAACATGGCTGCCCCCACCTTCATGACTGACCTTAGATGCCAGCCAATCAGTGGATCTGAAATGGAAGTAATGCTATTGAGGCCTCTGGGATTCTAGAGGACCAATTAGTTCAGGGGCTGTTTTGTGGGTCAATGGTCTGTCTTGAGTGAGACCTCTAGAAACACCTGGACTTGAATGACAACCCACTGAGCCACTGGAAGCTAGACATTTTCAGGAAAAGAAACAGGGGCTCTACTGACAATGGAAAGATCTGTGAGTGATCTTAAAGACACAGTGCAGCTGTCCTGCGGGAGAGTTTGAGCTGAACCACCATAGACTGAACATCTGTAAAGGATGAACTGTAATAAAGTCTGTCCTTCCTGGTGAGGAAAATTAGGAGGCATTGAATTTCTAACCAAGATGGAGAAAGATGCTGAAAGAGCAGGTTCTCTCTTCAAAAGGTCTCCTCCTCCCCGACATACGGTAGCTTACCTGCCCTGAAATGTACTGTACCAATAAGTTTCATTTATTTCTGGCTATGTTTTGAGAAAAAAACACTCGTAATTTTATTTATTGCAGTCGGCAGCCAAAACGAACCTAGTTCCTAGTATGCAGACCTGTCCCCACGCAAGCACGTTTTGTGACCTCACTAACTGAACAGTGCGGGGATGCACTCCATAGACCTTAATGGGGACTGTTTTAAAGGCATATTTTATACTCTTCTGTGCGATTATGACAAAAGAGGCCACCACTCAACTAACAGTGTCCATGTTAGTTGAGCAGTGGCCTTCTTTTGTCATAATCAACATGAAAAGTATAAAAAGGCAAAAACAGTCCCCATTAAATCTAAGGAGCGTATCCTGATGCTGTTCAGTTAGTGAGGTCACAAACCGTGCTTGCGTGGGGTCATGTCTGCATACTAGGAACTAAGTTCGTTTTGGCTGCCAACTACTAGAAACAAAATTACAAGTTTTTTCTCTCAAAATAGAGCCAGAAATAAATGAAACTTCTTGGCACAGTACATTTCAGAACAGGTAAGCTACCGCATATATTGGAGGAGGGGGAGACCTTCTGAAGTGAGAACCTACTCTTGAAGAAACACCAAGTAGCATGAGATGAAGCAAGGAAAGACTACAGCAAGGCTGCTTTAGGGTCTGTTAGGAGGCACCAAAGCCATGTGTTAGGCTGTGACTGCCTGGAGGGACTGAAAGCCATGACATGTAGATCAGTACAGACACGCAGTGGTCAGAGAGTGAGAGAGCCAGCTGAACCTCCAGGAGGAACTAGACAAAGCTACCTGAGAGAGAATGACATGAGACTGGAGAGGTGGCCCAGATAATTGTGAGAGACTGTGGAGATCAGAGGTCTAGAGCCCCTGCAGAGCAAGGAAAGAGTCATCCAACTGGGAGCCATGAGTAAGATCAGGACGTGCCCTGCTTCAAGGGATGTGAACTGTGCAATCTGATAATTTTTTCTTACACTTGGCCATCAGAACAGAATCTTGCAGGTTCCTCCTGTTCAAGGTGTTCACAGTCATTTATGCAACTGTATGGCCTTTGGGTTGTGAGGTTTATAACTGAGTATGTTCCTTATTGTGTTTAATTAACGTGTACCACTGCCAATCACCCTTCACAGTGATCCAACCCTGTGCACCCAGGAACTTTAATTAAGTGAGCTCCCCTAAGGAAGAAGAGAAAAACCTGGTGCCAGGTGGGAGAGGGTGGCAGCCTCCAGTACAGGAGGACTACATCTTTTGACTGTACTGTGATAAGTGGTGTGGCGTTAGTACATAGTACATGGCTGCACCTTGGTTGGCTAGTTAGTGGCAGCCCAGGAAGAATGGTATTTAGGATCATGCCTGCATAAGGATTTTAAGGGTGGTAACTGGTTGAGGCCCCAAGCCTGAGTAGGGCTCCAGAAGACTGGTCATATTAATTTAATTACTACAGTTACCCTTTTCCTATTTGTGCTAAAAGTGGAAAAAAGGGGAGTTAGCAGCAACTGAAGTGGTTTGGTCTAGTGACTGATTGCTGTCTTTCTTTGCCCTTCTATTTTTTTTAACTCTTTATTTCTACTCTTCTGGTGGGAATGTTACCCAACTCAGTGCCTCCACACCTAATACCAGCATCCCCTAGCAGCCACCCTGGAACCTAAGGCCCGTAGTTTGCTCCCTGCAGTGGGGCCCCTGAAGGGGAAACCAAGGTCACTCAATTTCAGTCCCAGGGCTGGCTGTGGTGTCATTCAGCGTGGGGTCAGAGGAATTCACTCTGCCCAGAGTGCAGGGTTTCTCCCCCAAGGTGTGGATATCTGATGACATCAATGCACTTCCATGCATGCCCTGTAGGCACCTCCACTGCCTGGTGGCTTCTGTGTGTCCCAGTTTGGTGTACTCCCAGTCTCCACTGGGTGTCAACCAAGCAATTGGCACCACCAACCACACCCCCCTGAGGTGGAGAGCTGTCCCTGGGATGCTCATCCAACCTCCCCAGGCTGACCCTTTGGTGCTCTGGTCTCATTCACCAACCCTGTTCACCAGCATTGCAAGCGGTAGTGCTACTGCTGCACCAGCAGACCAGCTTTCTTTGCCCTTCTACACCCAGACCTCTTCAGTCTGAGTTGCCCTTCAACACCTCCTAAGCACACCCAAATTTATGCTCTTCCCTGTGCTATAAATAAAACCTATCTAGGCACAGTACTGAAAATGTTGCCCACACCACAGAGCTCAATACATTGTGCTTATTCCAGACCTCCAGTACTGGGGCACTACCCTCTCCCGCTGTCTCCAGTGTTTTACCCTCAGTTAAACTAGCTCCCAGGTTGTAACAGGGTCCCTGTTCCTGTAGGTTTACTCCCTACTAATATAAAAGGTGATCCCCTCCCCTTTTCTCTCACACTGTCCTATCCACTTCATCTTTTCTTCTGTTCTTTCTTTTTTTTTTCATGTCAGGTGGCCAACCTGACATATCTCATTGCTTACTTTACTATCCCTTTTCTCAAACCCCTTACGGTGCACCAGATAGGGCTGAGTGCAGTGTAAGCACTCCTCCCTAGTGGAAGATATGTCCAAACATGAGTAGGGCTTTACTTTTAAATAGTGAAACATCCTGAGTTTCCTGGAGTGTTTCCAGTTTAGCAGTAGTGCCCAGAGCAAAACAGAAGTGTTTAGATAAAGAATAAAACATTCATGTACAAAAAAAACAGCCCAGAAATGTTGTAACCAGGCTGAGAAATAAAAGAAATAGCCAAAGGTTGGAAATGGGTTTAGGAAAAGCCCAAATTAAATGTTTTGCTGATGGCTGCACATTTCAGCCATTGGAGCAATAAAGGAAAGTGTTGCATAGTGGCAGGGGCTGCTAAAGGAGCCTAGTAAGAGCCCTTGCAAGGTTTAAGTAAAATGGCAGCATTTCTAAACAAAATGAGGGCTAAAATGGTTCTAAGGTTACTACAAGAAAATAAAAGAAAGAGTGGTAATTACCTGTGGGTTTCCCTGCAGTTCTTGCTATAGGGCTGGCTGCCAACAAAATGGCTGGTTTTAAAGACGCAGGCTTCAGTGACACCAGAGTAAGGGAGGGGCTTGCTTCCAAATGAGTCCCAATTAAGCCTAAAAGAGCTATTATTGATCCCTACCTGTAGGTATTTTAAACTAAAGTCTATTATCAGGTAAAGGAGTATAGGGACTTGGAAAAGCATGACATAAAATGCATTTATTCTGTAAAATAAAAGAACAAAAGCCTAATTGTTTCCTTGATGTTGGTCACCTGGCCATGATGTCATCAGCCATAAGGCTATAAAAACTCACCACTAAAGGGATGTTTAGAGAGAGGTAGGCCAGTGAGCTGCTGGTCTTGCAGGAGGAAGGTGTGTTTGTTTTCACACCAGTGAATTGGTTTAAAAAAGTGATAAAATTAAGAGAACAAGTGACTAGGGAAGAGTCATCTTCAGAGTTTTGTTTATGTTGGTGTGTTGACTAACACCTTGTTTTTTTTTTCATTTCTGTAAATATTAATTTTATTTGATTTTGAATAAAAAATCATAAACGCATTTGTGCGTTTATTTTATGCATCATACCTCCTGCCTAAGTGTCTGTTATTCCCATACCGTAACACATGTGTTTTTGGTACTACCCAGGTATGAAAGTGGTGTAGGCCAGATGATGCTGGACATGATTGGCCAGTGGTGGTGCACTACAAATGCATGGTTAGCAAAGATGAATGAAACAGAAATCCCCAAACCCAAAGATTATATAAATTCAAATGAAAACAAACTTCCACTGAGGTATTTGTAATTCCCATCCAGCTGGAGAGGTCCAGTAAATGTTCTCCCAACTATTTACAGCTCTGCTAGTTGCAGGGGCAATCCATGTATTTACTCATCATTTCAGAACCAGAGAATCTCCCATGCCATGCAGAGGATTACTGTTTAGCCTGCAGCACTCCTTCTCTGGCAGTTGTCAAATTTAGTTAAGTCTCTCACTTTTATTCTTGTGTGAAATGGCAGTGCGGTTCAGAGGGTCAGCTGTCCTCCAGTCTATCAGGCCACTGTGAGTCCACACCACCCTTCACATCAAGACATCCAGTCCTGAGGAGCAGTGGTAGCCTGGAACCAGGTTATGGTACTGGCTGACCAGATCCCAGAGTGACTCAGATGGTAGTTCAATACAGTGTTTTTAGCTCTTTGGCCGTAGCTGTTAGTTTCAAAGTTGTGTGATGTTTAACATGAGAAAACCTCCTTTCGCACATCGGAGATCTGCTGCTAAACTTTCTTTTAATTACTCTCAGATAGATGTGCTGTCCATCTCTGCAGCACAACTCTTTGCAGCACTTGGTAGTCCTATTCACTAGAGATTTTATATAGACCTTCCTGGGGTGCAGAACAGCCCCTAGCTGTTTACAGGAGCACTGTCATCACTGAATGGTCCAGCTGAGCTGTCAGTCATAGCTGAGCAGACAGTTCTAGAAGTCTGTCGCTCAACAGGTGATTGACACCTGGAAAGGTGCCTTATTTAATTAGTCCTATTAAAAGTCCACAAACACTTGTGGCTCTTTTCAAAGCTAGAGTTATCTGATTGGGTGGTCTATCACCCACTGAACCCATCTGAACCATGGCATGGCGGGTCAAAGAGTGCGAATATAGCTGCCAATCTGTAGTCTGAAGGCATTTCACCACAAAAGTCCTCAATTAGACTCAGTCTATGACTTAAATAACAAGACACAACCTGAACAGTCTATCACAGGTGCAAACTCACATCTAGTCCAGTCAGCACACAGATTGAGCAATTTCTGGTCCTGTCCCAAACACAATAGTGTTGGCTCCATCGGCAGTGGCAAACACCTTTGAAGTGTGAGTAGCAAGGCAGCCTTAATGGCATGGTGGGGGTGATACACATTAGCAATTTTCTTAGCATGTGTTCATTCATTTTCTCTGGTACTGGAATTCAGCTTTAAGGATTAGCTCACGGACAGAACAAACAAAACCAAGTAGGACAATAATTGGACTAGGTATGCATCTGATAATCTTTTCTGTATGTGGAGGTATCTGCTGTATAGTTGTTGTTGGAGGTTGACCACCTCCCTTCATATTACTTATATTTGCATTTTATAAACAAAGTGGGCCCTCGCACCAAGCCTACATGCTGCATATATGTGGCACGTAGGCTTCCTTTTTAAAAAAGTTTTTTTTCGTTGAGAAAAGGCACACTCATTAACAATTTAACCATCCAGACAAGATCAATGAACATATACAATATCTTTGAAGACAGGTATTCTTAAATCAAAAAGACAGCATTCTGGAAAACAGAAAAAAAACAGAGTCAAGTTAATAGTTGAATGTTACATGTCAGACAATATATTTATATTATTCATAACAAGTCATGCATAAAATCAGAATGCACACAGGTTGCAAGATAAAATTAAATGTAGTTATATGCCCTTATAACTCTCCTGAAGGGTTACCAAATTATTTCAAAAGTGCCTGGTTTATCCTTCGTGTAATATTGATTTCTAATTTCTATGGCTCTAACATACGATCAAACCACATTGTAATTGATGCAGGATTACAGTCTTTCCAGGGCATTAATATGCATTTTTTTTTGCTATTAAGAACCCTAGTGAAAGCAATTGTTTTTGTTCTTTGACACAGTGGTAGTCCCTTAGATTCCAGCCAAGTAGGACAGATAATGCAGAACAAGTTAATTTGACAGCTGTTGCAGTTTCCAAAATCTTGAAGATAAACCCCCAAAATTTTGTAAGTTTTTTTACATATCAGAAACATCTGGATAAGGGACTTGGGATTAATGAGACATCTAAAGCATCTATCAGAAAGATATGCATTAAACTTGTGTAATCTGGTGGGAGTGAGGCATGTTATATGCATGATATTAAATGGAATTAATAGCTCAGTGTTACACATTCACTGGAGACTGGGGTGGTCTCAAAGAACTGGAGAAGAGCAGACATAGTCCCGCGTCACAAAAGTGGTAGCAAGGAGGAGGCGGGCAAATTATAGGCTGTCAACCTGACTTCAGTGGTAGGGAAAATAATGGAAAAACTTAAAGGAAAGGACTGTGGAATACATAGAATGCAATGGACTACAGGACGCAAGGCAGCATGGTTTCACAGAGGGAAAGTTGTGCCAAACAAATCTGAGAGATTTATTTGACTGGGTGACCAAGATGTTGGATCAAGAAGGGGCAGTGGATATGGTCTACCTAGACATCTGCAAGGCCTTTGACACTGTTCCACATAGGACACTGGTGAACAAGTTGGGTAGCATGGGGGTGGGCAATAAGGTGGTAACCTGGGTAAGAAACTGGTTAGATGATAGTAGGAAGATAGTGGTGGTAAATGAAGTTCACTCCAAGGAGGGGAGAGTGACCAGTGGGGTACCTCAGTGGTCAGTTCTGGGGCTGGTCCTCTTCAATGTCTACATTAGGGACATAGCAGAGGAGCTGCAAGGGAACATCTGACACTTTTCAGATGACACCAAGATCTGCAGTAGAGTGGACACTCTGGGGAGGGTGGTGCAAAGGATGGTAAGAGATTTAAAATAGCTAGCTAAGTGGTCAAAAGTTGGGCAGCTAGGGTTTAAGGCAAAAAAATGCAGAATAATGCACTTGAGCCAGAGAAACCTGGGGATGGGATACAAAATTGGGGAAGAGAGATACATGCAATGACCAAGCAGGAAAGGGACCTGGAGGTATTCATATCAGATGACCTAAAGATGGCCAGACAATTTGACAAGGCAATCTGGAGAGCTAGTGGGATGCTGGGGTGCATAGGTAGTGGCATCACTAGAAGGAGGAGAGAAATGGTGTTATCCCTATATAGGTCTCTGGTAAGACGTCACCTGGAGTATTGTGTCCAGTTCTGGAGACCACATCTCAGAAAAGACATAGACTGAGTAGAGGCAGTCCAGAGGAGGGCTACCAAGATGGTGCAAGGTCTACATCAAAAGCCTTATGAGGAGAGGCTAAAGGAGCTCAATATGTACACCCTGGAGGAGAGCAGGGAGCAGGGTGATATGATTGAGACCTTTAAATACCTCATGGGGGTGAACAAGGTACAGGTGAGAGGTATTTGTCAGAGAAAGGTGTGCTTTGGAACAAGGGGTCATGATATGAAACTGGAGAGGGTAGGTTCAGGAGAGATGTGATGAAGTACTTCTTCATAGAAAGGGTGGTGGATACCTGGAATAGCCTTTCAGTGGACATAGAGGGGGTGAAGACTATGGTGGGATTCAAAATAGCCTGGGATAGGCACAAAGAAATCATAGAGGAACAGAAGGGGGTAGAAGAGACAGTCCTGCAGACCCAGGAGGGTCTGATGCATATGTGATCACAATGAAAATGGGCAGACTAGATGGGCCAAGCTGTCCTTATTTGCCATCAGTTTCTATGTTTCTGTGAATCTGTTGTAGTTTAGTGGAAACAAATTCTTGGAAAGAATAGGGAAGTAAGCCATTCACGTTTTCCTTGGTTAACAGTATACCAAGGTATACTTCCCATTTAGTCTTTAACTGATCTAAATTAAAAAGGCTAGAATTTTGTAGTAATTGATACAGTGATGAAATGGGTATTTGTTTGGGGATCTTAGATAATAGTATATTTTTTACAGGTGAAGTTGGAGGGTTGTTATAGTTTAAAATATAGTTACCTATTTGAAGCTAGCTAAATAAATTCATTTTTGGAATAAGATATTTGGCTTGTATCTGATTAAAGGGCATCAGGATATTATCCTCAAACAAATCTGCATTTATTATGCCTGATACCACTCAGGTTTGAAAGTCAGTGTCTGATACTGAAGGTTTAAACCCAAAATTATGGTAAACCAGTGTGCCAAAGGATATCTGCTTGAGCCATCCAATTGAGTTTGGGTTCTTCCAGTGTGGACAAGTGGTTTGGGTGGAAAGACTAGGTAGACTATGCTTTCTACCAGAATAATATCATTCATGTAGAATATTCCTGGGATCTGGGTAGCAATGATAGCTTTGTTCCAAATTTCTGCTATTAGTATGTTCTCCCAGAAGCGTGTGAGATTTGGACCACTATATAGTAACTCTTAAAGTTTGAGGGCCAGGCCCCCAATGATTTTGATAGTCTAAGTTTATCTACACTTAGTCTGGTTTTTCTACCGTCCAGATGAACTTGGAGATTAGTTTGTCTAGATCTTTGAAAATCATGTTACTAATTGCTATAGGGAGGGCCTCAAATAAAAAATGAACTTGAGGGAGAATGTGCATTTTAATGACTTTACAGTACCCTATTAGCGTTTATGGTAATTTCACCCATTTTTCTAGGTCTAATTAAACTGATGCAGTGGTTCAAAATTAATCTCAAATAAGCCAGATAACTGTTTAGTAATAGCTACTCCCAGGTATTTGATTTTGTTTGTTATAATATCTTGGATTTTTGTTGGGAGTAAATTGGGAGTTCCATTTAAATGTAGGGCTTCCATTTTTGTCATGTTGATTTTATGCACTAAAGCGTCCCCAAATGTATTTATTACTGAAAAACAGGCATATAATGAAACAGCCGGTTATGATAAATATAACATGGTATCATCAGCATATAGATAAATTTTATGTTCAAGTGGAACTGTTTGATACCCTTAATTGTAATGTTATCCTTAATAACCACAGCCAAGGGTTCAAGTGCTAAGGCAATTAACAGGGAAGAAGGGGAAACTTTGTCTGGTAACCCGAGTCGGGGACACATTTTAAGAAATGTTACAGTTAGTTTCAACTATGGCTTTACGTGAATGGTATAGGATTCTGATCTATTTAATATAAATTTCTCCAAAGCCAAATTTTTTAAACACCTCAAGCACATAGTCCTATTCCACCCAATCAAAGGTTTTTGGCCTCTAAAGTAAGAAACAAGGCCTCCTGCTGTATGTCAAATAAAAGTTATTATGTTTATAACATTGACATGGTGGTGAGAAGAAGGAATAAATCTGAACCTCTTGGTCTAATTCCCTCCAGGGATCTAATAACTTTAAGTCCTCCATGTAGTCCCTCAGTAGTTTCTTAATTTTATTTATTTATTTATTAAATTCTTGGATTCAATACCTTTGAGCTGGGAGCTCATTTACAAAGGTTCCGTGTCAGAGATACAGGTAGAACATACATAAAGAGATAAATATTAGACAATACAATTCTGAAAATAAATAAGAAGGACACCGTACAAAAAGGCAGCCTTTCACATTTTGGCCAGTGCAATCGTTAACAATTTTCAATTACAACTGTGACAAAACAGATAAGTATAATATAGTGGACAATGTATGAGCAGTCAATGTTGACCTTGTCAGGGTGGAAGGGGGGGTTGGAGAGGGGAGGATATAACAGGGGGGTTAGAGGGCAGTGGAGGATAAGGTAGAGGTGCAGGGGTGGCGAGGGTTGGTGGTGGAGGGATAGTGGTAGGAGGCAAGGTTGAAAATAAGGCAGGGGTGGTATCTGGTGAATTAAGTGCAGGGGTAGACAGAGTTTCCACAAGTGACAGGAGAGGGTCCTGCTTAGGGTAAACAGTCACAACTACTAAGTGCGGAGAGGTATTGGTATGGCTTACTCTTAAAAGGTCCCAGTTCTGGTTCATTCATGATGTCACTGGGGGGCATTTAACCAGCAGGGGACATGATAAGCAAAGGACCATTGTCCTTGAGTTGTGTGACAGAAAGGGACTTGTTAGGACTGTTTGGTTGTGACATGAGTCCAGTGAGGGTTAGTAGTAGGTTTGAGGAAATCCTGTATGGCAGGAGGGGCATGGCCTGGTATGGTCTAGGCAAATTTTCTTAGCTAGGAGACGGGTCTGATATTTTATTCTGAAAAAAATCTCTACAAAAATAGAGTCAACTGGGGGTGTAATGGTTGTTATGATCTGAGAAGCTATGATAGAACATGTAAAAGAATTAGAGTGGCATTCTGAAGCAAATAGTATGGGTTTGTTTTGAAAGAAGCCCTTGAAGGGTAAAAAGGTTAAAACAGGAAAATAAAACAGCAAATATAAAGGGAAGTCTTTATCAAAATAACAACCACATTGACTATCCCCATTCAGAGGGAATTTTATGGTACAAAAGGAAGCCAAGCCATTGATAAAGATATTAAGAGCACCTCCTGATGAAGCCCTACATGGTGTAGGTGAAATGTCGAGCAATGGGCCTTAAAAATATGAATAAAGTTTATTTTGGAGAAGAATTACAGTGCTGTCCATTATTCCATAGTGCCCACTGATGATTCCTTTTTTGTAGAGACTTTTTTCCAGGCTGATTACTCACGTATGGGTGGCAGCATAGCTCAAGCTTGAGAAAAGCATTTCCCATGGGACATCTTGCTTTTTTTTTCAAGATATTTGGGCATTTTTGATATTTTAGTCTGCCATCCCGGTTCAGCCAATTTGTCATGGAGTATAGATCACACATATGGGTGAGCTGATGGGCTCCAGTAATCAGTCTATAGGCTTTGTTAAGTGCTATGCTTATCTTTTTTAGAGTAGTGTCAGCTGCAACACTACACACAGTTAGCCCGTAGTCTATTATGGAGAGAATGGAACTATTCCTTGCCAGTCAGAGTGCTTCAGTGGTCATGCAGTATCTATGCCTGTAGAGGAGTCCTAGTCTTGTATTTATTGCTTTTGTGACTAGGTCCACGTGGTTAGCGTAGGATAGGGTGTAGTCAAGGATCACCCCAAGGTACTTAAAGGTAGGCACCAATTCAAGTGGGGTGTCGAGGCTATTGAGGATTGTTAATTCATGTGATTTTTGTTTGCTGCATAGATTTGTGAACTACATTACTTTCATCTTCTTGTAGTTTATGAGTAATCTGTGTTTCGAGAACCATACCTCGACCTTTGAGAAGTCGAGCTGAAGTTGAGTCTCAAGGCGGTGGGAGTCAGGGCTGTTGGTGAAAATAACAGCATCATCCGTGTAGAGAAGAATTTTTTCCAAACAGATACTGGGGAGGTGGTTTAGAAAGAGACTGAAAAGTAGAGGGCCAAGAATCGAGCCTTGGGGGACACCAGAGCATACTTGCCGGCTGTCCGACAGGACTCCATTTAGCTTGACGTGCTGAGTCCTGCATCCTAGATAACTTTTAAACCACCCCACAGCGTTGTCCAAGAGGCCAATTGTGAAGAGTTCATTTAGCAATAAGGTGTGGTTGACTGTGTCAAAGGCCTTGGTGAGGTCGATATAGGTCGCCCCCACCAGGTGTCCATGGTCAAGAGCGCTATGGATATAGCCAGTGCATTCAAGCAATGATGTTGTGATGCTATGTGCTTTGTGGAAGCCATGTTGCTGTGGACATAGTATTTGGTATTTAGCAAGGTA
This sequence comes from Neoceratodus forsteri, assembly GCA_016271365.2. NCBI lineage: Eukaryota > Metazoa > Chordata > Ceratodontiformes > Ceratodontidae > Neoceratodus > Neoceratodus forsteri. The sequence goes on along the minus strand of CM057450.1, from coordinate 551,510,097 downwards.
GTTGACTAGCTGATCTGTCACTATGCGATCGAGTGCTTTGGGGGGGACTGACATGGGGCGATAGTTTGCGTGAAGGGCCCAGTCCCCACTTTTGTGAACTGGTGTTATTACCATGGCTTTACATTTTGGGGAGAATTGACATGACATAGGGAGAGAGTAAGTATTTTGGTCAGGAGGTTAGTACCTCATCCAGGGTGAGGTGATAAGTTTGGGGTCCAGGGAATCACTGCTGAATTGTGATTTACCTAGTACTTGTCCTAGATACTTCCTAGCTTCGTCCTTGATGACTAGGTTAATACTTGACATATTATTAGGTAGGTTAAGATTTGTCAAATCTGGAATTAAGTGCAAGACTAAAATCACCATGCAAAATGTGAGGCCTTCAAAGTAGTTAGGTCAAAATTAAATTGATGAAGAACTTGGAGTCACTCCTATTAGGTCCACAAACATTGGCTATTGAAATGGAGCCATCAATGGTTTAATTACAGCAATGACAAATCTTCCTCCTGGATCAATAAAAGCTTTGCCAAAAGAAAATAGGGCTTTAAAAAAATAGCAACCTCTCTAACTGTATTGATGCTATTACCTGCACTACAATTCCCCCATTTTTTTGAACAAAATTCTACTTCATTGTTAGAAAAATTAGTTTCCTGCATTAGTATAACATCAGCTGTAAAAATGCTAATCACAGAATCATGATTCTGTGATTCTATGATCAGCATTTTTACGGTCCAAATATGTAAATATTTTATTTGCTTTTATTCCGCAAATCCTTCGCATTCCAGGTAATAACTTTTATAGTCTTTAATAGTGCATAAATACCTGGATTAAGTTGACATTTCTAGTAATGTTGCAGAAATATAGACCAAAAATGATCATCAAACTTTGTTATTCTTTTTGTGCCTTCCTTTTCCCCTTATATTTTAATCTCCATTATCCTAAAATGGGTGAAGAAAAATAGGTACATTTTATTGAGAATTACTTGTTTATCACTCTTATCTACCCCTCCTGTACCAACAACGCCGTTTCAGCTGGCAGTATAGCCTGGAGGTTAGAGTAACAAACTGTGAATGAGCTTGGTACATCCAGCAGACCTAGGTTTGATTCCCACAACCTCCACTTGCATACTGTGTGACTCTGAGCAAGACACTTAACCTCCCCAGTGCTCCTGGGTCACCCCAGAAACAGGTACTTGCGCCTAGTGGGTCTTACCTGGTTACCAAAGAATAAAAATTACATTTAGCTGGCCCGTTGGCACTGAGGTTGAGGTGCTGGGCGACATCTCGCTCCACACGGCAACCCGGGATGCGAGGAAATGGACTTGGGTCGTGAAGGTCAGCTGGGGGAGAAAGTTGAGCACCTAGCGGCTTGCTCTCCTTCTCCAGGGAGGGATGTGCAGCTCACTCTGCTGCAAGACCCATCCTGGGTAACCAGGGAGGTCATTGCATAAGGGGCACAGGCAGCAACACAAGGGGGGTTGATGCTGGCAGGGAACTGGGACGGACGCACGTCTCAACGTGCGCCTGATCCCTTGTTCCCATTTCACGATGGTGTCAGGGGTGGAGAAGAAACTTGAAGGAAAATGCCCTTCAGTCCCCTAGATGAAGTCCTCTTGAGCCAGTCTCACCATCAGCCGACCAAGGGCAGATCCTGTTGTGCAAGCTCGCTGCAGAGGATGAGAGGAGAGGTAAGGGGAGATCTCTCTCTCCTTGCTCCGCCCGGGGGGTAATCCGGGACATCTAATAGGTCCCAATAGCAGTGAGCATGTGGCACTGTGGAGACGCAGACCGGGATGCCAGAATGGATGCGGAGGGAGAGGGTGAGGGGATGTGGCGTGGAAAAATAATAAGTAAAAATATATATATATATGTACATTTACACCAACAAAAGACAGCCTTACAATACCCATTTATCTCATGAGTGTGAAAGCTTGGTCATGCTCTCCATTCATGAGATAATTAGAGACAAAAGAAATGAGATATAATCGGGTCTGGTCACAGCAGAGGAGGTAGCTAAAGGATAAAGAAACAAATCTCAATAAAATACATATTTTTTCTTCACACATTTTAGGGTAGTGGTGATTAAAAATAAGGGGAAAAAATAAGGCACAGTTTTTGTTTTTTTTGCAAAGCTTTTATTGATCCAGGGCGTGCAGGCCATGTTCCACAGGGCAACAAACACTACCTTCTTAAATGTAATGGCTGTACTCTCCGCCTACTTGTCTTTATCAGTTGTTAATTTGACAAGAGACAAGAAGTATGGTGGATATAATTCCCATCAGTCATGTCATTTGATTATTCACTGTCTCACTCCAAGTTATGTGTAAAACTGCTAAGGCTAAAGTAATGGGATAAGTTCATATATGGGGGCAGGGGATGCAGTGCAGAGACCAAGATGACAGGATTCAGTACAGAACAATGGCAGTGGTTGCATTCATGTTCAAAATATCATTTCTGATACATTTTTTGTCTACGATTATCTAACATGAATAGCTACCCTTTTTTTCCTTGGATGCATTTTCTGCCCTTTCTATCCCAATGTATCAGAAACTATATATCTAACATGAATGCAACCACTACCATTGTTTTGTACTGAACTCTATCACCTTGGTCTCCTCCCCACATCCCCCTCCTCCATATGTGAACTAATACCACCACTTTAGACTTAGCAGTGTTTTACACATAGCCATACTGTACATCGGTGTCTCTAGTCAAATTACTAACAGATAAAGAAAAGAAAGGGCGGAGAGTGCAGCCATTAAATTGAAGAAGGTGGTGATCTGGCTGCCCCAGTGGAAACAGGGCTTTACTGTTAAGAAGCAGAGGATTGACCTAATTTCTAAATTCCAAAGCCTGCTGTAAAGGAACATTTAGCCTGAACCAGCGGAGGAAAAAGAGGATTTGTCTTCTACTCTGATAAAAACAGCCGTTGGTAAAGCAGACTCGTGGCTCGCTGTACAGAGACATCAGAAGTCCCTGTAAAACCTGAAACTGTAGAAGCAGGAGGATCAGTGGAGTGGGTGAAACATCCAATGCAGAAGCATCAGTACAGCTATTAGCAGCAGCAGCTGCAATCATAGCTGCTGAGAAACCCACCCTCCGCTAAAGATTCAGGGATGCCAGTAAGAGCAACTACTAATTTCAGTACAGGAGTTAAGACAGCAGAGTCGGCGACAGTGCCAGAAACTACGATTGCTGTAGCATTTACAGCCAGTTGGAAGGAGCTATAGCTGCAGGAAATACAAAATCAGCAGGAGAGGTAGATAAACCTGCAGGAGTGGCAGTATTTGAACCAGTACTGATGACCTCCCCCCTTCCCTTTACCCCCAGTCATCTAGGGGACTGTTGCTTGGCAAGCTAGAGGAGACTGTGAGAGGGGGGAGGTGATGTTCAGCACTGGTAGTAGCTCAGCACAGCTAGGATCTGTTTGTCTAGAAGGGGAGACAGCAATGTCTGTCAGCTGTGGAATGAATGAACCGTGTGTTGACTGTATGTGTTATTGAGCCGGCTGAGCAGGACAAATATGTACCAGCAATCCCTGCAGCTCTCTCTGGTTAAATGTGTCAACTTGTCTGAAAAAATCTCTTTAGTGAGATCCTTCACCCTCCGGACCCATCTGGACATACTCTGAGGAGGGCTCACAAAGGGGGAGAACAAGGTACAAAAGGTAGATTCAGAATGAACTTTCCTTTTAACTTCTTTTGCTTGACAGCAGAAGATACAAACTGTCCAAAGTGGTATCCAGTGAACAAGGCGACCACGATTGAGTGCTTTCTAAAAGGACAACTCAGTCATGGCGCCTGGATTCTGGGCTACCTGGAAGGGTGGTGACTGGATACAGGGGTTGGCAAGTAAAGCAACAGGATGTCGCTATATATACACACACACGTTGGGGGGGACCACGTCTCGTGAAGGGTGGAAGGGGAGGGAGGATATGTGGTGTAGAGCACTGGTCAGCTGCTGAGCTGGCCATGTGTGTGGTGGGTAAGTGGCGGGCTGGGGTTGGGAGGTGCTGAGTTCGGTTCTGGGCGTGATAATTTTTTACGTCGGGTCAGGGTTTTCCATTTTTTAAGTTTACACCCCTGGCGTGCACCCCTAGAGTTGGGGAAATCCTTAAGTGGGGGGGGTGCAGGGGTGAAGCCCCCCACATAACATACAAAACCAGTTGCTGGTTTTCTAGTCGTTTTGAGTGTACACTGCTGTAATTCATTTTCGGCAATGTACACTAGCCCAAACAGCAATCGCTATTCCACGATCGCCATTGTGACATAGAACCGTCCAAAGTTGCTTAGACAGATATGTGTCACAGTTCAAAAAAGCGCTTGATCTCTCATAGTAAACGCAGTTTTACTTTGGAAATGGCTTTCCTGTTGATTCACTCACACCCACCTGGGTGGCCATCTTGGATGTCTCACGCATAGGCTTCCTTAAGACATGTCCTTGCATCAGGGCGTGATTAGACCCTCGGTATTCAAGAAAGGCGCCCTTCCACACAAGATCCCCTGGAGGAGGGCAGCTGCACATGCATACGGAGAGCCAGCGGGTATGACTGGGAGCAGAGCCAGCCTTATTCAGAAAGGCACAGTGTGCAGGTGGGGGGAGCACAGGCTATGCCAGCAGGCACCCTGCCATGGCTGTTGCAGCCCCTCCATCCTGTGGCTGACTGCCTGGCAGTGCATGATACCACCCCCATACTGGAGCCCCCAGGCCTTCTGACTTGCTGCAAGTGCTGGGAGCTACTGTTCGGCATCTGCCAAAAGTACACAGGCCTCAGCTGGTACAGGAGTACATCAGTACCCATAATCTCCTGATCTACATGGAAAATGAGATCTAGCTTGCCTGCAGGATGGGCATCCTCCACACCTCCCACATCCTACTCCCTGTCATCGCCGTGCCCCTACATGGCTGTAGAGTGGGGCTATGGACAGGCAGCCTGTCTTTGTGAATGGCATAGGATACATGCCTGTTTGGGGGTACGATCTGATGATGTGCAGGTACACGCCTGTAGTACATACCAGTCCACCATCATGCATAGGCCCCAATATCATAAATATACTGTTTTGTTTTTAAAACCTGCTACCCAGATGAAGCAACAACTGTGTTGTGAAATGTTGGTACTTCTGAGCAGGTCTGGAATTTTGTCCTCCATTCGTGAATAAAAATATTTATATTTACTCACTGTAGTCAAGATTGTCCATTTTTCCAACGTTCTGTATTCTAAGCAGATAACAGCAGTCCAGAGATATCCCTCCCTAAATCTTTCTTATCTTAATTCAAGGGGGCAGCCATTCCATGCAATATTGTATCAGAAAGTGACACCACTCTTGGGAAAGTTGTACTTAACTGACAACTTGCCCAGCAGTGACATCACTTTCTGTCTCAAGGTTCCTTGAAATGACAGCTCCCTTGATTTAAGATAAGAAAGATTTAGAGTACTGTTTCATGGAATTTTCAAATTCTTGTGGATTGAAATTTCGTGGAATTTTTGACATTCCAATGAAATTCTGCCATTTGCCGGAAATGGAATGGCAGAATTCTGGGGCAGAAAAATGCAGAATGAGTTTTCTGCAACATTTCTGAAGAATTTTACTCTGTGGATCTCAATATTTTCCATGGAAATGGTTGCAGAATGATTTTCTGTGGAAAAAATGTTGTTCCATGGAATAATAGTCCACAGACCTCAATATTTTCAGTGGAAATGGTTACAGAATAATTTTCTATGGGAAAAATGCTGTTTGCAGCAGGTGGAATTCCTCAGAAGAACCAGCGAAATTCTGACAGAAATATCACTGCCAGAATGGTCATTCTGCACTGATATCGCTGGCAGAGTTCCACATTCCGCACAGCACTAATTTATAGATATCTCTGAACTGCTGAAACTTACAAGAAAGCTCAATACATTGTCTAAATGAGCCTTATTTTTTTTGCAATTTAATATACTTTATTGAACTTGTATAGAAAACACAATAATCATTGTACAGAGTGAACCATAAGCACCAGCTACAATGTATAAAAACAGTGACAATGTAAACATTTAACAAAAGCTGGCAGAGAACATCAGTTGTACTATTACCTAACAACCAACACCCACCTCCCCCAAACATACCCATCAAACCCCCTCACCCCCCTCCCACAACCAGAGCACGATAAGGTAAGCACCAGAAAGAAGAAAAAACTAAGTGGACCATGAAATAGGAAGAAGGGCCAATAAGGGACCCCATCGCCTCATGAAACCCTCCTGACAAAATGGCAGGTGACCAATATTTCTTTTCAATTCAAGAACTTGGAGTATTTCTGAATGCCATTCTGTAAAGGAGGGAACAGAGTCAACCAGCCAGTGCCTTGCTATAATTAGTTTGGCCGCACTGGCAATTAAGGATATGAAACCCTCATGACAGTCAATTACATCCTCCAAGAAATGGCCCACTAAGCAGATCTGTGGGGTAAAAAGAGAATCTAAGCCTAAAAAGTGGGTCTAGTGAGTGTCAGATAGTTTGCCAAAATGGGGCAACCAGAGGACAGTCCCACAGTATGTGTTTTAATGTTCCTTCAGAACACCTACAATGAATACAAGTTGAGGAGGAAGATCTATCCATCCGATATAATCTGGAGGGGCTAAAGAACAAATTAAGAAGAATGCGATATTGCAGGAATCAGAGACGATCCTGTTTTATGTGTGTGTACAGATGCCGCTACGCCTGCTGCCAGCCTTCCTCCTCAAGATCAAGGCCTAATTCTTGTTGCCAGTAATAGCAGACTCCTTTGAGGCTTCTTGGATCCTGTTGCAGAAGCAACCTGTAGAGCTAGGAGATAGAATGAGGCTGTGATGCAGTGTCCACCAAGGTTTGCACTAAGGAGTTAGTAACTCCTCTGCAAGGAGAGGGACCCAAAAATGAGGATATAGCTTTGACCAACTGTAAGTGTTTGAATGGATGATATGTAGGGATACTGAGGCAATTCTGGATCTCTCTAGCTGTGACAAAACTGCCATCATTAACAAAAAAGGCCACCAGGACTCGTTGAAGGGGTAGCAAAAGTTCAGAGGTATGGGACGGTTCGCTATCTTAAAACACGGATTGCCAATAAGCAGTTGGGTAAGATCTTTACTGGGATGCAAGCCGAAGTATGAGTACAACTGATGAAGAGCTTTAATAGACCAGAGCAGGGGAGGAATCCAAAGGGATTTAGTGTGCTCAGAGGGTTTAATATATAATAAGCTACTTAATGAAAGACCCTTCTGTTGACAGAGCCGTTGCACCAAAGAGATAGCCATATGGGAAGGTAAAAGCTGCCCAGAGAGGGAGTCAGGGAGGAATCCCATAAAAAGATCCTACTACTGTGAATGGCACAATAGTAAAGAAGGAAATTAGGGACATGCAGACCCCCTAGCTCCTTCCGGAGAGTAAGCTTGTAATAAGCCCTACGAACAGCTTTACTGTTCCAAAGAAAATCAGAAAGAGATCTCTGAAGATGTGAAAAACAAACTTTTGGAAGATAGGGACCAATCATTCCCATTGGGTATAAAAGCCGGGCAATATATTCATTTTGATCACGTTCACCCACCCCCACAGGGGTAAGGGAAGGGATCTCCAACTTTGAAGGTCTAAGGTAATAGCTTGACACAAAGAGGAAAAATTAAGTTTAACTAAACCGGATAAGTATTTGGGAATCCTGATCCCCAAGTAGGTAAGAACCTTAGGCTCCCATGAAAGGCCCGGTTCATCAATCCAGTGCTTCTGTACCTGTGAATTCAATGGCATAACTTTAGATTTTTCCAGATTCAGTTTGTAGCCTGCAACATGAGAAAATCTCTCGGTCTCCCCTAAGGCAGCAGAAATCGAAGACCAGGGGTCTGCCAGGTGCAGAAGGAGATTATCAGCATATGTGGAAATTTTAAGTCCCCCCCCCCCACCTGGATGATAGAAATTCCTAGATTCAGCTGAATAGCACGAAGAAGAGGTTCAAGGTAGAGGTTTAAACAGAAAAGGCGAGGAGAGATCTTTGCTGCATGCCACAGTAAAGATTAAAGGGGAGAACACCCCATTGCATTGGATTCTGTCCAAAGATGATGATAAATAACACTGAGCCAATCACAAAAGGTGACAGAAACCCAAATCTGTGAAGCGTAAAAGAGAAACAGCCAGGACACCAGATCAAAAGCTTTATCCGTGTCCAGGGAGACGAGAACCACGGGGTCCTATTCTCCCCAGATGCGGAGATCAGGTGAAGCACTTTACAGAGGTGATTGGAAGATAGGCAACCAGCTACAAAACCAACCTGGGTTGGGCTAATAAGCCCCTTCTCAGTCCAGAGCAATCGATTAGCTAATATCTTAGCCAGTATTTTGATGTCAGAATTCAAGAGGGATATGGGACGGTAGCTTCCAGGGGAGAATTCAGGTTTATCTGGCTTAAGAAGTAAAGTGATCCAGGCCAGTGTGAAGGAGACATCTGAAAGTCCAGAAGAACGAAGAAAATTAAATAGTCTGGTCAGAAAGGGTGCCAAAATATCAATAAAAGTAGCGTAAAATGAGTTGTTGAATCCATCTGAATCAGGGCCTTCTCCTTCGAAGTTGCTCAAGTGCTCTGCAAACTTCTAAAATGGAAATAGGGCCTGCAGAACTTCCTTTAACGTTCTGAGGGCAGGGAGAGGTACAGAGTCTAGATAAGTCTCTATCATGTCTTCATCCGACAGATCCCCAGCCTCCTGACTATAAAGGGTCACATAAAACTTCTGAAAAGCTGCCTCAATATCTCTAGGCCAAGTAAGGATAGGCCTTCCAGGGGATCGCTGGAGACAGGGTATCATTTGTCTAGACTCTAATTGCCGAAGTCGGAGAGCTAAAAGCCATCCAGCCCTCTCCCCTGATTCCAGATAGTGGAATTTTACACACTGTAAGGTCAAATCTGCCTTCTCGGCAAGGAGCCCAAAATATTGAGCTCGATGCAAGTGGGGCTCGTCCCAAAGCCTCAGATCCAAAGAACAGGATAGTACATGCTCCAGATCCCAGAACTGAGTAAGAAGAGAGGCTGTTTTTCTTCTCTCTGTTTTGGCCTAACATAACAGAATCACATCTTCGCCCGCACCACATTTTTCTGCCCCATAACAAGTCCAAACTTTGCACAGAGCCCTCATTTTCCTTAAAGAAGGTCTGTATAAACTCGGTAGAGAGAAACAAAGCTCAGCTCACATACCAAAGTAGAGTTGAAATGCCATGCCTGTCTTGATCCTCTGGGCCCTCAAAGAATACTCCATATAAACTGGAGCATGGTCAGATAGACCCATAGGTAAAATATCGCAGGAAAATAAATCCGGTAAACCAACTAAACTAACCAGAAAATAATCTATCCTAGAGTAAGATCTGTGAGGATTAGAAAAGAATGTATATTGCCATTCATCAGGATGCAAAATGCACCAAGGGTCCCCTACCCCAAGAGTGTCCATGAGGTCACGTAGGCCCCACTGTGTCAGTGAAAGCCCCTTCAGGTGAGATCCAGATCTATCTAACTCAGAATGGACAACCAAATTCCAGTCCCCTCCTAGTATTATGGGGAGGTGAGAAAATGGTGCCAACTGTGCCAGAAGGTGGGTGAAAAAGGGGTGAATCAGAGGTAGGACCATAAATCACTCCCAAAAGAATCTCGGTAAGACCCAGTCAACCATGGGCAAAAAAGTGGCCTTCCAGGTCCCAACATTCCTTAAACAGGTGGAAGGGTGTTCCCTATGTATTAAAATAGCAACCCCTCCTTTTTACTACTGACCCGGCCCAAATACCTGCCCTACCCATTCTCAATGAAAGTAAAGAATATCTTCCCTGCTTCTAGTGGGTTTCTATAAGAAAACCCACTCAGGTTAAATATTCTTAAGATGATGCAGAATCATGTACAGCTTCGTTTATCATTGGCCCCTTGATATTCCAAGTGATAAATTTATAAATACCCCCATAGCTATAAACAAGGCAAGTAAGAATAGTCAGCCATAAAATCAGGTGAGAAGAGAAAGTTGCTGCTCCCATATCATGCTCTGAACCCTAACCCCCCCACCCAGCCCTCCCTCATCCCCCCAACAAATACCTGGAAAATCCACACATCCCTCCTTCCTCAGCAAACCACCCATCCCACCCCAAGTCATGACATAGAAACTCTCCCACCAATAGAACGTACCACCCCCGGTCCTAATAACCGTAACACCAAACTACAAAAGTCTATGATGACAAAATGCATCTGCCTCAAGCCTACAGCCCTCCCCCTCCCCCCAACCTGACACTCTCCCATTATAATTCACAAAGAACGATAAAAGTTAACACAGTAACACTCTAAATAGAAACTTCTATAAATGAGAACGCCAGTAGATACAACTATATAAATAGGGAAGTGGTGACCAAACTCCGTGAAAAACTCTGGGCAAATAATAACAGTATGTGAGCAGGCAGCCAAGAAATCATGAGTCCCAATGCCAAAATTGAACAAGACCCACAAACAATGGGGCAATCCCCAGTCCCCAGACAGGACAACCAACCCAAGGTAGAGATCAGGCCACAACCCACTACGCGCGAAAAACAGAGCTTCAAGACAACCCCTCGTCCACTCCTTTAAAAACACTGATGGGATCCAATAAGGGTCAGATACAGCCAAAGGTGGGATAAAGCCACATCTCTACTATCCGATACCATAGCATGGGTCCAGACTGACTGAACAACAGCAGAAGGTGGTTAGCTCAGCTCTCATTTCTCAATGGATCCAATTCGTAAGTCAGGGCAGCCACGGAGAGACAACCTGGAAACCTCGGTCATCAAATACTTGTAGTCTCATCTCAATAGTAGCCACCATTCATGAGGCCAAGAATTGAGCTAACTCAGTGAGGGTGACAAACAGCCACTCCTCCTCAGCTGACTCCAAGCCCCAAGAAAACCAAAACTTCAACCAGAGAAGCACTGAGCCAGCATTCCCCACCCAGATCCAAGATTACAGTGCCAACGCAGCAGCCAAAGACCCGAAACTAGCAGGAGCAAAGTATCCAGTTCAGCCCAACAGAGGGTGCAGGTGTTGTGGCCTAGGTGATTCAGCAGGTGCCCTGACAGGGAGGACACCACAACAGGTGGATCAACATCACAATAAATATACCTGAGCCCATCAATCTAGGGAGGCCAGAATGCCCAAAATCCCAAAATACATATAACTGCAAGGAAAGAGGGCAAGAAAGCCTGGACTACACAACCCCTGGGGCTGCAGAGACAGTACAACAAAACTCACCTGAGTCAGTCGAGGTCCAGTGAGAAGGCGTCCTGAAGTGAGCAAGACCTGGGTCCAGCCGTGTTGTGCCTCCAGACTCTACATCACCTGTGGCCAAGACAATGGACCCATATACAACAGATCTGACCCTCTCCCTATTTGCCATCTGTAGTAAAAAGCAGCCTGGGTGTTCATAGCCATATGCTGGTTGTCACAAGCAGTGTTGGGCAAGTTACTTTTTCTATTACTTTTGAGCGTTCCAAAGCTCTGTGCAGTCACTAGCAAGGATGGAAGTACTAGAAAAGTAATACACCTTACAGTTACAATTACTTATGTCTTTTTATACAAAAGAAATACATAACTGTAACTGATTACATTTATTTGAAAGTAACTAGTAACTAACCTATTACTTTCAAAAAATGTAATCTGTTATAGTTATCTGTTATTTTTGTATTGTTTTTGAATAAAAATAAGTAAGTAACTATAATTGTAAGATGTATTACTTTTTCTAGTACTTCTCCATCCTTGCTAGTGACTGCACAGAGCTTCCTAGAACAAGTTTCCAAATGTAATAGAAAAAGTAACTTATCCAACACTGGCCACAGGTTTCTAAAAGCGGTATCGCCGGCCACACACATGCCATATTTGTAAAGAGTAGGGAGAACAGTTGCCAAAGTGTGCACACAACCCCACCCCAACCCCCGTTTGCGAAGTTACATTGAAAACTGAAGCCCTATACTAATTATCTACTAAAAGCATGCACTGATCCCTTATTTTGGCCAATACATGTACATTGTCCAGATAATTGAAGAATTTATATATGAGGGCGGGGTGGAGAATTTGGTGCTGGAGGGATGATGTGAGGCGCCGGTGAGCCCATTCCACCATATATCAGACCATTCAGAGAGGGCCTGTGATTGTTTCACAGAATGTCTGGATGAACAAAACCATTTGGCCCTTCTAAACCCTCTGGGAGACTAATTACCAGTAAGCTGTTCCACCGGCTGCGTCCCTCCAGATCTTCTATTTTCCTCTTCCAACTTGACCAGCTTCTTATGGAGGGATGCAGTATCTAGCTTGGTATGGGAGCACCAGTCCTCCAGAGAGCTTATCCGCACCTCAGTATCTCCAATCCTGCAAGTTAGGCTATCTGAGATCTTCCGCAAGGACAAAAGCTGCCCTGAAATATTTGCAAGAGCATCCCAAAGCAGAGAGAGCTCCTAAAGAAAATGCTCCTCTGACAGAGGAGCCGACGTTGAGGTAGGTTTAGTGGCAGTAGCAGTCTGAGTCTTACTCTTCTTGGTGGCTTTGGCCTTGTCCAGAGTAGCAGAGGACTATGCACTGGGCCCGCCATGCATTTAGCATCCATCCAAAAGGAATACAGGTTACTCTTTTATCAATCACAGCGATTCTTACTGTGCGTGAAAAGCGGTGAGCACCAATGGGTTGAAAAAATGCTGACTTTACTCGGTAGTCGGGTTAGGGAGTGGAGCCAAGGTTGAAAGCGTCTTACTCAGGCAAGCGCATCACATGACTCTTGAAGAGACCCTTATAAAGGCTTTCAGACTATATGATGCCCTGCACCTATATTCTCCTTTAAACTTGATCTCTGGACATGTTCTCCAGGTTATCTAGATTTCCATCCTGCTTTTGTTCTTCTTGTTCTTCAAGCAATCCTTCCATGGGTTTGACATTGTCTTCTAACAGTCTTACATGTTTTCAATCTCCACTGTCCTTTCTTCCAATGTATCAGCCTTCTCTGTTATTATCTTGACATAGGTTTTAATCTCTACTGTAAAGGGTATAAAGAATGCTGGTTGGTGATTGAATGACACAAGCCCGTATTTGTACCTGTACCTCAGCCTATTGATGAAACAAGGTGCTTGGGTCAACCTGGCCAGTTATTACTAATTAATGGGCACACTAGCATAGTTTAATTTGACATTTGCAAGTTTGGGGACTATTTGTAGCCTTGAAAATAATATGCTTAAATGAAACATTGAATAATTGTTATTCTGAAGTCTGTACTTTTTTTACTCTAAAACTCGTTTATAAGTGCTATAAGACACTCCAAGAGTTTGCTTTAGACTGAGATAACCTCACTTTCAGGGCTGTAAGGCTATCCACCTCGGCACTGGGCCTCACTCGACCCCAGTCATGTGGTTATCTCAGCCTAACTGACACCATGCTGTGTCTTATTGCATGGATATGATAATCTGCACTTCTAAGCGTTTTGCCTTAATATTTTTCTTCCAACAATTTTCTTAAACATTCTTTCAGCCCACTTATTATTTTGCTTACAGCCAACATGCTGGACTGAGCTTCAAGGCCTTTTATGGAGTCCTTAAAAAGACTTCCTCACTGGAGTTTGATCTTTCTGCAGTAGCTTCCGTGATTTTTATGGCTACATAGCACAGTTATGTTGACATATTGCTATTACAAAGTAGAGAGAGGGGACTCCTGAACCACGTGACCGAATACCTAGACTATGTCTTTACACAGTGGAGTTAAAGCACATGCAGTCTTCTCCATTGACCACAGTGCCCCCCCCCCGCACTACGCTTGCGTTCATTTCTGGTTCATTTCCAGGTGTGGAGCTAGGCCACCCCACCCTCAATACGCCATCTGCATTATATTACTAATGTTTCCTGGTGTCTACCTCCACCCTCTGATCACCATCCCCATATTTCTATATCTTTCTGGTGTCTAGTGGCACCCCAGCCTCTGATCGCCATCCCGTGTTTCTGTAATGTTTCCCTACTGTCTTGTGGCACATCCCCACCCTCCAATAGCCACCCCTATACATCTAAGGTTTCTGGTGTCCAGTGGCACCCCATACTCCAGTCACCATCCCTTTTTTTTTAGAAATGTGAGCTGTAATAAAGAAAACCAGCCTCACTGTTTTCTTCTTTAAACCTGTCTAGTGGCACATCCCCACCCTCCAATAGCCACCCCCATACATCTAAGGTTTTCCTGGTGTCCAGTGGCACCTCCATACTCCAGTCACTGTCCCCATTTTTTTTTAGAAATGTGAGCTGTAATAAAGAAAACCAGCCCTCGCTGTTTTTTCTTCTTTAAACCTGTAAAAAGAAAATGGTCCCTCACTGATCTGATTCGTGCACCCCAACCTCCCACCCTCTGATTGTCATCCCTGTTATGTATGTAATGTTTTTCAGGTGTCTAGTGGCATCCCCACCCTCTGATTGCCATTCCCATATTTGTATAATGTTTTCTTGTGTCCAGTGGCACTCTCCACCCTCTGATTGCCATCCCTACATTTGTTTAATGTTTCCTGGGGTCTAGTGGCACCCCCCACCCTCTGATTGCCATCCCCACATTTGTATAATGCTTCCTGGTGTCTAATGCACTCCTCACCCTCTAATTACCATCCCCATATTTGTATAATGTTTCCTGGTGTCTAGTGACACCCCCACCCTTTGAGTGCCATGACCATTTTTATATATTATACAATGGCAAGAAAGAATCCTGGTTTCTGGTTGGTCAGTTGGCCATCACAGCAGGGATGTTATCTTGGCATAACATTCCTGCTGATCAACTAGATGATGACCCTATTGCCATTTCCTTTTTCCACTTGATCATTGTTTGCATCTTCTATCAAAAAACATTTTTTGAACACTAAAAAAACATTTTTTTAAATTATTTTTGTCTGTATAAAACAACGAGCCATTGTATAATAGGAATAATGCTCTCCATGGTGGGTGTTATGCTGGGATAACATCTCTTCTCGGGTGTTGGATGCCCTCAGCCGGTGGCCTCAGGCCCAACCACCTGAGGTGGGATGTTATCCCAGCATAACACCCACCCTGTTAGGCATTATTCCTTTAATGTTTCCTGGTGTCTAGTGGCACCCCCACCCTCTGATTGTGATCGCCATATTTGTATAAAGATTTCCTGGTGTCTAGTGGCACAGCCCACTCTCTGATT
This sequence comes from Neoceratodus forsteri, assembly GCA_016271365.2. Taxonomy (NCBI): domain Eukaryota; kingdom Metazoa; phylum Chordata; order Ceratodontiformes; family Ceratodontidae; genus Neoceratodus; species Neoceratodus forsteri. The sequence continues at coordinate 551,494,922 of CM057450.1, read as the reverse complement.
ACCATCCCTATATTTGTATAATATTTCCCTGGTGTCTAGTGGCACCCCCCACACTCTGATTGCCATCCCCATATTTGTATAATGTTTCCTGGTGTCTAGTGGCACCCCCACTAGACACCAGGACACTAGGAAACATTTTGCTCAAGGTTCAAGGTAAAGAGATACCAAATGTATTTAAAGTAGAAGATGGTTGGTTCCCATCTCTTGTAAGGTGGCAGAAGAATTTGTTTTCAATTTAAAGTTTATTAAAGTTTTCCAGTTACAGAGAACAGCTCTATAACATGACAGACAAACATAGTATTACAATTATAGAGAGTACAAGATCTATCCTCTCCCACTTACTCCTCCCACACCTTTCCTGACCCTCCCCAACCACCCTTTAAGAGCACTATAAACAAGTCATAACATACATAAAAACTGTACCTCAGACAACAGGTTATAAGGAGTATAGCGATTGCAGTGGGCAGCAGATTCTGTTGAATTTCTTAGTTCTATTGAGAAGGCTAGTGCTAGATCTCTCTGTTCTCAAATTAGCCAAAAACTCCTGCAGCCATTCCATGTAGGAGATACCTAGATTATATTTCCAGTGCTGTAGTACCAGCTTTTTCATAGATGAAGAGATCATGGCTATATGATATTTACGAGCATGAGCTGAAATAGAAGAGAAATCCCCTAATATACATATGTCTGGCAAGAATAGCTCAGTCAAACCCAGAAGAGGATCCGCTCTGTCTTTGCTCAAGGCCCACAATGGGGCTATTTTCGGGCAGGTCCAAAAAATGTGGAGGAGATTGCCTTCATCTCTTAGACATTGAGTACATGTGGGAGAAGGTATGCATCCCAATTTAGCAAGCTTTTAAGGGGAGTAGTAAAGATTATGCAGTATATGAAACTGCATGAGTCTAAGTCTATCCTGGGAAAGGAATCTGTGACAATTTTACCATAACAAGGACCAGTTAAGGATTCTATCAGGGAAGAAAGGGGACCAGTAAGTAGAGGGGCCAAAACTCTCAGGGAAAATTCAATCAAATAAGGAACTGTATAGATTAGACACTGCTTGAGGGCGGCCTGCCAAGGGGCTTAAATCTGTGAGGAAGGAGACTTTTGGAGGTTGTGGAGGTGTGACTCCTATCACCTTAACCAGAAGGTGACGTAACTGAAAAACCTGAAAGATACAAGTATTAGGGATATCTGCTTTACACATAATGTCTGGAGAGGAAAGCCAATGCCCTCTCTCTGACACAAAATAAGAGAGTTGGCAATTTCCAAGCTGGGGGAGCCATACAACAGGGAAGGGTTTACCCTCTATCTTGAGATTAGGATTCCGCCTTAGAGTTTGGGTTGGATCACCGGTATGCGTATATTTTAAAAATGAGCATAACTGAGTGTGCACTCTGACAGATGTAGCAATCGGCAGAGTTTTAAGTTTAGTGGGCAGGGAGTTTAATTTGGGGAAGAGCAGAGTAGAAGGGGAAAAACCCTGTTGCTTAATCAGAGATATCTCTATGTGGAGCCAAACAGGGTAATAGGAGAAAGGATCCTGAACCGGGTCGAAGGACAACCATCTCAAATATTTATTGGTGTGACTTGCCCAGTAATAGAGACCTGTGTGAGGTAATCTAAGTCCACCTTTTAATTTGGGGGCTGCCCATTTATGAAAGGCTAGTCCAGGTTTTTTGCTGGCCCAAACAAAGAGAATTTAATAAATGTTTTATTTATGTAGGTCAGGGAAAGCTTATAACCGATTCGATAAAAGTAAATAAGGATACAGTGGGCAACACATGTTTAGTTAAACAATTTGGGCCAGATATTCAAAGCATGCGCAACTGAGTTGCACTGGCACAAGTGCGGAATTGTGCCAAGGAACCATATTCAGAGGGAGTCAGTGTGCAGCACAAAATCCATTGCGCCAGTGCACAACCATAATGAATGCAGGTACAAGCGCAGGGGGCATGCCCATGAATATCCAGCGCAGTGCGATATTCAACCATGGAACCATGGCACATGTGTGGATCAAAACCAAGATGCCGAGCAGACTTGAGCCTATAAATACATGGCACAAGCTTACAGATAGCATCTGTGCCAGGCAAGAGAGAGGAGGAGGGAGGAGGATGAGAGAAGAGAGAAAACAAAGAAAGAAACAAACAAACAAACAAATAAAGACTGAGAGTGACAGACAGAGGCAGCCACAGAGGGAGAGGGACAGAGGTGGCAGTGGAAAGGGAGACAGGGGCAGAGAGAGAGTAAGAGGGACAGGCAGGCACAGTGCCAGGCAATGCACCAGGATGGCATACATCTCACAGCAGCCAATCACCCAGGGGAGAGGAGGCATCAGGGGCCATGGATAGTGCACCATTCATGATGAAGGCCGCAATGAGGGGTGTGAGGGGCAGGCAAAACATCGACGTGGCTGAGGAAGGGCCCGTCGGCAGTATGCCCACCACAGGTGGTACCATGCCCATACCACTTTCGAGAACTTCTCCGACACATACTTATTTTTCCACACCACCTCATAAACATGACAGGTGTCATTTTTTAAATCCTGGATGAGACATGTGGTGCAAAATGACATTTCAGCCATTATACTATAAAAGCTACATGTCATATTTATAAGATCTTGAAAATTTGGGGTCACAATTAAAACAAGCATTTGTCAATGCTGAATGTTTACACATATGTGCTATGCAGGTGTTTTGTACTAACAGTGCATGGCTGCAGATGCCTTGCACCAAGGGAAGGCTCTGAGCAAGGGCCCTGCACTTCAGTGCAGCGACAGATGTGAAGAATTCATGGGGCTGTTTGGTGGCCATGTGGTCACAGCTAGAGATGCACAGGGCAAAGAGTGCATTTGTCAGTCAATGCACAAGGCACTCTGCCACCCACTGGTGGAGAGGTGCAGGGCCCTATGCCAAAAGGACAGTTGTCTTCACTATATGGTACCCAGGCTCATGTGGACAACCCTGCACCTTTCATTCCTTGACATGGGGGTGTCATAAAACAGCACTAGTGTTGAGAGAAATTGAGAAATTTTGTTACGTGAAATATTTTGCAAAATTTGCAATTTTAATGAAATGTTTACAGAGTTCGAAATACAAATGTTTGCCGAAAATGGCGAAATCTCACCCGTGAAACACCGAAAATTGCCACTCGCAGGCAAAATTTCGCCATTTGCGGGTGAAATGTCACAATGAAATTTTGCAGATTTGCACCCAATAAAATATTCGGTGGAATGGTGGAATTTTGCCAAATATGTTTGTGCAGCAAAATTGACAATTTCGCTACAACTTCACAACATCTCTAAACAGCACCTTTCCCTCACCCACTCCATACAGCTGGGTCACTGAGGTCACAACCAAACTCAGCTCACAGGGACGGGATCACAAAGCATGGCTGCTGGGGTGAAGACTGGCACTAAACACAGAGGTTGTTAAACAATTATATTTTTTAAATTCTGACTCCAACTTTTCAAGGTACTTGTTTATGATTTGCCTGATAAACATGACATGTACCATTTATAGTATATTGGCCAAAATATCATTTCACACAGAGGTATGAAAACACATCTTTTGTGCAGGATTTAAAAATAACACGTCATGTTTATGAGGTGGTGTGGAAAAATGGCTATGTTGAAAGTCTGAGTCAAATATTGAAAATTAGCAAAGTTATGACTGAACGTTGAAATAGTGTAACATTCAGTCATAACCTGGGCATTTTACTGTATCTGTACACCAGATTTTCAGTGTAGCCTTCTTATTACCCCACCACATGAACCCAGTAGGTAAATATTTTCAGATCCCTGCCAAAACATCATTCTGCACCACCAAAACATCATTCTGTGCCACAGGTACGAAAACACATTTTGACCAGGATTTAAAAAATTATAGTTGTCATGTTCATGAGGTGGTGTGAAAAATGGCTATGTTGAAAGTTTGGGGTCAAAATATAGAGGGAGAGTAGAAAATGTCAACATATGTGCGTAACTGTGCCATTTTTACATTTTTTTAACTCAGAAAGGTCTTAATTGATCTGAAGCAAGTGATAACACATGGACAGTAACAAAGTAAAACTATTAGTTTCTGTTATGGTAAGAATACATAAAATCACGTTGTAAGTTATGAAAACAACATACAGAATATCAAAAAACAAAACAAAAAGAGCCAAAGAGTAAAAACTAGGAAACAAAGTATGCTTGTTTTCCAGTAGCAATAAGTCCAAGTTACTGCATCACCCCATCTTTACATATGAAATACTGAATGGAAACCTCTCCTTTACAGGAAAAAAGAAACACTGATAAAGTTGTTTCAGAACTAAAATTATCACAGGTAATGTTACCCACAAATAGTACCTAAGACAAGTCTGGGTAAGAAGGATTCAAGGTAGACATAAACTTCAAAACAACGTGGCGCATAACCTCCCCCACCCCACCTCCCCAACACCGGCTGAATAAAACACATGGACCTTCAGCAAAGGATCCGCTGTGTCAAGCCATTTGTAGGGCCAGAATCCTATCCAGGCCTTCTTTCCCACACCATCTCCCAACCCCAGCAATCTAATCACTATCTTCTATGAGCTGTCCCACCACCCTTTCATGTCTTGGGCACTAGGTAGTCAGAAATTTCTTGAGATCCAGGCGTAGAGTGTATGTTATCCTTTCCATGCATTCTATCACTGTGACCCGGGACACCTGCTGGTTTAGTGTAGAGGGATCAGGGGAAAGCCACTTGGCCATTATACATTTGAGGGCCACAATTCTCAGAATTTGTCCAAACTGTGCTGCTAGCTCCTCCTGGACAGCAGGCCAGGAAAGCCTAGGACAAGCTCTGTAAAGGCAAAGGAAAAGAGAATATCATCAGCGACTGACTCTCCCTATAGATACTATGCCAGAATCCAACTCACTTGGGCAGCTTTAAAATATGATAATGGGTGCCCTTGGGCTCCCCACAGTGCCTCAACATTCCTCTGTAAGCTGGGATTGAAATATTTTGTTATTGTAGGAGTATAGAAAAATGGGTCCGGACCCTCCAGTTAAGTTCTCTTCATGTTGGAGATGAAGTAACCTGCCAGCCCCTCAAGTCTACGGGACCACTGGGTAGGCAGGATCTTTCCTCCACTTTCCCTTTCCCATGTACTCCAAATCGCATCTAATGGAGAGGGGTGCAATGGTGTTATGAATGCGTAAAGAACTGGCATATATCTGAATTTGTCTTTAAGTTTAACTGCATCATAGAAAAAAGATTCTAGCTGAGTCTGATCCTTATGTGTATGCTGCAGAGTGTCACATGGAAACATTGAAAGTGATGGCAGAAGGGGACCTCCAGATCCATCTAGTCTGCCCATAAGCCTACCCCCTCCCCTAGCTGTTATTCAGTGTTATGATTCTTTTGTACTTATCCCAAGCCTTTTTGAATGTTTCAATTGTTTTTGTCTGAGGAATGTATAAAATTCCAGATCTGCAAATATTGGAAATGGTCCTCCTAATGAAGAGAATACATATCCTTCAGTCTGGCAAAGAGAAGGCAGCCTACACGATCTGTGCATTGAAAAATGGTGGTAAGATCCTGGCATTCCCAATAGGAATAGCCAGGATCTAATTGAGGCAGGAGGAAGGATTCTTCATAATGAATAATCAAGAGGGGACCAGCTAGGTTGGGGGTATTAGTAAGTTTTCGGAGGTGCAAGAAGATGCAGATGGAGTGTTTAATCCAGGCGTTTGAGGTCTGTGACCAAACTTGGGAGGGAATGACACTCATAGGCAGTGCCCATAATGCTCTACCAGGTAACATGGCTATCTTGATCAGGTACCATCCCGAGTCCAGACGCTGTTTTGCCCAACTGCACAACTGAGCTCCCTGTGTGGCTAGTTAATAATTATATAAATGCAAGAGCCCCATACCACCCCCATCACTGAGGCTCAAAGTATTTTGATAGAGATGGGATTTCATACCCACACCAGATAAAACATTGAATGACTCTATTTAACTTATTTCAGAAATAGTTAGGGATGGGGTGGGAAGGTCTGAAACAAAAATAACAGTCGGGGAGGACATTCAGTTTGCCACCTGTACTCAACCATACAGAGTAAGGGCAAGAGTGTCCAGGGCAAAGTCTGCCTGCAGGGTGTTACAGAGTTTAAAGTAATTGTTTTAAACAAACAAGATGTATCAGCTGATATTTGGACAACTAAATATCTAAATATACTCTTTTGCCCAAGAAGAAGGAAACTATGTTTAAAATCCCAGGGAGGGGCTCCACTGAGACTCATTGCCTCTGATTATTAAGGTTACTTTTATAACTGGCTAATTCACCAAACTCATGGAGAGCCTCCAAGAAGTGTGGGAAGGAGGTCTGGGGTTCACTCAAAAAAAAGAGGGAGTCATTGGCATAGAGGGCCAACTTCTGCTTGACCCCTCCCACCATCACCCCCTTAATATCCAGGTTGTTATGAATGAGAATTGCCAAGGGCTTAAGGGACAGGGCAAAAAGTAAAGGTGACAGGGGGCACCCTTGTCTGGTGCCTGTCTTCAATTAAACTCAATCTGAAAAGAACCCATTAACTCTAACTCTTGCCTTGGGTTTTTCACACAGAGATGAATTTAGCTCCCAAACCAAATCTGTCCAGGGTGGCTGCCATAAAGGTCCAACCCACCCTGTCAAAAACCTTCTCGGTGCCATATTGATTGCAAGCTGAAATGAGTCAGTGTGTCACTGGGCAGAAATAATGTTTTTTTTTCCATCCTGTGTTTATCTCTCAGCAATGGGCGGCTGTCCTGTGTCTGCTGACCGTACCGGATGCCACGGTCATTCAGGGCACCCTTCCTCTCATGCTGTAGTAGACCACCGATGCTGGCCTGGGGGCTTCATCCAACCACTGACCCCAATTTTTGCCATTACTCCCTGTTACCCCAAGGCCCCAGAATGCAGTTGCACATGTGCATGGAGGTGTGCATGCTCACCACGGCTCCGGTGATGGCCCCTTCCACCCTCCCCTGGCCTATTGTCAGGTCCCCCCTCTGGCATGGCACTGCCACCTAGCCTCCACTGAGAGGTAGCCAAGCACTGGGGAGACTCCTATGTCCCTCCACGAGGAGGAGAGCTGCCTGCTGGCTGCTGAATCAACTCCTCCCCTTCCCCCTCCACCAACCCCCAGCACCCAAAGCTTGTGCCTGAACCCAGGTCACCAGCATGGTGCAAGGTGTGGCATCCAGTGCCTAAACCCTCAAAGCCACAAGGCCAACTCAGGCATAAATAATGTTAAAAAACCTATGGATGTTATCCTGAAGGAACCTGTCTGAAATAAAGCCTGTTTGGTCGCTGTGTACAAGGGTGGAAATGCAAAGTTGGAGACAGTCCGATAGTATACCTGTAAAGATTTTCATATCAACATGCAACAGGGAAACAGGACAGTAGGAGACAAAAAGCTATGGGTTTTTATCCAGTTTCAGGAAGACAGAAATTTGTGCTACATTCCAAGATGGGGGAACTCAGCAAGATCCCCGTAATATTTCATTATATCTTGCCACCAGCAAATCAAGGACCTGGGGGTGGAACTGTTTATAGAATTCATATGGAAATCCATCCATCCCCAGTGTTTTCCCATTTTTCATCTGTTTAATCTTAGAAAGCACTTCTCCAGAGGAAATTGGAGCATTCAGGGCCTCTTTAGCAGCAAAATCTAGGGATGGCAGGAGAGACAGTCCAACAAATTTCTGCACTCTGGTTAAATGGTCCTCAGATTGGTGACAACTATAAATATCAGTCATTTTTACATATTTTGACCCCAGATTTTCAACATAGCCTTCTTATGACCTCACCACATGAACAAGGGCAGTGTACATTTTCAAATCCCTCTTGATTTTTTGTAGTGTAACCACAAAATCCTCTTTGGGGCCCTGATTTGCATAATTCACCACCATTGGTCAGGAGGTGGGGTCCAAGACATGTTGAAAATTTGAGCAATATATACAAAAATGACAAAGTTATCATCAAAGTTCAAACCCCTATTGAAATACATTGAACTGTTCTTACCTTAGTCTCTCATACTGCAGTCCGTGGTTCCAGCAGCAAGATGTGTCTTTGATCAGAGAGTGGATCTTTGTCCTGAGACCAGTTCCGGTGAGTGAGGATGTGTGGGGGTGTAGGGTGGTGACAGCTGAGTGGGAGGTCAGGTTGGGGTGGAATGGGTGGTGGGGGGCAGATCATCAAGGGATGGTTTTCTGTTTTACAGGTTAACAAAAGAAAAAACATCAAGGAATGGTTTTCTTTATTTCAGGGACATTCCAACACTGGGATTGGGCACTCCAGTGTCAGGCTCATTGGGGAACGGAGGTAAGCAACCTGCGGGGGGTGTTCTGAGAAGTGGTACCAGGGGTGGGCATCCTGATCTGCTTATATTTTAAAAATAATTTCAAATATTTATAAAACTGGGAAGGCGGGTGAGTGACCAGGAGGAATGCAGGCAGTGGGCATGCCAGTCCACTAATATAGAGACAGACAGATAGATAGATCACATAATCATTCAGGCTCCTGATACTGAAAGCCAGTCAGCTGCTTGCTGACTGGCTTCATCTAAATGAAAGGAATGAAGCCCTTCTGATTGGAGTGACTTCAGTCCTTTCAACTACATCAAGTTTCCACCCAGCAAGCAGCAAGTAGTGTCCCAACTGTAGTGTGCGTTCATTGGTCTGGACTGCCAAGCCTCTTCCAGTTTGACCTGAAATGGGCTTGGCAGTGACACACTTCTGAAATGCCATTAAGTGTAACAAAATGTTTCTTGCACATGCACAAGCAAATGTAAAAAAAGAGTGAATGTGTCAAGAGTGAATGTGTGAAGAGTGAGTGTGTAAAGAGTGAATGTATAAAAACTGAATGTGTGAAGAGTGAATCAGTGTGTGTAATGAATATGTGAAGAGTGAATGTGTAAATGTGACAGGGTTGAATAAGACCCCACTCTTTTTATTATGCAGAAACAGTTAAAAGCAAGGATCTATTCTATTCTAGCCTCTCCTTTTCTGTCTCTTTTCTGTGCAATTAAATTTTCTTGTGAGATCTAGGAACTGATCACTCTGATGTTCTCGCAGTCCCTCCTGCCCTACTATCTCCCTGCTTTCACTTACTGTTTTGTACTATTTCTGTCTTTTTTCCCCCTTTCTTATCTGTGTTTATGAAAATACATGTGAATTTTGTGTGAACCTGGGAACCCTTGGTTTGAAAATGTATTCAGTTATATTGTTGAAGTGACTGCAAAAGCTTTTGGAACTCAGGGTTAACCTTGAGATACTGTACAGTTTGGCCTCCACAACTCATTTGCAGAGTTGCCACCAGGAGATTAGTTCTGGGACACTGTGTTCTTTTGTTGCACCTGCAAGAAAGAAACTGACAATGCTCTAATACACTTTGTGAGAAATAGAGATATCTTAAGCTCAGGATGCAGAAGTTAATTGCCAGGAAAAGACATTATATATAAAGAGAGCAGTCTTTTTTGGGGGGAGAGAAAGAAAGGGAGAGACTGAAATTTAGAATTAGAGATATCCTCAGAGGATGTACTTTTGTTTTGTTTTAACTGCATAAGTTTAAAAAACATTCTGTACATTTTTTTAATTATTTTTATTCTATTGCTATTGACTAATAATAAAATGCTGCTTGCAAATTTTATAACTGCTCCTGGTTTGCCTATGCTTCCCGACCTTTGCCTCGATGACAGATGGTGTCAAACTAAGTGGGATTTACACCGTACAAACTCTAAGCCAGGAATTTTATGTGGGTACTGTACCCGCTACGAGGAAACGTAGAAGATCGGTATGGATCCTGCAACAGCAATCCCAAGAGTGATTACCAGAAAAATGGCAGCCAATGGCAGCCAAACCAGAAACAAAAGTCCAAACTGAGACTGCACAGCTGGCACAAGTGACAGAAGAAGAACCGGCAGGGACAGAACCTGAAGGCATGTCTGCCTTCTTCAAATTGTGGGCTATACGACAAACAGAAGAGATGCAATAACAGGAGCAGCAGAGATGAGAAGAGATTCAGTGACAAGAGTAGAGGAGAGGGAGGGGAGGGGAGGAGTGGAGGGGAGAGGAGGGAGAGGAGAGGAGAGGAGAGGAGAGGAGGAGAGATGGAGCAGCGATGGCGGATGCCTTGCAAGGTAAGAAAGCTGGAGGATCTGGCACAGGTCCAGCAGAGCAACAAAACACAAACAACTTAAAAGACATTAAACTTACAAAGTTAGGTCCCTCAGATGATATTAAAGCATACCTAACAACTTTTGAAAGGGTTGCCAGAGCTTGCCAGTGGCCGAAGCATCAATTGGCAATCAGGCTAGTACCCTACCTGACAGGTAAAGCCCATCTTGCCTAAAGCAATATGGACAGCGCACAGTCAAAAAGCTACAACCTTGTGAAAAGAGAAATCCTGAAAAGATATGACAGCTCAGGAGAGACCTATAGGCAAAGTCCCTGAAGTACCACTCAGACAACAGTCCTCAAGAAGCTTTCACCAAACTCAGAGAACTCCTCATTAAATGGCTCCAATCAGAGGGTAAAACTGTCCCACAGATCATCAACATATTTGCAAAGGAGCAATTCATCAACATTTTTCCCACAGACATGCAGCTTTGGGTAAAAGAACACCGATCAGAAATTGTGGAAAAGGTTATTTCTTTGGCGGAGGACTATCAGATGGCCAAACAGACCATGCAGCAAAGAAGTAACAGCCAAGGACCAGTAAGACTCTGTTTTTCCCGATTTAACTCCAGATCAGATAAAAACTCTAGTGGGTGTAAGAAATCTGCACCCAAAGACTTTACTTGTTATGATTGTAATATGCCAAGCCATATTGCAAGAAACTGCCATAAAAATAAGGAATGGTAACACTGGAGCAGATTTCTGCATAGCAAATTGGGACAGGTATTTAACAGATGTCAAGGTGGGAGATAAGACTGTGAAGGGACTTATTGATTCAGGAAGCAGAAAGACTCTAGTGCACGTTGAAGTGCTGGGAAAACACTGTGCAAAAGGACCAGGTACTGGGGTCTTCTGCATCCACAGAGGCACTCAGTACTATCCTACCACCCAAGTGACTCTGAATGTTAATGGGATGTTTTACCAAGTAAAAGTGGGGGTGGCACCTAAGTTGTACCTGTGATTATTGGAAATGACTTTCCAGGATTTGCTGAGTTAATCACAGAGGGTGCAAAACCTGTAGTTTCAGCAGTGGTAGTAATAAGAGCACAGGCAAAGAAAATTTCAGATGGTGGGGACACTTTCCCTTTTGGTGATTTTGATTTGGACTTGTTTGTGCACAGCTCCAAGATTTGGAAGTCCAGGAAAGAAAAAAGACACCTGAAAAAAAACAGTGGCAACAGAAGACTGATGGACATAGGGGTTACTATATGAAAATGTTGAAACTAAACTGATAACTGATTGTGATTTTGTTTCACAGCAAACTAACAATGCTTCTCTCCAAGGTTATTTTAAGCAGTTGGGGGTTAAACAAAAGCAGGATGAACCAATGTTTAAAAAATGTAATGGGCCACTGTACAGAGTTTGGGTTAAATCTCAGACACAGGAACAGACAGAACAATTTGTTATACCACAGAAGTATAGAACAGAGTTGTGACAGATAGCACATGATAGTCCTATGGGTGGTCACTCGGGGAGGGACTGCACCCTTGCCAGATTGCTGTACAGATTTCACTGGCCCGCAATTCATGAAGATGTTGCTACCTATTGCAGTTCTTGTGCTGAATGTCAGAACGTAGCCACAGTGACTAAAAAAGACAAGGTGCCCCTGGTGCCCCACCCTTTATTGATGTGCCTTTTGAGAGAATTGCAATGGTTGTGGTTGGCCCCTTACACAAAAATAAAAAGGGTAATCAATTCATTTTGGTAGTATGTGACTATGCTACTCGATACCCAGAGGCAGTTCCAATGCATACTGTGACAGCCCCAAAAGTGGCAGCAGAGCTGGCCAAAATTTACAGCAGTTGGGCATACCTATTTACAGCAGGGTGGACATACCTAAACAGATTATTACTGATCAGGGTAGTAATTTTGGTCCTGCATTACTGAAGGAGCTGTATCAACTACTAGGTATCGCTGCCATAAGAACCTCACCTTATCACCCTCAGACAGACAGTCTTGTTGAGCATTTTAATCAAACCCTAAACCACATGTTAAAAGGTTTGTGAAGGAAAGTGAAAGATTGGGACCATTACTTACCTTACCTGCTTTTTGCCTACAGAGAAGTGTCTGGCGTCAACAGGTTTTTCACCATTTAAAATGCTGTATTGTAGAAACCTAGAGGCCACTAGATGTAATAAAAGAAATATGGGAAGATAACACCCCTGGAAAAGATTTACTACATCTTATGTGTGTGCTCTGAGAAGAAACAGGCAAAATATGTGAATTTCCCATAGTAATCAGGAAGAGGCCCCAAACCAGCAGAAGGTATATTATGACCAAGGAGTAAAGAAAAAGTTTTGAACCAGGTGGAAAGGTCTTGCTACTGTTACCTGTGATGAACTCTCCTTCTGGGCTGTAACAGCTATCAGAGAATTGTCTATTTTCTTTTGGCTGCCACCATCTGGGTCCGTCCCAGAACAACAACTCTTCCCTACCAAAGGAAGCCTGTCGTATTCTTGGGAACTCGTCCTCTCTACCTGCACTACACTAAACTGTTCTGCTAGAAATAAAAAGAACAATTATGAATATACTCTTCTATATATTTTGTTTCATGACTGCTAAGATAGAATTTTCTACTGGAGAACTCTGTCTCTTAATGTATTGAAAGTCCACTGCCCACAAATTCTGACAATGAATTTGTGCACCTGATCCACAACGCTGCTCACCAATTTGTGACAAACTATCCCTTCTGGGCTGGAACAGCTATCAGAGAACTGTCTATTTTCTTTTTGGCTGCCACCATCTGGGTCCCTCCCAGAACATCAACTCTTCCTGCACAGCTGGGAAAGGTCACCACAGTTCCACAGTATAAATCTGGTAGAGTGGTTCTTGGCTGACGAATGCTAACAGAGCTGTTTTCCTTGCCAGTGAAAATAATGCAGTTACCTTAGCAATTAAGCCACAGTAATGACTCATGCAAATAGACATTTTGCTGCAAAAGTCAGGTTTCAAAATAACAGGATATATACACAATACAAAAGAGAAAATGCCCATTTACAGGGAAAATAAATGTTTGAACAACAGATGTCAGAAAGGAAAATGCCAACATGTACTCTTTTCTAAGATGATATCTTACCTTCCAGCTAAACTTAGAGAGACTTCTTGAAACCTAACCTATCCCTTACCTCCCACAAAAAGCTTAGCTAGAATGCAGGCTCATGTTCTCAAGGCAAAAGCTCTCATTGTAATTAACTCTCTGAATTTATAGCCTAAAGCTGAAACCCTCTGGCAGGTTATTTTCAAATCCACCAAACATTTTAAACTCTGCACAAGTTTGTGTTCAATTGCGCCAATCAGCTTAAAACCTATGTGTGTTGAAATAGGTTAGGTCTGCAGCTACTTTTTACTTGAATGCTCCAATCCTTTTAAAATGCGTGTGTGTGTGCATTTCCGCCCTCTGCCAGATACTCTCTGAGATTTATCACTTTGTCCAGAGGCATAGCCTGCTGGTAACATAGATCGACCAGTGTTTTCCTCCCTTTTACATTTGCTTGATGCATGCGAAAGGGAATGCTTTTAGGAGAGTAGCACACTTTGGAGGTGTGCCTCTCCCATTCAATCCAGTGCTCCGCTGAGCAGGCATGGCGTCCTGCACCAATGGGTGTGGAGATCTGTATGACAGTGGTGGTCTTCGCTTCAAAGAAACCACCGCTATCATATGGAGCACCGCATCACGCCACCCTCCTCGTGTCACGCTGCCCCGCCGCCGTGTCACTCTAAAAGCAGCACGCTGGGAACCCACTTGCAATGTCATTTAGTCGGATGGGGTGCCCAACTTCGCGTCGGCCCACGGCCCCAGCCATCTTCTGCCATGCTGGAGCCCATCCCAGCGTGGCAAACATCCGTTGTTTTTGCCGCGCGGGTGCCCAATCCCGTCGGCTCCTCACCCGCGTGATTGCCGGTGGGGGTGCCCAATCCCCATCAGCCCTCGGCCCCCAGCCATCTTCTGCCACACTAGGAGCCCACCCCAGCGTGGCACGCATCCCACGTAGTCCATTTTGTTTAAAAACACCTGTAAAGAAAAAACGGTCCCACATAGTCTCCCACTCCCCCCTCCCACAACCCGCACCACCCACTGCGCACCCAGCCTCCCCACACACCCCCACCCCATACTTACCTCCGGAGCTCGGCGCGACAATCTTCGGTGGACCAGGAACACGTCTGCACTCTTCAAAGCCGACCGCGATCTGAGGAAATGCCGATAAGCTGTATAATGGGCTAGATAGGGGGGGTTTCAACTTTATTTCATATCTCAGTCATTTTTTGGAATTTTGGCACCAAATTTTCAACATGGGGTTTTTGGGACCCCTTCTCATGAATGATGTCACTGTCATGGCAATATTTGGGCCTGAAGGGTGATTTCGCAGTCACTGTGCAGTCACTGTGTGAAATCACCCTTCAGGCCTGGAAAATACCATGACAGTGACATCATTCATGAAGGTCCCAAAACCCCATGCTAAACGGTGCAAAATAAACAAACTGTTCCTCAGCGTCGCTGCATGCTGTTCCTACGAGGCTCGTAAGTTCACGAATTTTCAATATTTTCACTCCAGATTTTCAACATTGCCATTTTACCACACCTCCTTATGAGCAGTATAGCTGTCATTTTCACATCCTGCCCAAAATGTGTTTCCGCCATGTAGCGCACAATGGCACAGTCGGTTGCAAAATTAATGTATGGGACACAGTAAGAAAATCACAGTGACACTGTTCATTAGCAGAGGTTTTAAAATGGCAATGTTGAAAATTTGGTGAAAAATTCCTAAAATGACTGTTTCGACGAGCTTGCACAGTTCCACACGCTCATAGGTTTCGAATTTTCAATATTTCCACTCCAGATTTTCAACATTGGCATTTTACCACACCTCCTTATGAGCAGTACAGCTGTCATTTTTCACATCTCGCCCAAAGCATGTTTCTGCCCATGTAGCACACAATGGCACAGTCGGTGTTTGAAATCAATGTATGGGACACATTAACAAAATCACAGTGACACTGTTCATGAGCAGAGGACTTAAAATGGCTGTGCTGAAAATTTGGTGAACAAATTCCTAAAAATGACTGTTTTACGAACGTGCGTTGCACAGTTCCCACACATGCTCATAGGTTTGCGAATTTTCAATATTTCCACTCCAGATTTTCAACATTGGCATTTTACCACACCTCCTTATGAGCAGTACAGCTGTCATTTTTCACATCTTGCCCAAAACGTGTTTCCGTCCATGTAGCGCACAATGGCACAGTCGGTGTGCGAACTCAATGTATGGGACACATTAAGAAAATCACAGTGACACTGTTCATGAGCAGAGGTCTTAAAATGGCTGTGTTGAAAATTTGATGACAAAATTCCTAAAAATGACTGTTTTAAGTGTTCATTGCGCAGTTCCTATGCACGCTCGTAAGTTTGCGAATTTTCAATATTTGCACTCCACATTTTCAACATTGCTATTTTACCACACCTCCTTATGAGCAGTGCAGCTGTCATTTTTCACATCTTGCCCAAAACGTGTTTCCGCCCATGTAGCGCACAATGGCGCAGTCCGTGTGCGAACTCAATGTATGGGACACATTAAGAAAATCATAGTGACACTGTTCATGAGCAGAGGTCTTAAAATGGCTATGTTGACAATTTGGTGAAAAAATTCCTAACAATGACTGTTTTACAAGCATGCACTGCACAGTTCCCACGCACACTCGTAGGTTTGCGAATTTTCAATATTTCCACTCCAGATTTTCAACATTGCCATTTTTCCACACTTCCTTATGAGCAGTACAGCTGTCATTTTTCACATCCTGCCCAAAACGTGTTTCCGCCTATGTAGCGCACAATGGGGGTAACAAAAAGGTCATGCTGAAAATTTATTGTGCAAATACCAGCAATCGCACAGGGCATTAGGGTAAAGCACCATACATGCCAAACACCACTGCAAATACCTGCAAGCGAACGTTCGGCATTGACAAATGCTTGTTGTTAGCATAACAGGCAGATGCCTCTGGTGAGACTCAGAAGACAAAAAAAAAATAGTTTCAATAACTCAAACAGTTAACTAATCAGATTCCATTTCTGTCACATTACCCACTACAACAAATAGACTGTTAATGTAGTGGCATGTTTCTTTACAGTGCTTTGACATACTGACATAGTTAACTTTGAGACTGAGACCCCTGATAAAAAAAAATTCTACTAAGATATTCTATGCTAACCTCCTGAAGAAATGAGTTGAGAAAACACCAACGGCTGCTTTGTTAGTTTTACCAGCTTATATGGAAGATATTGATATAGCTTATGACAGACTGGAATGAACTGTAGCTGCTGATGCTGTAAAGGTGAATGTTTCCTTGATCGCTGAACAAACTTCAGAAATCTGTAACTTGGTAAAGATATTTAACAGCACTTTTACCACAGAGCCAGGCAAGCAAAAGAATGAGCACTTAATATTGACAGGGAATGCTCGGCCTATCAGACAGAAGACATACAGATTACCAGAGTGGTTAAGAGCAAAAGTGGTTAGAAAATAAAAAAAATGAAACAGCTGGGTATCATACAAGAGTTGAGAAGTACTTGGTCATCACCAATGGTGACTGTAAATAAAAAAGTGAAGGGTGTAAGAATCTGTCTTGATTTTAGGAAACTTAATCAAGTGTCTGAATTTGACAGTTATTCTGTGCCCAGAATAGATGATTTGGTGGATAGATTGGGAAGTGTCAAGTACAGCAGTACCCTCAATCTCACCAAAGGTTGCTGGCATATTCCCCTAGCTAAAGAATTCAGAGAAAAAACTGCATTTGCCACACAAACTGGATTCTATCAGTTCATCACCATGCTGTTTGGTTTACTTGGTGCACCCACTACCTTCCATCAGTACATGGATGTAATTTTAGCTCCTCATACTGGTTATTGTGCTGCTTACCTGTATGATGTTGTGGTAGTACAGTCAAACTGGAAAAGTTACCTAGAACACCTACAAGCAGTTATCTAATCTATCAAAAAGGCAAATCTGGCCATTAATTCTACCAAGTGTGCAATGGGCATGCAGGAAACCAGATATTTGGGATATGGTTTGTAAAATGGAGAAGTAAAGCCAGAGATTTCAAAGATAGAAGCTATAGCTAACAGTCCTGTCCCTAAAACAAAGAAACATGTCAGGTCATTTTTAGGGCTGGCTGGTTACATTGCAAAATTAATTCCCAACTTTGCCCAGTTAGCAACCCCTTCACTGGACTCATGAAGAAACAGTTCCTGAATAATGTGAAATGGTCCCAACTGTGTGATGAAGCTTTTTGGGCCATCAAGGCTGCATTATGTTCAGCCCGTGTTTTACAAAGCCAGACTCTGAGAAATAATTTTGTTACAAACAGATGCATCAGAGGTAGGTCTAGGTGCAGTCATGAATCAGAATATAGATGGGAAGGAACACCCCATTTTACGTATCAGTAGGAAATTGCATGACAGAGAGAAAAGGTACTCCACCATTGAAAAGGAATGCTTTCTGCGGCAAAGTGGCATGGAGTCCCTTAAGTTTTAATTGCTAGAGCCAACTTTATACTTATAACAGATCATAATCTTCTCTGAAGGAAGCAACTAAATGAAGGATACAAATTCCAGAATCACAAGATGATACCTGGTACTAAAGTCATTTAAATTCAAAGTGATCCACAAATCTGGAAAAGAGAATGTCAATGCTGATTTTCTATCAAGATATGGATCAGGAATTGAAAATTACGAAGGTTAAAAAAAATGTGTGGGTTGAAACTTAACTGTTCGTGGTACTGGTTGTTATAGAAAATGGGATACTGCATATGTGCAGATCTATAAAAGTTATAAGGTAATGCTAGAAGAGAAATAAAATACATTTTTGGAAACCTGTTTTTTTTAATTAAAGAGGTTCCCTCTTAAAGAGGAGGATATTGGATAGGGTTGAATAAGACCCTGTCCCATTTTTTATGCAGAGACAGTTAAAAACAAGGATGTGTTCTAGTCTCTCTTTTCTGTCTCTTATCTGTCTGATTGTGCAATCACATTGTCTTGTGAGACCTAGGAACTGATCACTCTGATGGTCTCGTGATCCCCCGTCTGCCTACTTCACTTGCTGTTCTTGCTATTTGATCTTTTATTTCCCTTTGCTTATCTGTGGCTATAATAAAAATGTATGTGAATCTTTGTGTGAAACTGAGATCCCTTGGTTTGAAAATGTGTACAGTTATATTGTTGTGATGACTGCAAAAGTCATTTGGAACTCAGAGAGTTTAAACTTGAGATGCAGTTTGACCTCACAACACTCATTTGCAGAGCTGTCAGCGGAGATTAGTTTTGGGATACCACATTCTGTTTTGTTGCACCTGCAAGAAAAGAACTGACAAAGTTCTAACACATTTTGTGAGAAACAGGAAGTATCTTAACAAGATCAGGATACAGAAGTTAGTTGCCAGGAAAATACATTATATATAAAGAGTGCAATATTTTGCTGGGGAGAGAGAAAAAGAGAGAGAGAGAGAGACTGAAATGTAGAATTAGAGACACCCTCAGAAAAAGGACTTTGTTTTGTTTAAACTGCCTATGTTAACAAAATATTCTGCACACTTTTTTAATTGTATTCTGTTGTTATTGATAATAATGGGATACTACTTGTGAATTTTATAACTGCTCCTGGTTTGCCTATGCTTCCTGACCTTTTTTGCCTCAATGACAGTAGAGAGTGAATGTGTACCAGGTTATAATAGCGCTATAATAACCGCGCCTGCTAGAACCACATGGTCTAAAGCACATGTACCTTTATAGCAACAGGGGTAGAATAGCGAATGGTGCTAATCGCTATCCCTGTGGCTGTGAAGGGAAGGAAGAGGAAGGCAGAAGTAGAAGGAAACTATGCAGGCTGGCTGAGCTACTCCTGTGGTGTGGAGGTTCCTGGCTGCATAATGATTTCCCCCCCCCTGCACAAAGGTTTTTTTTGGGGGGTTTGTGTTGGGTCTAAACTTCCCCCACCCCCAAGTTTCCCCTTTACTCCAGGGTCCATGTGTCCCTCTTGGAGCTGATTATTTTAATAAGGGGGATATGGGGGTGAAGCCTATGGGGGTGTGCCTAAGCTGCTTTTTGTTTGGTAGCGGTCATTGGTGTGCTTTTCCAACCGCTACCATTGGCGCAGTTTGTTCAGCAGCATTGTGCACTGCCACTGTGGAAGTCAGCGATGTTTATACTGCACTGTTCAGGATAGCACGGTTTTGTTGTCAGTGCTTCTGACATAGTGCTGAGTGAATGTACCAGGCCCTACACTTCTGTAGGTGGAAAGAGTATTCATAGCATATGGCTAAAAGGGCCCTGCACACCTGCTTCTGTTCATGCATCAATTAAATCTTTAGCTTTCCTCCGGTCTGAAGCAGCCTGTTACTTTTTACAGCTGCATAAGTACCATCATTTGCAGCCATATTGGCTCTGACCAGAATTTGTTTCTTTAAGTGTTCCATCCTGTCATACTTTCTCCATCTGTTTCAGTATTGCCAACAAAATCTATTAGGATTTGGCCTGTATTTTCATTCAGGTGCACACTTTTAGCTCTTTTTGTCCCCACATTCTTTGCCTTCTAACAGAGAGCGCTAACTTATGTTCAGTTGTAGTCAGTTTCCATGTAGTACTAGTTATATTTCCTACTGGATTACTTAATGGTCTGATTTGTGGAATGCCTATCCAGTCATTTTTTAAAACATAGAAATGTAGAAGCTGATGGCAGAAAAAGACCATTGGTCCATCCAGTCTGCTATTATTACCCTATCCTTCCTACCACCAAGACCTAGTCTCTATATGGGATCTTTGCCAGTGCTACTTGCCACCATGTTCTCTGCCCTTCTGCTACCCTTCTGGATGACTAATAAGCCCTTCACTCTGTCCTAACCATGTTTGAAGCCATTCATGGTCAATGGTGATAATCACCTCTGCTCTCTGGGATTCAAGGGGGGGTATCAACAAGACTCCTCTCAAACTCAACACCCCAGGGATTTCCATTTCAATGTTGAGGCATTGTGAGTTACACAGCATGAGGAGATATAAAATTCCTATTGTTAGGATTGGATGTGTATGAGAGTCATATAATGCTGCTCAGTTGAGGTTGATGTGCCGTTCTGAACTTTGTGGGACTCCACCAGAATTATACAAATTTTACAAGATTTTTAAACCACTAAAACAGACATTTCTTGTACCACTTTCACTAGATACAAAGACAGTGCTCCTATGGATGTGGAAAAGTGGACTTGTATTAAGAATTGTAGACACCAGACAATGGAGAAGGAGGAAAAGCTGTTTGACATGCCGCATTCCTGCACTCCATCAGCACTTTTAGAGTGCTCACAGGCCACTAAGTACCAAAAATGGACCACATCTCCACTAACACATCTGAGCGGGTTTGAAGGGACAGATTTTTTTTTTTATTTACATTTTATACTCCTCCTTCTCCTTTGGGGAGTTTTCAGTCGGCTCCAGCCCCTCCCTCAGAGATGCTCATCTCTTCAGCCAGGTACTTTCCAAACCAGTCCCACACAGTGAATCCCCCATGAGTTGCCCCACCCATGACAGGGCCAGTAGTAAGAACCGTTGACTTTCCCCCCACCCTCGGAAGCCAACATCCATCATGGGGCCTGCCAGCTCCATTTTTCTTCCAGTTTATGCCCAGGGCCCATGAGCATGCAATGGGCAGGGTGTCTGTCTCTGCCTCCATGGAGGCAGTCTTACGCCCAGGATGTGGGCCCACCCCATTCTGGACAGCGTACCTGTGCCAACCCCCAGCCACCACTGGGTGTCAGTCTACAGTGTGCTGCACTTCCCCCCCTCCCCAAGGAAGGAGAGCTGTTGGCGGTTGCTCCATCTTTCCTCACCCCAGATGACCCCCGAGCGATCTGAGTCCGTTCCCAAACCCAGATCACCGGTGTGGTGCGAGGTGTGGTGTCCAGCTCCTCAGCCCTCAAGCGCCTACCAGGCTGGCTTGAAGGGGAGATTTTAACTGAACACTTCTTCAGAGAATTGGGCAAGATTAAATAAGCCATACTGGACTTGTCAAGAGAGATCAAAACACTGAAACCGGTCTTGGTGGGGCTGACATGCTGGGTAGGTGACACAGAATCCAGGATAAGTTCATGAGACAACAACATGAGGCATGAGACAAACCAGCATTAATAGCCCTGAAACAAAGCAAATTGGAGGTGAGAACTGAGGACCAAGATAGATGCAACAGAAGGAATAACCTTGTGATAGTCAGCATACCCAAAAAAGTAGAGGGGTCTGATATGCTAGCTTTTGTTCAGAAATTGGGCTCGGAAGTTGCAGGAAATTCACCCCATGGAGAAAGCTATGTAACTGAGTGTGCACACCATCCCCTCCATCCCATGCCGAGCCCTAATGAATGACAATGGAAGATTGTCATGAAGCTGCTTAATATTTTGGAGAAACAGCATATCCGACAGAAAATGAGGGATAAGAGGGAGTTGCCATGGAACAGAAAGTGCTTCTACATTTTCAACGATCTGACACTGCAGACTTCTATGCTGTAAGGGGAATGCAAGAGTATCAAGTCCAATTTACACACAGCAGGCATTTGATTTAAAATGCTGTATCCAGCCAGATTGCTTAGCATCACCGACTCAAGGACTAAACAATTTAACAATGCCCTGGAGGCCTCTTCTGTGCTCCCCGGCATTTTTCCGAACCTATTTACTACCTCGCACCAGGACAGCTGGGGCCAGCCTTGAAGACAACCTTTGTGATGGCACTTTCCACATCTGAATATGTTGTAAGTGGTGGTGGTTGACCATGACAATAAACTATTTCTCTCACTGTCATGCTCAAAATCATGATTTGACCTTAATCTAGTCAGCACAGCTACTCTGTGAGATCTACAAACTTTCATTTGTTGTGGATTTTATGCTACAGGTTCTTCCCTCTCCTTCCCACTTACATTTTCTACTGCGATTAGCATGGAGCCTGTTCCAAATTTTCTCACAGCTCCTGAGGACAAACAGAAAAAATGACACAAGGACTAGCTACAGTGGCAATCTGCCCTGCATAGGAAAGGGATATGGACTTGTAGGAATAACAAGACTGGCCCAGAAAATTACTTTCTCCTTCACAAATGGCTGAATGCAAGACTGTGGGCCAGAGCGTGAGCTTCTCATCTTTGCCCGAGTGTCACCACTTACTCAGGACTGAAACCTTTCACCATCCTTCACAATGAACAGTTGTTACAACTCAATACAAGACCACAGAATCATGTACATATTTACTGTTATAGCATACATCCAGGATTAATAGAGTGTACTTGCCCATATGCTGCTTGTTGCTACTGGCAGGGATAGGGGTAAGAGACGATGCCTGTGCATGGCTTTGAATGCCTGCCCACTCACATCATATTTGGAAGGGGGACCATTTAATGTGGTGAGCACTACAGCAACAGGGGCATGCCATGGCCAGCCACAGTGCAGGCACCAGTTAGCTGTTAAAGTTGAGCTTAAGGAGGGTCAGTAGGCCCCTCTGCTTTACGTTTGATGCACTTGTGCACCAAACATCTTGCTATAGTGAAAGTGGATTGCAGGGGTGTATCACTGCTGAGCCTATTGCAGTTCAAAGCAGCAGGGGCTCAGCAGTCTAGATCAATAATAACCATGCAATTCAGCTGTGACACCACTCTTCTTTAACTGCTTGTACATCAAAAGAACTAAGCAGTTGGACTGCTGGATGGAATGCTGGAATCAGAGAGGGCTTTGGTCCTTTAATTTGAATGAAGCCACTCAAGAAACAGGTCATCAACTGTCAACACCAGCAGACTGTCTTTAAAATCCTGTAAAATTAAAGGAAAACATCTTGAGCAGCAGTGATAACCTCACCAGACTACATCAGAACATGGAGTGAAGATCTACAAAAAGTTGGAACTGTGTTGTGCCAATGTTTTTTTATTTTATTACTGTTTAAAGGTTTTTGTGCTTCTCCATTCTTCTGTAGGTAGTGTGAAACTACAGACATGAGGTCTCAATTTATAGCCTTTCTTTGACCTAAGCTAGGAACTGTGTAATGAAAATGTAACCCTTCCCTGCCTCTCTGGTTGCTAGTAGTATGGAACTTAGTCTCCTTACTGTGGCAACTTTTAAATATAGGGGAAAAAATAATAATATACCTCTGTTTCTCTCTTCCAGCAAGTGTATATTGCAAACAGTATTAACCTAGACAAAGACACATATAAGGTAATCATTCTAAACTTTTTTGCGTCTATATTTATGAATGAAATTTGAAAGGTGAAACCACACTTGCAGAACTGTGGATATATAGATATCACCAACTTTTGTAATCCTCTCCTGCCCTTCCCCCCTTATTTCCTTTCTCATCACCCCTCCTCCCATAACACTTATGTTCCCCTCCCCATGCCCTAGCCTCCATACCCCTCCCCGTATCTACCCTTATCCCTCCCTTTTAGCCTTTACATATATACCAAGACTTGTCATGATCTGAGAGTGATACATAGATCTTAATCCTTAATTCTTGTTATTATGATGTTTTATATATATATATATATATATATATATATATATATAATCTGTACAATGACAAGAAAAATCCTGCTCTCATTGGTCATCAGGACTGGACCTGTGATGTTTTCCAGTACAACATCACAGGTCTAGTCCCAGCACCAGATGACCACATCAACCATTATTGGACTTATTCCATGTAGCCCACATGAGTACTCCCGCTCCGCTTCCCCTGCTCACAAGCCGTCATTTGTGCTCACAACCCAACTTCACACTCCCTGCCAACTGTCCTATCAGTTGAACCACTAATTTATTCAAAAGAGAAAAATACCCAAAGGTTCAACTTTCTGACTGCACTGTACAACCCTCCAGCAATCAAAATCTTTACTCTAAACAAACAAAAAACTGCCACCATGAGCACCTTCACAGTTACTCATTGAGGCACAGTTCATACAGCCTCACGCTCTGCTTCTCCCAGTCATTCCCTGCATCTTACCAGTCTGCCTCTTGTAGGCACGATGTACCAACACTGCAAAAAATAAGCAACTTTTATTTATTGTTTTCAAATTAAACCAACCTTTGCCTTTCTCCAATCATGGCATTTCACCACTGAGTAATGGCTTCAAAAGTTGGCTGCAGGCATATTTTTCCCAGTACACTGTAAAATGAGATTTTCAGGAGAAAATTGAAAAACTGAAATGAGAGGGGGTGGAGAATGACTCAGAACCAAACTGGGACTGTGGGACAACCTGATCAGAGATGGAAACTGAGAGAGACCCACTATATCTGCACAAAAGTCAATCAAAACAGCTCCACCTACTGGACAATCAGTAAAAGGAACTCCTTTGTCATACAGTATACTTCCACACTGAAAAATGACAAAAAAAGATCTTAAGACAGTATTTTTTTTTTCCTTAATGTAAAACCGCTATTGTATAATAGCAATAACGCACTCCAGGGTGTGTGTCATGCTGGGATAAGATCACTTTTCAGGTGTTGAGCCTACCTGTGGCCTCGTGCTTCAACCACCCGAGGCGTAACGTTATCCCAGCACAACCTACACCCTGTCGTGCATTATTGCTTAATTGAAATTCAATAAAAAGAATAATTGACAGAGCCATTCATGTATTCTAATTTTTCTTGTGCTCAACTGTTTTGCCTGCCATCCTTCCCACAGTGATCCCATTATTTGTCTTCTGTCCATGGTGAATCTCTGCACCAGCTCTCTGCTAGCCTCAAAACAGTTATTATACTCCTAAATGCCCCATCTATTCAATACCCTCGACATCTGTCTAGGTGTAAAATAAAAATGGATTTTTCCAAAGTGAATCCCCCACACTCAGTGTTGCCCATTGCATCCTGTAAGAGAGCTGTTCACTATTCCCAGCATTCCTTGCGCTCTCAGCCCAAGTGCCCATTTAACATCTAAGGATGTATTGGTGCAAAGCATCAAATGTTCGGCATTGACAAATGTTTGTTCTTATATCTTTGTTCCACAACATTCATTGTTTTAAAATTAAGGTTATGCAAGTCATTACTATGATGGTTGCAATTTTGACTTCTTTATAATATCTGGTGGGGTTCCCACATTCTGGATAACTCTCTTTGATTGGGCACCTTCTGGCACCAATGGAAATTAGAGGGGAATCCATAGACAGAGGGCATTTCCTCACAGTGAAGAAGGAGGAATAGATCCATAGTGTGGAGCAGTGGAATAAATTTTAATGTTCTTTGTTGTATTTTGTGTATTAAGGTTTGTGTTCAATGTGACTGTAGTGTTCATGGTTTGGTTGTTAAGGAGGGGGTCTGGATCAAAGATTATAGTCCAAAAGCTACAAGAGATGTATGTTAAATTAGACAGTGGACTTGTGAGGCTCATATTTACCATTCTGACTCCTCATGAGCAGTGTTGGGTAGTAACGCATTACTGTAATATAACTACATTGCCATGAAACTTGTAACAGTAACGGATTACTTGTATGAAAATGTAATTTTGGAAAGTTACAGATTACATTTTCTTATGAGTAATACATTACTGTAATGCAATTCTCCATATTACTTTTTATTTTCTAGCATGTGTGAGCCTGCTTGCTTCAGCTGGTAGTCATCAGTTAGGAGTGTTTTGTTTTTTCTCAGGCACTTTCTCCAACATTGGACCTGCCTGCTCTGACTCATTTCTAGTGACAGGGGTTTCTGTGTTGCCATTCTCATCCTACCCACCTCAGTCTGTCCTGCTCGAGATTTGCTATAGCTTGAAGACAGACACTACAATAACTTACTGACGTTGGCAGGCGTTGCTCCTTTTTTGGTGCCATTCATCTTTGCTGCCAATCGTCAGTCATCTTGTGGTAGCCTGTATTCAAGCAGATGGGAGAAGAACCCAATCTAGGAGTCAATGGGGCTTGGCAGGACATCGAGAAGTGGCGGACTGGCAATCAGTCAGTTGAGCTCAAGAGTTGAAATGGAATGGAGGGAGAAAGAGAGGACAAATAGCAGACCCAACTGTGGACAGATGGAGGAAAGGGAGCTCAAAGCCGGGCTGTGTTGGGCTTCTCAGACATTGTGGTACTCTGACTGAGTGTCAGGAGTCAGGACAAGATGGTCCTGGCAGAAATGGGCCTTAGTCAGCTCACACTGGTTGTAGAGGATCCTCTGTGACACCTCTATGGGCAGTACTGGTGAGTTCCCTCTCACCTATTCAGCCTCAGCCACTTTGGGAGCACTGAGTGGTGCAGTTTATTTTTTTTTTGTATATATATTTTCTCTTTTTCTTTGATTGTAGCTTGCACTGCTGGCTTGTGCCGCTGCCCGCCCCACTCACAACCACTGCTGGGTCCAGTCTGGGTCGCTGTCCCCAGAGTAAGTGATGCTGAAGGGAAGGAGTAGAACCTGGAGTCCTGCTGTCTCATGAATGCATCTGAACTAAGGAAGGGGGGCTGTGGAGCAATGCTGGTGCTGCTAATAGAGGAGCACCATAGGACACTCACTGCCATAACCCAGCTGTGTAGGAGGAGAACCATAGGACACTCACTGCCATAACCCAACAGTGTAGGAGGAGAACCGTAGGACACTCACTGCCATAACCCAACAGTGTAGGAAGTGGACCATAGGACACTCACTGCCATAACCCAACTGTGTAGGAGGAGGACCGTAGGACACTCACTGCCATAACCCAGCTGTGCAGGAGGAGGACTGTAGGACACTCACTGCCATAACCCAACTGTGTAGGAGGAGGACCGTAGGACACTCACTGCCATAACCCAACTGTGTAGGAGAAACAGCAAACTGCTGTGCTAACACCACAGTTGCCAACTGGAGGATGGACACCCTGTAGAGCTGATGGAACACGTAGACACTACCAGGTAAGCCTCTCAGGTCTCTGTCACTCTTGTGTCATTCTCTCCCTCCCAGTCCTGACTTGTACATACCCCAACGGTTGCCCTGGCCATTCCTTGTGTCAGCCCGGGGTTCTATTCTCAAACCCTACACTTGAGCCACAGCAGCTCTTCACTTTGGAAAAAAAAAATGCCTATGGGCTAGGCAGGGACAGCAATCAAAGCATGTAGTAACTTTTCACTCACACTGCCTGCCTGTGGGTTTGGTAACAGAAGGCAGGCAGTGCATGCAAGAGAAACAAAGATGTTTAAAATGCAGCCCTGGGTTTGGTTTGTAGCAAAATCAATGAGTAATTATGGTAGTGCTTAAAAGGAGGGGATTTTACTGACTGCAGGGGATAGTGGCTAGTACCAGGAGAGGTTTCGCTGGCTACTGGGGATATCTGGTGGCAGACAAATTGGGCAACAGGCACTATTTAAACACATGTGGCCCCCTACTCTGTTCCCTTTGGGCCCTGGTATGCCTAGCTAATGTGCTCGTCCCTGTGCCCCCTCAGGAGTCCTAGACCTATTTTCTGGGAAGCCCCATCTCTGGGGCACTATTTAAGGATGTCAGAAATATATTATTGCCCCTCCCCCAAAAGAAAACTATATGACGAAATGTTTTGCCAGCTAACAAATACTGCTGCTAAGAATCACACAGTGAATAAAATGGTGGCTGTGGGATTCAAACCCAGGTCTCCCAGTTAATAACTCTGTGTGCTGACTATTGGGAGCTCATACTGCTTTCTGAATAGCAATTTTTATGGAATTGTTTTTAAATAAACAAAGCACTCAATTGCTGAATTTATGATTTTGTGGTCTTCATGTATCTTCTGCAGGCAGCGTGGAGAAACAGCAGTTATTTCACTGCACTAGCAGTGAAGGTAGAGGACAATATTAAGAATCTTCTCCTTCTTGACAGAACCACATTTTTGCGATGCTTGAGGAAATGTGCATATGAGAAGATTAGTGCTGAAACAGTTGTATTGTTTTATTTGTAGAAATGTGTGACTGCTGATAGCTGCCCCTCAAAATTGCTGCCTCCGTCACATCTGTCCCTCATGAAAAAGGTGCTGTCCATACAGAGGGTGTGCTCTAAATTTGGACTTTAAAGCAGACATTCATAATATCCAAATGTGTTAAAAAAAACTTTGCACAAATAAATATAATGGTTTTCACAGTGTTCTGAGCTTGTATCTCCATGTTTTAGGATATGCCCCTCATTAGGAGGGTCCGTGTTCCTCATGGTCCACTCCATCCTTATTTTGACAGTCTGTGTCCCTTATTTTTACTGATAAAAGACTGAGAAGTATGCATTCCAGCCTGAGCCTACAGGAGTGCTGTGAGTGCGAAGGGGTAAGGGCAAAGTAGGAGGTATGATCTTTGTGGCAGTACAATAATACATAGGAGCAGTCAAAACTAAATAAAACTGTCTCTCCTCTTTGCAGTTTATCTGATGGGCCTAGTGGGGAATGGCACACAACCAGTGTTATAGTGTATGGTAGAATGCTGTTTCGCATGGAAATCCATGCCTGGAACAGCGTCGATGTGCTGCCCTGACAACATCATGATCTTGTTGTGCTGCACTGAGTATATCACTAGTGCAGCACAGCAAAATCAAACGTCATCGCACACTGAAGCAGCTGCAGTGGTGTGGGTTGAAACGGCAGTTACTGGCGCTGAAGACAATGCACCACAGTAAGTCAAAATGAAGTGATTTGGGGGTGTATTTCACACTGTGGCTTAATAATGAATGTCAATACACTATAAAAAATTATGTATGAATACTCATACACAACAAGGCTATTTTTTGGATCTTGTGGTTTCCGTGGTAACAAGACCTCTCGAGCTGTGCTCTTGAGGTCTCTTGTCACCACGGAAACCACTCAAGTGAAAAATAGCCATGATGTGTATGAGTGTTCATACACAATCCTCTATATTGACAGATGATTCTGAGTTTTTGTGAGAGAGTTGGTTGGACTGATGGAAATTCTGAGTGGTGAGGACCAATGACTGACTTGGTGAGAGCTTGGAGGCTGAGACCAGCAGCCAGTGGTCCACTTAAATTTTTAAAAAAAGTCTGTCGTAGGCAGCTTTTATTTTAAAAAAAATTCTTAGATAAGTACTAAGCTACTTGTAATGGGGGGATTTGGAAAGACTCAAGGGTGGAGGAGTGAATAGGGAAAAGGGAAGAAGAGGGATAAGATTTTGAAGAAAACATGGTTCAACTGGGGCTGCTATTGCTGTCTGGTCTAGGTAGGTAGAGGTTCTCTGAGACCCACATCAGGACTTCTGGACCCTGGCTGTGTCCCCCCCCCCCTGCAGTCCAGATTCTTGGAGTGACCACTGATGTAACTTTGCCGTTAGATTTTATTTTCTTAAGCTTTTTGGGGGAGTTTCCTGAGCTCACACTGTAGGTACTCTGTTTACTAAATGTACACAACCAACTGATCAAAAGGAACATAAGGTAATATAAAAAGTAATAGGCATTACAGTTACAGTCACTAATTACTTTTTATACAAAAGTAATAAATAACTGTAATTGATTACAATTATTACAAAGTAACTAGTAACTGTAACTGATTACTTTTTTAAAGTAACTTACTCAACACTGCTCATGAGCAAAAATATACAATATGTTTCATGGAACAATAAAGGTGCAAAAATGAAGGAAATGCAATGCTAAGTAATCCAGCATCTTAAAAACAATAAAGGCAGAAATTGTTTTCCTGCAGAAAGTTCACCTGAAGGCTGATGGGATGGGTAAGATATATGGTATGGGAGATGAAGCTAAAAAGGAGTTGCTATCCTGATTGCCAGGGGTACCCAATACCAATCTTTATGGGAAATAACTGATCTGAGGGGGAGGTACATCCTACTCAGAAGCCTTGAAGGACAAATAAAGGTAGTCCTGGGCTTTATTTATGGGTCTATATAGATGATCCCAGGTTTTTTGCAGATGTGTTGGGAGCCTTAGCACCATGGCCCCACCTACCTATATTGCTATCCAGGGGCAGGAATATAGTAACAAGCACTAACCTAGATTGATCTGGGAATTCACACACAGGACTCACTACATCTGAGTGGGTCCTGAAGCAGTTAATGTATTTACTAGGGCTGGTAGACTCATGGTGAATGCTCCACCCAAATCATACAGAATACACGTATCACTTGGTACCCCATAATTCATTTTCCAGGCTCGGTTACTTTTTTGATTGGGGTAGACATCCTTCACAGTATCTACCTCCGTCAGCACAAAACAAGGGTTGTGTCAGATCATGCCTCTGTGCAGTTCCAACATAATTTTACCAGAGCACGTGACTACAACAAAATGTGGAGGCTTAACAACCAGATACAAGAGATGTATGTTAAATTAGACAGTGGACTTGTGAGGCTCATATTTACCATTCTGACTCCTCATAAGCAGTGTTGGGTAGTAACGCGTTACTGTAATATAACGCAGTGAGTCTTGGTTATGTGACAAGGTGCTCTTGGGTAAAGTGCAAGAAAATCCTTTATACAGTCTTGCACTTTACCCAAGAGCACCTTGTCACATAACCAAGACTCACTGCAACACAGGAACACATTCTGGTGTGCACGAAAATGTGGGATATGGGGAGAGCGTATCCGAATAGTCCAAAAGGGGAAAAAAAAGAGAGAAAAGGCTGTGGATGATTTGTACCTCTTTAGCAATACAACACTATGTTACTAGGCTTGCAGCCCTTGTTCTGATCAGGCCTTAGCAAAAACTATAACTGATCTAGAACCTGTATGTTCCTGGAACTGGAACAGGTCTGTTCTGCTTTCCTTTTTGTTAGCAGCAGACCCAAGGCCTGCAGAACAATGGAATCTCAATGAACAAATAACAAGGTTCTGGAACCAGAATGAATGTGGTATGGCAGTTCCAGAAACTAAATGTACAGTACCTGTAACAGGAACTCCCGAACTGGAATGCACTCAAAGCCACATCAGATCCACCCAGAATGCAACAGCTGGAATGGTACTGGAACAATTCTGTTTGTTGTATTCATGGTTGTTATGGTATGGTTTCAGGTGCATTTCAGTTCCATAACCCCCAGTTCTGGGACCAGTCCAGTTCTAAAACCCCTGTTTTAAGCCCATTTCAGGTCCATGATTCTGCTAGCACTGAGTCTGCTGCTAACAAAAGAAAAAAATGTAATCTCTCTGTTCTGATTATGGGTACATTCCTGTTCTGGAGTTATTCCATTTTTACCTATATCCAGTGTGAATGCTTACGGGGAGTTAGCTTCCCTTCCAGCAATTATAACAACTGCAAGTTCTGAGTTTGTACTTATGGATATTTTACTGTTATGAAATGGGTGTAAAGAATGCTGAATCCTGACTGACTGAGAGCTACTTTCAACTAGTTCGTTATCCCAGCACAACAGCCCAGCTGAAAGAAGCCTCCACACAATCAAGCCTCTGCACCACAACTGTACTAATCTGTATCTCGTCCAGGGCAAAACGCCCACAAGTAACATAATAGCACAAAGTAGCAGTCCAGCACTTACTGAGCCACATCATGACGATGTGCTCTCCAAACAATGACAGCTTTAAAACAAAGTTACG
The DNA here is from genome assembly GCA_016271365.2 of Neoceratodus forsteri. Taxonomy (NCBI): domain Eukaryota; kingdom Metazoa; phylum Chordata; order Ceratodontiformes; family Ceratodontidae; genus Neoceratodus; species Neoceratodus forsteri. The sequence goes on along the minus strand of CM057450.1, from coordinate 551,463,277 downwards.
TTTTACTAGGGACTGCCAGTGATGGAGAAATTACAGTTTGTTTATTTAAGTTTCATTACGATAGCTGCTGAACATGGCTCAAAAGTAACATCTTTCTCTCTGATTCAGCTCCCATGCCTACGCAAGGTACTGCCCATTACAACTTCCAGTTGCTGACTGCTCACTCTCTCCCTTCACTCCATGTCACCAAAGTGCTTTTTGTCACCTAAATTCCCGCTGAATGCAGGGTTTTTTAAAATACCATAGAAAGCTTCAGAAAAACTGCCTATCTGTGACAGCAGAGTAAAAGGAGAGACTGAGCAGCAGGCGAGCGGAACTTGTAATGGGTGACAGCTTGCATAGCACAGTGAGGGTTTTACCATGCCACCACAGCATCTCCCACAGAGACATCCCCGACAGTGACAGCTGCAGTGCTGAGTGTTGGCAATGCAGCACCAGGGATGCCTCCATTTTTCTATTGGGAGCTGTGCCCCCGAACCTCCCACACCCTCCGGTCTCTAGGATTCTAACTCCAAGTCAGAGTTGGACCGGGAGGCGATACACCCTGCGAGGCAGTCTCAGGGACTTGCAGAGAACATCACAGCAACATGTGGATTTTGCCTAAATCCTGTCGCTGTGATGGCCTTCGTGTTCAGGGAGACGCTGCAGTGTCGGTATACCCACAGCAGGAGCTAAATAAGAGAGAAACTGTAAAAGACATTGCATTTGAGCTGTGTTTGGTGGTTATTTCAACTGCAGACTTCTGAAAAACAGCCTATCTGATGAGGACTAGTGCAGCTACAGCTTCCTTCAGATTGGCAGTACGTGTTGCGATCGTGGAGCTGCTCCAGTCTTTTGCTGATCCGTGCTGTGAACATGCAGCATGTGAGCCACCTACTGGCATACTACAAACACCACAGGACAAATGACATTATTTTTTCTTTTTTTCTAATTTATTTATATTTTTAACAATTTAAATCACAGAACTTTTTCCTTTTAATTTTTATTTGTTAACAGTAGTAGACCTATTTCATAATCACACTAAGGCACTCCAGGGGGTGCGTGGGTAGGCTAACGGCCTTCTCAGGTGGTGGAAGCACTCAGCTTCACCTCATGTTTTAACCCACCCAAGGTGGGCTGTTATCCCACCATAAAGCACCCCCATCATGCCTTTTCACTTAAATAATAATTGGTGTTCAATTTTTCCAAATTGCCAGACCAGTTATTATTCTCGGCAAACACAAGCTGGTAACTTAACAGTTGTGCTCGAGACTCACATTCGGTTTATCTCCAGCACAGCTCTAAATCAAACAGTGTCTTTGAAGAGAAATGGTGTGTGGACTATACATCATGCTCAGTAACCAGACAAAAGGATTCATAAGCACCCTAAAACAAATACAAAATCCTCTCTGCCACAGCACAAAAAAAAAAAGATCACGGAATGTCTTTTACAGAGAAAATAAGCTGCACTTGAGACTAGCTGTGGGTGTCACTGTCTTGAGCACAGCAGTGCCTCAGTCAGATACCATTTTTTGTTCACAGTATATTAATGCTGATTATGCATTGGTTGGGTCTCTGAAACACTTCACAAATAAAATCAACTAACCTGAAGAGAAGTGTAAAATCCTCACCCAAATGCGTCTCACAAAAGGGAAATTGAAAGTGGGTGTAGCTTGATGACGTGGGGGGAGGAAAAATTATTAATGTCCAGAAAGTATAAATAAAAGCCACAGTGTGGAGTGCATACTCCGATTTAATACACACCCTCAGTGTGTGATGCTGTTATAAACTCCTCAAGTTTCGCTGTTGGGATTTAGGTAGCATCATACACTTCTTGTGTGTATTATTGTTTGTTATGTGTGTTTTGTCTGTGTTGTCCCTGTATATGGGCTCTTGTAGTCCAGCAAACCTACCTGTTTATTGAAGAAAGAAACTAAACAAAAAATATATGTCTCTTAGGTATGCTCAGAATCTATCAATTCATTCTGTTGTACATCTGAGAGATTTTAGGAATTTCTAATTCTGAGTTAAGTTTAACTCTGATTCTGATAAACCCCTGGAAATCTTATTTAGAAATTCTGATTCTGTATCTGATACTTGCACCAGTGGGCCAGTACATTGTGAAAGTCTCCCACTTTCCTGCAAAATTACATCAACTTCCCCCCTCCCCCACCCTCAAGCACTGTGGGGCCAGTACATTAATAAGATCACTTGTCTCCTTCCCTCTTCCCCGAAAAGTCACTATGTGTGTGTGTGTGTGTGTGTCTGTGTGTGTGTAAATGCATACACGCTTGCTCGCATTCAGTCAGTCTATGGTAGCCAGCCAAGGAGGTGGGAGGGACATTGTGCAGGTCACCCAGTGTATCCCATTAACTTTTCAAACTTCTTCATGCTGTAAGATGAAGCTTGGGGGGGGGATGGGTCTTGACTCCTGTAAATGGGTTAAATGGACCTCATAGAATGGTACACAGGAGGGGTAAAAGTCCTAAAAATGTTATTGTCTGTACTGCACAATCCATTGAGACCCTCATTCATCCAGTACTTGGTTGCTTCCCCACATGTGTAAGTTCATAAGGTTGTCACAATCAGTCTTTTATGAACCCCAGAACTGGTAAAACTGAAAGTGCAGGGGTTCATAATATGTACAGTAGAGGAGTGGTATATCTAGCATTCTGTGTTTGTGGTGGACCATTTCCAGTATAACTGTACATTCAGGACATGTTGCCATTTTTCAGTAATTGGCTAAAACTTCTTATTTTCCTAGTCTTTCAGAGTGTATTCTGCTGAAACATGATGTTTCACTATAAACTGAAGATTCCTATTTTGCCCTGGCTGTAAAAGTTGTTTTAAGTGTTTCATGTTGACTGAATTGCATTTGCCACTTCATCACAATTCTCAGTGTCTGTTTCTTAGTTTTCGTGCAGCCACCAACAATGAGTATTTAACTAATATACTTCCCTTTAAGAAAGAGGTATACAAGGCATGTTGGGTAGGTGGCCATAGGCCCTTAAAAAAACATCTTGTTATTGCTGTGAAATGCATCACATATTGGTTTGAGAATGTTATTGCTCTGAATTACTGGCCCCTCCTATGTTTTTTCACTGTAGCACTACTGGTATTTGGTACTTTAATAAAAAACATTATTCATAGCATTAAAGAGATTTGTGTTCTTATGCCTTATACCGGTAGCTGGGTGCAGAACCTTTCCTTCTGTGTGTCTCTTTTTACTTTGCACCAGTGTCCCTAAGTGCTGTTTGTCCTCTTTGTGATAGGACAAGGATGACATGGATGTCCATGGACAACTTTGTCCATGAAAACATGGAGAACTAGAGAGCGGGGCTGAGAGTGAAGCTCTGGGATCAGAGATGTCAGTCAGTTGTGTAGGCAGATTTTTTTTTTTTTTGTATTTCTGCACTATAGCACTTTTTGTCTCTATATGAGACTGCTGTGTTCTATAGGGTCCTGTACCTGTTTTCATTATGTAATAAATACATTGATGGCTGCCCATTTTGCTTGAAGCTTTCGTATGTTTTGCTCTAGTCTAGCCTATTTCTATACAGTACCTCTCTAAAGTGCACCTCTTTTAGAAGTGTGTGGGAGTTTAGAGACTCTGGTTGGTCTCAAAGTGCCTCACTTTCCTGGGAGTTTGCAGAGTTCATTTACATTTCCTCACAATGGGTACATGGACCACAGTTCAGTAGATCACAGGCAATTCATTTCTATTCTCAAGTGTTCATGGTTGACAATCTCTATCCCAGTTGTCAAACTCCTCAGCATTCCATCAGTATGGTAGGCAGGTGGCTGCTGCAGCACATGTTAACCCTTTTACACTGCTAGCAGTTTTATCACTCTGTGCACAGTCTCTGACACCGTATCATTTTCACATGTCCAGTGCCTCCCTATCCCCTGCATTAATGAGTTCTGACCCTTGCGCTAGCTTACATTGGTCCTAGACCTCAAGGTTTTACATCACTAAGCAGGGCAAGGCTCTATTATTTAAATCACATATATTTTTACTTTTGCATGGTACACCAACATGGTGCCCTGCACAATAAGGGTGAGCAATTGGCTAAAGGACTCCATCAGAGTTGTCACTTTTCTCATCATATCCATGGATGCTCCTTCACAAACAACACTAGCTTGGCTCGCTCGGCATGACCCATGCTGTATTTATTTTTATTTTTATTTTTATTTTTATTGCGCTTGGAAGACCTTTGAGCTCAAGATCCCTTTTCAGTGTGGTCAAGTAAACAAATGTCAGGCCAATACAATAAATGACAGGTAACAATAAGCATTAACATATTACCAGTGGTCTTAGCAATGGGCTAAAACATCAGACAATTGCATCAGCAGGGGCAGTCTACAGGAGACAGGGTCTAGGGTGGAGAAGGCAAGATTCTGGTGGATAATGACTAAGCACACGTGAAGTACAGTTTCTGGAAAAAGAAGGTGGTGACATGGGCCTTGAAATAGGAGAGGCTGTGAAGAGCAATAATAGCCGCGGGCAAGGAGTTTGAGGCTTTGACCGCTCTAGACACAAAAGAGTGCCGGCCAAGTAACACCAATTTCCTTGCAGAGCTGCTCTGAGGGGACATGGTGCCCAGTGACAAAACAGCTTAAACAGTAAAACAAAAGTCTTTTGATGAAGTCTGTAATAGATGAAATGTCAGGTGTTTTTCTGTCCTTCTCTGCTGTGGAGTTTTACTCTCATGCACCAAATAAATGGGAAGTTTTGATATTATACATGAGTGGACTCTCGATTATTTTCATTGGAGGGTGAGTGCTGTGACTTTTGTTTGACTGTTTGAGTGCTGGCCAAGTGTTGTTTTCCTGAAGGATAGTAGCAGTTTTTGGTCCCCCATGGATCAAGTTCCATAGTTGTTTCCGATAAAAGAGAAGTAGTTTTGGACACCAGGCAGCATTTGACCAAGAAGAACTCTCTTGAATAGAAGAGCTTCATTGAGGTTAACTTGGAGGTAGAAAGGAAGCCAGTTAGAGGTGGTGGAAAGGTTACCTGGTCACAAAGGTGGGAGTGAGATTCCATTTTGAGTGTAAATCTGCAGGCACTGTTGTAAACAGAAGAAATTCTTTCGAGGGCAGTATTATTAACAGCAGTAGATGACTGCACCATAATCAGTCACCGAGAGGATGATACTGGAGACAAGGAGTTTTTTCACATTGAGGTGAGGTTGGTTCTGTTTCTGTATAGCAAGCCAAGGTGCATAAGACATAAGGCAATTATAGTGGGGGTTGCAGGAAATAGGCTGTTGGTTAACTAGAATCTGCAGCTTATCCAGTAGGTAGGGAAATGGGCAGACTGGGTGGGCCAAGTGGTCCTTATCTCGTCAAAAGTCTATGTTTCTATGTTTCTATGTTGGTGGATGTTTTGACTAGATAGTTGACATCAGATGTAAAGGACAGAGTCAAATCTAGATGTATGCTCAGGTACTGGAAGACCTGAACCTGTTCAATGGGATCCCCAGATGATGTTGTGATGTACAGCTTGGGGTCTCCCTTCAGAGCATGGGTGCTCCTAAACAGTAGAGATTTGTTTTTCTTGATGTTAATTTCCAGCCTGTTTGTGGTGAACCAGTTACAGACCCTGCCAAAGTCAGAATTCAGGTTGGCTTCCAGAGACTCTAGATCATGTTAGAATGTGAGGATGTCTGTGTCATCGGCTTACAGTAATGTTTTAGAGTGATCACATACTTCAGGTACCTTGTTGATGAAAAGCCTGAACAGTAAGGGTCCAAGGACTGAGCCTTGTGGGACACCAGTGGCAAGAGGCTGCAGACTGGAAAACACTTCTCAGCATCTGAGTTTTTGAGTTCTGTTGGAGAAGTAGTCCTAGAACCATGCAGTAGCCTCAGCTGACAGGCCCATCTCCTGGAGCTTTTCAAGTAGGAGGTCATGGCTAACCAAGTCAAACGCCTAGGAAAGGTCAATAAAGGCTGCATCAACATATTCTGTCTCGTCTTGGGTCACATGGAGTTCCTGGGTTGGCTCAGTTAGGATGGTTACCATGCTGTGTCATTTTATGAAGCCGTATTATTCAGCTGCTAGAAGATCATGATCCGAGATATAGGTCACAAGTTGGTCACTGACTATTTTGCCTAATGCCTTAGAGAGCCGAGAGAGGATAGAGGTTGGCCTGTAGTTAGAGACCACTGTGTTGTTTCCAGATTTAAAGACTGGCAGTACATTGGCTTGCTTTGAGATGTCAGGGGAGGGAGCCAAATTGGAGGAAGAAGTTGAATAGTTTTGAATAGGTAGGGCCAGCTCTTCTATGGGCATTTTAAGTATCTTCATAGCCAGTGCGTCACATCCAATTCTTGTTTTGGAGGCTATGCAATTGTTTTCTTGCTTATCTGTTTAAAATAGAATTTATGTCTACCAGTGCTGGAGGGGACTGGGAGTCCTTGGGGACAGGGGCAGCCAGTGAGGAACTAGTAGGCAGATCTTTGCCTACATTCATGAAGAAGGAATTAAAGGATTTGGTGATAGATTGTAGGTCAGTGCTGTTCACTCCATTGACATTTAGGATGTTGGGGATGAAGTGGATTTTTTGACCTATGACTTCTTTGATGGCTTCCTATATTCTCCTGAGATTGTTACCGGATCAATCTCAATGCACTGCCGGGCACACTCTATGATCCGCTTACCCCCAGGGATTTGCATCCTGGCAGTGCAAACCATAGGCACCCCATGTTATTTGAGGATTCTCTCCCCTTCACACATCTCGGAAATAAGTTTCCTACCTTGCTCCTGCTGTTTCATTGAAGTACCTGCTTTGCCTTTTTTCTTCAGGTGCTCAATGTCTCAGATAGACAGGTCTCTGGGGTCACCCCTCCACCAGGATGTCCTACAGTGTTCTTTCAGGGAACTGCCACAGGATCAAAAGCCATCAGGAGGTCTCCCTAGAGGGGATACTCCCTAGGGTTTCTGCAGACTCCTGCTACCCACTAAACTCCCACATTATGAACAAACTGAGGAGGCAGTATAACACAGTGGTTTAAGGCTCTGATCTGCAAACCTGGTGACCTGGGTTTGAATCCCACTGCCCCCACTTGCATACTGTGCGACCCTGAGCAAGTCACTTAACTTTCTTGTGCTCCCAGGTCACACCCGTAAACAAGCTTTCCCCCAATCCTCACTCATGAGTCCAGCAGCATGGGTTATCCTCTAGGTCCATCCCTAGCAGCATCCAATTTTTCCTGTGATAGCATCACAATAACAAGGTATCCAGGACTTTGTATCACTCTTAGACTCTGAGAGTGACCATCACCAGTGTTTCCAGGCAGACGCATACCGTGGGGATCTCCTGTGCTGTTTACATGAGTCCTGCAACCAGCCACTTGGTGGGCACAGTGACTGCCCACCCCTGCAAAGCACACAGGGGTACCCCTGACACCCCATCACCTTGCTCCTCTCAGTAGGCACCCATGCCTCTGTTGCCCCAGCTCACCCCTTGCCTTCACTTATGAGGGGGCCTATCCAATGAGGCCACCTAGAGCATAAACTCTCACTGCTAGCTTGCTGGCCCTCACTGTGTCTGATAAAGTCAAAGAAAAAAAAAGTGTCATTACATGGGCAATCTAGCTATACACTGTCTATAACTCCTCCTACACCAACTATGCCCCCCACCCCAAGGGTAATGCTGAGGCATCATTCCCTGCTGGCTAAATCTGGTAACAACCACTTTCCCTACTGTAAGGAGGAGGTTGTTACACTCTCCCCCAGTACAATCATTTACATCTTTGGAAATGGCAGGACTGGTCAGGTGATAGTGTCCGCTCACCACACAAGGGTTAGCTACTCCACCCTACACCCATCGACCAGCATGGACACCTGTGGTGTCACTCCTTCTCAAGACAACTAGACCAACCCAAATAAATGATAACAAAACAATGCACTACCATACACTGTTAGATGCAGTCTCCCATCAGTAGCCCATCCCCCACTAGTCATGGGGCCATGGCACCCCTCTTCACTCACACAGAGGGATTTTTTCACAGTGTGCTTACCTGGAGAGCAAAAATAAATAAAACTCTCCTACACTGAATAACAGTTTCATACTGTGAATGAACTAGTAGATAAATGCCTCTCAAATGTCAGTGTCAGTGGCTCAGCAGGTAGCACACTCACCTTTGAGGCCAGGAGATCACAAGGCTGTGGGTTCTATCCCCACACCAGGCACTTGGGTTAATATCCCAATACTGACACTGTAGTGCAGCATGAGAGGGGTGCTGCACTTCTGAGGTGCCGTCTTTCAGATGAGACGTTAAACCGAGGTCCCATCTGCCTGGACTGATGGTAGTTCAGGTGGATGTTAAAGATCCCATTCCAAATTTCCCTCATTCACTAAAAATACCACCAACAGCTTACTCTGGTTCAAGGTCAGTTGGCATTTCGCCTGTATCCTCTCCCCGGTCTGGCCTGAAAATAGGCAAAATCTGCCTAGTGCACTTACCCGGTCAACAAAAACTAAATAAAATAAAAATAAAGTGACTTGCTTTTTGATAGACTGCATGCTGAAGCAGAAAATAAAGAGCTTGCAGCACATAATCCAATTAACTTAACCTGTCAGAGGACAATTAACACTGCACAGACAACTGCCTCCTTTCAAAGCACTTTCTTTCAAGTCAAAAACTTTTTGACCCCTGAAAACAACCGTTTCCATGATGCTTGTTAGCCAACATGAGCAAAGAAAGAGCAAAAACACTGTAGAGATGACACAGAACTACAGCACCTTGAGCTCTAAAGCATCATCATCACCTCCCGTGATGCATTGCAAGAGTATGGTCATGACCTCTGTAATGGAGCCAGGCAGGTTTTCACAGCAGCACAGAATGGAGTTTAGCAACTTGAAATCCAGATGAAATTTTGAGGATCTGATACAGGCATTACTTTTCAAGCCTACAGGATGCATTTTTAAGAAAAATAGTTTATGGTGCCTTTTCTTTAATTTGCCTTTTCTGGATTTGGTCACGCCACCACTCCCACTGTATTTTATTTTATTTTTTTATTTATTGCAGATTCGGATTACATAACCTTTGAGCTAGAGAGCTCTGTTTACACAGGTTCCACATCAAAAATCAAGGTGTGGAGACACTTTAGAGTTACACAAGTACAGCAGTTCTCAGTAAATCAAGCAAAGTTGTACAGACAATTGTGGGTAGTACAGCACATAGGACAAACTGGTGCAGGTACAATAAGACATAAAGGTACAAGTAAGCAGCCAACATGGCACTGTCAAGTTTTATTTAAGTGCTATAGGTTGGAAGAGAAACTTAGGCATGGTATTGGAGGTTGGAAGGAGGATGTGCTGCCTGTCTGAGAGGGGGAGGTTGGGTATAGCAGTCACATCCACCAGACTGGGTTAGGTGGTTCTGGAGTGCCACTTTGAAAGGTGCAATTTTATTGAATTCGTGAAGAGTGACAGGGAGTTCATTTAACCATTTATGGCCCCTATAAGCTAGAGACTTTTGTGCTAGGATGGTGTATCTAAAGGAGACCTGGAGGGCATTTCTAGTTCTACTTCTGGTACGTTCAGTGGTTTTAGTCAGTTGGAAAATCTTCTTCGGGGGGCAGGGGTTAGGTTTAATTTGGCTTTTTTGCCAGCAGACATATTTGATACCTGATCCTGCTGTGTAGGGGAGCCAGCTGGTTTGAGAGTATTGGGTACATGTATGTTTTAGTTTGTCTGTTCTGAGGGTGAGCCTACAAGCCTTGTGTAACCCCCCCTACAAATGGGGGTCACTAAAAAGCTTTCCTTGGATGAGTCTAAGTGCTCTCTGCCCAGCTGGTGTCCTATATTTGAGCTGAATTTTAAAATAATTTAGTGAGAGTGCCTAATGTCTCCATGTACTGTCGCTTTAAGAGCTGCCAAACTGCAGTGGAATTAATTTGAACTAGGGGATTGTGTGTTTCCCTGCTTGAGTCCCGCCTTTGTCCATTGAGCAGACTGCTCCATCTCTGCAGTCGCTATATCGCGCAGGAGGAGCACTTTCCAAAGATGTAACTATCTGCTGGTAATTTGTTAGAGTGATAATGACAGTACAGTTTGTCTAACCTGCCTTTCTTGCAGCTGAGAATCTGTGTGTTTGGCCCCTCCATTTCAGATCTGAACTGCTAAAGAGGTCCAATTAATGGGGAGGGGCTCCTTAAAATGAAGCCTGCTGGCAAATTAGCACTTGGACTCTCAAATGGAGCCAGCCACAAGGCGCTCGTATGAAGAGAGCCTCTTGGAAATGTAGTTTGGACCGTGGTGCCTTTTTTGCCAATAGAGGAGCCTGTTGTGACTGACAAGGAGAATAGGCAACTGCAACCTTTTTGGATTTGGGGGAAATGCCCGGACTGTCTGCTGGAAGAGTGAGCAGCTCGTGGGGCTGCTGCCCACGGGCAGCTCGGGAACCGTGCAGGAGGCCTGAAAAAAGCCTGTCTTTTGTCAGCTCTCCTGAAGGGAAAGAAAAGGACTGTGTTTTTTCGGATCAAGTATCTGAACATGTGTGAAAAAGGAAAGCAGTTGTTGTGGCCTAGATCGTGGGCAACCAAGTGTGGAGAAGAGATTCTGAAGAGGAACCTTGATTTTCAGACAGAGATTTTGAAGAGGAACCTTGATTTTCAGACAGAGATTCTGAAGAGGAGCCTTGATTCTGAAGTGCCCTGAGGTTTGGGGCAGAAGATAACCGTGTTTGAAGTTGGAAGCTGAGGGGGAAACCGCCCTGAGTGTTCGTGCAGTAGATTCACGCGGGAAGTGCGTGGGAGGCCATAAAGTTGGCCTGCATCAATTAGTAAGTGTAATTCGGACAGCGACTCCAAGCTTTCAGAGAGAGAGAAGAAGCAGAAGTCATTTTGGGACCAGACTTAACCTGAAGAAGACCGAAAGTGTGCAGAATTGAGATCGGCCTGTCAGGATTCTGTGGTCTGGTACAGTAAGTGACCTTTACATATAAATGTGTGTAGTGCTTGTGGGGATTGAGATTCAAGTAGCCCCCCCATGTGTGAACTGTGTCCTGTGCTGGGAGTGTGATTCTCTAGCAGGGTTCGAACTGAATCCATGTTTGAGTCAGAGAAGAATGCCTCGGTAGCCAGGCTAAATCTCCTGGAGCGACCAGCTGCTTGCCTGGTAGTGTTCTGTGTACATATAAAATGTGCAGTGAGCTGGAAGTCATAGCCAGCATCACTTGGACTGCATCTGCCTGCAATGAGTGCAAGTGAGCCCTGCCACATGGGCTGGGGCCAGCTATTCTGTTTCTCCTGCCAATCCGGGATAATCTGCATTCCATTCAGTTTCAGCACTGAATCTGTGAGTACAAATCAGGGTAGCTCCCTGCCATCATCTAATTGCAAGTGTTCCATCTGATTAATTTTCCTTTCTTTCTTCATAAACTGAGCCAACCGGCTCTGGATTACAAATTAGGTATAGTGCAAGTATTTTCCATCCTCAGGGCCCCAACCAGCTGCACCGATCCTAGCCCCCCCCACCATCTTGGGTACCCAGTAAGAGTGTCATTTGGGACTCTGAATATGCACACAGTACTGTGATTATTAATGTGACTGAATCAATTAACCTGATTTCCCCCTGTCCTTGTTACTATCTCCTAAATAAATCAGATTTGGTTGTTTAGCAAAGTTACATTGCTTGAACTGCGTGTTTATGCTGAAATACTGTACAGTGGCTATTGTATTACTACATCTTACTTTACAGGGGGTCCCCAGAGTCAAGCTGATCGAACCAATCCTGGGGGTAAGTGTATACTGCGAAGGTACTGTGATTACCTTGTGTGGGCCACTAGTGGGAAGAAAGGGGGGTTGCAGTGACCCAGAGGGCTGTGACCAAGTCATACCAGACTGTCTTAACCTTGACCTCTGGGTGGAGGCACCCGCCATTGAACCTAGGCCCCTCAACCTGTTAGTAGTTAAGCAGGCAGGGATAGTAGCCCTTGGGAATAGCGCCACCTGGGGGTTACACTTGTTTAGAAGCAGCTTAATCCTTTTTAGAGCTGTGTCTGTTGCAGCACTGTAAATAACTAGCCCATAGTCAATTGAAGACAGTAATGAACTACTAATGGCTAGCCGCAAGACATTGGGTGTCATAAAGTTCCTGTGCCTATAAAGTAGCTTAACGTTGACTGATTTGACAACATGGTCTATGTGAGGCATAAAGGAGAGGGTTTTATCTAGGTACACTCCAAGGTACTTAAATGAGCTTACTTGTGGCCGGTCTGGTGGCACTTAGGGCTGAGGCACTGGACACCTTACCTCATGCTGCGCCGGTGACCCGGATTCAGGAATGACCTCTGGTTGACAGAGTGCCAGCATGGGGGCGTGGGAGCAGGATTGAGTGAAGGCTCTCCTCTCCTCTCCCGGGAAGGGAGGACCACCTGCCCATAGTCCCGCCGTCACTGGATGGAAGTTCGGTGATAGGCGCAGGCAGCAATGGTTCAACTGTTAAGGTGGGGGCGTCCATGGCGTGTGTATGCATGCCTCCACATCGTGCATCATGCCAGGGATGCGTGGAGTGGGACTAAAGGAAAAAACCACATCGTATGGGAAAAAAAAAATGAGCGTGCTTGTTCAGGCTGCACACCATCACTACTGTGTCTTCATAGTGGGCTTGCCTTTTTTTCATGTGGGGTGTAGAGAACAGCATGCTTTTTGTTTTTTATAGTTTAGCAGTAGCTTATTTTGTTGGAACCAGTGTTCTAACATTTGGAAGCTGTCTTGGAGTTTCTTATTCAGTTGGCTAAGTTGTTTGCTGCTAGTAAAGATTACCCACGTCGTTGGTGTACAGTAGCATATTAGTAGAACAGGCCTGGGGCAGGGAGTTTATAAATAAGCTAAATAGTAAGGAGCCAAGGACTAACCCTTGAGGGACTCCGAGGGAGACCATTCTTGGGTGAAACATTACCTTGTTTATTTTCATACGTTGAGTTCTTTGTGAGAGGTAGCTTTGAAACCATGTCACCATTTCTGGGGACAACCCCAGGGCCAGTAGTTTCATTATGAGAATTTGATGGCTAACAGTGTCAAAAGCCTTAGTGAGGTCTATGAAGATAGACCCCACTAGGTTACCTTTGTCCAGGGCCTCATATAAATAGCTGGCAAACTCTGAGTGCAGACATTGTGCTGTCTGCTTTCCTGAAGCCGTGTTGCTTCTGACACTGTATGTTATATTTGTTAAGGTAGTCTGTTAATTGGTCCAAAACAATGCACGCCAATGGTTTGGAGAGTGGGGGCAATATTGAAATGGGTTGATAATTTGAGTAATTAGTCCTATCACCGCTCTTATGAACTGGGGTGACTAGCAAAATCTTCCATGTGTTTGGAAATTTAGCTGTCCTCTGCGGCAAGTTAAAGATCTTTGTTATAGGATGGGCAATCTCATTTAGGGTGAGAGCTAGGATTTTCAAGTCACTGGTATCCCCTCCAACCTTAGTTTTGCCAAAGACCCTCTTTACATATTTCTTGGCCTCTGGCACTGTGACTTGCCTGAAGTAGAATTGAGGTGAGTTGGAGTTAGGCTGAGTAGAGCTGGTATATTTCAGCTGGGCTTCAGACTCCTGGGTGGTTAAATATTCAGGTGGTAGAACAGAGCTCAGGTCAGTGAATGCCACATTAAAAATATTTGCTATCTCTTTAGGGCACTGGCTTGTGGTATTTCCAGATATGACCATATCAGGTGGTACTTTGACTTCTTTACCAATTAGGGGTTTTAGGTTATCCCACCACAGTTTGCAATTGCCCCTGGATTTTTCTAGTTGTTCCTTGTAATGTGCAGCTTTAGCCAACCTAATCTCTTTAGTGCATTTGTTTCTGCCGCTCTATATTTTTAGAAGTCGGAGGTTCTTCAGAAGCTTTTGCCCTGTGCCAGACGTTATCTCTAGCTTTCATAAACTCAAGGAGGGCCAGTGATCCAATTGCTTGTTCCTTATATTTACGGATTTTGAATGGGGTGAAAATGTTGCATGCACTGGTAAAGGTTGTTATAAAAAAATCCAGGGCCTGGTCAACATCCTCTGCGGTATCTAGTGGTGACCAATCAGTCTGCCTGCGGTAGTGCTTGAAGGACTGTAGGGGTCCCTTTCACACAATTCTGTTCTTCATTAAGTGTGGAGGTTGTTTCTTAGTCTTGTTGGACCAGATGCACATCACAGGGGAGTGGTCACTAAGTGTGTCAGGGAGGAGAGAGACATCAGTGATTTGCTCTGGGTGGCTGGATAAAACCCAGCTGATAAGTGAGTTGGTACCTGTCCGGCAATTAAATCTTGTGGCCTGTGTCACCATTTGAGTAAGGTAAAGACTGGAAATCAAGTCTTTCTGATGATTTGTGTCCTGTGCTAACCAGTTAATATTAAAGTCTCCAACCACAACTTTTTCCCAGTCTCAGTTGATTTGCTTAAAGTGTTCAGTGAAAATGTCTAAACCAATTGCTTGCTTGCCTGGAGGTATATATACTGAGGTTAGCACTAAGGTTTTATTTAGATTACCTAGAAGTAGTTTTAGTGATAGGAGTTGTACTTCCTTATCTATTGTACTGTGGTGGAGCACTTGTCCTTTGATGAAACTGTTTAGGTATATTAGGCATCTACCGCCTTTGCTTAGTCTGGCTTGCCTGAACATAGTATAACCATCAAGTGTAATGATAGCTTGGGAATTTTTGGGGATAGCCATGTTTCCATTAGCACAATTATATCTGGTTTGTACTGTGAGACCCAAGCCTGGAATTAAGGTACATTGGGTAGCAGACTAGTGATATTAATGGAGGTTAGCTTTAACTGTCTCAGCCTGCCACCCTTAACGCTGGCTACACCAGTTGGGTCAGGATTTTGGTGTATGTTGCCTGATAAAAGGAGTAAGATAAGGATGATTTTTTCCTTGCGTTATTGTAGTGTGTTATACTGCCAATCATTTGCAATCTATAAGTTAGTTTGCCCTGAGGAATTGGTTTAGTAATGGTGTGGGTGGTATATATACTAACAGAAAGTGTGCTTTTTACTATGGGTAGTATCCTTAAAAAAGGATTTTGTGGCAATCAACTGAGAGCAACCAAAATGAGTAAGGATATGAGAGGTTAAACTATGGGGAAAGTTGAGACACACTGGGTAGGTTTTCCATGAGAAAAGGAGGCTAAGGGGAGACATTTAATAATTAGGGCTTTAAAGAAAGCAGATAAGATGAATGATGGGAAACTTTCTCACTCATTCAGGATGAGAGAAATATAGGGCATACCCAATGGTGGGTGGGGGGGTAGAATTTCGGTAATGTGAGGAATCATTTTTCACCAGTGATGTGCTGGAGGAGGCGCTTACAGGCACTACAGAGAAAGGTGTTAAATTTACTTCCCCCCCCTTAAAATGAATGTGACAGGAATGGTACCTATCTAGTTGTCAACTCCTCAGAGCCTGTTATTAAAAATTTGGCAGCATATCACTGTTTTTCACCCAGAGAGTGGTAAACCTATGGTCTATGTCTTCTGTTAGCACCCTTTGCAAACTGTGTGAAAGGCCTTTCGGCACCATGCAATTCTGCTTAAAGTTGGACCAGCATAACATTCTGTGGTGATTTGCATATGCAGCCCATGATGCTTTGCATTGTGGGGGCATGTGTGATTTTGTATTTTCTTGAAAATTGGCTTCCCAGCCAAATGCCCTTTGGGGTAACCCTTGCCTCAGTGTTTGCGCACAGAGGTTCTTTGTCTTTTAAATAGTTTTTTATTTTAATGGGTTCACCACAATATATCCAAGGCACACTGCCTTAAGGGTAGCTGGTCCATTCCACTGGGGTATCAAACAGACGAGGCATACTGATGAGTCCTGGTAGTATGAAACACGTGTCTATGTCTTCTGTTAGCACCCTCTGCAAACTGTGTGAAAGGCCTTTCGGCACCATGCAATTCTGCTTAAAGTTGGACCAGCATAACATTCTGTGGTGATTTGCATATGCAGCCCATGATGCTTTGCATTGTGGGGGCATGTGTGGTTTTGTATAACCTATGGAACTAGTTCCCAAAGGAAACAGTGCAAGTGGGGTTTGTTGAATATTTTGAATTCAAGCTGGACCAGTTCCATATAGAAAATACCATCACTGGATAAAGTATTTAACTTGTTGGTGCACAGGGCTGCCACAAGAAGCATACCACCTAACTGAACTTGTATCCCCGGGAGGAACAGGTGGAGCGTTTGGCCTCAGGTTCCAAAAGGTTTCTGCAACTGGTGGTTTTCCTCTCCATTGTTCCAATGTCCATAAAAGTTACTGGTACCACATCACATTAACAATGTCACCAACTGATAGGCACACTAACCATTCATGATAGCCATTCATATGTGTGAATATTGGTAAAAATGTTCTGTTTTTAAATGTCGGGTTGTCCTATGATGGCACTTGTCATTATTTTCTCTATATTCATCTATTCTGTAATTCTGCTGTAATTCTTGCTTAGTGGTTAGCCTTGATTTTTCATATGATCTATGGTTACATACTGTATGTATGCTGTACCTGTTTTGTTATGCTTTGATTCTACAGTGCACTTTGCCTTTCTTAATAAGGACTGTCTTGCAAATGAGCATTGCTTAATGGAGCTTTCTTCCTAGTAAAAGAAATAAATACCACACAGAAATTCATAAGGTTCCTAATTCATGCTCAACAGGTAATGCCAATCAGGCAAATTAAGAAGTCGGCTCACTAAAAAGGAGGCCCTCCTTCTGGTACTGTAGCAGCTGATATTCTGACCCTCAAGCCTGACTGGTCTGTGGACACTGCAGTGGGAGAGCAACCAATAAACCTTTTGAAAATCGCATACATCCTTGGGTTCATTGTGTAAAACTATGCCACAGAGGGGGATTTCTGGTGCAAGATCAGGTTTGTTCCAAGTTATCATTGACCTGTGGACTGCTGGGTGCAGTACATGCAAATCTACTGTATATTACTGGAACCATACACTGTGAGTCTGCCCCCTCCCCTTCCCCCCTGCGGAGAAAACCCTGACAGCTCATCCTCTGATTTCATATTGGTAAGACACAGTATCGTGCTGATTAAGTACAAGAGATTGAAATAACAAAGCAAGCATTATATTTTGCTGAGCATGTCTTATTTTCAATCAAGCTTGATACTGGAGCTAAAAGATGTGAAATGGGGCCCCCCAGAGAAAACCCTGACAGTTCAGGTTTTGATTTCAGAGGGTCCTGTGGGCCAATAGTGACACCTTTAGTGAAACCTGCAGATTTACATAGAGTTGCCGGGCACAAAAAAGGGGGACTCCACTGCTTTGCTGACATTAATAGTCCTAATAGCAATTCTATACTTACATTTCCTGATATCAGAACTAAATATGGTGTCTGCCGTTTTGACTTGTGGAAGTTTCTTCAGCTTAGAAATGCCACAAATCCTATACTCGAAACAAATACAAATGTAATGAGAAAGTCTGAATGGGACACTCTAGTAAACATGCAGTAACTATGCCCAAAGGCTGGGGTGGCAGATTTTACAAATAGTTATTAACACCTCAATCGGGTCACACAAATGGATCCAGGGTAATGTGGGAGAAGGAATTGCAAGTAGTAATTACTCCAGAATCCTGGATAACATTATGGTCTAGTGCATATCAGTCCAACAGTGAAACCAAAGGTTGCTTCATACAATTTGAAATACTCCATAACAGGGGGAATGATGTGAGCAACAAGTGTTGGAGGTGCGGAGCCAAAGAGGCAAATCTCTCACATTTACTATGGTTCGGCCCTCACATTGTTGCTATCTGGTCACAATTAGAAGATTTCTGTAAAGATAAGTTAAAACTTGAAATTCCCTTTGATCCTCGTGGGTGACTGCACCAAAGTAGCAAACCTTCCAAAATTTCAAAAAATACAGTTTCAGTCAGCAGTTCTAGGATTAAAACAACTAATACTTGCTAAATGGAAAGACCCTTCAGTTCCTTCATTATCAGAATGGTTACAGTATATGGGCAAAGTGGTAGAAAAAATGAAAAGGTAAGTTCCACAGTATAACCTTAGACAAAGTGGATGTATTTAATCATATCTGGCATACTTTTTAAAATATGCATTGTAATTGAAACCAGATTAGTTTAGATTTCTGTGAAATGTTTATGCAATTTATGTTAATCTACAAAATATTAACTTCCATGAGATGTTAATGTAAAATTGTCGAACAATTAACTTTAAATATCTAGCTATATGTAATATCACACATGGATGACTCTTATTCAAAGTTACAGATGGTTTCTTTAATTTGATTATATTTATCCAACCCTATATCCGGTATCTGTAACCATTTCTTTGTATATTTTAGTAATGAATTTGTGTAATGTCTCTATGAAATACTGTACCAATAAAAATTATAAAGTGAAAAAGAGTTGCCATGCCGCATAACCACAGTGACTCTGCTTCTAACAATAGAAACTTGCTAGAACTGTAACTGGAAGCTGCTTCGTATAGTATCGCAAAATGTAGCAAACAACATACCCGTTTGTTTCATCCCATGGAAAGGAATTAAAGTAATATTGTATGGATCACATGCCACCGGCCACTGGACTGAAATGAACCATTTTAGACAAAGCAGTGGACTGTGTAACCCCTTTCCCACTAGCGGTTTGTAGCTGAAGACGCCCCAAGTAAGTGTACCCACCACAAATATTTATATTTATTCCAGGTCTGGGAACTCAGGGCCAGAAGGGTGCAAGGACATAGGGTGGGACCAACATCAACACCCGGAGACACAAACAACCATCTACAAGTGTAAATAGAGTCCAGTAGCTAGCCTTAATTAGATTCTCCTTATATTTTCATCTCTCATATGGGTAACAGCAGCTCTGATAGGAACCACAGGGTACATAGAAACATAGAATTTGACGCCAGATAAGGACCGTTTGGCCCACCCAGTCTGCCCCTTTTCCTTACCTGCATTGTTACCTCAGATGGTACTTGATCTATTGTTTTTTTCTCCTTCCCCCCTTCCTTTCCACTATGATTCCCTTGTGAATGTCCCATGCATTCCTGAACCTCACCACTATCACTCCCACCATTTCCACCGGAAGATTGTCCCAGGAATCCACCACTCCTTCTATAAAGAAGTACTTCCTAACATCTTTCCTGAATCTACTCCCTGCCCCAGCTTCATAGCATGCCCCTTATTCTTGAGCACCTTTTCTTCAAAAAAATACTTCCCTCCTGCACCTTATTTACCCCTGTGAGTTATTTAAAGGTCTCTATCATATCCCCCCTCTTCCTCTCAGTACTTTGCACACAAGCATATTGGTCATATACCTGGTAACCCTGGCATATATCTTATCCCTCGGATTACTGGTGTTCTGTTCCCACAGTGGGACAACAGTGGAGACAGGTCCCAGACTACCCCTCTCCCTTTGCCAGCCCCCCCCCCCATGCAAAAAGCATTAGTTTCTGGGGAATACAGATCTTAACCCCCTTACCTGCATCGTCACTTCAAGTGTGGTGAACTCTGGGCAGGAACTCCTATGCCCACACACTGTATGGTAATATGGTTTGAACAGGTGACCATTTACTTGGAATCATTAATATTGGTCCTGGCACAATCAGGAACAAGCACTTGTGAAGGACCCTTGGAAAGCCCAGTCTTCAATTAAGAAGTGATTTGGAGTTGGCCATGATGCATAAGACTCATACCCATAATATTCAACTTTCTCATCTCTTTATCAAATGGCAGAGAGCTCGTATGCCTAGGGGCTCTGGACCTGTAATGGGCTGCCAAAACTGCCACTGAATCCATCTCAGGCTGAGAGGTGTAATAATCCTTAACTGTAGGGACAGGGTATTGTTTATCTACCTTTCTGGGTACAGCAGACAAAGTACTAGGCCTGTACCAGGCAGCTACCGTAGCATCCACTATGGCAGAAAAAAATGGGAAGGCTCACAACAAAGGGATAGTAAAGCATCTCCTGGAAATCATACAGATCTCTTTTTATGGTGTCTTCTTCCTCAGCCTCAAACCCCATAGAGTCCTGCATGGATCTGAGGAAGCCTGAAAATGTAGGCACCTCTGAGGGTCCTCGGGTTGTAAACCACCGTATCATCACTAGAGGATGAATAACTACATGAGAGCCCATGTCTTCCTCTGGAAAGAAACTGCTCCTCTTCACCCCGCAGATCCTTCTCTCTTTCTAAGAGGTCAGGATGGTACTCCTCCTCCCCATTTATAGGATCAGGAGGCTTTGCAGACAAAACAGATGTTGATGGCAGCTGAAGGGGTAGATTACTGATGGGAACCACAGGGGGCACTGAAGCTATTGAGGGTGTCAATGGGATAGATACCAGTACCGATGATGCAGTAATCATCAATGGTAGCTCAGGAAGCTCAAGCCCACACCTAAGTTCCCCCACGGGTTTACTGTCCCACCCCTTGTATGGCTAAGGTGCTTAACTCATTTCACCAACCTGTTGGCCTTCGTAGCAGACTCCCTCCAGCAACCCCCTCCTCCTGGCCTTTCACCTCCTCCACCTCCCTCCCCCACCCACACTGCTAGTCTGTCCTCCAACCCTGGTGCTAGCTCTAACCCCATCCCTCTCCTGATCTTCCCCACTCCTCCACCATCCATCCCCATTCTACTTTAAGGCCATCTCCCTTAGGGACACCAACAGGCTCCTCCAGGGCCTACCACATCGGGGCAGCCCTGGCGCTGATGGCTTCTCCCCACGCTTTCTAAAACTCATCTCCTCAGTCATCTCCAAACCACTTACCTTCATATTTAATCTCTCTCTCTGTCCACGTCCTCCCTACCCCACTCCTAGAAGGTTGCCAAGGTGGTCCCTATCTTTAAAGCCTGTGACCCCCACTCCCCCGATAACTATCGGCCAATATCTATTCTCCCCCAGTTCAGTAAACTCCTTGTAAAGATCATCCACTGCCAGCTATCTGAAGTCCTCACCAAACATAATCTCCTATGTGCCCAACAACACGGCTTCAGAAAGTATCACAGCACCGCTATAGCCTTGGCTCTCGTCACCAACCATATCCTCTCTAACATGGATCGTGGCTGTACTACTGGTGCCATCTTGTTGACCTATCTAAAGCCTTCAATCTTGTAAACCATACTCCCCTCCTCCTCTCTAAATTGCAATCGATTGGCTGCTCAGCTGTGACCACTTAATGGTTTTAGTGCTATCTCTGTAATCATTCCTAATCAGTTTGTATCAGTTCAGTCTCTTCCCCGGCCCTTCCAGTCACCACTGGGGTCCCCAAAGGGTCTATCCTGGGCCCCCTACTCTTTTCCATCTTCGTAATCACCCTCCCCTCTGACTGTCTCAACTGTAACATGCTCTTCTATGCTGACAACCTTGTTATCTTTCATAGTGACAAGTCTCTCCCTCATATATCCTCTGCCCTCACCCAGAACTACAGCGCTGCCCATAGCTGGTTCATTTCCATCTTACTGCTGGTAAATGCCAAAAAGACCAAGACAATGCTATTTGCATCTATACCAATGCTTGCTAAATACCTTGTGGACAACTCCTCTCTCCAAATTCTCTCATTAGGCAGTCCTGCTCTTGAAAATGTCTCCACCTTTAAATTCCTGGGGATTACGCTTAACCCCTCTCTCTCCTTCACTGGCCATGTTGACCTTGTTATCTGCAGGATTAACCAGAAACTAGGAGCAGCCTATTATATAAAACCCTATCTGTCCAATGTTGCTTGCCTTACCATAGTCAGGGGCAACATTCTCCCCATGCTGGACTACTGCTCCCCTATATACTCTCATGTCTCTGCCACCCCGAGGGCTAGACTATCGGCTGCCTACAACAGCGCTTGTAGCTTCACTCTGTCTACCCCTTTCTCCATGCATCACTGTGACCTCTACAGATCCCTTGGCTGGCTCCCCCTACAAGGCCTTTTCGAATTCACCCTGGGCTGTTTTGTAGACACCATCATCAGAAATAGTGTTGTCTCATCTCTCTCCAACCTCTGTAAGTCATGTACTTTGTCTAGGTGTCTTCGATCCTCTATTCCACCCCCCCTTGAGGTGCCATGAACCACAACCAAAATGGGTGGGAACACTCTATCAGTAGCAGCGCCCACCTTTTGGAATGGGCTACCCGCCCCAATCAGATCTTCTAACACCCATCTCTCCTTTAAGCACCACCTCAGATCCTGGCTACTAACAAACCACAGCTGCAAATTGCCACCTAGATAGCTGCCCTAACCACCTGGTGTTTTCCCATTCTCACCCTCTCCAGTGGTGTCAACTGGTACTACTCCCGTTTATGTTAACCCTCCTATTCCTACATCCTCACCCCTTCCCTTTCCTCTCCCTACTCCCCATCCCTGGAGATCCTCCTTCCTCGTCCAAGAGTGACAGCTTGCCTATCTATTGGTCCACGTTTCCTTTTAGGAATATTACTTGTTATCTCTGCCATTTACTGTAAATCTGAATTTATTGTATTTTGCAACCTTGTATCTTATATAACATTTATTTATGTTTTGTCCTATTGTTTCTTGCCTGCTGCTCATTGTACTGTGCTTATTGTCTACTTCTGTGCCATTGTATGTGGCCCGGGTCATGCCTGAAAACAGTCCCTGGGATCAGTGCACTTACCAGGTTACCCAAGTCATAAATAAATAAATAAGCAGTGACATAATAATTCTGACACTGTGGTAACACAACCTAAGAGTCAATGATACCCATAGCCGAAGTCTGATCAACAGGCTTTGAGGGGATAGGTCCTATCAACGGAGGCTGTTAGTGGGTGCATCTGAGCCATGCCCTGACCCTGGCATCACTTGGACAGATGGGGAGCTCAAGAAGTTGAGGACATGGATGCAGCCTTTGGCGCTGACTTACCATTCACTTATCTTGAATGGTGAGGAGACCAAACTGTTTTTTTTACCAGATAACCCAGTACTTTTTCCTTACTTTTGGATCAGTGCTGATGTGATGACACAGTTTCTTCGACCTGTTCTTCAGTGATGATTATTTTTTCTTTGACACTCCATACTTAGGGGAAGTCATTGATGGTTTCTAGGAAGACTGATTGTTTGCACTGGTGGTTGAACAGGTAGGATAAGTCGAGGTAGCCTGATGCTTTCTTTGAGGCATCTGTTTTCTTTATGGACAAGACATGTTCTAGAACTTTTCATCAGCATCTTCTGGTGGCCTGGTTAATACCTTGGCAGATGATACAGGCCTTACTGTCATGGGCTAGACCCAGACAAGAAACACACAGTGTTGGCCATCATCCTTGAAAATTTTCAAGCCTCAACAACAGAGCCAGATCAATAACATTTTCAATGGTGGCATGCAATTCTGCGAACAGTAGTGATGATATTGATGGCTGGGAAAATAAATCAGCAGTGATGTTTCTTCCAGCAGTCCAACAAGCAGGACAAGTGCTGAAAAAGCAACTGAGGAGGCAGAGGTCTGCCCACATTCATTAGGTGATGCTGACATACATGAGTGTGAGCTGCCACAGCTATGCAAAGGTCTTTGAGTGGTCCTGATGCCCACAGTTTACAGTTCTGAAGGTGTGGCTGTTTGGGGAAGATATCCTCAAGGAAGATCTAAGTGAACTGGCTGCACTTGGTAGAATATCTTGCAGTAGAATGTGGCCAGTTAGAATGTGACCACTAGCAGGACTAGTGGGTATTACTCAGAACATAGCCATACAAAGTAACTCATCGGCAGACCACATAGGGATCGACTGTGTCTTCTGTCCCATTATGGCTGCATGGGTGGAGCCCTGCAAGTGTTTTGGGATTACTAGGAAGAGAGAGGGGACTGACAGGATAAGATGACTGTGTTCTTCCCTAGAATACTTTGGAGTGGACATACGTCAGTGCTTCAGTCCAGGTTATCTCATTTTAATCTGTGGTCTGTTTCTGTCTGCCTTCTTCATTTCCTGTCAACCTGCCTGCACTACATCTGGACTCTTATTTCATTACAATCTCTCGCTCTCTCTGCAGCCTGCCAAGCAGAGCTAAACTGGTTCGTGAACAGGAGTTACTCATTTTATCTGTTACGAGAGCTGCCATTTAAAAAACCTAGAGCAATATTAGACAAAGAAAATGTACACATTAGTGTGACAGATTAGAGGAGCAATTAGTTAATAAATACAACTAAAGAGATAAGGAAACATCCCTGAAATCCATAGGAGAGAATGGGTCAAATGTCACAGAATGGAATGTTCCTGCAGTAAATTATCTGATATTAAGAGAGTAAGTGCTTAGTAAGGATGCACAGCTTAAAGAATGAAGGTTTTGCTGCCTCTACAGTCATTCAGTTTGCTATTATTTGTTTCTTTACTTACTTTTTCATCATTTTATTTTTATTTTTAAAAAGAATACAATGGAATCCTTGTATTATGAAGTCAGAAACTGCTTACTTGCAAGGCTGGCAGTGTATTTCAAAGGGAAACTGCAAACCTGTTTTCAGATTTTTATAGAGAAATAATACTATCCACCATCAACATATTGTATATTAAATAGAAATATGTGATTTTGATAACCTTTGATATAATTTGTTGTTATAATTTAGCATGTGACATTTTTTTCATAGCCAGATTTTGCTTGGGAAGAAGAAAGAGAAACATAGAAACATAGACTTTGATGGCAGATAAGGACCACTTGGTCCACCTAGTCTGCCCATTTCCCTACCTATAGGATAAGCTGTAGATCCTAGTTAACCAATAGCCTATTTCTTCCAGCCCCACACAAGAATTGCCTTATGTCTGTCCCATGCATTCTTGAATTCTCCCGCAGTTTTAGACCCCACAACCTCCTCAAGAAAGGCTGTTCCATGCGTTCACCACCATCTCTGTGAAAAAATATTTCCTTACATTGCCCCTGAGCCGTCCCCCCTCTATCTTCAAATTGTGTCCCCTTGTTCTTGCACATCTCTTTTTCTGAAAGCTGGTACCCTCTTGGACTTTGTATTCCACTGAGGTACTTAAAAGTTTCTACCATGCCCCCCCCCCTTTCCTCAAGGGTATACATAGTAACCTCCTTTAGTCTCTCCTCATATAGCTTCTCTTGCAGACCCTGCACCATTTTGTTTGCCCTCCTCTGGACTACCTCAATCCTGTCTATCTCCTTGTGGAGATGGGGTCTCCAGAACTGGATGCAGTACTCCAGATGGGGTCTCACCAACTGTCTGTACAGAGGGATAACAAATTCTTGTTTTCTGCTGGTGATGCCTCTCCCTATACATCCCAGTATCCCCCAGCCCTCTCTACTGCCTTCTCACATTGCTTGCTAACCTTAAGGTCATCTGATATGATTACCCCCAAGTCCCTTTCCATTTTTGTTGTTGTTACTACCTCCCCCCATTATGTAATCTTCCCCTGGGTTTTTGTTTCCCAGGTGCATTATTTTAGACTTCTTTAAATTGAATCCAAGCTGCCATACTTCTGACCATTCCTCCAACCTTTCCATACCTCCTTGTGTATCAACCCTGTTGCAGATCTTTGTGTCATCTGCAAAGAGGCATACTTTTCCTTCCAGTCCCTCTGCAATGTCACTTATAAAGACATTAAAAAGGACTGGACCATACTGAACTCTGCGGTACCCACTAGTAATCCTCTTTCTTCAGAGTGGACTCCATTTACAATTACCTTCTGTGTCCTGTTGTCCAGCCAATGCTTTACAGGCTACCACCCTGGGACCCACTCCCAGGCTGGTTAATTTGATTATTAATCTTTTTGTGTGGGACTGTGTCAAATGCCTTGCTAAAGTCTAGTGAGCCATGTCCACAGCCCCAGGTCTACTACTTTGGTCACCCAGTCAAAGAAATCAATTAGATTTGTCTGACATGACCTTCCCACTGTGAACCCATGCTGCCTTGGGTCCTCGCCCCACTAGCCTCTAGGTACTGAACAATTCTTTCCTTCAGAAGTGGTTCCATCACTTTCCCTACCAGGGTGGTCAAACTGAAAGGTCTGTAGTTTTCTGCCTCTGTCTTGCTCCCACTTTTGTGAAGGGGAATCACATCCACCTTCCTCCAGTCCTCAGGTACCACACCATCCTCCCATGATTTGTTAAAAAGTGTAGTCAGTGGTGTCACTAGTTCTCCCCTTAATTCTTTTAGAATTCTGGGGGGAATTCTGTCAGGCCCCATTGCTTTGTCCACCTTCAGTTTTAGGAGTTCTTTTGGAACCCTTTCTTCTGTGAAAGGACTGGGATCGACCCCCCCTATCCAGATTGCTTCTCTTAATTGGATTAGGCACCTCTCCTTCCTCCTCTTTTGTGAATACTGAGCAGAAGTATTCGTTCAGTATCCCTGCTTTTTCACTGTCCCGCTCTGCCCACCCACCGTCCATTCTATTCAGCCTCACTATCCCTCCCTTTGTCTTTCTATGCTCCCTGATGTACCTATAAAAGGTTTTATCCCCTTCTTAACCGAGTTGGCTAGCTTTTCCTCAGTTTGGGCCTTTGCTATTCTGACTTTCCTCCCTGCTTCCTTCTGCCTTAACTGGTACAGTTCTCTGTCCTGCTCCTTCTGTTTCCTTATACTTCCTAAATGCTATCTTTTCTCCTAACATTCCCGCCACTTCTTTTGAGAACCATAGTGGCTTTTGTTTCATTTTGATTTGTTTATTTGCTTCACACAAGGCTTGTTGCCTCTGTGATGGCAGTTTTGATGTTTCCCCATTGTTGCTCCACCCCTCCTTCTAGCCTATTTGCTAGTGCTTTTCTAAGGCACTCTCCCATCTTGCCAAAGTCAGCCCTGTTAAAGTCCAGTACCTTCACTTTTGTATGGCTTGACTCTGTAGCTGAGTTTATCATGAACCACACTGTTTGGTGGTCACTTGTTCCCAGATGGCTACCCACTTCTAGATCTGAGATCCTCTCACTGTCCCCATTTGAGAGTATGAGGTCTAAGATTGCTCCCTCATGAGTGGGTTCCAAAACTAGCTGTCTGCGGCATGCCACCTGTAGAGCATCGAGAATGGCCCTATTCTTGGATGTGGCTGTAGCAAAGGTGCTCCAGTTAATATCTGGCATATTCAGGTTCCCCACCAACAGTATCTCCCCTTTCTCTGCCATACTAAGGATGCCTTCTATCATATCCTTGTCCATTCCCTCCCCCTGACATGGGGGTCTGTATACAACCCCTGTGCAGATTGTGGTGCCATTTTCAGTCTCTAAGGTGACCCACAGTGCCTCCTGTCCTCCCTTCCCTGTTTACTCTTTTGTCTGTTGCTTTTATCCCTTCCCTTACATAGAGAGCTACTCCTCCCCTCTTCTACCCCCCATGTCTCCTGCAGGTTGTGTACCCTGGTATGTTAACATCCCAGTCATGGTTCTCTGAGTACCATGTTTCTGTGACTGCTACGATATCCAGGCATCCCTCTTCCATCAAAGCCGCCTGTTCAGGGAGCTTGTTGCCCAGACTACAGGCATTGGTACTCATTACCCTCCATTTCTTGATGGCCGTACCTCTTTTTGTCCCATCCCTGTCCTTATTGCCTTTGTCATTTTCTCCATTTACCCCTGCCCTTCTCCCTATCAACATCTCTATCTTGGTGTTTACCTCACTTACTACCCTGATATTTTTTTTGGGGGGGGCTAGGATTTTCCTGCTCCTTTCCAGTGCCGTCTCCCTTGGCTAGTTTAAATGCTTGCCAATGAAGCATTTAAACCTATCACCTAGGATCCTGGTTCCCCTCCTTGATAGATGCAGACCATCACACCAGTATAGGCCTGCATCACCCTAGGTGGACACCCAGACCCCAATGACGCTAATTATTGTTTAAAAAAATGTGAAGTCATACAGACGGACCACTATAGTGCAAACATATAAAAGGAAAAGTTTGTTACTGAAAGAAGTATCCATTTATTTTGAAAAAGATAGTAAACTATATTTCGTTTCTTATTGAAATACATTGGGCTCCTAACTAGCTGGCAGTTTCTGACATAACAGTCCCAGAGTTCTATTGAATTCTGTTTTACTAACAGTGTGAAAACTAAAAGCACAAACCTACTTGTTTCACCACACAAACACATATTTTGTTACAAAAGTAGAAAGTAATAGCTAACACATCAAAATACAATAGATAAAATAATAATTGGTCTATTTCTTAGAAGTAAACACCTGCTCTTTACATGTCTTTCTGAAAGTAAGTTGAGGAGTGTGTGTGTGTACTAGAAACAGCAGGTCTGCTGTATGAAATGACAGTCTATGAACTCATCATCCACCAGTTAAAGTCAAACCTTTAACACACATAGTTCAATAAATTAAATAGAACCATCCTATACATAAGCATATTAAAAATATGTAAGACCAATATCTGTCCATGTGTTGTACCTGAAATAAGAAGGAAGCAGGAGCACAGACATGATATTAAAATGAAGAAAACTTCCTTCTATACTGAGCTTACTCAGAAGTATTATTTAGCCTCCTTAATCGGACTCCTATGCCTTTTTTGCATCTCAGCAAATGACTTTAGTGACATGACTGTATTAGTTATTGACAGCTGTCCTTCCAAACGTTGCATTATTGTAGCATATATCAGTGGAATTGTCATCCAGGTGAACCAATAAATGTATATATGGGTTAAAAAAATGAAGAAAACTGAAAAACCAATGGGGCAACATTTATTTCAGGCTGATCACTCCATCTTTGACCAGGTGCCATGTCATCCAACTGTGTTCAAGCAGTGTTTCTGATCATCACTCCCCAGTGCAAGCAGTCCCTGACCTTTCACCAGCACACAATACACAAGCATGCTGGGTGCCATGTTACACCACTGTGTCCATGCTGTGCTTCTGATCATCACTCCCCAGTGCAGGCAGTCCTCATCCTTTCACCAGCACACAGCACACCACCGTGATTGGTGCCATGTCACCCCACTGTGTTCAAGCAGTGCTTCTGAGTGTCAGTCCCCAGTGCAGGCAGTCCCTTACCTTTCACCAGCATACAGTACACAAGCATGCTGGGTGCCATGTTACATCACTGTGTCCATGCTGGGCTTCTAAGCATCACTCCCCAGTGCAGGCAGTCCCTCTCCTTTCACCAGCACGCAGCACACCACCGTGATTAGTGCCATGTTGCCTCACTGTGTTCAAGCTGTGCTTTTCAGTATCATTCCCCTGTGCAGGCAGTCCCTCACCTTTTACCAGCACACAGTACACCACCGCAATGGGTGCCAGATCATGCCATTATGTTCATGCTATGCTTCTGCGCATCACTCCACCATGCAGGCAATCCCTCACCTTTCACCAGCATGCAGTATGCAGCTCTTATGGGTGCCATGTCACCCCTCTGTGTTCATGCATTGCTTCTGAGCATTGCTCCCCAGTATAGCCAGTCCCTTCCTTTCACCAACACACAGTACGCAATAGGGATGGGTGCCATGATGCCACACTGTGTTCATGCATTGCTTCTGAGCATTGCTCCCCAGTATAGGCAGTCCCTTCCTTTCACCAACACACAGTACGCAACAGGGATGGGTGCCATGATATACCACCGTGTTCATGCATTGCTTAGCATTGCTCCCCAGTATAGGCAGTCCTTCCTTTCACCAACACACAGTACACAATAGGGATGGGTGCCATGATGCCCCACTGTGTTCATGCAGTGCTTCTCAGCATCGCTCCTCAGTGCAGGCAATCCCTATCCGTTCACTACTCTGCATTACACCACTGTGATGGGTGCCATGTCACTCTAGAGTGTTCATGCAGTGCTTCTCAGCATCACTCCACACAGCAGGCACTCCATCACCTTTCACCAGCACACAGTACACTACTGTGGTTGGTGCCATGTTGCCCCACTGTCTTAAAGCTGTGCTTCTGAGCATTAATCCACAGTGCAGGCAATCCCTAACCTTTCACCAGCATGCAGTACACCACCTTGATGTGTGCCATGTCACCCCACTATGTTCATGCAGTGCTTCTAACATTACTCCCTTGTGAAGGCATTCCCTCATCTTTCACCAGCCAGCCGTACACCACCAGGATGTTTGCCTTCTCACACCAGAGTGTTCATACAGTGCTTCTGAGCATTGTTACACAGTGCGGGCAATCCTTCACCATTCACCAGCACACAGAACGCAACCGTAATTAGTGCCATGTCACTCCACTGTGTTCATGCAGTGGTTCTGAGCATTGTTACACAGTGCGGGCAATCCTTCGCCATTCACCAGCACACAGAACACAACCATAATGAGTGCCATGTCGCTCCACTGTGTTCATGCAGTGGTTCTGAGCATTGTTACACAGTGCGGGCAATCCTTCACCATTCACCAGCACACAGAACGCAACCATAATTAGTGCCATGTTGCACCACTGTGTTCATGCAGTGGTTCTGAGCATCGTTACACAGTGCAGACAACCCCTCACCATTCACTAGCACACAGAACACAACCATACTTAGTGCCATGTTGCACCACTGTATTCATGCAGTGGTTCTGAGCATCGTTACACAGTGCAGGCAACCCCTCACCATTCACCAGCACACAGAACGCAACCATAATTAGTGCCATGTTGCACCACTGTGTTCATACAGTGCTTCTGAGCATTGTTACACAGTGCGGGCAATCCTTCGCCATTCACCAGCACACAGAACACAACCACAATTAGTGCCATGTCACTCCACTATGTTTATGCAGTGGTTCTGAGCATTGTTACACAGTGCAGGCAATCCCTCACCATTCACCAGCACATGGAACACAACCATAATTAGTGCCATGTTGCACCACTGTGTTCATGCAGTGGTTCTGAGCATCGTTACACAGTGCAGGCAACCCCCTCACCATTCACCAGCACACAGAACGCAACCATACTTAGTGCCATGTTGCACCACTGTGTTCATGCAGTGGTTCTGAGCATTGTTCTTGAGTGCAGGGAGTCCCTACCCATTCAGCAGCATGCATTACACCACCGTGATGAGTGCCTGTGTTCCTTCATTGCTTCTCAGCATCGCTCCTCCCTTCAAGCAGTCTCTTACTTTGTTCATGCAGTGTTTCTGGGCATCACTCCACAGTGCAGACAGTACCTCACTTTTCACCACCACACACTACACCACCTTGATGGGTATCATGTTGCCCCACTGTGTTCATGCATTGCTTCTCAGCATCGCTCCTCCATGCAGGCAGTCCCTTACTGTTCACCAGCATGCAGTACACAACCATGATGAGTGGCTTGTCACCCCACTGTGTCCATGGGACAAAGCTGTTTATCTCCTTCAACACCCTGAATTGCCCCCATCTTGGCCAGTCTTCCCAGCTCCATCACCCACCTTCTCTGGGACTTACCTTTTCTGGTTGCCCTGTCGCAGGACCTTGGATCAGAGTCATCTAGTCATCAGTGTGGGGCCTACTAGAGGGCAGGCCATCACTGTTCTACAGTCGTAGGGCTTTTCTTCCTATTTTCTCCCCTATTTGGCCCAGACATGTGTGTACTCGGCCTCCATGGAGATACCTTAGGCATCCAGGTGTATGATCATATCCCATGCTGTCCCATGGTGCTGTCACCTAGATTCCTCTCCCTGTCCTACAGATGTGCATTCTACCTCCCGGGTCAGCCCCTAAGTGACTCAGGTCCATTCTTGAACCCAGGCTGCTGGCATGGCAGTCAGTGGCTAAAAGCAATTCAGTCACTGGCTAAAAGCTTGAAACAGAAATAGGCAGACAAACCTAGAAATGGAAACCAGAACTACATAGAGTAATGGTCCCACATAAAAAGGTATCAGGCTGCCCCTTAAGTCTCTTTTCTTGGTGCAAATTAACACAGTTCACTAAATTTGTTATACTCAAACATGTTTGGACCAAAGTATGAGTGCCCCAAGCATGTTTGAATATAGTCCCCAAAGCAAAAGTTAGGCACCAAAATGTACACTCAGCACAATTCACATCCCCCTGCTGGCCAAAGAGAGGTACAGTATCTGGTCACTGAAAACATACAGGCTGTGAAGGAGCCAACTCATTTCGGGCATCCCAGACCTATTAGTGTTACAATAGGTACAATCAGGATCTCACTGGAAATGAGATACTGCATGTTAATGGAACTATCCTAGGTAACTACATTGTAAATATGTATAAAAGTAGGACCCCAGTAAAAATTAGATTCTACATTTTACCTGTGCTAACTTTACTAAATACACTGGAAAAATGTGTTAAAGCAGGGCCCCACTGGAAATGAAATATTGTAGCTGCTCTATCCGACTAATGATACTCACACCCTATGTGTGTGCACAACTGTTGTAACAGGTGTGTGTGTGTACTAGAAACAGCAGGTCTGCTGTATGAAACTAAAGTCTATGAACCCATCGCCCACCAGTTAAAATCAAACCTCTAACACACATAGTTCAATAAATTATACAGAACCATCTTATATATAAGCATATTAAAAGTATGTAAGAACAATATCTGTCCATGTGTTGTACCTGAAACAACAAGGAAGCAGGACCACAGACATGATATTAACATGAAGAAGACT
Source organism: Neoceratodus forsteri (assembly GCA_016271365.2). Lineage (NCBI taxonomy): Eukaryota > Metazoa > Chordata > Ceratodontiformes > Ceratodontidae > Neoceratodus > Neoceratodus forsteri. The sequence continues at coordinate 551,430,883 of CM057450.1, read as the reverse complement.
GAAAAAACAGTGGGACAACATTTCTCTCAGGCTGATCACTCCATCTTTGACCAGGTACCATGTCATCCAACTTTGTTCAAGCAGTGCTTCTGAGCATCACTCCCCAGTGCTGGCAGTTCCTTACCTTTCACCAGCATGCAGTACGCAACAGGGATGGGTGCCATGATGCGCCACTGTGTTCATAGAGTGCTTCTGGGCATTGCTTCTAAGTGTAGGCAGTTCCTGACCTTTCAGCAGCACACAGTCCACAAGCATGCTGGGTGCCTTGTTGTACCACTGTGTCCATGCACTGCTTCTAAGCATTGCTCCACAATGCAGGCAGTCCCTCACTTTTCAAAAGCACACAGTACACCACCATGATGTCTGCTTTGTCACAGCAGAGTGTTCCTACAGCGCTTCTCAGTATTACTTCCCAATACTGGCAATCCCTCACCTTTCAACAGCATGCAGCACACCACCATGACTGGTGACATATCACCCCACTGTGTTCAAGCTATGCTTCTGAGCATCACTCCACAGTGCAGGCAGTCCCTCACCTTTCACCAGCACGCAGTGCACCACCTTGATGAGTACTATGTCACCCCACTGTGTTCATGCAGTGCTTCTGACATTACTCCCTTGTGCAGGTATTCCCTTATCTTTCACTAGCAAGCAGAACACCACCATGATGTGTGCTTTGTCATACCAGAGTGTTCATACAGTGCTGCTGAGCACCGCTCCCCAGTGCAGGCAATCTGTCACCTTTCACCGGCACCCAGTACACAACAAGGATGGGTGCCGTGATGCCCCATTGTGTTTATGCAGTGGTTCTGAGCATCATTCCTCGGTGCAGGCAATCCCTCCCCATTCACCAGTCCACATTACACTACCGTGATGGGTGCCATGTCGCTCTACAGTGTTCATGCAGTGTTTCTGAGCATCACTCCACAGAGCAGGCACTCCCTAACCTTTCACCAGCACACAGTACAGTACCATGATTGGTGCCATGTCACACCACTGTGTTCAAGCTGTGCTTCTGAGCATCACTCCACAGTACAGGCAATCGCTCACCTTTCAACAGCATGCAGTGCACCACCTTGATGGGTGCCATGTCATCCCACTGTGTTCATGCAGTGCTTCTGACATTACTCCCTTATGCAGGCATTCTCTCGTGTTTCACCAGCAAGCAGTACACCACTGTGATGTGTGCCTTGTCATGCCAGAGTGTTAATACAGTGCTTCTGAGCATCATTGCACAGTGCAGGCAATCCCTCACCTTTCACCAGCACACAGAACACAACTGTACTTGGTGCCATGTTGCTCTACTGTGTTCATGTAATGCTTCTGAACATTGCTCCTCTGTGCAAGTAGTCCCTTACTTTGTTCATACAGTGCTTCTGAGTATCACAGCAATGGCAGTACCTCACATTTTACCCCCACGCACTACACCACCTTGATGGGTACCATATCACTCCACTGTGTTCATGCATTGCTTCTCAGCATCACTCCTCCATGCAGGCAGTCCCTTACCATTCACCAGCACGAAGTACACAACCATGATGAGTGGCATGTCACCCCATTGTGTCCATGATACAAAGCTGTTTATCTCCTTCAACACCCTGACTTGCCCCCATCTGGACCAGTCTTTCCAGCCCCAAACCCACCTTCTCTGGGACTTACCTTTTCTGGTGGCCCTGTCATAGTTTGAAATCGGTTGTGGAAAAGGAAAAAAAAAAGCTAAAGTGGAGGAGGATTGGAATAAATTTAAATTGTGGAGAAACAAGTGTAAAAAGGAAATAAATCAGGCAAAACATAGACATTATTTGAATTGCATAAACAAAGCAGCAGGGACTAGAAAGTTTTGGGGATGTATTAGGGATATACAAAATCCTATTAGCAATAGTACACTAATCAAATTATTAGAGACGGATTGGCTGGTAGATAATCAAGTTGAAGTAGCTAAAATCCTTAATAATTATTTTATTGATTTACCTGATATAAAGATTAAGCAATCAGACTTAAAAACCTCTGAGAGTCCAGTAGATGCAGTGGTAGATAAAGTGAAAGATAGGTGTAAAGAAAATTTGGAAAGTTTCTCACGGCCAGGATTTAGGTTTATGAAGATTAGGGTTAATAGTGTTGAGAATGAATTAAGGAATTTAGATGCATATAAGGCAGGGGGGATGGATGAAATTGATGCAATTTTGAAAGTTGGTGCAGATCTATTGGCTCCTATGGTGACACACTTGTTCAATTGGAGTTTTTGCTCCTCTGTTTTTCCTGATTTATGGAAAATAGGGAGGATAATTCCAGTGTATAAGCGTGGGGATAACTTTACTCCATCAAACTATAGGCCTATAGCCCTCTTGTCAATTTTATCTAAGATTCTGGAAAAACTAGTCCATGGACAATTAAGCCAACATTTGGAACAACATAGTCTGTTGACTAATTGTCAACATGGATTTAGAGCTGGACGATCCACGAGCACCACACTAGTAGACTTTAATAATCTTGTTGCAACGTCCTTAGGTTTGGGTCTAAAGACTGGTGAGGTGTTCGTGGATCTTTGTAAACCTTTTGATTTGGTGGACCACTATAAGATGTTGGAGAGATTATGTATAGTAGAAGTCTAGGAAGAACCCTTCACTGGTTTAAATCATACTTATCTGATCGATACCAGTGTGTCTCTATAGGAACAGTGGTTTCAGATTTAGTAGGTGTTGAAAGAGGGATACCCCAAGGATCAATCTTGGGTCCCCTATTGTTCAACATTTATGTTAATGATATAGTATCTACAATGCCCAAAAGTGTAATTCAGCTATACGCCAATGACACTGTTTTAGTATCATTGGCTGATAGCTAGGAAAGCAGTTGCAAAGTGATTTGCTACATATAGAAGAGTGGTTTGTTAATTCCACTCTGCAAATAAGTGTTAAAAAAACTCAATGTATGATGTTTACGTCAGGTGTCAGAAGGTCTGAAATTTCTGCATTACAATTACTATTGATCGACAGTACTCAATTAAGAAATGTACAGACTTATACTTACGGGTGCTAGTTGATGCGAGGTTAAAATATTCTCAGCATATTTGTCAGCAAGTAAGTAAAGTTAATCAAAGATAAGGAGCTCTGAGGAGGTTGTCTGGGTGTTTTACAGTTAAAACGAGGGAAAGGCTGGTGAATCAATTGTTAATCCCTGTTTTGGAATATGGGTCTAGCCTATACATAAATTAGCTCCAGATTTATTTAAATAAAATAAACCAGGCTTACTATAGGCTTGGTAGATTTGTGATTAAAGCTAAATTTGGAACCCACCATTGTAAAATTTATGGAAGCCTTGGATGGTTAAAACCAGATTCAGAACGACTACACTATTGGTTGACTTGGTGTCATAAACTGATTTACAATAGATATATGCATCCCCTAAGTCAATACGTCTTATTAGAGCCCTCGTGATTGTTAACTACTTCCTTAAAGTGACTTACCAACTTCCCCCGATGTCATGTTTGCAGATCACCTTCCCTTCACTGAGTGATGCAAAGCTCAGCTGCCCTGAAGTTAAGTATTAAATATATTCAGATGCTTAGTTTTTTTAACATTTTTGTGCCACAGTTGTCTCTGCATGTTTTTTTCTTTGTTTGAAGTTCGCACATGAGCAGTGCATCCGCATGATTGAGTGACATCAGCACAGTGAAGGTGTTCCCACTGCACCTTTCTCACTGCTCGTTCATTCATCTTTCCTGAACCCAGCCTCAGTGAGTGCAGATCCAAAACTGAACTGGCAAAAATTACAGTACTGATGACTGAAACTGTTTGTTGTATTGGCAGCTGAGGCGGATACTTGCTTTTGGGATTGCAGAAGTGGTAATTTCTCCTGATTTTCAATTTTACTCATCTGACTAAGCTCTGTGTCCTAGGTCCATCAGTTCTAGGAACATCACAATCTACATTGCTTGAGTACAGTGTTACAGTTATAGTAAGTGCTGCAAGTACATAATTATAACAAGTCTGTATAAAAAAGAAATGTTTTTAACTGAGTGGAGCTGTAATCTGTAGCGTATTGGAACACAAAAGGACGACTTTTGAACTGGGCAGATCTATAAATTACAGTAAGCTTTTCGGTATTGGTACATAGAGGTCTGTGTTAAATGGATGACTTTTTCAACAGGTCAGAATTGTAATGTACAGTAAGAGTATAAGCACTGAGCTGCACAGTCCAATCCCAGGAGAACAGTGCAATAAACTGTATTCTTGGCAAGTGCTGCTTCCAGTGTGATTGCTTCAGTAAACTGCCTTTGCTATTGCATTTCTGATTGTCACCATCATTATAGACATTTTATATGTTTTCCTGTGCTCCTGTGTTTTCTTGGGCTCATTTGGTGCTCTCATACAAATACCATAACACTGATCACCAAAGTATGCTTAGATGTGCATGAATAAAGAGGAATGGTGCTCCAAATTGTTTCTCCAGCTTGCCAGCACCTCGCTAAGTTTATACATGAATGCAATAAAATCAATTATATACTGTACATAGTTATACTGTACATAGTTTACAGTGTATCTCAAATTAAACACTTAGTTTTTTAACATTTTAACATAAAGACAGTCTTTATAATTAGGATTGTAGCATCATTGTATGTGCTCCAGAGCATCAGCAAAAGAAGAGACTGCAGTTGCCATCCTCTCCTGACACTGTGGTACCAACGCACGGCTTCTATGGCGTTATATTGCAAAGTGTGCTAGTCAGTTCGGCATACTTCGGGAATAATATCTGAACCAAAATATGGGCTACATAGCAATGAATGCAGGGAGTCTACACAATGCACCATGACATCAGTAAGGCATGGGAGACAGTAGTGCAGCATCTGTTGTATTTGCTGTACACTTTACTTATGTGCATCAGAGATCCACTGTAATGGAAAAATGGGAAAACACAAATGGCTTGACACAGACCGCAGTGGTAATGAAGTATGGTGACATAAGTGAGGAAGGGTGTCTCAAATACAGTCTAACACTTGAGTACCTTCCGCAAGGATAAGTCCCTTTTTGTAGTGGACCAGTCAAATGGTATTTAGGCTATCTAAACATAAATGCAGTCTCTTTCTCCATGAGAAGGGTATTGGCAGTGTCATTTTTAACCTTGGGGTGTGGGGGAAGATCTCCGACTGTACTGTATGTTTTTTGTCAATTCATAATGCACCTGGAGGCACACATGTAGTGGCAATAAGCCAATGCCAGGATGGTATTACAGATGCATATGCAGACACTAGTGACAGCTGCAGTCTGTATAGTTCCAGAGCACTTAGAAGTAACATAAAGCTGGTGCAATAATTTGTAGTTTTACATTTATAACATGTCGTAAACAGGTGAACCAGTGATTTCAACACGTTACTCAATCACTGATGCATCTAAGAGGGAAAGTACAAGCAGGCCTCCCACCCCAAACATACACATACACAGAGAAGAAAGCTATAGCGTAGACCAGTTGGCACTAGGGTAAAGACAGACCCAAACAGTATAAATAATTTACAGATAATAAAAGTTACATGCTGCAGCATTTTTCTAAGTGTATGTGTGCAGCTGGGGGGTTTGGAGTGGTTCGGGTACAAGGTGCCTGCTTGTAATTTCCACCCATGTGCTCCATCAGAGTGAATGACTGATAAATCAATTGGCGGGAGGTCACTACTAACTAGTACCAGGTGAGGAATTTGGACAAATTGGATTTGGACAGATTGTGAGCCATTTATCCTGCAAATGCAAGGCCACCAGATCGAGCCGTGCTCTCAGTGTCAAGCTGGAACGCCCAGCAACTCGTTCGCATAAGGAAAGCAACCCCCCCCCCAAAAAAAAGAAATATATAAACCCAGGGTACTATCACTAGCATTTGTGTGGGTAGATCGATGCCAGGAGTAACACAATACACATCATACCTTGATTTTGCACAGTAAAATGACAGCAATGATGGGAACCAAACCGTAGCACTAAGCAGCAAATGTAATATTAACAGTCTGTGTTGCTAAGTCTGCTCTCACTGCTGTACTGGAATGGATTGGAACTACCGCGTGACTGCTTGAGCTACTGCCCACATCATTCTTGCTGCTGTCATAGGATCATCCCTATGGGGATCTGCATGCAGCGACTGTCAAATTGTGGCACTATGCCAGTGTCCGAAAGATCACTGTTAATGCAGATCAACATAATGCTTTCATCATCAGACCCTGAAAATGAACTGTTTGACATTGCCATTGTCATGCTGCATTCTGCGACCAAGAGCTCTGTTATCAAGACAGAATTGCTGTGACCAAGAACTAATTTTAATTGCAGAGCACAGATCTCCCTGTAGTGACATTGCAAAGGTAATGAGTGTCAAAGGTCACCAAATACAGGCTCCAATTCACAACATGACACTTCCTGGTTTGCAAGGGTGAAAACCTGATTTAATTTGCTAAAATAGGCTATGCATCTATCAAAATACATTGTGAATCAGTTCTATATGCAGTCACCTTGCAGTACATGCTTCACATATCAAAACTTGGTAAATTGCTTTAAGGTACTCAATGTCATATATACCTAATGTAAGATCTAGGAGAAGAATAGGGGACACTACCGTGAAAAATAACCTTGTGGTCCTTTGGAATAAATTGCCCAGAGAGCTAAAATGAATACAGGGACATCTACAATTTAAAAGAGTTCTGAAAAGATATTTGTCTGAGAATTGCACTTGTTTTTGTTAGTAGATTGTTTATTGGAGGATTGGATGACAGATTCTTTTAATTTATATGTGTAATATGATTATAAAGTAGTGTGAGTGGAGTGGTAATGTATGTATAATGTATGTATATTGTGTATTGGTAGATGATTGTTTGAAACAGGTGAATGAATTTTCAGGACGTTGTTAAAAATGGGCCATAAACCCAACAATCTGTATCCTGTCTAAAAATAAAATTTTTATCATCATCATCATCATCATAGGACCTTGGATCAGAGGTGCATACTCATCAGTGGGCCTGCTACAGGGCAGGCTGTCACTATTCTACAGTTGGAGGCATGTTCCTCCTATTTTCTCCCTTAATGGGCCAGACATGTGTGTGTGTTCTCAGCCTCTGTGGAGACACCTTAGGCATCCAGGTGTGGGGTCCCTTTCCATCCTGTCCCATAGTGCTGCCACCTAGATTCCTCTCCCTGTCCTACTGATGGGCAGTCTCCCTCCCAGGCCAGTCCCCAAGCAACCCAGGTCCATTCTTGAACCCAGGCTGCTGGCATGGCAGTCAGTGACTAAAAGCAATTCAGTCACTGGCTAAAAGTTTGAAACAGAAATAGGTAGGCAAACCTAGAACTGGAAATCAGAACTACAGAGTAATGGCCCCATATTAAAAGGTATCAGGCTGCTCCTTAAGTCTCTTTCCTTAGTGCAAATTAACACAGTTCACTAAAATTACTATACTCAAACATGTTTGGAGCAAAGTGTGACAACCCCAAGCATGTTTGTATATGGCCTCTGAAAGCAGAAATGAGGCTCTAAAACATGCATTTAGCACAGTTCACATCCCCCTGCTGGCCAGTTACTGTAAATTATCACAGTTCACTAAATTTGCTATACTCAAACATGTTTGGAACAAAGTGCGATTGCCCCAAGCTTGTTTTAATATAGCTCCCCCAAAGCAAAATGAGGCACTCAAACATGCACTCAGCACAATTCACATCCCCCTGCTGTCCAAAGAGAGATACAGTATCTGGTCACAGAAAACATACAGGCTGTGATAGAGTCAGCTCATTAAGGCATCCCAGAACTTGGTGTTACAAAGGTACAATCTCTGGAAATCACTGGAAATGAGATCCTGCATGTTAACTGACCTATCCTGGGTAACTGCATTGTAAAACATATAAAAGTAGGGACCCCAGTAAAATTAGATTCTGCATTTTACCTGTGCTAACTCTACTAAATACAATGGAAATATGTGTAGAAGCAGGACCCCACCAAAATGAAATATTGTAGCTGCTCTATCCTACTAATGACACTCACACCTTATGTGTGCACAGCTGTTGTAACAGCTACATGTGTGTGTGTGTGTGTGTGTGTGTCTGTGTGTGTGTGTGTGTCTGTGTGTGTTGTGCGCATTTTCAAGGGGGTGTGTATGTCCAGAACCAAAAATACTTTTCACTGCATTACCATGATGTTTATGGGCTTATTTTTTTCTACTATTGTGGTGTAAATGTGGGACTTTACACTATTTATTTATGTACAGTTTGTATGTATTTATTTCAAAACTTTCACCAGGAAAGACATATTGAGCTGAAAAATAGTTAATTTCTAGATGTATCCAGGGGAGGGGCAGAGAGGGGATGAGAGGTGCAAGAACACCATAGAACAATAAATTACACAATAAAACATCACACAGAGATATAAAATAAACAGTACAAAATGAACATGAGCGAGGTTCAACAGACAGGTCAAATGATGTGCAAACGTTTACAAGGACACAGCAGGGAACCTATCTCTATGGCACAAGCAGTAGTACTTTTCAACAGTGAGGGCATCAGTGGAGATGGCGCTGAAGGAAGGCGTGCAGATAGGAGGACAAGAAGGAAAATGAAGACAAATGAGGAAGAAGAAGAAGAAGAGAGGGAGAAGGATTGGTGAGGTGTGTGAAGGGGCAAGGAGGAGGAGGAGAAAGAGGGGAAGATGGTCAATTGAGGAGTGTGGAGGGGCTATGACTAAAGGGCAGCCACAAGAGGAAGCAGTGTGGTCATGGAGAAAGAAGGAACCGAGGGTAAACAGAAGAGTAGAGAGAAACTCTGACTCAAGGACAGGCACAGGAGATAGCACCATGGTCATGAAGCAGAGAGGAGAGAGAGAGCATTTGGAAGAGGCGGAACGAATGGTTAGGGGGAGAGAGTTCTAAAGTTTAGGAAAACTGAAGGAGAAGACAGCCTAACCAGAAAAAGATTTTACATCACAGTAATACAACTAAGTTACACTTTAATTCTATATCTCTTCTCCCGCATCAGTCATTCCCTTAGTTTTTATTTTGATAAGTTACTAACTATTTTTGTTCTTTGGTCAGTTCCACAACTTTTTGCTTGGTAACTTATTTTTGTCAGTTTATTTTTAAGGCATAATTGTCCACTTTATCTTTGTTACAGCTTTCAATTTCTATGAACTTTATATTCTGTATTTTTGTATGTTATCTTTTCCCCTTTCCCCTTCCCCAGGACATAGCTGTTACTCGTTCAGTGTGTCTTTCTTCGTAAAAACCTTTGAAAAAATAAATAATTTATCATATTAATGCATTAGCAGCCATTGTGACTCTGACCAGAGTTTGGTTTAAAATAGGGGATATGACATTTATACAATGACATTACCTGGCTAGGATGGCAGGCTGGTCTGGAATGTTAAGGCATGCAGCTTAATTCTAGAAGGAACGAATGCAGCTTGAGTAAACATATCCACCACTGAGTAAGCTGGAGTATAGAGAATACTGGATGAGAGCGAAACTCAAGAGGTCCATGGGAATCAGAACCCCAAGGTGGCAGAACACACTGGTTGGGCAATGAGTTGCCCATCCAGTATTTGTATACTGTATGGTGCCCACTAAATAAATGAAATACAGTTTTAGCACTTTTTTGCTTTTTAAATACAGAAAAGAAATTGTTCGTTGCCACGTCTTATTCTGAGAGTTAGAACTGGCGGCTAGGGGTGAGATTGTGGTTGCTAGGGACCAGACATCCCTATGTTTGTAGTGCAGCCTCTATTGGTTGTCAGTCAGGTGTGGGAGGGATTTAACAAAAAGGGCATCTGAATTTCTCGCTTAGTGAGAGGATGTGGACTGTGAGGAACATACTTTCATTTTGTAAGTAATTTTAAATCTCTGGTTGAGCCTGCTGTGCCCCGCACCTCCCACTGTAGGGTCTTTGCCCACTGTACCCCCAAACTTAAGTATAATCATCTCCACATCAGAGGTGTTTTGAGACATGGGGCAACACCCTTGCACTGCTCTAAATCAGAGTGCTGAAATTATCAGTTCACCCCTATGACAGGTGAACTGGTTCTGTCACCCACATTACAGCATCCTAATGACAGCATCCTAACAACAGTATACATCTAAAAATAGCTGAAATGTTGTTGTACCACAGTAGGGTATTACCGTATTGTATGACCTTTGAACTGTGGTACAACAACATTTCAGCTACAATGGATTTCTATCCAGAATAAGCCCTCACCATACACTTTAAATTATTTATTTTCACTACAACTCTGTATGCTGTGAAAATAAATGTATTTGTTAGACACTAGTATTATCACACCCATTGTATAAATAACTGTTATATCATAGCCACAGCATGTCCTATTGCACGTTAGTTTAGTTTAGTTAGTTAGTTGGTTATTAGTTAGTTCATTCGTTAGTTACTGTAAAAATGGGTGACCTAAAAAGGCACACTGAGCCGAGGCTCATTTCCAGGCATGACATAAGGAAAGGGGAAGAAGGGAAATAGTAATACAGTGATTGACATGAGAGTTACATGATGCTATAGGACAATCATATGTCCAGTAATATAGAAACTTACTACTGACAATAGTAGTAGGGTAACAACACAATAATTTACAGCAAAAACATGTCCCTTCAAGAGGGTGGGTAGAAAAGGAACAAAAACAAAATCCAAAACTGGTGGGTGCAATAAACAAGGAACTTACAAAGTACAACAAGCAAACTTAAGGAGACTGGGTGAGATGAGAGCAGAGACAGCAGGGTCAGGTGCCCGATACATGAGTGACTTTACAGTATATTGTAAAACCCACAGCTGCACTGTAATTTTTTTGTACCATCATTTTGTTTGTTTGTTTGTTGTGGGAAAAAAAATTATTATTGGAAAAAATATGTCTATTTCTTTTAAACTAATATACTCTCGACTCATTCAATGTTGATGAACGTTAGGTGCTACATTTGGGGAGAAGAGGTGGGCTCACACTGGGTGGGTCTCCACTTGCTGCAGTGGAGGTGAAGAAAAGGATCTGGTAGTTACTGTATAATAGACAAAGGACAGAAGTACGACCAGCAGTGTGTGGCTGCTGTCAAGACAGCCAGCAGAACACTGGGGTCTATCAAAAGTGGGTGCTCACCTGAGCAGGAGAAGTAATGCTGCCACTTTACAAGGCTCTGCTCAGGACCCTTCCTGGAGCAATGCATGCAGTTCCAGGCTCCTCAGAGTAGAAAAGGACACTGAAGTAGTCGAGGTTGTGCACTTCACTCATTCCTCAGTTCCTTTCCAACACAAACATGGCTGCCACCTTTACTCTTACATCAAAACTTCCATCTAGGCCATGAAAATAAAACTCCCTAAAATTAGAAAAATACTGAACGTTCCTTCAACTCATGATCCTCTCCTCACACCTATAATCACATTTTAAAAATGTTGCACTATTCAGAGTTTTCATTGCTGGTGTTTTTATGATAAACATGTAACTCCTTTTCCCCTGGCTTCTAAAGGGGGAGCCAACAAGTTCAGAGGGTCAAGCACAAATATAGAATGCACTTACTTGACCTCCATCAAATCAAGTGACCTCCGGGCATCTCATGGCACAGGCGGGTTGGCAAGGCTGCAGATTTAAACTGGTTAGGCATAACTTTAACAATGCAATAAATATTTTAATAACTCAATGTCCAAACACAATAGTAAAGATTAAAGAACCGCTGATGCCAAAAGTGCTACATTGCAGAATCCAAATAAGCATACTCCCAGTAAATCTCATACCAAAAACTAGATTTTTACATTACTTGGTTTTAAAGTTATTAGCCATTTTGTAACTTTGATTGCACTACCTGTGCAATAAAAGCAGGTGTCAGTAAAGAGCTGATGATGATGTCATGTAGGGAGCTCAAAGTCTAGTAATGACTGACAGCAAGCTTGTAAGACCCCTTTCTCCAAAGCTGTAAAAATCATGTGCAATGGTTTTCACAAGTAAAACGGGCAGCACCAGTCAGTAAACATTGCTATAAATACTATACGTGTTCCAAGTTTTGTAACAAAGTTGATAAAAGTGTATTATTTAATGCTGTTTTTGTGTGGTCCATTTCACCAGGGTTGCTGGATACTAAGTCAGCAAGCCTCCAGACTGCTGAAGCCAGTTAAGAGTGCTACTGATTTTACTGCTGTTTGTCATTGTCTGCTTTACAACATGTTTTAATAGGGGCCTTATATGTGTTAATTCCTACTAGGGGTGGAAGTGTTAGCTCTGGTAAAATGATCATTGTAATTTAGAGTAGAACCTCCACATCCATTAACAAGGAGATGGGATAATTGTTTTAAATTGACATTCTTAGAAGTTGTCTCAGTTGACTGATAGGTGTGAATGAGCTCAGCCTTTCATCACAAACTTATTCAGTCTGCAAACCTCACAGTGTGCTATGATCCAGCATTCAGCAAAAGGACCTCAATAAAAAGGCATACAGACAAAATATTGTCAGTTTTGTTACAAAGCCTGAAACACAAAGTTGTTAAAGCAACATTTACTAACTCTTGCTGCCTGTTTTACTTATGAAAACCATTGCACATGATCTTTACAGCTTTAGAGAAACAGGTCCTATAAGCTTGCTGACATGGAAGAATAAACTATAAGGTCCCTAGATGACATCGGCAGCAGCTCTTCACTGGAACAGGCTTTCTTTGAACAGGCAGTGAAATCAGGGTTACAAAATGGCTAATAACTTTAAAATGAAGTAACATAGAAATCTACTTTTTGGTATGAGATTTACTGTGGATATGCTTATTCTAATTCTGCAATGAAGTACTTTTGGCCAGATGGCGTCAGCAGCTCTTTAACTCATCCAAAACAGGATCCTTTTATTTAAAAACAGTTTATCCATGGATGCAGATACATAGATAGTGTCGGCAGATAGGGCCTATGGTCCACCCAGTCTGCCCATTTGAGCTTGTAAGTTCACTTTATGTTTTCCTAGAAGTCTGTTGCCCCTTACCTCTGACCTCCAGTATTCCTTTATGTCTATCCCATGCATTCTTAAATCCTGTGATTGTTTCAGCCCCACCACTTCCTCTGGCAGGGTGTTCCACTTGTCCACCACCCATTCTGTGAAGAAATTCTACCTCCTGCTTCCTCTGAATCGGCCTCCCTCCAACTTCATCCCATGCCCTCTAGTCCTGGAGCACCTTTTTCTTAAAATAGTGTATTTCTGCACCCTGTTCCTCCCTGTAAGATTTATTTATTTATTTATTAGCTTTTGGTAACTGGTAATGTGCTTAGGCAACAGACCTGCCTATTTTCAGGCACGCACCCGGAGAGCACAGGACATTGCTTACAATATGCAGAAATGCACAGACATAATATAGGTTCACAGGAGCAAAACAAGATATACATTGGGTAGCACAGTAATAGTTACATAAGGGTACATTTTAGGCTTAGATCATAATAAGGATGTAAAATAAAACAGTTAGGACCATAAGACAGCTGAGGACAGTAAAGACATCAAGGTTCATAGCCACCTAGACAAGCGTATTGCATGGGAGAACATTAGTGTAGTACTCAGGGTCAGACCCGACAGCCTGCAGTGGACAAAGCAAATTAAGAGCATTTGCATTGGCCAGAGGCTAGGAGGTGGTGAACAGCGAGTTTTTGAATTCTCGATGGAGGCTGAAGTTTTCACCATAAGGGAGTGAGTTCCAGAATTTGGGAGCAAATGAGCAAATGCCTGTTCACCCATTTTTGTCATGCAAGGTCTAGTGGAGAGCATGGGGACAGAGGAAGACCTGAGGGTACGGGTGTGTGAGGCAGGAGTCAGGAGGTTGGCAAGATAGACAGGGCAGGGAGGTCTAGACAGGGAGTCGATAAAGCAGCCCAGGGAGTAGGCTCGAATATCCTTAGGTGACGGCCAATTTAAGCCAGCGTAAAGGAGACAATGATAGGTAAGACGTGGGGGAGTTAAGGTGAATCTACAGATGTTGTTGTAGACAGTGTCCCATTTGTGGAGTGTAGCAGAGTTTGCAGCAAAGAGGAGGGGCAGAACATATTGGAGCTGGGGTAAGAGAATACCTCTCGCAACAGAAAGTCTAGCGGAAGGAGTGAGGGACTGGTGCACGCGATAAGCTCCACCAATTTTAGCATTGACGGCATGGCACATCATATTGACATGTTGAGACAGGTCAAGTGTGGGATCCAAAGTGACCCCAAGGTACTTAAAGGACTCAGTGTTTGAAATGAGGGAGCCGTCAAGGCATTGAACCTGGAGCCTGTTCGCAGGGGCCGACAGTTTTTAGAGGATCCGAATAGCATAGCACAGGTTTTTCTAGGTTCAGGACTTGGTGGTTGCTGAGAGCCAGGTCTGCATGGAATTGGAGTCATTAGTGAGAGTGGAGTTGATGGCAGCAACCATTTTGACCCAGAGTAGAGAACAGGTCATTCTGCGCATACAAGAGTGCAGCTATGCCGGGACATGGTGGGAATATCATTTAGGAAGAGGGAGAAGAGTAGAGGTCCAAGAGTGGATCCCTGGGGAACTCCACGGGAGATGTTTAGGGGAGAAAGGGCCTTGTGAAATGCTACCGCCTGAGTCCGATTGTCAAGATAGCTATGGAACCAGGAGAGGGCTTGGTCAGATGCTCCAATGGATTGGAGCTTTAGCATGAGAGGATGGTGTACCATGTCAAAGGCTTTAGACAGGTCGATAAAGACGGCCCAGTGAGTAGGCCACGGTCCATATTATTTCTGATGTCATTTGTAAGTTGTGTAAGTGCAGAGGTGGTACTGTGACCGGCCGGAAACCATGTTGGCCACGGGTTTGAAGATTAAACATGTCAAGGTGAGCAGCAAGCTGGCAGTGGACTATTTTTTCAAGCAGCTTACTGAGAGTGGGCAGAAGAGATATAGGGCGTAGTTGGACATGAGTTTGACATCGCCTTTTTGTGTATAGGGATGGTTCTGGCAGTTTCCAGGTGGATGGGACAGTAGACGATGAATTGAGAGGTTAAAAAGTCAGGTGATAGGTCTGGTCAGCCAAGGTGCATACTGCTTAAGTATGCAAGGATGGATACCCTCAGGCCCTTGACCCCAGCGTGCGGAAGGGATTTAAGTAGCTGAACTTCAAGGTATGTGGTTGGAGCCAGAACGAAAGGGAGGGGTGGGGGGACAAGGGAGGAGAAGAGGGACAGTCAGGTTGTGGGCTAGTTAGAGTAGCGACTGCTGGAGAAGAAAAAAGGGCATTGAACGTGATGGCAATGGTGTCATGGTTGGTGCAGTGAACACCTTGAATGTTCATGTCAGCTGGATTCTGTTGCTTGTCATTGCCGAGAATGTCCTTAATTTTGGACCAGTACCTGCGCGGATTTGTAGAGGATGTTATTAGTAGGTTCCTATAGTAGGTGCTTTTGGCAATACGAATTTGTCTTTTGCAGTTGTTACATAATGCACAATAGTCTTTAAAGTCTGCACGGAGGTGGGAGATCTTCCACCTGGACCAAAGTTTGTCCCTAGATTTGAGAAGTTGAAGCCGGGGGTGTGTTAGCCACTTGGATACTTTCCCTGCCATCCTACATGGTGACCGATGAAGGTTTTGAAGAAAGAGAGGACGGAGTTGAAATATTCTGTGGCTATGTTAATGTCCTCTGTTTGGTAGAGAGGGACCAGTCAACCAGGTTAAGGTCAGTTAAGAAGTCCTCATGACTTAGGCGGAGAGATTAGGAAAGGTTACAGTTTTAGCAGGGAGGGAGGAATGACAGTGTTCCAGACACAGTAGATGGGATAGTGGTCACTAATTGTGTCAGGTAGCACACCGCTGAGGCAACATATTCCATCCTGTTAGTAAGTATCCAGTCAAGGAGGGTGCATGCAGTTGCCCCCACATGAGACCCTTGTGGGTTCATGTATGAGCTGGGATAGATTTGACTTGCTAGCTAAGGAGGATAGGTTAGCTGAGTTTTTCTCGGACCAGTCAAGGTTAAAATCACCAAGGCAGATAATGTCATTCTTGCCTGTAACTGTAGGCAGAAACCCTAGGGGTTCAGTGATGCCTTGTGTAGCATTTTTTGGGAGGATATAAGTACAAAAAATATGGAGTTTCTTTACACCCCCAAGAAGCAGTAGGGAGTGTAGGATTTCACAGTTTGGTAGGAGGGGGTCCTGCAGAAGGGTAATGTTTAGGTGAGTTTTGAAGTAGAGGGCAAGGTCACCTCCCCTTTTAGTGCCAGAACGGTCGATACGAAGCATGTTGTATCCAGGAAAGTGACACTGAGAGTCAGGCACTGTGGGCTTAAGCCAAGTTTCTGTGATGGCGAGGACGTCCGGGACGTTAGTATAGACCCAAGCCTGGAGGTCAGGAGGTTATTATGAGCTCTAGCATTCAGGTGGGCGAAAATGAGTCCATCGGTTTTAGGGAGGGTGGTGGCGGGGGGCAAGGTTGTGACGGGACGCAGAGATGGACCAGGGTTGATCTCAATGTCGCCGGATAGTATAAGAGATTGGGTTAGTAACCATAGCGGGGTGATGAGGTACGCCCTGATAGAGACACAGGGTGGCGGCTTCAGATGAAGGTGAAGGTATCTGACTATTGGGCTAATACGCTTGCTGATGAGAGCAGAGGGGGGTAGAGGTAGTGGAGTGGCAGTAGCAAGCATGTTGGAGTAGTAGAAGTCAAACTGAGTATAAGTATTGGCAGAAGCTGTTGATGTGTTCAAGCAGTAAAGCTCAAAGAGGATAGGAAGGCAAAGTATTCCCATGAGGACCGCTAGGAGGTGAGATGGGGACATTTTTTGACTAGAGAAAGGAGTGAGGTAGAGAGGAAAGAGACAGCAGAGGGCTCCTTTAATATAAATCACCAAGTGTAAACAGCTACTAGAGAGCAGTAAAATGTGACAAGTGAGGTATTGGGAGCAAATTGATCGAACTTAATCAGGCTCCCTCTAGTGGCAAAACAATATAAGGAGCTAATGGAGAAGTTGGGTGTTATAAAAAAAAAAATACTTGTATGTCTCTATCATACCCCCTCTCTCTCTCTTCTCTCCTCCAGGGAGTACGTGTTCAGTTCCTTCAACCTGCCCTCATAGGACTTGTGATGCAATCCATGCACCATCTTTGTTGCCCTCCTCTGAACCTTCTCTACCCTATCTATGTCCTTACGTAGGTAAGGTCTCCAGAACTGTACACTGTACTCCAGGTGGGGCCTCACTAGTGTCTTGTATAGTGGAATTATGACCTCCCTTTTCCTGCTGGTGATGCCCCTGCCAATGCATCCCAGCATCCTATTTGCTTTACCTGCTGCCTTGTCACACTGTTTCCTACCTTGAAGTCATCAGAGATGATAACCCCAAGATCCCTTTCCTGCTTGGTGCATGCTATATCCTCACCCCCCAACTGATATATTGTGCCAGGGTTTTTGTGCCCCATATGCATTATCTTGCACTTCTTTGCATTGAATTTCAACTGCCAAACCCCTGGCCATTCTTCAAGTTTCTGCAGGTCCCTTCTCATTCTGTCTACACCCTCTGGTGTGTCTACTCTGTTACAGAGCTTTGTGTCATCAGCGAACAGTGAAATTCTGCCTTCTAGGTCCTGCATGTCACTGATGAAGATGTTGAATAGGACCGTCCCAGCACTGATCCCTGTGGTACCCCACTGGTCACTCTTCCCTCTGTGGAGTGACAGCCATTTACCACCACCCTCTGTGTCCTGCCGCCCAGTCAGTTACCTACCTACCCACCACACTACTGTCCTGCCCACACCCATATTCCACAGTTTGTGTAATAGTCTTCTATGTGGCACAGTGTCAAAGGCCTTGCTGAAGTCCAGATAGGCCATGTCCACTGCCCTCCCCTGATCCACCTCCCTAGTCACCCTGTCAAAAAATTCAACGAGGTTGGTCTGACATGACCTCCCCCTGGTGAAACCATGCTGCCTTGGGTCCTGTAGTCCATTGACAACCAGATGTTCCACCAATCTCTCCTTCAGTAGTGCTTCCATGATCTTCCCCACTACCGAGGTGAGGCTGACTGATCTGTAGTTCACCGCTTCCTCTTTGTTCCCACTTTTGTATAAGGGGATTACATCTGCTATCCTCCAGTCTTTGGGTACCTCCCCTGTTTCCAGTGTAACCCCTAGATGGCGCTATCCCAGGGGCTACTACCCCTGCCTGATTTGCCACTAACAGGTTGAGGGGCCTGGATCCAATGGCGGGTGCCTCCACCCAGAGGTCAGGGTTTGCAATAGTTAAACTAACTTGGTCACAGCCCTCTGGGACACTGCAACCCCCCTTTCTTCCCACTAGTGGCCCACACAATATATCAGAATTACCTTCACAGTATACACTTACCCCCAGGACTGGTTCCGCACTGGGACCTCCTAGAAATAAGATACAGTGCAACAATCACAGTACAGTACTTTAACATAGACAAATACTCAGGCAGTATAACTTTGCTGAAACAAGCAGCTCTGATTTATTTAGGGATATAACAAGGACAGGGGAAATCAGGTTAATTAGCTTATCACCTAATCATTCATTTATGGCTCTGTGCACAGGCCTATCCCTATCAGTTACTGTCCCTGGCACCCAAGCCCTAGTGGCTAGTCCAAACCGTGGCAGCTGGTAGGGCCCTTTCACACAGAGAAAAGAAAATTAAACAGTCAGCAGTACAATAATTCCATTTGGATTTAATGTGGCAATTCAACAGGAGCGACCCTGAATTAGTACTCACACCTCCAAATAAGATAGGGTCCTTCAATATCAGCAGGGCTACTCTTGAGCTCCAAGAGACTCTTCACACATTTATATGGTAAAAAAAAGAAAGTACTATACCAGGCAGGCTGCTTCTCTATCCCGATCACAATTACTACACAATACCCAGGAGAACACACAGCAGATTCAGTTCCTGACAGACCGAGTGCAATTCAACAATTTCTCCAGTCTTCTACAGGGTGAGCCTGGTTTCTACTCTTCAGAGATCCTTTGATTCTTTTCACAGGACGGATTCAGTCCTAACAAGCAGTTACACAAGCTGCAGACCGGAACTCTGGGCCTTACACACGTTTTGACTGAAACTGTGCACTGAAAAAGCACAGGGTTTCTTCCCCTCACTGCCAGATCTAAACTGAAACTCAACCGACAAAACCGGCACTTCCTTTGAGTTCCTCCCAGTTCTGGCTGGATTGGCTGTCACCACAATAGACTGCTGCTGTTGGTCCAAAAGGCACTGAAGTCTAAACTACATCTCCCAGAGTCACTGTCTAATACAATCCTCTTGTGGCTGGCTCAGATTATGAGTCCAAGTTCTGATTCGTCCAGGCACCACTTTAGAGCTAGCTTACCCCACACTGATTGGTCCAGTTCAGCAGTTCAAAACCAGAATGGGAACTAGGCAGACACAGTTCTGACTGCAAAGAAAGCAGGTTAGACAAACTGTAATTTCATTATTACTGTAAATAATTTCTGAGCAAACAGTTACATCTTTCAGATAGGTTCCTTTGCACTCCTAGTGACTGCAAAAATAGAGTGAATTGGCAGCAGTTTGAGTGGTACTCAAACAGAGAAACACACAGTCCCCCCATATAAACTAATTATGTCTGCAAGCAGACAGCTCTTAAAGAGACAGTACCAGAGGCTCTAAAAACACTCGCTGATAAGTGGCTTAAACGCCAAACACCATTCAGGCTTGGAGCATTCAAGCAAGCTCCTGGAAGTCTTTTGGGAACCCCCATTTGCAGGGGGGTTACACCAGTGATCAGCTAAACAGGATAGCCAGAGGTTCAGCCACCACCTCTCTTTGTTCTTTAAGGACCCTGGGGTGCACCCCATCTGGCCCCATTACTTTATCAACTCTTATTTCTTCCAGTTCCTTCAGGACCCTTTCTGGTGTTAAGGGACTTATGTCCATTTCTGCACCATTCTCATCCCTTGTACTCCCTTCAGACCCATTACCCTCCTCTTCCTCAGTAAAGACTGAGCAGAAAAACCTGTTCAATATGTCAGCTTTACTGGTGTCATCCTTCTCACGGCCCCCATCCTCCCCCTTCAGTCTCACTATCCCTCCCTTTGCCTTTCTTTTTCGCTTATGTACCTGTAAAGGTTTTGTCCCTCTGCCCACTGATTTTGCAATGTGTTCTTCTGTCTGAGTTTGGCTTCCTTACTGACCTCCCTGCCTCCCTTTGCTTCTCCTGGTACTTCTCCCTATCCCCTTCTGCCTGTGTCTTTTGTATTGCCTGAATGCAATCTTTTGGCTTTCACTTCTTTGCTACCTCTTGAAAACATAATGACCTCTTCCTTTTCCTCTGCTAACCTGCTTAATGCATATCTTGTTGTTTGTAATCCTCATTTTAAATACTGCCTACTGTTCTTCAACCCCTGATTCCTGCCCCATTCCCCTTAATGCCTCTTCCAAGTATCTTCCCATTTTCCCAAAGTCTGCCCCCCTAAAATCCAGGATACGTTTTTGTGTGGTTTGGTTCTGCTCTTTCTGTGATTTCAAACCACAATGACTGGTGGTCACTGTTCCTCAGGTGCTCCCCCACTGTTACCCCCATCACACTGTCCCTGTTTGTGAGCACAAGGTCCAGTATTGCCTTCTGCCGAGTTGGTTCCATTACCAGTTGCTTGAGGAAGGCACCCTGAAGGGAGTCCAGGATAAATCTGCTCCTAGTTGATGCTGCTGCTGGGATGCTCCAGTCCACATCTGGAATACTGAAGTCTCCAACCAGTACTACCTCACCCTTGTCTGCCATCCTTTGGATGGCTAGCATCAGATCCCTATCTGTTTCTTCCTCCTAGTGGTGGTGGTCTATAGACCACACCTGTGAGGATGGCTGGCCCCATTTTCCTTTCCAGCTTAACCCACAGTATCTCTCCCCCATTTTGTTCCACCTGGATCTCTGTGGCCCTTATGTTATTTTTCACATACAGTGCCACTCCTCCTCCCTCCCTTCCTGCCTGCCCTGTCTCTTCTGAATATGTTGTAGCCAGGTATGGCCATCTCCCAGTCATGGTTATCATTACACCAGGTTTCAGTGATGGCCACAATGTCCAGGTCTGACTGCACTATGACAGCCTCCAGATCTTCCATCTTGTTGCTAAGGCTCCTGGCATTTGCACACATGGCTTTCCATGATTTGACCTCCCTAGACTGTTTTGCTGTTCTACTCCAGACCCTTCCTTGGTTGTCCTTTATCCTCGGTTCTCCTTGCTGTCTGCTCTTCTGCTGAATTTTGTCCCTTTTGTGCCTATCCCCCTCTTGGGTGCTAATCTCCATCTTTTGCACACTGCTTTGTAGAGATAGCCACTCCTCTGGTTCACTGGTTCCACTGCTAGCTGTGGGGGGCGAGCAAGTAGGTACCCACCTTGCTGGCCTACCACCCTCTTTGCTAGTTTAAATGCTTGTCAATGTAGCATTTAAACTTATCATTGAGTGCTTGGATTCCCTCCAGGATGGATGCAGGCCATCAGGCTTGAACAAACCTCCATCCTCCAGGTGGGTCCCCAGTCACCAATGAATCCAAACCTTCCTCACAGCACCAGTTCTTCAACCATGAGTTAATGTTCCTGGTGCATGCACCCTTATGTTTCCTCTGCTCGCAGGTAGTACTTCTGAGAAAGTGACAGAAGTAGCTACTTGCTTGAGACCCTCCCCAATTTCCTAAACTCTTCCTGAACTTCCTTTGGCTCCCTATTTGCCAGGTCATTAGTACCTAGATGGATAATGACATCCAGCTCACCCTCCCGTCTTGCCTTCCCAGTGATCCCCAGGATCTTCCTTCCATCCCTCCATGCTGTGGCACCTGGTAGGCACCTCACCTCCCTGTCCTCCGCCTCCTGTTTCCTAGCTGGATCCCTTTTATGATGGAGTCCCCCACCAGGATTCGCTTCCTCCTCCTCTGTGGTCCACTGCTTTCCCCGCTGAGGTCACCTCCTTGGCTAATCTCCACATCCTTTCCTTCCACTTCTTTGGGTACCTCTATTTGGTTGTCCCCGTTTGCCAGTGTGGCATATGAGTTCTTGAGTGGAATAGGATCTGGGATGTGCCTCTGCCTGATTGCTGTAACCCTCCCTGAGCCCACTGTCATCCAAGTGCTCCTCGCTCTCAGCAACCTTTGAGGCAGTTGCATTGGACTGGGTGGTCTCTGATAGAGGTGATGGTACTCCGACCCAGTTTACTTCGCCTGAGTCTGGCTACCTCATCTGCAGGTCCAGAGAGATGCATGCAGATGGGACAGCACCTCAGTGTCCAGAAGGTCTGCCTGAATATGGCTGCCCCACAGCCACTGCATTGCACCACTCCCCACATTATACTGCAAGTATACTGCTATTCCACTACTTGTCTGCTACTGAAGCTCTCCTAGTTCCCTTTTTATTAATTTACTGTCCTAAAAATCCTGCCACTGATCCTCAGATACTTTTCTTTTGAAAAAGAAAATAAACCAATAAATAAATAAATGAGTCAAAACACTTGTCGTGCTGAGGGTGGGCTTCTTCCCCCTTATGCCCCTCCTACTCCACACCCTTACTATACCCTGTGTTTAGCTCCTGTCAATCAGATTTAACAGTGCATATAATTAAGAGTTGGGGAGGGGAAAATTTGCAGCAATTAAAGACAGCAAAGAAATACACCACCACTACGTTTTAAATTTTCAACAGCCCAAAACAATTCTAAGTAAAGACAACAAAGAAAGTACAGTGTCACTAAAAGCCCACAATCTAAGTTTAAAAGAAAAATAGCAATTACTAGTTACTGTAAAGCACTGAATTAAATATGTTTCCTTCCCCTTCTGGCTTCTTCTGAGAAAATAAAACTCACTTGCTACCTCAACTCTGACTAAGCCCCACCTCCAGTTATCACATAGCTGAGGTCAGTGGCCAGACAATTAACACCCCCCACCCAAACTACAAGGCAAGTCAGACAAGCCAAGACTAAATTTGCAGCAATTAAAGACAGCAAAGAAATACACCACCACTACGTTTTAAATTTTCAACAGCCCAAAAACAATTCTAAGTAAAGACAACAAAGAAAGTACAGTGTCACTAAAAGCCCACAATCTAAGTTTAAATGAAAAATAGCAATTACCAGTTACTGTAAAGCACTGAATTTAATATGTTTCCTTCCCCTTCTGGCTTCTTCTGTCTCTGATGTTACATATCAACTGACCAGGACAGACTGCAGGGTGGTCATCAGTTCTAATCCCACAGGGGGACAGTTCAATTATTCCCCACATTACCGCTTATTACCCTCAGGGGCTAGGTATTACACCCTAGGGATTTATTTAACTTGGCTTTCTCTTTCTGCCTTCAGGGAACATACACAGCAGGCTCTTCACTTTTCTTTATTTCCAATCCCAGAATGTAAATGGCAGGGAGAAGTTGCGGTCCCTTGGGGGTCTGAGGTGCCACAAACTAAGCCTCCCACTCTTCCCTCAAGCCACTGACCCCCGTGAGAGAAGAGTCCAAGTCCACATTAGAGGACAGCCCAACAGAGCTACAATTTAGAGGCAAAGCAGAGCAGAGCATCCCCTGGGAGTCTGAGGCACCACATGATCTCTACCCCCACCCTCACTCAAGTGCTGACCCCCATGAGAGAGGATCCCAAAGTCCACATCAGCAGGCAGAATTTCACTGAAACATTACAGGGCACATTTCACATACTAGTCACAGGGCTAGTAAATAGTCTCTCACATTGTGTGACACAAGCAGAGTCCCACACAGGCTTTTGTAAACTGTCACATTTTATTGTCAGAGGCAGACAGCATTAACTTGACATTTTTCCTCAGCACATCTTCACTGTGGAAATACCCACAGCCTTTTTGGTGCCCAAGAGGAGTATAACTAGTGCTTTTTCTAGCACTCTACCTCCTTTTCTCAGAGGCAGTCACCCTCTGACAGAAATCTTTCTTTTTCTGACAGGAAACTTTTGTTTAAAACCCAGAAAGCAGCACTGGGCATTTTCAACTCAGAAGCTTTGTCATTTCCCCCTCTTAGAATAAGGCAAAATATCACCTCAGTCTTTCAGTGGTTCATGGCCACAGTTCATCCCCACAGAAGCTCCTCAATGAACTCCACAACTAGTATTCCTCCTTCTGGAGAAGTGCATCCTCCTTTTAGGGATCTCAGGCAACAGCAGCCACCACTTACAAACTGTTTATACTGGTGCCAACTCCATGAAAAAAGAGGGTTTACACAGAAGGAGCCAGGCACTACATGCCAGGCTGAAGGCTCCTTCCAACAGACTAGAATGCTCAGTTCTTTCAAAGCTGAGAGCTCCAGCACCCCCACTTTGGAATGTTCAGGCAGTGCTGCTGCTGCCAGGTCAAACCAAAGGCACAGATTGGCATCAAGAAGAAAGCAAAAACCTTCTTAAAGGAACACACTTACAGTAACTCCCAATGGAGGGTTACATTCACCCACCTTTTAGGGCTTGACGTCCCTGGCGAGCATACAACCGCTCCCTCTGATGACCCATCTGGCAGAGGGCAGCCCCTCCCCCCACCAGCCAGTCCACAGAGAGGCTACGGCCGGTACATTGCACTGGCAGTGCACAGGAACTGGCCAAATAAATCCCTCAACACAACCTGAGGCCTGCTCCATTCCTCCAGGTCTTCTGATAGTCCAATCACCGAAACACCTGTAGGGTCCACCTCAGGCACCCAGAGTGGCACATCAGGACTAAACACCAGCCAAACTACACTTCTATATACTAAAACATAGGATCAGGGTACTAACTTCATCACAAATGTGGTGACTACCTGGATTACTAAAATTTACTTATGTCATGCTATTGTGATGCATGACACCTAACTCGTGCTCTATCAATGTTGCTACTAGTAGGCCTAAAGGTTAAACATTAACTCTTTATCTAGTTGGCCCCTTGTAACATACTCTAAATTCTACATTTTCATAGACATTTTCATACAGGGACAGATACAGAACATGCAGTGTATCCCAGACATCCCCACTTTACCAACTTATCCTAGGCTTAGTCCATTAGCTACAGGCCTAAGCAAAGTTATCTCTAACATATTCCACAGTGACACCTCTTGGAACAGCCACTCCCCCTTTTTGTTGTTGTATGGTACCTTGTTTACCTGTAGCTCCTCCCAGGAGACACTCTGGAAATGGAACCCTGTAAAACAACTATTCTAACACACACAGTAGTACAGTACTTATCAAACTTTACTTTACATTTGTATAAAATACACCATAACTGTTTTTTCCTTTTCCCACAACAACAATAACCCTTAGGGGGTTTTATTAAGGCACTAGGCGGTTGAGAAAAGTTATTGTCCCAAGTCCAGGCACTCAGGCCTTAATGGGCTCTTTACTGTTCCACATGTCTCTTTGGGTGTTCTTGTACCCCATGGAGGGTGCCACTGGGCTGCTATATCCTAAACCATAACACATTTAGCAATACGCTCCCCATAAAACAAAGGAAAGAGTACATCACCATTTCCTGAAGTCACCATCAGGCCTGCTCACCCCACTGGGCATCAGTCTCAAAGTCCTCAGTTGGCGCAGGGGATGATGGAGCTGCTCTTCCTCTCTTCTCTTCTTCTTCCCGGGAGGGTCTGGTCATACACTGAGACTTCACAAAGTCTTCAGGGCCCTGGATCCCCCTGCACTTGCATGGCTAGGGAGTGTTGCAATAAAATGAAATGATGCAGAGCAGCAACAGGCTGAGCTCTTCTTTCTTCAAACTTGAAACTGTTGGCTGAACAACAAAGAATGGCTATTAAGTACAGTCTCTGGTCACTGATGGGAAATGTGTCTTCACCCCACTGGGCAGTTTAGCAAAGTCCCTCCTCCTAGAAATAATATCTGGGGTCAGGCTTGGTGCGGGGTGTCCTCCACTGTCCACACTGGCTACCTTATACTGGACAGTGTTCCCCTCAGGATACTGGACCTGGGCATAGGTTTTAAACAGGGTTAGTCCCATACACACACACCACTCATTATGGACTGAGCCACCCAAAGTGCTTAATCTTTGGCAGCTTGGTTGCTCTTTTATGTGGTACCATGTTTCTTCCACAGTTTGTTCAGTGTAGCCCTTCTGTTCCAGTCTCTTCAGTTTCACTCAATCTTATACCACTTCTGCTCGGAGAGATAGGGGTATTCTTCATCAGCATAGTCCCTTTTTATTATCCTCTGGATAATTCTCTTCCCCTGGCTCCAGACTGGGAGGGATCATATGGTGGTTCTGGGTGCTTTTCCAGGGGGAAGCCACACTTGAGTTTTGCATGCGAGCAGTGGGAATATTTATCCAGGGATCTCATCATGCCACACCTTCTACCCTGGAATCTAGGAGGAGGCCCAAACTGTATTCTCATTTGCTGCAGAGTAGTTAGTGCCATTTTGACTGATGCTCCATGACCCAATGGGGATTCTTTCCTGGATGGGATTCCCTGGACCAGGCCAAACCCTGGGGGAGGCACAGGCTGGCTAGTGGAGTCTGAGCCAGGCAAACACCTTCCTCTGCCAAAAGGCTTCACAGATAGAGATGGACCAGCTTCCTCAGCCTGAGGGGGCATAATCTTAGGGGGCGTGTTACAGGTGACTATATCCAAACTTGAGGATGGCGAGGGACCTGGCAAGTGGCCGGCAGAGAGTAATAGTTCTTTCACATTGTCTCCAATGAACTGTAACAGTCTCTTAAAATTGCCACCACCCCCTTCTCTTTGGTGTCCTTGGGATGCATCCTCGTTCTTCTCTATTATCACACTTTCATCCTCTGAGGAGGGCTCCTTATTCCCTCCTGTCTCAGTAATAAGGACCTCTTTCTCCTTATCCCCAGCTCCTAGCCAGGATCCTACAGGGGCAGAGGGGGCTAAACTTTGAGAGCCAGTGGGCCCCAGTGGGCCCCTTCAAAAATGATAAACTCCCCCCACCTTTACACAGAGGGCACAGGGGTACAAGGGACACTGCAGTCCCTACGTATGCACAAGTATTGCATATGAGGGGGCCACTCGCTGTGAGGGTCTCTTGTTTCTTTTCCTTGGTGAGCCACTCAAACACCTCTAGGGGGACTTTGATCACAGGGCTAGCTGGTCTTTCTGCCATGTTCACTGTGTGCCCTGCAGCTTGCAGTCTGAAACGATAAAGAGATACATTCAAAAGTTGTTTTTTTCTTTCTTGTGTTCTAACTCTCTCTCATCACACTTTCTTTTCACACATGTGCTACGTCCCTCCAAGATGCTCAGCTGCCTGACCCATAGCGCAGTTAAATGTGACGCATTTCCCCCAAGACTGTCACAGTCACTTTTTTACTTGTTCTGAAAGTCTCACTCAGCTGCTTCACTCCGGCACACGTACTCAGCATACAAAGTTTGTTTTGAAAGTACTTACTGTGCCTAGTTCTTAAAAGGTCTCCCCAGGCAGGCAACTGTTTCACTGTGCAGCGTTTCCTTCCTTCACCATTGCTAGCTCCACTCTACCATCCCTCCTCAGATGCTATGCTCTTCACACACTCTAGGTCCCAAGTCCTGTAGCCATGCCCCCCTTTCTGACATTGCCCTAATCACATGACACCAGGCAATTAGATTACTGAATATTAATTCTTTCCTCACATGCCCTCTCACCAGACTCCATTCTTCACTCTGCGACTGTGCTCTTTCCTCGATCATGATTGCCGCTCTACCTCAGCATTCAAACTGTCATTTATTTTCTCTTCAGTGCCACAGCTTTCCTCAGAGGTGCACTTTTCTTCATGGATCTTCCCCACCATTAAACACCGAGCCTGCTACCCACCTTTAAAGCCAGGAACCCGCAAGACACTCTCAGTTCCAATGCACCAATTTGTAACCCCTTTTGCCCTGACTTCTAAGAGGGGAGCCAACAAGTTCAGAGGGGCAAGCACAAATATAGAATGCACTTACTTGACCTACATCGAATCAGGTGACCTCCGGGCATCCCACGGCACAGGAGAGCTGGCAAGGCTGCAGATTTAAACTGGTTAGGCATAACTTTAACAATGCAATAAATATTTCAATAACTCAATGTCCAAACAGAATAGTAAAGGTTAACTCACCCAAAACAGGATCTTTTTATTTAAAAATAGTTCATCCATGGATGCAGATGTTACATATCAACTGGCCAGGATGGACCACAGGGTGGTCATCAGTTCTAGCCCCACAGAGGGACAGTTCAATTATTCCCCACATTACTGTTTATCACCCTCAGGGGCTAGGTGTCCAACCTAGGGATTTACTTAACTTGTCTTTATTTTTCTGCCTTCAGGGAACATACACAGCAGGCTCTTTACTTTTCTTTATTTCCAATCCCAGGATGTAAACGGCAGAGAGAAGCTACGGTCCCCTGGGGGTCCAAGATGCCACGATCCAAGCCTTCCACTCTTTTCTCAAGCCACTGACCCCTGTGAGAGAAGAGTCCAAGTTCACATTAGAGGACAGCGCAACAGAGCTACAATTTAGGGGCAAAGGAGAGCAAAGCATCCCTTGGGGGTCTGAGGTGCTACTGGATCTCTACCTCCACCCTCACTCAAGTGCTGACCCCCATGAGAGAGGGTCCCAAAGTCCACATCAGCAGGCAGAATTTCACTGAAACCTTACAGGGTGTATCTCACATATTAGCCACAGGGCTAGTAAACAGTCTCTTACTTTGTGTGACACAGGCAGAGTTGTATACAGGCTTTTATAAACTGTCACATTTTACTGTCAGAGGCAGACAGCAGTAACTTGATATTTTTCCTCAGCACATCTTCCCTGTGGAAATACCCACAGCCTTTTTGGCACCCAAGAGGGGCATAACTAGTGCCTTTTCTAGCACTCTACCCCATTTTCAAAAAGAGACATGACAGCTCCCTTTTCTCAGAGACAGTCAGCCTCTGACTGAAATCTTTCTTTTCTGGCAGGAGACATTGGTTCAAAACCCAGAAAGTAGCATTGGGCATTTATAACGCAGAAGCTTTGTCATTTCCCTCTTAAAATAAGGCAAAATATCACCTCAGTCTTTCAGCAGGTCATGGCCACAGTTCATCCCCACAGAAGCTCCTCAATGAACTCCACTACTGGTATTCCTCCTTCTGGAGAGGGGCACCCCCTTTTAGAGATCTCGGGCAATGTGAGCCACCACTTACGAACTGTTTATATCGACACCAACCCATGAAAAAAGAGGGTTTACACAGCAGGAGCCAGGCACTAAATGCCAGGCTGAAGGCTCCTTCCAACTGACTAGAATGCTCAGTTCTTTCAAAACTGAGAGCTCCAGGCCCTCCCCTTTGGAATGTTCAGGCAGTGCTGCTGCCAGTTCAAACCAAAGGCACAGATTGGCATCAAGAAGAAAGCAAAAGCCTTCTTAAAGGAACACACACCTACAGTAACTGGGGGGATTTACATATGAAAAATCCCCCTCATATTTCATTTCATTTTCCTTTAATTTTTTGTACTCATTACCAGATGAGCAGCATGCCCATTTTCACATGTGACAAGTACAAGCACAAGTACAACCTCAGAATAAACAATAATAAAAACAATGCAATACAGTAAACTATTTAGTACACAAAAACACATAATGCAATTACATGAGCAAACAACACTGGAACCGAAAGCAGAAGTGCATGATAGACGGTGAACATTTTGTCCTATACTTTTTACATTTGCTTGCGTACATGCACAAAGTGAACATACTGTTACTGTGGTGTGCAGCGCTGTGTAGGTGTGTACTGTATAACCCAATGCAGGAGGCTTCCCTCTCAAAAGCCGGTTCTGAGGAAGCTGACAATGACAGTGTTTGGCTTGCTGATGGGCGTAAATGTCTTGTAGTTCAAAGGAGAAAGCCCCACCAATCACATACCAATCACAATGGTTTTCTGCCGATTTGTCAGATAGCAGACATTCTCAGGCTTTGAAGATAAACATCATGCCTCACACTTTGTGGTGTGTGTGTGTGTGTGTGTGTGTGTGTGTGTGTGTGTGTGTGTCCCTAATTACAGACTAGAGGCACCTATTTGAAAGCACTAAACAGAGTTGGGGGATAAACAGCAAGCAAAATGCAAATATGTTAACAGCATGTCAATAATGAACAGAAAATAGAAGCAATAATTGATTTAAGTTACATTTTGTTTGTGTTTCCCTTGAAGAGCCCCTGATACCAACTGGATAACTTTGAAAAATATAAGAGTTAGGTACAATTCAGTTTATCATTCAAATATTTTTGCAATCCTTTTGTAATATGGACTTTGTCCTCCTGCCCTTCCCCATCATCCTCCTTCTTCTGTTGACCCCCAGCCTCATCACCCCACCTCCAGGACTTACTCCTTCTACTTCTTACCTCATTGTGCGAGTGGGTGCCATAGATGGTGGTGATGCAGTGACATTATGGCTGCAGCATCATCCTGCAGACAGGGGTTCTTTTCTGCCCATTACATCCCTTGAGTCAGAGCCGGCAGCGTGTGATGGTACACACGTAGACCATGAAGACAGTGCAAGCTTTCAACGTGCACTTCCAACTTTTCAATTCTGGTGACCATTGCTGTGCCAACTAACCTCCATTAGGTGGCAGCCAAGCAGCAGTGCACACTTACCACACACACACAAACACACACACACACATTGAAGGAGGAGATCTGGTGATGGATGCTAAATCCTCCTTCCCATCGCCAGCTCCCAAGTGACCTTGGTCCATTCCTGAACCCAGGTCACCAGTGTAGCAGGAGATGAGGTGTCCAGTGCATCAGCCCTCCATGTCACTGGCATTGCTACTAGTTTACTGTAGCACAGTAAACCTAGACAACATTGTTTGTGGTCCTGAGGGGGCTGAACCTGCAACCCATTGTTTTACAGTTCTATGCTTTTATCCTCTATACCATTCAGCCAAAACTACATTTTGTACGTTTTCCCCCTTTTTATGTTGGCGTGCTTGCACAGCCAACATCTTGGGACAGTGCAGCTTTGGAGGTGCGGTCGCTGTTGGGCAAATGCAGGGCATGCATCGGTAGGTGCGTCCCTCATTCCCCAATCAGCCTGCATGCCGGCGCCACACCACGCATACATAATGTGGTGAGCACATCTGAGAAAAGGTCCACTGCAATCCGAGCAAAGCACATCAGATGCAGCGGACCTTTTCTTTACGTGCTCGCCGACATTATGCTCATGGCAGCACACTGGCCACCGAACTGCCGACTCCGGGGGTGCCCAATCCTCTGTCAGGTTGACCCTGCTCCCTATGAATGTAGCCGATGGGGAGCCCACTCCCCATCGGGCATAAAGCACCCCCATTTGTGATATGCGGTGGGTGCCCAATCCCCCGGCTCTGTGCCCCCACCCTTCTTTGTTGTGTCAATGGAGCTCAATCCCTATCAGCATAAAGTACTCCCCCTTGTGTTGTTTGCTGATAAGAGTGCCCAATCCCTGTTGGCTACAGACCCCCAAACAGTTAGGTGGCATGCTGGAGCTCACCCCAGCATGCCAAATCCTCAAACAAAACTGTCCCGCAATGTTTTTTTTTTGTTTCCTGTACAACAAAATGGTCCCTCGTAGTCTTGATGCCCCCTCCCCACCCGCACCCACCCTCTCGCACCCTGCCTACCCTCACCCCATTCACCCCATACTTACCTGCGGAGTCTGGGGCGAAGATCTTCGGTGGACCGGGAACACGTCTGCACTCTCCAAAGCCGACAGCGAACTGAGGAAATGCCGGTAAGCTGTATAATGGAATACATAGGGATTTTTCAACTGTAGTGCATATCTTGGGCATTTTTGCAAATTTTGGCCCCAAATTTTCAACATGTGGTTTTTGGGACCCCTTCTCATGAATTCTTGCACTGTCATGGCGTTATTCGGTCCCAAAAGGTGATTTCACAGTCACTGCATGGAATCACCTTTCGGGACTGAGTAACAAAATGACAGTGCCACTGTTCATGAGGGGGGCTCTCAAAAAGCCTATGTTGCAAATTTGGTGGGAAAAATCAAAAAAATGACTGTTTTTTACTAGCATGCGTAGCAACTGCACAACACACACTCATACGTTAGCGCATTCGCAATATTTTCATGCCAGATTCTCAACATTGGCATTTTACTACACCTTCTTGTGAACCATATAGCTGTCATTTTTCACATCCTTGCCGAAATGTGTTTTCGCACTTCAGGTGCAGAATAGCATGGTTGCTGTGCGAAATCAGTGTTCAGGACACATTACGAAAATGACAGTGACACTGTTCATGAGTAGAGGTCCTAAATGCCTGTGCTGAAAATTTGGTGACAATACTCCATAAAATGATTATTTTATGGGCGTGTGTTGCGTAGTTTGCACGCACACTCGTACGTTCGCAAACTTCGAATATTTTCACTCCAGATTTTCAACAGTGCCATTGTTCTGCACCTCCTAATGAACAGTACAGCTGTTATTTTTCACATCCTGACCAAAATCTGTTTTTGCAGTTCCGGTGCAGAATAGTGCGGTCGCTGTGGAAAGCCCGTGGTCGAGACACATGATGAAAAAGACAGTGACACTGTTCATTAGCAGATATCCTAAAATGCCTATGTTGAAAATTTGGGAACAAAAGTCAATAAAATGAGTGTTTTACGAGCGTGCATTGCACAGTTTGCATGCACGCTCATGACTTTGTGAATCTGTAATAGTTTCACTCCAGCTGTTCATCATTGGCATTTTTCCATATCTCCTTATGAACAGTACAGCTGCCTGAAATGTGTTTTCGCACATCCGGCGCAGAATTGCATGGTCGCTGTTTGAAATCAGTTTTCAGGACAGTTTGAGGAAATGACCATGACACTATTCATGAGCAGAGGTCCTAAAATGCCTATGCTGAAAATTTGGTGCTGAAAGTCCATACAATGACTGTGTTGCAAGTGTGCATTGCGCAGTTTCCATGCACCGCAACTTTGTCAATCTGCAATATTTTCATCCCACATTTTCACCACTGGCATTTGTGCACATCTCCTTATGAACAGTCCAGCTGCCATTTTCCACAGCCTGCCCAAAACGTGTTTCCGCAGCTGTGGCGCACACTGGCGTGCTCGCTGTGCAAAATCACCTTTTGAGACACATTCACAAAATCACAGCGCTATGCGTCTCTAGCTCCACCACTCCCACTGCCAATGCCAGCGCGACAACATTCGGCATTGAGAAATACTTGTTCTTTATCACCAAGGGAAGTGACATATAAACAAGATTGCTGTCCCTTGGACCTTTTTTTTTTTAGCTTTGGCTGCTTGTCTACACATGATATCATAATGCTATGTTTATAACATCAGAATTACAGTACAAGTCACATTAAATTGTTCCTCCAGCTGCTGGTGTAGCATTTTCCAATGAGTTGCTTGTTATGCACACTGCTTATTGCACTGCATTATTAAAAGTTTCCTAATCGTTTGTCTGCAGCTGCTTTTCAGGTTCAGCTTACTTTGCAGCTCTCTGGAAACATTTTAACACTGTAGTGCAATGAGCAGTGCACACATTGTATTACGCACTCTGTATTAGATTGACGTGGAACCTTTGTAAAGGAGTCTTTGACTCAAAGGTATGCTTCCAATACTCTGCAATAAACAATAAACATTATGCAACCCATAGAAAACGGACTTACCACTGAGTTGGAGCCCAATCTGCCTAATCTACAGTACTGTACAGTAGTTTGCTTTTTAGATTAGATGTTTTTTTTTCTAATTGCAGTACCTGTAATCATAACTTTTTTTGTGATTCACGTACATGATTCACCACCACTCAACCTGTACAATACTGTACCCTGTAAAATAATAAATGATCCCTACTTTTCTGTTTTCACCCTCCTTATGGCCACACCTAGAGGACTCGGAGCACTGTACAGAACTGTACAGCACAAGGGTACACAGGAGAGATTTCCTTTTCCTTGCCTGTACTGTACTGTATCTCATTACCACAACCACAGCAAGCAGTCCATGGAGGGAGTTTCATTTTTTTAATTTTAAACAGAAAATACTGTACTGTATGTGACTTGAGTCAGGGAGGAGGAGACAGCAGAAAACAAAGCCCCTCTAGCAGGTGGGCTGGTACAGTAGTGGGCGATTGATGGGGTCTTCTCTATACAGTATTCTACAGTACAGTAGGTTAAGCTAGGACAGTTGCATTCTTTGCATTTCCTCCTGTACATTACAGTACCCTTTTGTTTGACTCTGACTCACTGGTTTGGCATCCCCCAACATAGATACAGTACTGTATAGGCGTCCTCTGGTGTGGTGCAGTCACCACCTGAGGGCGGTGGTTGGGAAGGAGGTGACATCTAATGTGCAGTATGTTGTCTCCATGTAGGGTATGCGGGTTTGGGAGGGGACAAAGTGCACAGGGTGAAAAAAAAAACACCCCCACAAGCATCAAACTCTGGTCTACAGCACTCCCATCCACAGCTGCACAATCACTGCTCTCAGTCCACCAGGCTATGGAGCCTGTACAGTTACAGCATGCACATTTTGTGCCTATATGATTTCACCATGTTCTTTGCTGTCCAACCTACAGTACTTACTGAAATGCCGTCTGCTGTAAATCCATGGTGCTGTTCTTCCTCTCACTATAGTACAATATTTTGGTCTTGCTATAGTATTTTTACTCTTTTTACCCTCCTCATTTTGCTCTCCCTATTGTGACTTGAGACCTCAGGTTTTCCTCTGTGATGTGACTCTAGCCTCCATGCCGGTGCTACAGTACTGCCTCTAACACTCTGTAACTACTGTACCTGTACAGCACTGTAAGTAAATAAAAGCAAAACTAAACATACAAAATAAATTATTTAAGAAGTTACTGGGTCATGGAGAGGCATAGGACGGGGGTTCACCAGATCGGCGATCCAACTCAGAGCTACATTAATGTACTGTACAGTGCAGTGCTGCAGACGTGGAGCCATTGTAAACTGTGAATGAATACCAGTAACTAGTAACTACTGCATTTCAAATGCATTTGACAGTGGGGAGCTGAAGGGAATTTAGTGTCTGAAAATGCATCGCATGTGCATTGCATATAAATTGACAGGTGGTTGAAAGGGAATTGGTAGTTTAAGAATTTAGAGTTATCACTGCATTGCCATCTCAAAAGAAAATGCCACACCAGTGAGTTGAAGGAACAGTTTAATGTGACTTGTACTGTACCTCCACAAAAACAGACTGGAATGCCATGCACAGAACTGTGACTGCAGAAATAGACAAGCAGACAGAGCAAATAGGGCAGAGATCCTGTTTCTATGCAAATACCCTTAGTAATAAATAAGGGTGACAATTACAAAAAAAGGATGAAATAAATGCTAAATTATGTTGAGATACTATGTTTTTTAGAGTTCTCCCAACAACATCAGGGACTCTTTAAAGCCCTGTTGCACTGCAAGCAAACATTCGGCATTGACAAATGCTTGTTTATTTTATTTTAGGTTGCCCCTTATATCCTGAGTTGTATGCTACCCTATTTTTCATCATTTTGAGTCTGCTTTACCACTTTCTTTACAGGTGAAATAATAAAAGGAGTGCTCCTTTTAATATGGCTTGACCCAGGTTTTCATCACTAATCTCTGCTGGTTTTGAACACTTTTCTTGTGACTATAATGAGCTAGCATGCAGCAGATACTGCTCTGTGACCTTATGGGAAAACAGGTGTACAACGACAGCTTAGAATGCTGAGGAAAACCTGGTCTGGTTTGAGTCATATTAAAAAGAGCACTCCTTTTATTATTTCAATTGTGAAAAATGTGCTAAAGCAGACTCAAACTGGAGAAAGGTGAAAAGCGGCAGTCTAAGCTAGAATATAAAAGCATTAGTTAAAATTTTCACTGGAATCATGCACTTCTGCTTTAAAGTAAATTTCCAACATTCTGTAAGGGGCTTTTCAGCTTTATAGCCTGTTACCTTAGTACAGTGCCAGTCCATTAAGCCATATTATAAAAAGGGCCTCAGAAATGCTACAATCTGATTGGCTGTTAGGATTCCGACAGCCTTACATTCATCCCTGTTACACTGCCATATACAGCCTGATCACCATGGCTCATGAATTCTTCCTGCCAGCATTCCATCGTCTAGCACTGTTGAATGACTGGAATGATGCATTCTGATTCTAAACCAGCCTTCTTAAACTGTTGATGGAAGAACTATTTTATTAAAAAACTCTCTCTCAAAGAGGAAAACATTCAAAAAGTACACTTTTGACACTTTTCTTTTGGAATAATTTTTATAATAGCAATAAGGCACTTCCAGGAGTCCTTGGTCCTGCCTTATTGCTTAAAAAGATAATATATTGAACTGTCCAGTTAGGAAGGGAAAGGATAGTAAATCAGGCAGAAAACGGTTTTAGTTGTGCACTTTTCCTTTTCTGTCTCAATTCTGGCTGCAGAAGCACAGGGCCGCCAAGGGTCCTGCCCAAAGGGAAGAATTCATCTGGCTACATATGCGAAGACCCTGCAGGCCCTACAGCAAGGGAAGAGTCCATTTGGCTATGGAAGGAAAGGGCCCACTGGGCCCTCCACCTAAGGAAGACTGCAACTAGCTGTGGACAAGCAGGGCCCTCTGCATCCTGCGCCAAGCAAAGCATAAGTTTGGCTAGTCCTTATAACTCTAGAAACACAGGGACCTGGGGGGTTCTGCGGCAAGATAGTGGCAACAACATTCAAAAATTCCCTTGAAAAACACAAATGCAAAAATACATAACGAAAAGCATTTTCATATGTCACAAAAGCTATTTGAAGAAAGCAAACATTTTTTTTTGATATTGTATGTCATGACTTGGCAAATATTTATTTTTAGGGAAATTAAAGGCCATATTTTAATAAAACATAACCTACAGAATACCCCAAACACCAAAAACAGTCTAACTCACAACTAATAGCTGCCAAATCAACCTTGTTGTGTAAATATTATTCCACGATCATTTCTCCCAATTTTCAAATTGATAGGATTGCAAATATAACGTATGAAACTATAAACATGAGTGACAAAAGCATAATTGTGGACCCATAAGTTACTTATGCTTTTGTCACTTGTGATTTTTAAAAAAATATTATTTTTAGTTAAAAAAGCACAGTATTTGGAGGCAAAAAGTATCAAAGCACGTTCCTGTCAGAGTAATACGTCGACCACTCATAGCACAGACCACCCCCCAGCTAATGTCCTTGTTTTCAGTGAGCAATGATTTAACCTTTTTTTCATTTGTATAGCTAACACCTGTGAATGTTAAAATGTATACTGAAGAAAAGCATTTTTATTTATTTATTTATTTATAGAAATCTTCGGAGATTACCTTTGAGCAGTGGTGCTCATTTACAAAGGTTCCACATCGAATATATAGTCACAAAAAATATTACAATAAGCAGTTCCAGAGGAAATGCAGTTGAGTCAGGCTCAAAGCACTCGAGGCAGAACCATCACACACAGTTTTGAAAAAATCCATACAAATCGTATAAAAAGTCACAGGATATGTACAGAGCGAAACCAAATAAAACAGTTTAAATGTTTTATTTTATTTATTTAGTTTTTGTTGACTGGGTAAGTGCACTAGACAAATCCTGCCTATTTTCAGGCACGACCCGGGGGAGGGGGATACAGATGAATGCCAACTGACCTTGAACCAGATTAAGCTGTTGGTGGTATTGTTAGCGAATGAGGGAAATTTGGCGAGGACACCGGGGAAATTCCCCTACTCTTTTCAATAAGTGCCATGGAATCTTTAACATCCACCTGAACTGCCACCAATCCAAGCAGATGAGACCTCGGTTTAACGTCTCATCCGAAAGACGGAACCTCAGAAGTGCAGCACCCCTCTCATGCTGCACTACAGTGTCAATACTGGGATAGTAACCCAAGTGCCAGATGTGGGAACTGAACCCACAGCCTTCTGTTACAAGTGTATTGGAATGCAAAGGCAGACCGCAAAGATCTCTTAAACTGATTACACCTGGGGAGATTCAGCAGTGTATCAGGCAATTCATTTAACCAGTTAGCAGCTCCTACAGCAAATGACCACTTACCCAGCTGAGTGTGCCAGAAAGGAGGCTTAAGGGCATTCCTGGCCATGTTCCAGATGTTGTATTGGCTGGAGATGGTGTGGAAGCAATTTATTAAAATGGGGGGTGTTAGGCCCAGGAGCACCTTTTTGGCTAACAAACATGTCTAGAGCTTTATTTTGCTTGGTAAAGGTAGCCAGTTAGTGAGTGTGTAAATTGTATAACTATGGGTATGGTTATCTGCACCAAGTACAAAGTGGCACAACTTGTTATAGATCAGCTTTACTCCATTTATCACCATATCACAGCCAGCTACATAGACAGGGAGACCATAATCTATAAGTGACAGAATGGAGCTGGCCACAATAAAGTGTCTAGCATCCCCAGTGAGATTGTTCCAATTATTTATTTATTTAGTTTTTGTTAACCAGGTAGGTGCACTAGCCATGAAATAACTATTTCCAGGCGTGCCTCCCCCACTTCCAATTCCTTGTTCCCTTTTGCAGGCGCGGCTGCACCACGCTAATAAATGTCCGAGCTGTCTATGACAGCCGTTCAGATGCAGGCGACAGTTGAAAGGAGAAAAACACTGATGTTGTATAATTTGCATACTGCCGCCCATTGGCAGTATGCAAATTGCTCACATCAGCGCCACTGCATCGAAACGGTCATAGACAATTCTCCCCAACACACACACACCTACGTAGCATGCTGGAGCCCACCCCAGTGTGCTCATGCAGTCCCAAGTCCCCCACACACTGTATGGCTGACGGGGTGCTCAATCCCCATCGGCTCCACTTCCCCAAAACAACCTTCCAGCTGGCAAAGTCCCAGTTGTCTTAAAATAAAATGACCTGTGAGAAAAACAGTCCTTCACTGACTGTCTTGACCCCCTCCCCACCCGCACCCACCCTCTGTGCACCATGCCTCCCCACACCCCTCGCCCTATACTTACCTCCGGAGTCTGGCCGCTAATTTCAGTGGACCGGAATATGTCTACACTCTTCAAAGCTGACCGCGAACTGAGGAAATGCCGGTAAGCTGTATAATGGAATAAATAGTGTTTTTTCAACTTTGATGCATATCACAGGCATTTTGGGGAATTTTTCACCAAATTTTCAACATGGAGTTCTTTGGACCCCACCTCATTAATTCTGGCACTGTCATTTTGTTATTCGGTCCCAAAAGGTGATTTCACAGTTACTGCGTGGAACCACCTTTCGGGACCAAGTAATGAAACAACAGTGTCACAGTTCATGAGGTAGGCTCTAAACAATATGTTTAAAATTTGGTGAAAATTCCCAAAATTATTATTGTTTTACTAGCGTGCGTTGCGCAGTTCCTACACAAGCTCGTAACGTCGCAAATTTTTAATATTTTCACTCCAGATTTTCAATATTGCCATTTTACTACACCTCCTTTTGAGCAGTATAGCTGTCATTCTTCACATCTCACCCAAAATGTGTTATCATGCAAGTAGCGCACAATGGCACGGTCAGTGTGCGAAATCAATGTTCAGGACAGATTAAGAAAATCATAGTAACACTGTTCATGAGCAGAGGTCTTAAAATGGCTACGTTGAAAATTTGGTGACAAAAGTCCATAAACTGACTGTGTTATGAGCGTGCATTGCGCAGTTTCTACGCACAGTCATAAGTTTACGAATTTGTAATATTTTCAGTCCAGATTTTCTACACTGGCATTTTTCACACCTCCTTATGAACAGTACAGCTGTCATTTTCACACCCTGGCCAAAATGTGTTTTCGCACTTCCGGTGCAGAAATGCGTGGTCGCTGTGGGAAATCAGTGTTCGGGACACATTAAGAAAATCACAGTGACACTGTTCATGAGCGGAGGTCCCAAAATGCCTGTGTTGACAATCTGCTGTAAACAATCCCCAAACTAATTACATTACGGGTGTGCGTTGCGCAGTTTCTACACACGCTCATGACTTCGCCAGTTTTTTAATATTTTCACTCCAGATTTTCAACATTGCCATTTTTTAAACCTCCGCATGAACAGTACAGCTGTCATTTTTCATATCCTGTTGAAAATGTGTTTTCGCACCTTTGCTGCCAAATGGCGTAGTCGCTGTGCAAAATCAACTTTCGGCTAACGAACTGATATTGCCACTGTTCATGAGGTGGGGGGCTACAAAATACCCATGTTGAAAAATTGGAGTGAAAATACCAATGAACACCTGCGCCATTAGGGTTTCCGGCCATAAGGCCCCACCCTGTAGAGACTGACAGGCATCAGGGGTGTGACTTGGGATTGTAGCCTGTAATGCTCAGACCATTCGACCCCCACCCACACCCTGCAGCCAGTGACAGGCATCGAGGTGTGCCTTGGACTCTTTGGCCCCAGAGTTCATCCCATTCTCCTATACTGCACCTATCTCATCTTATTTCCTTATGGAATGGGGTGACCATAAGGCCCAAAGACCCCAAGGCACACCGTGACACTTGTCAGTGTCTGCAGGATAGGGTGTAGTGAAATGGCATGGCTGTTATGCCTGATGACCCAAAGGCACACCCCAATGCCTGTCAGTCTCTGCAGGGTGGTGGTAGCGTTGGCTTCAGTTCAATACGTCACTGCCATTCCTACTGTGCATCTCTCTCTAACTCCTACACTACCAATGCCAATGCCAACAAGCAAACATTCAGCATTGACAAATGCTTGTTTATAAGTGAGGACCACTTTGTTGTTAGAGAACCAGCTTTCTAGTGACATGAAGTTATTTTGGAGAATTACAGTAACGCTGTCAAGGTCAGGGTTTTTGGAATAAATGACTGCATCATTGGCATAGAGGAGTACTTGGCTATTTAGCAGTCATCAGGCAGTTTATTTATGAAGCAGCCAAATAGGAGTGGGCCCAAAATGGAGCCCTGGGAGACACCAGCACTTACTCCCCTAGTGTTGGACAAAGATCTGTCAATTTTCACACACTGGGAGCAATTGATGAGATAGCTGTGGAACCAGTCAATTGTGTTCTGTGATAAACCCAGGTCAAGGAGTTTAAGTAGGAGCTCATGGTTGACCAGATCGAAGGCCTTAGTAAGGTCAATATATATAGCTCTGATGAGGTCACCATTGTCAAGGACTTCATGAACATAGTTGGTGTCTTCCAACAGCACCATGTTGGTGCTGTCAAGCTTCCAGAAGCCATGCTGCTGTACACACTGGATATTGTATTTTTTGAGGTGTGAGACAAGTTAGAGACTATTCTCATAAGGACCATGGATGGGGGGGGGGATAGAAATGGATCTGTCATTGGCAAGGCTGGTGCAATCTCTGCGTTTGAAAATTGCTGTGACCAGTGCAGATTTCTGCTTCTTGGAGAACTGTAACAGAGGGAAAACTTAAAAATTCTATAGATGGAGTTGGAAAGTTCCTCTACCATCAGGGCAAGAGTTTCATATCAACTTAATCACTCTCACACCTAGTTCTGCCAAGTAACCTATTGATGTATTTTGAGTTGTCTTTGACAGAAACAGACAAAGTAGAATTTAGGGTACCCTGGTTCAGAGCCCACGATCTAGGAGGCTTCAGGACTAGGTTCCCTGTAGGGGGTTTGGGTAGACTCAGTGGAGATGACAGAGATGAGGTCAGTAAAGGCTGTGTTGAAGTAATTGGCAATTTTGGTGGGATCAGGGTCCTCTCGACCCTTCATCATTAGCATTTGGGGAGTGGTGTTAACTACCTTGCCATGGAGCTCTGATACACTGTCCCAGAATCTTTTGCCATTGCTCAAGTTCTGGGTCTGCTGGGCCTTATAGAAATCAGAGCTGGCCTTTCTAATCATAGTACTGCACTTATTGTGGGCTTCCTTGTACTTTTTCAGGTGGAGAGGGGACCCTGTTTTCCTGGCCAGTGCCCACAGACTATCCTCACCTTCATACAGGTAATGAGTTCAGGAGTGATCCATCCTCTTGCCTTGCATTTTTTAAAGGGTGCAAATTTATCACAATCATGTGTGACCTCAGAGACAAAGAATTCTAGGGCTGTGTCAATATTGGGAATGGCATATAAGAAGCTCCAATCAATTTAGGCCAAGTAAGATTTAAATCAGCAGTCTCCCAGATCTATGAGGATTCCCATATTTTATGAGAATCTGAAAAGAAAAATGGGATATTGGAAAGTAATTAGTGTAGTGGGCAAATCTCAGGGGAAAAGGCTGCAAGCTGCTGGAGAACTAATCAGAAGAGCCAGTCCTGATCTCAGTGGCCAAAAGATTCTCAGCAGCCAGTTTCAAAATGGCTGCCAAGAATCTTGTGGCCACTGAGATCAGGACTTCGCCATCCTAACTGGTTCTGATGGACTAAAGTGCTGAAACACCAACCCTATTAGTTGGAGCCTCAACCTTTCATTGTTGGTGTTTTTTTTTACCTGTGCAAGGATGTCGAAGTCACCTGTTTGTATCTGAAGCCTGCCTCACGCAGTTTAGTCTGTCAGTAAATCTAGCTCAGCCCCAACCACATCCAGAGCCTCTCTGACGACTTGGGGGAATTAATTTCCACAATCCACGAGTGAAGCCCACCCAGTGCTGCACCTCTCCTCCAAGCCCAGAGCTCAATCAGCCCCAGAACAATACAGAGCCAGGAAATGGTGCTCACTGGGAATGGTGGTGCTAGAGCCAAAGCAGCCAGCACAAACTTAAACACAAAACAAGAAAGGCTCAGCTGGCCCGGTTGCGCTGAGGGTTGAGGCGCTGGATGCCACACCTCGCGCCACGCTGGCGACCCGAGTTCGGGAGCGAGCTTGGGTGCCGGGGGTCGGCAGGGGAGAGACTGGATTGAGCACCCGCTGGGCTGCTCTCCTGTCCTGGGGAAGGGCATTGGGGAGCTCGGCACTCTGGCAGCCCCTGGTGGAGATCAGGGCAAAGTCATATCAACCTGCGAGTTGATACAGATTTTACTGTCTCATGCCGGATTGTACGTACCATGCTAAGGTACTTACCTATTGAACCACTCACAGTTTTTTTTTTAACTTTAAACAATAGAAAAGCCATGGAACCTTCACCTTGCCATCATAACAACCAGCAAGCCATGGAGCCCATACAGCGGGTCAAATCAACAACGCAGGAAGCATGTAAAGCTAAGACTCTGAGCTTTGTTTGCTTAGCACCAGTTGTTATAAAAAATAACACATATGAAGGTGCGTGATCTGCAGATTTTTTACACACCCTCGGTGTGTGACAATATATAAACCTCTCGAGCTTCGCTCTCAAGGTTTATATATTATCAGACACCTTGGGTGTGAAAAAAACCTACATATCACATACCTACATGTACATTA
This sequence comes from Neoceratodus forsteri, assembly GCA_016271365.2. Classification (NCBI taxonomy): domain Eukaryota; kingdom Metazoa; phylum Chordata; order Ceratodontiformes; family Ceratodontidae; genus Neoceratodus; species Neoceratodus forsteri. Next base: position 551,387,716 of record CM057450.1, on the reverse strand, counting down.
TTCTTTATATTTCATACACTTGTCCATCTTTTGTGAATGATTTACCAGTCTCAGCATACTGGCAAATGTTACACCGCCCACATTTGTACAACCCCTTTGGTTCATTCCCCAGCCATTTAGTATTTATGTTGGACTCTGCAGTTTTCACAAAGTGGCTTTGCATCACTCTAACCCCTATATTCCTCCCTTTTGAGAAAGTTATTCGTGGCTTGTCTGAAATTTGTTTTGCCAGTATAGGGTTTGTTAAAAGAAGTGGCCAAAATTTATGAACTAGGTTATCCACCTTACCAGCCAAGGGATTGAATTCTGTCACAAATGTGACAACCTCATTCCTTCTGGTAGTTTGTTGGTGTAGGTATTTTTGAGTTCCTTTGTCTTTTTTTGCATTTTTTGGAATAAATAAGTCACATCTTTTTAAGCCATTAACTCTTTCTTCTGCCTCCTGCAAGACACTTTCTGTGTATCTTCTTTCTCTTAATCTTTTCTTTAACTTCCCAGCCTGTTTCATAGTATGCACGTTTGTTGAAGCCTTAGACCCGCTCCCTGAGGAAGGCCCATTGTGGGGTTGAAGCACTGGGGCTGTTTTTTTCTGCAGGCATGTTGCCAGAATAAATTTGCACTTTTGCATCTTGAATTTACTGAATAGGAGTGCAGTGACCTTCTTGTTTTGAGCCCCAGAACAATGTCAGCCAAAACTTAAAGAAGTCCACGTAGTGGTCAGGTTCCACAGAGTCGTAAGGAGCAGCCATAAGGAACCCAACGCAAGCTGCATCCCAGGCATCATGGAACTCAGAGACTGTCATCTCACAGGACACTCACTGACAGGAGACACTATTTCTTTTGGAGCAGCCACAGACTCGAACTCATAGACAAGTTAGTTTAACAAAAAAAAGTTTAAAGTTGAGCCAGAAACATGAAGATAGCAGCAACTTTGGGGGGGCGGGGGGTGTGGATGAGATTTGAGAGTTACTAATATCTTCATATGGAAAAGCAATAGTTTAGGTTAGTGTAACCAGCATATTTTGTATAGCTGTATAAGGAATAACATGTATTTAACTGTAAGTTATATAAGGAAGAAACATCCAACTACACATAATAAGGGTATGATGCCCTTAAGAGGTAGTGGCACACTGTCCTCCACAGATTTAAATAAAATTACTTTTCTGCTATTAATTATTAGTTATTTATTTTTGGGTAAAGCCTTGCATGCCAACTTTAAGGCAGTGATGCTGCTGGGTTAAACAGTTTTTGAAAGATGCCACAGGTCTTTGTAAATTAAAATAGCGCAGATCATGAGCACCCTAACAGTGTTTTTAGGTCATTAAGCTAGCTCATGGTACAGTAGGTAGGCAGGCACACAGAGAGGCTCTGGGCATAATGAGATTCCAATGGGCTCCAGCCATGGGGACAATGTTATGTTCTAAAACTGAACAGGGATCCAATTGCTCTTTGGTACTATGCATCTCTGCAGAATCTGAGGCCTGGCCTGTTCTCAGTGGGGAGGAAAGCCATTAAATTTTGTGCCAAACTATCTATCTTTTGGAACAGGTGGATGACAAAGGGTAATAGTACGAAGCACACCTGCAAATGCTGGTAAACTCCAAGTCCAGTATAATTTTGAGTGCAGACCCTAGCATTGCTCTTACCCTCTGACCCTCTTAAAAAGAAGCATCTTAAAAGTTGTAGAATCAGAATTACCATATATCTACGAATTAAAGCTGCCCTCCAATAAAGGCTGCCCTCGATCATAAACCACACTCCGCTAGGCAGAATTTCTAACAAAAGCCACCCTTGATCTATAGCCGCAGCTTACATTATGGTAGTAAGACATGGCGTTCATTGCTACTATGGTACAGTATTATGGTAAGTTTAAACAAAAGTCATTACTATACCTAGTGTCTTTGCTTCCTCCCCAAGTACGTATTTGCCAGTAGTACCATATAAAAAAAAAACAACTTTAAATCAACAGGGTGTGCTTTGTGTTGTTGGTGTGGTTGTTGTGGTTACAGGAAGTTCTAGAAGTGAGGGCGAGAGGTGAATTACGAATTTTATTCTTTTATTTGTAAACATTAAAAGAAGACAAACATCATCAAAATCATCAAAATCTGCTATCTACACAAAACAGTCTCTTTTGCCTCTGATTCATTCAAATCTCCGATTCACTGCCAATATCAGAATTAGAGCAGCTCGGAGGCTCTTGTCTGTCAGTTTCACTGTTACTGGACTCGGAGCAGCTCGTGGTGCCAGTGTCAGAGGAATCAGTTTCTTTGATCTCCTGCAACTTGTTGATCAGCTCTTCCAGCACTTCTTTGGTGATTCCGCCCTCCTTTGTGCAGCTGATCACATCAGGATCAGTGCTTGTAATGGCACACACCTGGTAAGAAAAAAATACACATTTTAAAATATTTTATTTTTTATTTTATTAACTCTAGGATTAACACCTTTGAGCCAGAACAGCTCATTTACAAAGGTTCCACGTCATAGTGTGGGTAGACAAACAGGGTGAACATCATTACAAAAATTATACAGAGGTAGCACAGCTGGAACAGAGCATACAGGTTGCAAATCATTATTCATAATTCGAGACTACACATGTTGGGTAGCAGCAGAGCTAAGACCAGTGAATAGACATGGAGAGAATGGCTCAGACTGAGAACTGAGCAGTGCATAGGTAGGCTAGGTGTGAAGGAGATTGAGGAGGAACAGTAGGGAGGGTAGTCCCAGAGGAGTGGGCAGGCTAGAAGGTCATTGTCAAGGAGGAAGGAGGGAGTGAGAAGTGTTAGTTGGTAGGGGTAGTGGACAGGGGAGCTAAAAAGTGTTGGTGTTGGCGGGGATAAGGTGGGGGTAGCAGCGGGTGGAGGAGGGGAGACAAAGAGGTGTACTAGAAAGCAGAGATTTATTGAAGAGGAGCAGGAAAGTCTGAAGTGCTAAAGGGAGGTAGGAGCTCTAGGTGAAACAGTCGCAGCTACTAGAAGAGGAGAGGTGTGCCCGGAGCAGCCGTTTGAAGGGGCCAATTTTGGGAGCAGTCAGGACATCCCAGTTGAGAGCATTATACCAATGCGGAGCCCTGTAGGCAAATGATTTCTGTCCCATAGAGGTCCGACATCTGGGAACCTGGTAGGTTTGATTGTTGGTGTTACGGGTATGCTGAGTGGTACAGTGCATGTTTAGGAGCTTTTCGACACCTGGTGGCATAAGGCCTAGGAGTACCTTTTTTGTTAGCAGGCAAGTCTGATACTGGATCCTACAAAGGAGTGGGAGCCATCCAGACTGGGCATATAGCTCACAGGTGTGAGTAAGGTGGGCAGCTCCAATGAGTAGTCTACAGGCTTTATTTAGTGCCACTGTTACCCTGTGGAGGGCAGTAGGTGAGGCAGAGCCATAGATGGCTAGACCATAGTCAATGATGGAGGTGACTGAGCTGTGGATTGCCAGACGCAGAGCATCTGTAGTCATACAATGCTTGTGTGACATAGACAGCCATGTTCTGAGTGCTGTATCATTTTTATTTCTTAAAATAACGTAAATGTGATATTGAAGTGCCTGTTAAAAATGCCAGTGTGCTTGGAATAACCTCACTCGCCACCCCCGTTTCAGCTGAAGGATGGATGCCAGGAGAAAAATGCCGAAACAGCATGTGAGATTATACACAAACAGATTTTAGAGACAATGTGTTACGTGGAAAAACCTGAAGCTAATTATAGGGTTAAGAAGCTTGAGTTCAGCATATCCATTTTATGACTCTTCCAGAGGAAGAAAGTCAGGTTGTGATGTATTGGTGCAAGGTTGTAAATGCTCATATGAAGCCTGTGTGAGGAGGATGCAGCCTGGATCAATAGAGATGTCATTTGAAACATGAGTCATGCTGCAGGACTGCAAAATTGATACTTTGAACAGACTACTGTTTTTTTTATTAGATATATTTTTAAATATAATCTGACAGAGGAGGAGCTAGCTGACCTCACCAAAAAGGGGTTGGCCAATACAGTTGTTTAAGGAATAATTCTGTTTTACAGAGACACATTTGTACCTAGACTCTGACCAAGGAAGATCGGTGAGCACTTAAGCAAGTATTTAGAGACTAAGTAATGAAGTAGGAATTTGCACTGTTTAAACCTTGTTTCTTTTTAAAAGATTTGTATGTCTTTTGATATAAGAGTTTTGTATTTTGTGTTTCACATATTTTTAACTATTTTAGTAAAATTCTTTTTAGAACTTACTTGGTCTGTTTTTGACTTCTTTTTATTTTGTAAGAAAAGTACATGGTTATTGCAGATACTAAACATAAGCTTGAATGGTGGTACCAAACTGGATAGAAAAGCGTTTTAAATCTGAGGTCTTTATTAAAGTTTTAAAGGGTTCAACTCTGTACACCTGGTTAGGTGCCCGTAGGCAAAGATATCTGGCCCCCTGAAGACAGATATATCTGAGCCTGTGCATTGGGTATGCTAACAAGAGGTTAACAGTTTGAATATCTCCAGAACTGGAGACCAAAGGTTGATCCGAACTCACAAAAACAGACAAGAGGGTTACCTTGCCTGTTACACTGTTCACAAGACTGCGCTCAGAGGTTGGCACTTTGGGAGTAGAGGGCCTGACCTGCTGAGTGGGTTTGTGACAGCTTGTGCCTATGTAGCATTCCAATTCGAATGTTTATGGCCTTGGCCACATTCTCGATGTGTTGCGTGTAGGAGAGGAAGTTATCCAATGTGATCCCAAAGTATTTGAAATGCTTGACCTGCTTGAGCTGGGCACCAGAGCCATTCCAGATGTTGAGGGAATGGGCTTTATGTTTGCTACGCACACTGCTGAAAAGTATAACCTTGGTTTTGCTGAGGTTCAGGATCAATTTGTGGGCACTGAATCATTGATTGAGGGATTGCTGGAGATTCCCAGGGTTCGATTAAAGACATCAGGATCTTGTGCCTTTGCTTTTTCAATGCCAACCCTGTGGAATTCTCTACCTCGTTGGTTGAGAGAATGCCCAACCATTGATAGATTCAAAATGGAGTTAAAGACTTATTTATTTAGTTTAGCTTTTCCTAGCTACAGATGATTTGTTTTAATGCTTGTTTTAAAATGTTATCTTTATATGTATGGTTTTTATGTACAGCGCCTTGGTTTTGAAAGGCGCTATAAAAATAAAGATGATTTTATTTGATTTGATTCTTCTACCCTCGCAAAGTCAAGCTGTAGATGATGTTCAATGAGGTTTGGGTCCTGGTGGCTGGTAAAGATGACAGCTTCGTCGGCATATGGTAACATTCTCTGGTGATAGGCACTAGGGAGAGTATTCATGAACACACTAAACAGTAACGGCCCCAGGATGGAACCCTGGGGGACACCTGAGAGGACTGGCTTCCGATTCAAGGTGGTATTAGCAATCCTGACTTGTTGGAACTGGCCCACAAGATAACTCTCGAAACATTGTAGCACTTCATTGGAGAGACCAATGGAGGAAAGCTGTCTGAGAAGAAGTGGTTGGCTGACAGTGTCGAAAGCTTTTGTTAGGTCAATGAACACCGCACCGGCACAGTTTCCCTGATCAAGTGTGTTGTGGATGAAACCTGTAAACTCCAATAGGGCAGTGGTGGTACTGTGCCCTTTTCTAAATCCATGCTATTGGGGGCATTGGATTTCATATTTCTCCAGATATTCAACTAGCTGGTCTGAGACTATGCATTCAAGTGCTTTGGAAAGTGGAGGGAGAATGGAAATGGGTCTGTAGTTGGTGTGAAGCGCCCTTTCACCACTCTTATGCACAGTAGTGACAAGCGCCTGTTTCCAGCGAGATGGGAACTGTGCTGATCTAAGTGAGAGGTTAAAGATCCTTGTGATAGGAAAAAGGATTTCTTCAAGGACGAGTGAGATTAGTTTGAGATCAAGAGAGTCACTGCTGGTACAAGGTTTATGGATGGGCTTGCCAATGTAGGTTCTTGCCAGGTGAATTGGAGTCTCTTTGAAATGGAACTGTGGGGTGTTGCTGTCAACGGAAAATGGTATCAACTATGTTAGATGCTGACTGTGTTGCTCTTTGCCAGTACAGTACCTCAAAGGATTTGATGATAACTTCTTTTCTGACTGCCTGCCACGCCAGCTTTATCCAGTCTAGAATCTTGTCTTTATTGGGTGCTTGGGGGTTGCCAGCTGCTGTTCTCTCCTGCTCCTCCGTTGACAGACACGTGTTGTAAAACTCCCTGTAGGCAGCTTTGAAAGGAGCATTCCAGCTAACATCAGCAGACTGCAAAACCTTGGTGCAGCCACCAGGAATCACACCTATCAGTTTTTTTGTTCTTGGCAGCCTTTTTAACAGCAGGAGATATGTGTCACCAAAAGGCATCCCACACCAGTAGACGCTTTGTGAAAGCAATTGAACCCCACACTTTCCCGAGCCAGAGGAGAGTAAGCTCCTCATTCATCCAGCCATTGGGTGACATAGCCACTACTACACCAGATACACCCATAGTCTCCTTAGGCATCTTCTTTCCTTTCAGCACAACAAAAGGGGGTGACTTACGTCTATCGGCCATGGCAGCTAGACACACCATCACTCACTGTTTTTCATGGCCAGTTGTTAGTAGGGGGACAGATTTATAGCCAACACAGTCAATTGTTGTATTTCAGGGCATGTCAGCCAAAATAGCAGTCTTGTCCATGTTACCTATCATTGCTGGCAATAGTTGATATACTTCTATGTGACGAGCACAGAAGCAAACAAAGTTTATGATTTTTGCAGCCATTGCCATAAAAACTTGTCTGCCTACCCCCTACTGGCAGTAAAGGAAGGGTCCTGAGCAAGGGAAATTGCTTTCAGTGCAAAAGCTTTTCATGTGACTCGATAGTGTTGCTCTCTCCCTCTCTGCAGGGTAATCCAGCTAGCCAGGTCAGCCTCTACCTCGAGGTATCTTGCCTTCCTATCCCCGCCATCTAATCATCTCTGTTTTTTTATTGAACCCCATGGATCTCATCACAGACACCTTTTCTTCTAGTGTTGGCAACTTTTTCCTCCACTTTCTAAGCTGTTTTTCATCGATGTGGAAGGCAGCAGCAACTGGCCAATTTCCCTCCTTCTCCACTCTCCTGGCAGCAGCGACTTTAAAATAAAGATCGAATGATTTTCTTTTTGGCATTGCCTTGAATCCTTTAGCTATGCACAGTACTTTCTCTCTGTTCCATTTGCTCTCTGTTGCTCCAGGCTCCTTTCAGAATATACAGCTTATCCTTTTCATGGGTGACCAGGTGATTGTCAATTACCCCCATACCTGTCAATTAATATTACAAGCTGCCCTTGAGTATAAGCCACCCTCGATCATAAATCATGGGAAACATCACTATCATAATTACAAACCATGGCTGTAATTTGAAGATATACAGTATTTATTCCTCAATAAGGATCATGATGATAACTTTGTAAGCATACGTCTCAACTGTCCCTAATTATGAGGACATCCCTTATTTATTTTACTCCTATAGATTGTTTTGACCCTGATGAAAAAGATGCTGGCCACACAGATTGTGCTGTAAATTTAAACTTTAAAGCAGAAATGTATAATACTCTAAGATACTAAAAAAAAAAGATTTGTACAAATAAACTCAATGGTCTTTACAGTGGGCTGATCTTCTGTAATGGGCACTGAGAAGAAGGCCGCTGACTCTGCCCCAAACTCTAACAGGTCAGGTCAGGGCACAGGTACACCCAGCTACATCCTGGAGGGAAAGTGTAATTTGACTACACCGACCACTTGGAGGGAAATTTTCAGGTGATGCCTGGCAAGCGAGCATCGGGGAATTTAGGATAAGGGAACCCAGGTCAATCGCCACTAGCTGGAACGTACAAGAGAGCGGCGTGAAGCTGACTCAAATGCAAAATATTTTTATTTGGACACTTCTAAAATAGCAACAACATGTATACTAAATACCTAAACATTAAAAGTTCTGTACCATCAACTAAATTATACATTTTTGCTCTAAATTCTATGCTTTAAATATTCATACCACTAACTTGATCTAAGGCTCTAAATTCATTTGTAATGCTTCAAGCTTTGCAGTACATTTGGAAGTCAGCCACCATTGTGTGAGTCCTTTGGGGGGAAGGGGAACAGGTTGGGAGACCCATTTCCTATCCAGGACAGTACCACTCCAGGTGGGTCACATAAGCAGAAGAAGAAAGGAAAACACCATACAAAGAATACTTGTCATTGGCTTCGGACTTGTCGTAGACCAATAGTACTCGATACACATTCCTGGCTGAAGAACTGCAGTCCACTGAGGCAGTGAGGATCATTGGCATCAGGTCGCACATGGATCACTAGAATGGGTCACCCCTTGAGGAGAAGAAATAGAAGAATCTGAAGAAAGACACCAGCTGTTGGACCACACCTTGGCCGCTGGATGAAGGATGTTGAGGAATCTCATGAAGGAACTGTCAAGGATGAAGCTGGTCTGGAACAACAAGGCTGGGACACACTGGGGACCTCACGCAGACTGAGGTGGCGGCTCAATAAAGTTTTTTTAGAAACCTTTGTGGTGGTGGTTATTTCAACAAAGCGTTCAAGTGTGCTCAGTTCACACAATTTGGGGCCACAGTATTTGGGATAGAAGGGCTTGTGGCAGTCTTTTGGTGGCACCCACACACAGGGCAATGAATAAGTCAATTACAGGGGGTCCAAAAACTTTGGGCAGTCTTTTATATGCATTTACTCAAGCAGTTCATAAATTAGGTACCCTGTTTCTTTAAATCTGGCCTTCTAGTGTCTTCATACATATTTATTTCTTCATTTAAATAGTTCTGCCCCTTTCTTTTAGTTCCTATGGAGTTCAGTCCCAAATCCTGCCCTAAAGGCGGTTCCATAGGCGGGGCTTTTCTGCCCCACAGTCTCTGGCTGCCATAGTGCAGTTTGCTGAATTCCACCACATGGGCGGTTCGTGTAGAAGGGCCTGGCTCACCCAAACAGCTGTGCTGATATGGATGGTACCTGGGGGCATGGAAATCCTTATTTATTTTCTTTTTTTAAATATAAAAAACACAGCCTTTCTTTCATTTGCCCAACAGCCAGCACCTGGACATGGTGCTGCCACCACTTACCCTGCTGCCTGCTTCGTGTATTTCAGGCCAGGACTGCTGCTGGGATTGGGATAGAAGCCTGGACAAGCCTCCTCCCACAACCTCCATGGACTACTACTGCTGCTGGTGCTGCTCCTGCTGGGGAGGCCGGCCTTTTGCTGCCGCCGCCCCTCCTGATGGACGTTTCACCACCGCTGGACCACAGGTCACCAGATTGCTGCCAGCCAGGACAGGAGAGGGAGCAATGAGTTGCTGGACCAGCAGGGACATCGGGAGGGACACAGGAACTTCAGGTAAGTCTCTCCCTTTTTTGCCCTTCCCTGGCTGGCCGAACACTCCCCGTCGCACTTGCTGCTGCTCTTCATTTCTCCTCCAAATGAACTGAATGGCTGTTGCTGTTCAAACCAGGCTGAGGATTCCATTCTGGAATTCCCACAAGCCCAACCATGCCTGTCCATGTGCCCAGGAACCACAAGCACAGGTTCCCGGCACCTGGCAAGTGGGGGGGGGGTCTAACAGGAGGAGCAGGCAGGGAGAAAGAGAAAAAAAATTGCATTTTAAAACCAGCCCAGCAGGGGCTTTTTAATAAGAGTAGGACACCTTACCCTGGTGCTCCTAACCTGGGGCACCTATCCCTTAACAGAGTCCTGGAGCACCTAGGTGCTAATTTCTGGAGGGCATCAGAACTCTGGGGCACCACACTTCAATCTCCGTAAGTCATGAGATGAAGCTCATTTTCAGGTGGAAACCCAATGGGGGAGGAAATTATTTGCATTAACCCTCCAATCCAGAGGCTGCTCAACAAACAAATGCGGGCAATTCCACTGCACATTAACAGGACATCTCACAACTTAAAGATGCTTTCAGTTTTGTTCCTAATTTGGACAATCCACTAGACCCTGAGGTTAGTAAATTAAAAAAAAAAGGCAATTAAGTTTTTGGTAAACTTAGTCTGGGCCTGTGGAAAGTTCTTGGTGCACATAGCTGGGGGAAGCTTTCAAGGTAAGAAAGAGACACAAGGCCCTGGTACCGCCCATAGATTAATAAAATTAAAACGTTAGGCAATTTGCTTTGCACATAGCTGTGTGGAGAAATGCTTACAAGCCAGTGAACAAAATAAAGTGAACTGTGTTACTAAAGGGAGTTCTACAGAGCTGTGTGACTAGAAACCAAAATCTACCAGTATGGCATTGCATGGTATATAGCATATTAGGGAATTTTGTTTCTCAAGGTGTTTGAGGTGGGGTCTCCTGCAGATTTTTGAATGTCAGGCTGTTGTAGTCTGGGAGATGTGGCCTCTGTCCAGTAACAATCCCTGACATGCCGGGCGGCTGCTTGTTTAGGGGGTTACTGTTGCACAGTGGCCGTATGCAGTGTTTGTGTTGGTGAATGGATCTGTGTGCTAGACGCGCAGCCATCGTAGCTGGCGAGAGTGCACACACAGTCTAAGCTCGTTGTTGTGTAGGTACTGTGCTAATGTTGTAGCTGACTACATGGAACATAGGAACTGTGGGTTAAAATTACTGGTCATTATTGTACTGAGTAGGGGCATACAAGGGCTGAATGGTATTTCCCAAATAAAAATACCACAAAATTGGGGCTCCTTCAGGATACCTTCACCAGTAGGGTCTATTTGTTTTGGGGAATATTGGCTTCCATCTGTATTCTCCTTTCCCTTTGGGTGTTCAGATCAAACGTTTTAGGACTTGCACAACCATGACTGTTGCTGAATTTGCACTTGCCCCAATTCATTGCAGTGAACTTCGTTGTGTTTTTGTACTTGACCTTCAAAGAAAATTTACTTACCTTGGACAGGAGCAATAGGATTTGCTGCCCATCCTTCGCCCTCAGGACAAGACTGAAAATATGCTGTGTTGTGTATTTTTCCTTTCCCGGTGAACAAAACTAAATATATAAAGATCAGGTTCTGACTGGCGTCCTTGTCCATGAGTTCTAAAAAGTATCCTAAAATGCCCACAGTTTGTTCTCTGAGGTTGGAGACCTACATGGATGGGGGGGCTGACAACCACACTATCAAATGGCTAACCCACAAAGCAATTTTACTTAATAAGTCTCTGATTGGCAGTGGAATCTCAGCCTCTTTGATTGACCATATTAAAAAAAAGATAGAAAACAGCCCCTCTTCCTGAAAAGCAAGCAATGGGGCCGGGGGGGAGTGTCGATGGCAAGCTGGGCCACCTTGACAAGGTCCCCCCCATAGACCCAGATTAAAATAAAAAATAAATAAAAACTTTTAAGGGACTTACTTTACAGGATTGGTTCCCGGTGTCTGTCTTGGCTGTTGTAGGGGGTCTGGAGTCATGAGGTGACAGTGGAAATGGTACAGATTGTGATGCTGGTGTGGTGGCTTAAGATGAAAAATTATGACAAAGGTTCACTCACCGCTCAGGAGGGGTGCTGGGCAGTTGGCATGCTGAGAGGTGTCCACAAGTCGCCAGCAGACATGGCAATGTGCTTGGCTGCCCTGGTGTCCTTGTTGGGAAAGGATGGTAGATGGTGATTAATTTCAACCCTTGTTGTGTCGACGTCTCTACATTGTATCCAGTTTACATGTATGTTGTGGGTAGCCTAGTGCTTGTGTGTGTATATATACTAACCAGTTTAATAATTGTCAAAATAACATACATCTTGTAACTGGATTTCATCAAATTAAATTTGTTGTGGAGTGCTTTGTGGTCTTTAATCTCAGTGCCTCATTTTGGATGTTGAGTCATTCATCATCTTCAACACCTGGGCTACTTTTATCTGTCTCATGTCTGGAGGATGAGTCATTCCTCTTCATCGTCAAGATATCCTGAGCTACTTTTATCTGTCTTGTGTCTGGATGTTGAGTCATTCATCATCTTCAGCATACCCTGCGCTACTGTTTGATATCAGGTGGCACATGTGGCCTTCTGCCTTCTGGGGATCCAACAGAACCACAGCCTGATTTCAATTATTGTGAGCATATTGTTAAGTTTACACATAAAACAAGAGAAGCCCAGCAAACAACTAATACTCCACTTCTTTGATTCTTCAGGAAAACCAGCAGCATCGCTATCTTGTCAATAGCCATGTCTTGAAGAATAAGACCAAGATCTCCATCATCACCCCGTTCATCTACCCCAAAGAAGAGATACCATCAGAGTTACAGAAAGGACTGAGAGCTGGAGCCTGAATTTAAATGATGGCTGCAGAAGAGCAATAGGGGTGAGGAATATGCATTTTGTGTGTGAATATATTACAAAACTGTAGTGCATGGCAATACATAGCCTTTCACTGAATCTCAGGTGTTAGGAAGAAATACAAAATTACTGTGCAGAACTGGGAAATGTGCACTGTTAAAAAATATTTGTTTTTCATTTCAGCCCCTGCAACAAGGATGTGAAGACAACCACCAGAGGGAAGAATGACCTACGTGACTGGTGGGAGAAAAACACGAGAAACTTCTTGCTTCTGTATCCAGAAACAGAAGTATGAGCATTTTCTTTGCAAGATCACTGGATACAGATGTGGCATCTGCTGAATTGCTCTGGGCATCACCTGTTCAGAACACCAGCTACCATTTGCCCTGGCAAACCATAGGCAGTATTCAGGAAAAAAATCACAAAGTGCAGCTCAAAAGTTTGCACTGTGCTTGTCATTGTGCAGGGTGCAAAGGAAGCTATTCACAGCTGGATAGCGCATATCGCTATCTGACTGTGAATAGGGGCCAGGGGGAGTCAGTACTAACCCTTGTAGTGCTGCCCCAAGCTGAAGTCAGGAATACCATCTAGGAATGCATAGTGCTTCAGTGCTGTAGTGCAATTCACAAAGCCTGCCATGCAAATGAGCCCATTGGGCATGCAAGAAGCTATGGGCCATTTGCATGCCCATTATGGGCCCATTTGCATAGGCTGTGGGAGACTTAGCACTGACCCTTCCAGCTCATAGCTGACACACAGTTTCCATCCATGGTGGCCAGTGTCACCACCACCCCAAGCCAACTGCTGTTCCTGAAGATAAAAGGAAAAAACAGGCAGTCCAGTGGAACCTCCCCTTCCCTGTATCCGATCCTCATCCCTGTAGAAAAAAGTAAGATATTTCGGTAGTATAGTGGCCCTCCCTGGTCCCCTATCACCCTTTTCCATACTGTAGTGTCCCACCCCTCACCCTGGTCCCAGGTCATTGTCCATGTAATAAAAAGAAATGTATTTTTCTGGAGTGTAGTGGCCCTCCCAGGTCCCTGATCACCATCCATGTAAGAAAACAAAAGATAGCTGTTCTGTAGTGTAGTGTCCCTTCCCAGTCCCTGATCGCTGTCACAGCAAGATGCCCCTTGGAGCATGTGTTCCCACCTCCCTGTGCTCTGATTGCCTTCCCCATTGTAACAAAAATGATGGCCGTGTAAGCAAGTGTTCCCTCTCCCCTCCCAGTGTTCTGATCCTCATCCCCATTGTAATAAACATGATGCCCCTTTAGGCAAGTGTTCCTTCCCCCTCCCAGTGCTCTGATCCCTGTCCCCATTGTAATAAACATGATGCCACTTTAGGCAGGGTTCACTCCCCCCTCCCAGTGCTCTAATTCCTGTTCCCACTGTAATAAACATGATGCCCTTTTAAGCAAGTGCTCCCTATCCCCTCTCGGTGCTCTGATCCCAGTCCCCATTGTAACAAGCATTTGTCAATACTGAATGTTGATTGCTTTGGTCCGTTGAGGTCGTTCAGTGCCCGTCTGTTACGTGCTCGTTTTGTTTGTCCCAGTGCTGCAGGCTGTCCTTTTGTACTGGGCTCCTGCCTGCGTTGGCACCTTTTTCTGCCTACAAAAAAATCCACAGCTGTCCCGACAGAGCTCCGTTGAGGTGGCTCACTCCCCCCCCCCCCCACTCTCATTCTGTTTCTCCTGGTGCTGCAGGCTGCCCTTTTGTATTGGGCTCTTGCCTCTGTTGGTGGCTTTTTCTGCCCACAAAGAAATTTGCAGCAATCCCGACACAGCTCCATTGAGCTCGCTCAGTCCCCCTCTCTCACTTGCTTGTCATGTTTCTCCCGGCACTGCAGGCTACCCTTTCATAGTGGCCTCCTGCCTGTGTTGCCACCTTTTTGTGCCCACAAAGAAATCCGCAGCTGTCCTGACAGAGCTCCATTGAGGTCGCTCTCTCTCACTCGCTCATTCTGTTTCTCCCACCGTTGCAGGCTGCCCATTTGTACTGGGCCCCTGCATGCATTGCTGCCTTTTTCTGCCCTCAAAGAAATCCGCAGCAGTCACAACACAGCTCCGTTGAGCTCACTCACTCCCCCTCTCTCACTCGCTCGTTCTGTGTCTCCCGGCGCTGCAGACTGCCCTTTTATATTGGGCTCCTGCCTGTGTTGGTGCCTTTTCCTGCCCAACAAAGAAATCTGCAGCAGTCCCGATAGAGCTCAGTTGAGCTCGGTCACTCCCTCGTCTCACTCGCTCGATCCTAATCTGTCCCAAACACTGATTTCTGACAGCGACTGCGGTATTCTGTGTCGGAAGTGCAAAAACACATTTTGGCCAGGATGTGAAAAACAACAGCTGTACTGTTCATAAGAAGGTGCAGGAAAATGGCAATGCTGAAAATCTGGAATGAAAATCTTGCAAATTTGCAGTTACTAGCATGCGTGGAAACTGCGCAACGTACGCTCATAACACACTCATTTTATGGACTTTCATCATTAAATTTTCAACATAGACATTTAAGGGCCTCTGCTCATGAACAGTGTCACTGTGATTTTCGTCATGCATCCTGAACACTGATTTCCCACAGCGACCGTGCTATTGTGCGCCGGAAGTGCGAAAACACATTTCGGCCAGGATGTGAAAAATGACAGCTGTACAGTTCATAAGAAAGTGCAGAAAAATGGCAATGTTGAAAATCTGGAGTGAAAATATTGCAAATTCGCCAAGTTACGAGTGTGCGTAGCAACTGCGCAACGCACGCTCATAAAACAGTCATTTTTTGATTTTTCCTACCAAATTGGCACATACACTTTTTGAGAGCCCACCTCATGAACACTGGCATCGCTATTTCGTTACTCAGTCCTGAAAGGTGAGTTCACACAGTGACCGCAAAATCACCTTTCGGAACCAAATAACGCCATGACAGTGGCTGAATTCATGAGGAGGGGTCCCAAAACCCCATGCTGAAAATTTGGTTCCAAAATTCCAAATAATGCCTGAGAAATGCATCAAAGTTGAAAAAACCCTATTTATCCGATTATACAGCTTACCGGCATTTCTTTGGTTCGCGGTCGGCTTTGAAGAGTGCAGACGTGTTCCTGGTCCACCGAAGATCATTGCGCCAGACTCCGGAGGTAAGTATGGGGTGAGGGGGGTGTAGGGAGATTGGGCACGCAGTAGGTGGGTGCAGGTTGTGGGAGGGGCAGGGAGACCCTGGGGAGACCTTTTCTTATGAGTTAAAAAAAAAGACATCGAGGACTTTTTTTTTTTTACAGGCATTTGGCACACTGGGTGGGCTCCCAGCATGCCAACCACTGTTGGGGGTCAGCTGTAGCCAACAAGGATTGGGCACCCCGTCGGCACAAAAGTGGGGGCAAGAGCTGAGGGATTGGGCACCCCTCGCACAACTGTCACGCTACTCTTTGGGGGACTTATGCGTCACGGGAGTGGGCTCCCCGTCCAGCAAGTCAACTAGCACTGGGAATGGAAGCTGACGGGATTGGGCCCCATCCGCAAAAACATGCTGCTGTGGGGAGGGACACGTGCTGCAGGGGGATTGGGCACCCCTCAGCACTGGGGCTCACGCAATATTGTTTGTGAACATGGCGGCGGCAAGCGCTGCCATGTTCACAAACAACTGCACCAACGTTCCACCCAGCAATGACGGGTCACTCCCTCGTTGCAGCGGTTCCGCTGTCACTGCAATGACAAGGCGGCCCCTGATTGTAGCAGCTGAAATGTTTCAAGGTGGTGGCATGCTGGCTGAACTAATGTCAGCAGCAATGTGCCACCTCATTGGGGAAAGTTGACCAAGCCTTTAAAGGCTGAGGGGGCACTGGCCACAACAGTGCTGCACCTCCACAATCTGCTTCTGGCAAACAGCCACAATATGTTTCTTGCGCATGCATGCAATCAACATAAAAAAAGAATAATGCCCCTGTAGGCAAGTGTTGCCCCCCCCTCACTGCTCCAATCCCAGGCCCTGTTGTAAATTACCATTATCCCTGGTAGTCTAGTGGTTCCCCCCCACCCAGTAACAGTGTGACCCACCACCCTACTCCCTCCCCAACCTGACCCTCAGCCGGCGACCAGCACAGCCCTCAGCCTACCACCACAGCTGGCTGCCAACTGAGCTCTTACTGAGTGCATATTTCACTATCGCTATTGAGGAGCAGGTACTAGCAGCAGACAAATTCTGGTAGGTCATTCACCAGGTAACCTTAAGACACAATCTACCTAGGTAGGGTGTTACCAATGCTACCATAGAGATAAGGGTGGCAGTAACCAGTATTATACAGAATAAACATTATTAGCAGACCAGCGATTTGGCAGAAACATTGTTTTTTGCTCAGTATTTACAAATGAAGAGGGGGACTGGAGGTACCTAAAACAAACAGTAGAAACACTCTGGATACAGAAGTTGATACCAGCCCATTTACAGAAGAAAGGGTTATGAAAGAACTCTTAAAACTGAAGGTGGACAAAACAATGGGGCCTGATGGGATTCATCCCAGAATTCTAAAAGAACTAAGGGTAGAACTAGTGACACCACTGGCTACCCTCTTTAACAAATCATGGGAGGATGGGGTGGTACCCGAGGACTGGAGGAGGGCAGATGTGATTCCCCTTCACAAAAGTGGGAGCAAGGCAGAAGCAGGAAACTACAGACCTGTTAATTTAACCTCAGTGATAGGAAAATGATGGAATCACTTCTGAAGGAAAGAATTGTCAGGTATCTAGAAGCCAGAGGGCACAGGACCCAGGCAGCACGGATTCACAGCGGGAAGGTCATACCAGACTAATCTGATAGATTTCTTTGACTGGGTGACCAAAGTAGTAGATCAGGAGGGGCTGTGGACATGGCCTACCTAGACTTTAGCAAGGCATTTGACACAGTCCCACACAAAAGATTAATATACAAGTTAGCCAGCCTGGGAGTGGGTCCCAAGATGACAGCCTGGGTAAAGAATTGGCTGGAGAATAGGACACAGAGGTAATAGTAAATGGAGTCCACTCAGAAGAAGGGGTTACTAGTGGGGTACGCAGGGCTCAGTATTAGGATTGGTCCTCTTCAATGTCTTTATAGCTACATTGCAGAGGGACTGAAGAAAAAGTATGTCTCTTTGCAGATGACACAAAGATCTGCAACAGAGTTGATGCACGAGGTGAGGTGGGGTGGAAAAGATGAGAAGGACTTGGCAAGGTTAGAGGAATGGTCAAATGTATGGCAGCTTTAGATTCAATGCTAAGAAGTGCAGAGTAATGCACCTGGGAAACAAAAACCCAGGGGAAGAGTACACAATGGGGGGTGAGATACTAACAACAACAAAAATGGAAAGGGACCTGGGGGTAGTCATATCAGATGACCTAAAGGTGGGCAAGCAATGTGAGAGGGCAGCAAGGAGGGCTGGGGGATACTGGGATGCACTGGGAGAGGCATCACCAGTATAAAACAGGAAGTTATTATCCCTCTGTACAGACAGCTGGTCAGACCCCATCTGGAGTACTGCGTGCAGTTCTGGAGACCCAATCTCCGCAAAGACATAGACAGGATGGAAGCTGTCCAGAGGAGGGCAACTAAAATGGTGCAGGGTCTGCACCAGAAGACATATGAAGAGAGACTAAAGGAGCTTAATATGTATAGCCTCGAGGAAAGGAGGGAGAGGGGACATGATAGAAACTTTCAAGTACCTCAAGGGAATCAACAAAGTCCAAGAGGGTAGCATCTTTCAAAAAAGAGGTGTGCAAGAACAAAGGGCACAATTTGAAGACAGAGGGGGCGCTCAGAGGTAATTTAGGAAGTATTTTTTCAAAGAGGGGTTGTGGATGCATGGAACGGCCTTCCGGAGGAGGTTGTGGAGTCAAAAACAGTGGTGGAATTCAAGCATGCATGGGACAGTCATAAGGCCATTCTAGGGGTTGGGGGTAGGAAGAAGTAGGCTGCTGGTTAACTAGGATCTGCAGCTTATCCAGTAGGTATGGAAATGGGCAGACTGGGTGGGCCAAGCTGTCCTTATCTGCTGTTAAATTCTATGTTTCTATGTTAACTCTTGTTGCAGAACTGACATGAAGTGCCGGGCTAGGCTCAGCCAATAAAACATTTTGAAACAGAAGTAACAGTGCCGTCCACCTACCAGGCAAGACAAGCCTGCAGCACATAACAATGTAAAGCTGTAACATTTGGATGCAGACAGTGGAGAGCTCACAAACAACAGTCCTAGTACAGTAGCCCCTCACTGTAACGAACGAGTTAGGAATCACAATGATCATTTGTTATAGCAACTCATTTGTTACGTCGAGGGACACTGCTTTATTTAGTGAGCTGAACAGTCAGAGGCTCACTGCTCTCTCAACTGACACCTCCACCCAACACACACACATACTGTATTCTGTCACCCTTTCCTGCTGCTCCATTATTACTGTATGTGGCTTCTTTTAGACAGTTTAGTTGAAAAGAATAAAAAGTAAAATTGCAGGCAGCTCTGTTAGTGACTGCAAATGGGGCTCTCACTACAGCCGTAACTCATTATGCCTCGCCATGTGCATAACTCCGATGACATCTCTCTCTCAGCTGTCCCCCCCCCCACTCTCTTTCTCCAAATGCTTCCTTCTTTAAACAGTTTATTTATATGACTCACATTATGCGGGTCGCTCCAATTCCTTCTCTCTCTTTCTCTCTCTCTCTCTCTCGTTCTGTCTCTCTCTTTTACTACTCTCAGCTGCACCCCTCTCTAAATGTTCCTTCAACTGATGCTATAGTTGCAAGTTGAGCAGAGTTAGGGAACTGAAGAAGTGGCTAATAGAATAAATTCCATCAGGTACAAGATTGAGTGACTGGGAGGGAGTGTACAGTCAAGATGGAGTGGCAGTGGGGGTAAAGGATCAAAGTTGGGGAAGATAAATGAAGCATTGATGCTTTTTACAGGAGCAGCTGTTTAAGTTGGTAGCCATAGCTTAAATTTCACTATAGTGAGGTTCGTTATAGCGGGGGGTTACTGTATGTGTCCTTTAGAACTGAGTCTAACTAGTGAAACACGTGTTCAAACTGTGGAGGCAGAACAGGGGTCCAGGTGGAACACAGATTTAAGACATAAAGCCAAACAGATGAGTTGACACTGATCAAATGGCAAATAAGGAATCCACCGATCAGTCTCCTTGATTAATGTTGGGGGTCCTCAGACTGAATATACAGACTAAATTCTTCCCAGCAGACATAATCACTCAGTTACAAATCTTGCAGTCTTGTGGTAGACTGCTCGGTCTTAACCAGTCACCATGGTTCCACACCACCACCCTAATTAGTGCCAGATGAGAAAGCATGGTCCACTATAGTAGCCAGCAGAAAACATGATACTAGATGTTAACAAGTGGGAATCAGGTTTGTGGAATGCTTCAATAACATAGAGATAAAAGAGAGCAGCTGATGCTTTGGAGAATGCCCTGGTCATAAAACAGCAGGTGTCAGGTTTCTTGAAGCAGGATCTAGCTGAAGTCTCTTTGTTGCAGAATCACATAGTCTTTATATATATATATATATATATATATATATATATATATATGTATACATATATATATATAGAGAGAGAGAGAGAGAGAACGAGAGAGTAGGCTGTTTAGTGTTAAATCCTAATTTTTGCACCTTAATAACTTTGGCGTTGCTTAATTAAATAGTCCAACATTTGGCATGTGCAGTCAGGCTGGCAGAGTCTCAAGACACAAGACACAAAAGGTTTTGTGATTGGCATCATGTTCAGTTTTTCAGATATGGAACACTAAAAAAAAAGCAAAAAAATAGTGTTTCGTTTACCAATACTTAATATGATTTTTGTAGGGTTTTTTTTTTGTTTTTTTTTTTTGCTCTCAAGCTCAGCCTAGATGGTACAGAATTTTTTAATGAAATTGTCAGGGTAGAAGTGGCCTGTACCAACGTAGTGCCTTTTGAAGATTTCATGAAACACTATTATACAGTTCCAGAGGTATAGGCAGGGCTTCAGATCCTTTTTTTTGGGATGGAAGTCAAATACTTCCATGGGTTGAAGTTTGGAAGTCATTTCAGTTTTACTGGAGTCAAAATACTTCCAGCTATCAATTTTTGGAAGTCAAAATAATTCCAGTGTAAAAATTTTGGAAGTCAAAATACTCCACGTCCCATAGTTTTTGAATTTGTAGGCCTTCTGAATACCTCACTGCAATCCCATCCATGGCACATCCACAGAAATACATTTCTGAATGAGTCTAGGAAAGGAAAATGCACACAGTAAATCAGTTACTAACAGTATATGTTTATTTCATGAATTGTTCTTACAGTTCCAAGAACCTCCATCAATCTTGTGTTAGGTTGCTTGTAGTCAGATGCCTGCTACATTAACATACAGTCCACTCCGTCCTCATTCCTTATAGCCAGCTCACCTAAACATTCAGATCCTATGCACTATACACACACACACTTCCCCCCATGCCCTGTGCAATATAACACAGTATGTGGAGCCACCTAAGATCACAAGGGCCCCCCTGGACACACCAGCCATCTTGCAGCCTTTCAACCTGTTGACCCTGCCCCACACACACATGTATATAAACATACTTCCCAAAGTGCAGCCAAGTATGGCATGCTTTGGTAACATTTTGTAAGCCTACAAAAACCTTTCACCACCAGTTTGAGGCACCAACATGGTCAGGTCCCCATATCTGGACCCTCACCCCAGAGTGTCATGGCCAGCTCATACGACATACCTGCCCCCACCAACATAATCAGCTCCCCACACATATGCCTGGTCCCTTTCACTGCCAACATGGTTAGTTCCCCACACATACACCCAGCTTCTCCTACAATAGCCACCATCCCCAACCAAGACACACACAACCTGCTCCCCAAACCCAGACACAGTCCACTCCACCCTCATTCCTCATAGTCAACTCAACTAAACAGTCAGGTCCTGTGCACCATACACACACACACACACACACACACACACACGATGCATACACACACACACACACACACACACACAACACAACACACACACACACATGTGTCCCCCCATACCCTGTGCAATACTGCACAGTATGTGGAGCTGCATAAGATCACAAGGGCCCCCCTGGACACACCAGCCATCTTATAGCCTTTCAAGTATGGCATGCTTTGGTAGCATTTTGTAAGTTAAAAATTACCTTATTACACCACCAGTTTAAAGCACCAACATGCCAGCCCAACTATACAATGGCTGTTCCCCTCACTTATCCATGCCACATACAGTAGAAAAGGATTGTGTCTTTCCTGGCTCTCTAATAAGTAAAAAAAAAACTTACTTTCTGTTCAAGTGATGAGTCTAAGTCTAGCAATGGACAAAACAGCAGGCTTCTTGCTTCTTTTCTTTGTAAGAGTAAACTGATATTACACACTGGTCTACTAACCAACACTTATCTAGACTACAGAGCTATCTCAAGGTAGGTTGTAAATCTTTCTTTTGAGCTGGAGACTGTCACAGAGAACATATTTTTTCT
Organism: Neoceratodus forsteri; assembly: GCA_016271365.2. NCBI lineage: Eukaryota > Metazoa > Chordata > Ceratodontiformes > Ceratodontidae > Neoceratodus > Neoceratodus forsteri. The sequence goes on along the minus strand of CM057450.1, from coordinate 551,365,971 downwards.
TGCTAAACTTGATTAGCAGCCCGATTGCAAATGTTAGCTCACTTTAACCCATTCCCATCACATCTGAATTAGATAAATGTAACTACAAAGGCAGCTTCAAAAGTGTCTCTTTGTTAGGTGTGGAGACTTAAATTAAAAAAAAAAGACATCCACAGGAGAAAAGAAAACAGACGTCAGCCTTTAACAGGGTTATTACATGAGGACGTCAATTACTTCCAGGAGTCTATTTTGGATGTTTTTCACATACTTCTAGACTTGAAATACATCTAAAATGCAGTTATCTGAAGTCCTGAGTAAAAGGCTTTTTTGGCAACCATCAAGTTTGACCAGTAAAAAACAAACACTGATTGTGAGAGCTTATTTTCATGATTTACTTGTCGTGACAAATGATTAACTTGTCATGAGAAAAAAAAGAGCATTGCAGTCACCAACTTGTTTGTTTTTTACTCAAAAACATTGAAAATACATAAAAATTATGTGTTTTCAAAAAACAAACACCTGAACCTAAGTAAACAGGCCCATTTAGCCATATTCTGGTGTTTGAGTTTTGAAAATTGCCCTCAAAATAATGTTTCTGGGCACTCAAAAGCCCTGGGTGCCCAGCTTAGTGACAGGTGCCGTTCACCCATGTTCTCAGTATAAGAACAGTGAGACTTTTTTGAAGTGTGAAGCCACAGCTGGAGTCACACTGCCGGCTTCAGTTACAGCAGTGAGCCAGTGATCTCCTGCTCTTTCTCTCTCTCTCTCTCTTCTATCTGTCTGTCTACCTATGTAGCTATAAGTAGCAGACCAGGGTGCCAACCCCTGGTATCACTTCTTTCTCCCCCCTCCCCTCCAGGTCACCTGCCCCATCCCATGTTTAATTTTTTCTTTACTAAGTGGACCAGGGTGCCCACCCTGGTATTGCTTCTGTTCACCCCCTCTCCTCTAGGTTGCCTACCCCTTTTTCCATTATGTACATGGCAGCATCAGTACTGGAAAGTCCACTGAGTAAAGAAAACTGTCCCTCAATTTTTTTTTTAATGTGCAAAAAAGAAAATGGTCCCTCACCAATCTGACCCCCCACATATGCACACACCACACACACACACACAACCCCGATCTTCCACTCAGCACCCACTACCCCACACATCCCCACAAACCATTACTGTCCTGAATGTGTCCTGTGATGTACATCAGCTCTCTGATCGAAGACACATCTTGCTGCTGGGACCTGCGACTGCAATATGAGAAAATTAGGTGAGTCCGACTTAATGTTATTTCATCAGGGTTTGAACTTTTATTCATAACTTTGTCATTTTTTTAATATGTTTACATCAAATTTTCAACATGGATGGTCTTTTTGGGACCCCACCTTATGACCAAGGGCAGTGAAATTATTCAAATCTGGCCAGAAAAATGCTTTTGCGGTTGCTTTGCAAAATCATGTGTTTGGTGGGATTTGAACATTTTTACCACCCTTGTTCATGAGGTGGGGTCATAAGAGGACTATGTTGAAACTTTGGGGTCAAAATATTAAAAAACAACAAAGGTATGTGCGTACATTGACATTTTTCTATATTTGCTCATAACTTTGGTAATTTTCAGTATGTTGACCCCAAATTTTAAACATAACCATTCTTTCACACCACTTCACACCACCCCATGTATGTATCAGCTGCCATTTTTAAATCCTGGCCAAAATGCATTTTCACACCTGTGGCATGAAATGATGTTTTGATGGGGATTTGAAAATTTTCACCTACCAGATTCATGAGATGGGGTCATAAGAAGGCTATGCTTAAAATCTGGTGCATAAATATGGTAAAATGACCAAGTTATGAGTGAACACTGCCATATTTCAATATTTACTCATAACGGGCCTGATTCAGGATGGGGCATAGGGTATGCATGAAATGTGCATACCCCGCTCACAGAGCTGCACACCCGCAGACAGGTGCGCCAGTACCGGCATTCACAAATGCCAGCCATCTGTCTGCAGCCCCACACCCCCCAGTGTGCAGGTCCGTGCAAGGTGGGCATGGGCAGAGTCACAGACCCAGCCGGGCATCTAATCGGATGCCCAGAATGGGTCCGCCAGTGGATCCCTTGCACAGTGGGGCACGCATTAGCAGTGTGCCCCACAGATGTCTGAGGGCTGGCGGCTGTGGCAGACACAGGGGTGCAATGCTGTCGGCCCTCACCATTGGCACCAATGTGGTGCCCTGTGACAGAGGGGAGTGGGGGCATGCCTGCCGACAGTGGGTGGAGAGACACATCCTCTGGTAGTGGGGAGGGGTTCTGACATGTGGTGTCACTGGTGTGGGTGAGTGGCAGCCATGCCCAGTGCTCCTGTGAGGGGTGAGGGTGTTGGGGGGGTGTGGCACACACCACTGCATGCGGGGGTGGGTGTGTGGGTGGCGTCAGGTGGTCATGACCTGTGGTCCTGGTGCTTTGGTGGGCTGCTTGCCTAGTCCTGCGGGGTGTGCACAGGGTGCATAGGGGGTCTACAGCTGGGTCTCCCTGGCATACCCTGTGACCTCCTACTCACCCCCGCGGGCAGCACTAAGCACCTTAGTGCACAGCTCATAGTGCCGGCCTGCCCCTCACCTGCCCCAGCGCATTGCTTATTGCATGGCCAGGAGATTGGGTGCATATTTCCTGCATGCTCCCCCTTCATGCATCCCGCATAGGGGGCACAGGTGGTGTAGGGTGGCTACTCACCCCTGATACGTGCACATAGCCACTCTGCACCATTTATGCATAGGGCCCAACTTGACTAATTTTCAATATTTTGACTCCAAACTTTTGACATAGCCATTCCTTCACACCACCTCATAAACATGACAGGTGTCATTTTCTAAATCCTGGACAAGATGTGTTTTTGCACTTCTTGTGTGAAATGATGTTTTGGCCAATATACTATAAATGGCACAGGTCATGTTTATAAGAAGAGTCATAAAATGACTATCTTGCAAATCTAGGGACAATAAAAAAAAAATTCTGATTATTAAGAAACTTGGTGTGTAGTGGCAGTCCTGAACCCAGCGGGTAGTGCTTCATGATCCCGTGTCAGTGAGCTGAGTTTTGGGGGCAAACTCAATGACCCAGCTGAATTGGGCAAGGATGGGAGATGGCACTGTTATATGACAACACCCCCCCCAACCAGGGAATGAAAGGTGCAGGGTTGTCTACACAGGCCCAGATACAATATAGTAAAGACCACTCTTCTCTTGGCATACAGCCCTGCATCTGCACCCATAGGTGGCAGCGGGACCTGTGCTTTGGCTGAAAGATGGACTCTATGCCCTGTGTGTCTGTATGTGTGGCCACGTGGAAATGCAGGGAACAGATTTCCCTATGCTTCCACAACCCACCAGACAGCCTCATGAATTCTTGACATCCATCACTGCACGGAAGTACAGAACCCACAAGGGTCTGCATGTCCATAGGTGGATGGAGTCTTCCCTTGGTGCAGGTCACAGAGGGCCCTGCACATATGCATGTGTTTCTGCAGGTCCCGATGGGACATGTGTGAATGAGGATACAATTTCACTATCTCAAAATAAGAAGAAGGAAATTCTTTCAAAAAAAAATGCATTATTACACCTGTTAAGGTTCAAGTTAATGCCACAAAACTAGGGAAATGTGTCCTTAAGGTTTCCAACCATAACACTCCACACCCCAAGCTGCAAAAGTAAAAATCATTAGGGTTTTGGGTCTCTACAGTCTTGATGAATCAGTGGTGGAGTCTTTCTTGAGGTTGTCAGCTTTAATACCCACCCTGTTCTCTGAGCAAACAACATCAGACATGATCTCCTTTCTTCACGCAGGGCCCACAGAGCCCTGCATGAAGAAAGCTACAGCAGATTGTGCTGGCAACATGTGCCAAGACATGCTTCTCTACCTTTGAAGAGTGTAACACTATGAGGTACTGGCTTGGAGTTGCACCTTTTGCTTCAGACTGGAGGCTATGGGCTGAGAGAGGGGCAAGCATTAGGACTGACAAGTTCAAGGAAAACCCACCACTGATCTGCCAGGACTCTGGAGACCCGAAACCCTAATGTTTTTTCCTCTTGCTGCTTAGGGCAATGGGGGGAGGGGGCGGAGGGAGTTAGGGTTGAAAACTCTAATGCCACATTTCACTACTTTTGTTGCATTAACTTGAACCCTAAATGGTGCATTAACATAGCTTTTTGCAAAGCATATTATAGGGGTGCAGTAGTGTCCCTATTGTTAAATTTGAGTAGCATGTTTATTGTTAAACTTCATATTTTGCGCAGTAATATTTTTGGCTCTCTTTGAGAAACTGAGCTGAAATTTTGTATCCGTTGCCTAGGAGGCAAGGTCTAGACGTGCGACAATTCTTTTGATGGCAGCTTGTGCAGTTCCTGAGATCCACGTGTCATTTTTGGAAAAAAACAAAACAACTTTTTTCCTATACTTACATTGTTTTTTGTTTGTTTTTTTTTTCTCTTGCCTACAGCCTACATGGAAATGATTTTTTTGCCCCATACTTGCAGGTCACGTGTGTCATGTCCCAGGGTAGTGCCTTTGACAGGAATGGTGAAAAAATATCAAAAGGTTCCAGAGTTATTAGGCTTTAAATTTTAGTGTTTTCCAACTTGGGCATGCACAGTAGGGTTTTTCAGACAACAATCTGGGGTGAAAGTAAAAATCTGATGCCACAAATGCTGGTTTTTGGTTTCACACCACTGAATTGGCAGGGCATCAGACATTTCTGGTGCTGTGCCAACCGCCATCTTGTTGATCTTTTCCACGAACCAACAAACACAGAAAATGCATACAAATGCCAGGATTTTAAAAAACAAACATCAGAACATAGCTAAATGGGACCTGTTTAGTTACATTCTGGTGTTTGTTTTTAAAAAACTTTGCCATAAATACATTACCTGAGCACCCAAAATCCAGGGTGCCCAGCTTAACAAGAGAGACCCTTGACCAGCATTCTCTGTATGAGAACAGCGGAACTTTCTTGACATCTGTAGCGCCAGACGGAGGCTTGTGTGTCAGCATCGAGTCGAGGATCAAGATCAAGGATTGGCTGTAGTGTGTGCTGTGAGCCCCATTTCCCTGGTATTTGGTGGCATCCCCCCACTCCATTGCCATCTGTGTTATTGTTGCCCTGCCGATCATCCCTATTCATGTATTTTCCCTGGTGTCTAGTGGCACCTCTCACCCACCCATTGTGGTCCCCAGTAAAGCAGTACATGCATTCTCTAGTGTCTAATGTCACCCTCCCACCCATCAATCACAATCCCGATTGCCCTGGTGTCTGGTGGCACCTCCCACCCAGTGATTACCGCCCCCATTATAAAAGTTTAAAAGCACCCATTTATTGCTGAGAGTACAGCTTTCCTTGCATCCTCTGACTCTTTGTTTTAGCCTGCAGCCCAGCTGGGTAACCAAGACCTTGTGTGTCGGGAACTGGAAATTGAGGACCCAGATGAACTATAGTGGATTTCACCTAAAGATTGCAAATCTGGCTTTTAAATAGAAGGGACTCAGACATCCAGCTTGATGAGCACTTAGCTGGCTAGAGCGAGGACTGTCAGAAAATATCACAGATAGACTGACAAGGACACTGCATTTGCTCCAGAAACAGCGTAAATTTTACAGTCATACAAGATGCTAGACGTAACAGTTGAATGCAGTGCATGACTCCTACAACAACAAATGTGAAAATTATATAAACAAGAAATCTGTTCAGCTGAATTTTGAACAATGGAGGAAACAGAGGTCAAGTGGAAAGGTGAAGAAACCTATGCTGTTAACAACGAGAACAAGCACACAGGAAGGACTGGGAAATTATATGTAAATTATTAAACTTGACTTTCATCCCAGAAACTATATTATTCTTTCAATTCTGATTATGAAATGAGCTTTTTTTTTTTGTATTATCTTTTTACCTCCTCTTACGTGCACCACTTCAGCCTCTCCTTCAGGCTTTACCAGTGCTGGCTCTGGTCCATCTGTCTTCCCATCCTCCAGTCCCATATAGCAGCTGGCCCCAGGGTAACCCAGAGTAACCCTTCTCCGGATGGGTCCCTCTCCTCCAAGGGGGAATGCACCAGCCCAGGGGGGGCAAGTCAGTGCTACACTTGGCCCCAGGGTGGTGCTGGGATGGAGGACTCAGCAGGGACATGAACAGCACCAGAGAGCCGGGCAGCCATCATCTGGCTTAAAGTGGGGTGGTATTTCTGCTTTTCTGGTGCATCCCGATGTGCATCTTTTGTGCTCCTGGTCTCCACCAGGGGCTGCCACAGCATGACATCAACCCCACTACCCACCCCAGGAGAGGAGAGGAGAGGAGAGCAGTCCCATGGATGCTTGATTGTTTCCTCCTCCCCTGCCAGCTCCCGGCATCCCAAGTCCATTCCCGAACCTGGGTCGCCGTCGTGGGTCGAGGTAAGGCACCAGCGCCTCAACCCTCTACGCGACCAGGCCAGCATGAAATGAGCTTTAGCAAGATCACATAAGCACATTATACAAACATGTGAACATATGAAATTGCCAGCAAAATTAAACCATTTGGTCTATCTAGTCTGCTCAAATGTGCAGCTAGCACCCCTAGTATGCAGCTGCCCCACCCCTTACCCCTTTCCCAGATTCCCTTCCCCTCATCCTGTCCCATCCTTTATTGAAACTACCTACCGTCTTACATGATACCAATTCTTCTGGCAGAGCATTCCATTCAGTCACCATCCTCTCCATGAAATAGTTCCTCCTCAATTCCCTCATATACCTACCCCCCTCCAGTCTAAGGCCACGTCCTCTCATGTCCCTCCACTTTCTAAGCTTGACCGGCTCCTCAGTACTAGTCTTGTTTATCCCTTTTAAGTACTTGAAGGTCTCAATAATATCATCCCGATCCCTTCTGTCCTCCAGAGAATACATGTTTAGCTCTCTTAGTCAATCCTCATACTGCTTATCCTGCAATCCCTGGATCATCTTTGTTGCCCTTCTTTGCACCCCTTCTAGTAATCTCACATCTCTCTCTTCAAGTATGGGTGCCAGAACTGCACACAATACTCAAAATGTGGCCTAACCAGTGACCTATAGAGTGGCAGGATTACCTCTCTGTTCCTGGATGAGATGCCCCTCGCAATATAACCCAGCATACTATTTGCTTTCGCTGCCACCCTCCTACACCGCTCAGAATTATTCATATTACCTGTTATCACCACACCAAGACCCTTCTCCTCCTCAGTGATATTTATCTGCACCTTCCCCCACACGGTTATCCCACCTGGTGTTCTTCGCGCCAAAGTGTATTGCCTCCTGCTAATTTGGGTACCCAGGATTTGGGGTACCCAGAAAACATATTTCAGGCCATACTGACAAAACAAAAACACCCAACTCTAGCTAAATGGCTCCAATTTAGCTAGGTTCTGATGTTTTCTTTCAAAAATTCCACCACTTTTATGTATTTTCCACGTTTGTCAGTTCGTGGAAAAAATGAACACAATGGCGGTTGGCACAGCAGCAGAAATCTTTGGTGCCATGCCAATTCAGTGATGCAAAACCAAAAACCAACATTTGCGGCATCAAATTTTTACTTTCGACACAGAACATTATCTGAAAACCCCTACTGCGCATGCGTAGATCGGAAAACACTAAAATGTAAAGCCTTATAACTTGAGAACCCTTAAATATTTTTTCACCAGACCTGTCAAAGTCACTACCTTGAGACACAACACACGTCTCCTGCAGGTTTGGGGCCAAAATTCCATTACATGTAGGCTGTAGGGGAGAGCAAAACAAAAACCCATGTTAAGTATATGAAAAAAGTTAGTTTTTTACAAACAATTACACATACGGATCTTAGAATCCACCCAAGCTGCCTTTACAAAAATTTCCACACATCATGACCTTGCCCCCTAGACAACACATGCAAAATTTCATTTCATCAAAGGGAGCCAGAGATATTAATGTGCAAAATTTGAGGTTTAACATTAAACAGGCTACTCAACTCTAACTATAGGGTCGCTACCACGCTCCTATAATATATATATATATATATATATATATATTCATTGCAAAAAACTACATTAATACAGACATTATGGTTGTGGAATGCAAAGCGCACAAAGCAGGCAAATGAAAAACATTAGGGATTTGGGTCTCCAGAGTATTGGCGAATCAGTGGTGGCGTCTTACTTGGGGTTGTCAACCCTAATGCCCACCCCCTCCCCCTAGCCTGTAGCCTCTTGTCTGAAGCACAAGATATAGCTCCAACCTCATGCCTCATAGTAATACAGTATGGCCAACATAATTTGATAGAGCTTTCTTCAGGCAGGGCCCTACATGCCCTGCATGAAGACATCACATTTGACCTCATCTGATCAGGGGAGAGGGTGGGCATTAGGGTTGACAACCCCTAGTAAGACTGCACCACTGATTCACCAATGCTCTGGAAACCCAAATCCCTAATGTTTTTCATTTCCCTTCTTTGTGTGCTTTGCGTTCCACAACCCTAATGTCTGCATTAACGTAGTTTTTTGCGATGAATTTCCCTTCTTTTTCTGATAGTGGAATTTTATCCTCACTTGCACAGGTCCCAAAGGAACCTGCGCAAAATGAGATAAATCCAATATTGGAGACAGTCCTGACCCAGTGCATGGGCCCAGCAGGCCCCAGTACACATGTTAATACCTTGTGGGTGAGGTTCCCTGACCCACCACAAGGTGTGCCATCTATGCCGAAACACTGCTCCATCCCTACCCAGGCTGGGACTGATGCTGCATGCTGCAGCACCTTCTACACCAGCCTTGTCCCATTAAACTGGCTCACTGAGTTCATACCTGAACTCAGCTCACTGGCACAGTAAGGCAGCATGTTCCCCAGTGGTGCAATGGGCATCCCTGCAAACAACATTACTTAATAAATTCTTTGTTTTCTAAAAATTTGACCCAAACTTTCAACATAGTCTTCTTATGACCCTACCTCATAAACCCCGTAGGTGAAAATGTTCAAATCCCTGCAAAAATACCATTCCATGCTGCAACTGTGAAAACACTTTTCAGCCAGGATGTGAAAAATAACAGCTGTTCTGTTCATGAGGTGGTGTGAAAAAATGGCTGTGTTAAAAATTTGGAGTCTGAATTCTGAAAAGTACCAAAGTTATGGGCGTGTGTAGAAACATTTCAACGAACGCTTGTAACTTAGCCATTTTAAGGAATTTTTTCACTAAATTTCCAACACTGCCTTTTTGGGACCGCACCTCATAAACGCTGGCAGTGAAATTTTGTTATTTGGTCCCAAAAGTTGATTTTGTGCAGTGACCGTAAAAGTCATCTACCGGACCCAATTAATGAAATGACTCTGCCAGTGTTCATGAGACAGGGTCCCAAAAAGGTTATGTTGAAAATCTGGTGAAAAAAAAATCCTAAAAATGGCAAAGTTATGAACATAAGTTCAAAACACCATTGAAATACATTATACAGCACTTACCTTTATTCCTCAGTTTACTGTTCAGCATTGAAGAGAGCAGACGTGTCTCAGTCCACAGAGGCTGACAGTGTATGACCCCAGCAGGCAAGTATATGGGAAGGGGGGTGTGGGGTGGTGCGTGCTCAGTGGGAGGGGAGGGGAGGGTTTGGGGGATGGGGATGGCAGTGACAATGAGGGACCATTTTCTTTAAACAAGATTTTGGGGACTGGTGTTTTTTTTCAGCAACAGTGGAATTTAATTAATTATTTTGGGACACTGGGGTGGGCTCCCCAGTGTCCTACATTGCTGTGGGGGATTTGTAAATGCCAACACAGGGATTGGGCCCCCAATGTCGGCAACTAGTAAATAAAACAATGGGCTGCTGGGGGGGGTATCTGACACTGGGTTAGGCATCCCGGTGTCAGATTATAGAAATATAAATAGAAAAATAACATAAATAAACAAAAACACTGCCACTGGGGAATGGGGCCCCCAGTGTGCAGATACATACATACAGGTTATAAAGGAGCAGCACAGTCAGGATGGTGGGACTGTAATGACAGTAGCCCCATCCCTGAACTATGAATCATGACACAGCTGGGGTTGCAATACAACACAGCTGTTGTTTGTTAGTAAATGACAGCTGTGTCATACAATGCAACCAGATGTTGTCGCAACAATTCAATTATCTGTGGAACGTTAATTTTTTTCAATTGTGCATGCTCAGAAACTGAACATTTTCCTCAAATAATTCAAAAAACACTTTACATTTGGACCTATAAACCACTAAAGCATACACCGTGGACCAACCTATATCAAACCTGAAAGTTTCAGGTTTCAAAGCCTCATATTTTTTTTAAGTTATTGGGTGGCATGAAGTCTTAAAATTTTCAAAAATGGAGACTTTTACTTTATTCGCACCTCTGTAACTTTGCTCCCACTGAACCGATCTACATGACATTTTCAGGATCAAGAGAACCTGGCACAAAGGCTGTGCTTTCCAAATTTCATGTACATCAGTTGAATGGGTGCAAAGTTATTAAGATGCACAAATTGGGGTTTAACATGAAAATGCTTACTTAACCCCAATATACAGGCGCAACTGCACCTCTATAATATTTATTAAATGGGTAGAAAAAAAATCAGTGAAAGTCGGGGTCCCTGATTGGATAAAACACACCACATGACCGTGCATTATCTCGTAATGACTGCATGCCTTCCACTATGATTACATGCCTGCATTTCTATCCATCCTTCAGAACCTTCTCACCAGCAACCTAGACAAGGAAATCACTCCACACCTGGCACATACAGGCTGCCACACATAGCCTAACATTAACAACCATAACCAAGTAAATCTATGTACAGTGGCTGTTCCAAACTGCAAACAGTTATCTGGTTGATCCCGTCATGATTTAGTACATTCAAAGTAATAAAAAAAACTTACCTGGTTGATTCTGCCATTTTTACACCATCTCCAGTCTAATGACTACTGTAGCCGCCAAGGCGCTTGCTGTCCTCACTGTGCACTCGGTGGCTTTTTTTAGAAAAAATTAACTGAACTGAGTTTAAAACCACACGGATTACATGTTTTTGTGCAAAAGCTTCCTGATTATAAACTTTCACCAGCATGTTTTTACCACAATGAACACTACTTGTTCATGTTACATTACAACATGAAACATAGAAACATAGACTTTGACGGCAGATAAGGACAGCTTTGCCCACCAAGTTTGCCCATTTCCCTACTTACAGGATAAGCTGCAGATCCTAGTTAACTCATTGCCTCCACAGGCTCACTCTGAGATTACGCCACTTGCCTCCTGAATCTCCTGTATACTTTTAACAGTGAATCCTGGGCCTTTCTAAGCAAAATCAAGCCATAGTCAGCATGTTGCAGACAAATGCTAATAGCTCAATAACTGTACCTGCTAGACACAAAGTATGAGTGGCAAAGTTATTCAGCATAAAATTGCCTTTCCAATGGTGGCATGCATGTAATAAGAAGTAATTTTGTTTTTTTTCTATGCTGGTCAAAGAGCAAACTATTTTTTTCACTAAAAAGGGCAACATAAGCCATTTTTTGTTGTAAAATATGTAAAATATCAACACCAAATTAAGCTTACAGACATTAGATGGTGTTTTAATATTATGTTTGTTAAAAAAAGATATCTTCTTACTATAAAACGTAATTTTTCCCCATTATAGTCAAGGTGCTTTGGTGAGATTTGAGGGATGAATCTCAACCATACACACCATATCATAAACAAATGCATATAACTCCAAAAGTATACATGATACACACAAAGTATCAGCATGAAAGTTGATGAGCACAAAATGCCTTTCCAATGGTGCTATGCAATCAGTTGTAATCAATACGGTTTTTATTTTATACCTGCTGAAGTGCCAAAAAAGTGAATTTTATTCAAGCTGCTTAGGTGAGTCTTGATGGAAAACATGTCAGCCATACACACCATACCATAAACAAATGTGAATAACTCCTAAAGTATACATGATATACACAAAATATCAGTGGTAAAGTTGTTCAGCACAAAATTACCTTCCTAATGATGGTATGCAAATAATAATATGTATTTTTTTTAAGCTGGTTGAAACAGCAAAAAAAAATATTTTTTTCACTAAAACAGGCAACATAAGCCATACACACCATACCATAAACAAATGCAAATAACTCCTAAAGTATACATGATATGTACAAAATATCAGTAACAAAGTTGTTCAGCATAAAATTACCTTTCCAACGGTGCTATGCAGTCAAATATATATTATATTCTGTTACACTATATATTAAAATATATAAGTGACTTCTCCAGACATTACAAGGGCACACTGGGAGTCAGTAGCCGACTTCTGCAGACGTCCTCAGGACACACCAGTGTATTTTACTGACGACTACAGGCATCTGCTAGGAGACAATGAATTAACCAACAGCCTATTTATTCCTACCCCCCACAAGAATTGCCTTATGTCTGTCCCATGCATTCTTGAATTTTCCCACAGTTTTAGACCCCACAACCTCCTCAGGAAGGCTGTTCCATGCATCCACTACCCTCTCTGTGAAAAAATACTTCCTCACATTGCCCTGAGCTATCTCCCTCTATCTTCAAATTGTGTCCCCTTTTTCTTGCACATCTCTTTTTCTGAAAGATGCTACCCTCTTGGACTTTGTTGATTCCACTGAGGTACTTAAAAGTTTCTATCATGTCCCCCCCCCTCCATCCTTTCCTCAACAGTATACATATTAAGCTCCTTTAGTCTCTCCTCAAATGGCTTATCTTGCAGACCCCTGCAACATTTTAGTTGCCCTCCTCTGGACTGCCTCAATCCTGTCTATGTCCTTGTGGAGATGGGGTGTCCAGAACCGGATGCAGTGCTCCAGATGGGGTCTCACCAAATGTCTCTACAGAGGAATAACAACTTTCTGTTTTCTGCTGGTGATGCCTTTCTCTATACATTCCGGTATCCCCCCAGCCCTCCCTACTGCCTTCTCACACTGCTTGCTAACCTTAAGGTCATCTGATATGGTTACCTCCAGGTCCCTTTCCATTTTTGTTGTTGTTACTACCTTCCCTCCCCCCATTGCATAATCTTCCCTTGGGTTTTTGTTTCCCAGGTGCATTATTTTGCACTTCTTTGCATTGAATACAAGCTGCCATACCTCTGATCATTCCTCCAACCTTGCCAAGTCCCTTCTCATCCTTTCCATTCCTCCTTGTGTATCAACCCTGTTACACTTCTTTCTATCAACTGCAAAGATACATACTTTTCCTTCCAGTCCCTCTGCAATGTCACTTATAAAGACATTAAAAAGGACTGGACCCAGTACTGAACCCTGTGGTACCCCACTAGTAACCCCTCTTTTTTCAGAGTGGACTCCTTTACAATTACCTTCTGTTTCCTGTTGTCCAGCCAATGTTTTACCCAGGCTACCACCCTGGGATCCACTCCCAGGCTTGTTAATTTGATTATTAATCTTTTGTGTGGGACTGTGTCAAATGCCTTGCTAAAGTCTAGGTAGGCCATGTCCACAGCCCCTCCCTGGTCTACTACTTTGGTCACCCAGTCAAAGAAATCAATTAGATTTGTCTGACATGACCTTTCTGCTGTGAACCCATGCTGCATTGTGCCCCACTTTCCTCTAGGTACTCACCAATTCTTTCCTTCAGAAGTGATTCCATCACTTTCCCTACCACTGAGGTCAAATTGACAGGTCTCTAGTTACCTGCCTCTATCTTGCTCCCACTTTTGTGAAGGGGAATCACATCCACCTTCCTCCAGTCCTCAGGTACCACACCATCCTCCCATGATTTGTTAAAAAGGGTAGTCAGTGGCATCACTAGTCCTCCCCTTAATTCTTTTAGAATTCTGGGGTGAATTCCATCAGGCCCCATTACTTTGTCCAGCTTCAGTTTTAGGAGTTCTTTCAGAACCCTTGCTTCAGTGGAAGCACTGGAATCAACACCCCTATCAAGAGTGCTTCTGTGAATTGGATTAGGCACCTCCCCCTCCTCTTTTGTGAATACTAAGCAGAAGTATTTGTTAAGTATCCCTGCTTTTTCACTGTCCCTCTCTGCCCACCCACCGTCCATTCTATTCAGGCTCACTATCCCTCCCTTTGTCTTTCTACACTCCCTGATGTACCTATAAAAGGTTTTATCCCTCTTCTTAACTGAGTTGGCTATCTTTTCCTCAGTTTGGGCTTTGCTATTCTGACGTCCCTCCCTGCTTCCTTCTGCCTTAACTGGTACAGTGCTCTGTCCTGCTCCTTCTGTGTTTTCTTATACTTCCTAAATGCTATCTTTTTCTCCCTAACCTTCCCTGCCACCTCTTTTGAGAACCATAGTGGCTTTTTCTTTCATTTTGATTTGTTTATTTGCTTCACACAAAGGCTTGTTGCCTCTGTGATGGCAGTTTTGATGTTTCCCCATCTAGCCTGCTTGCTTGTGCTTTTCTAAGGCACTGTCCCATCTTGCCAAAGTCAGTCCTCCTGAAGTCCAGTACCTTCACTTTTGTATGGCTTGACGCTGTAGCTGAGTTTATCATGAACCGCACTGCTTGGTGGTCACTTGTTCCCGGATGGCTACCCACTTCTAGATCTGAGATCCTCTCGCTGTCCCCGTTTGAGAGTACGAGGTCTAAGATTGCTCCCTCATGAGTTGGTTCCTAAACGAAATGTCTGAGGCATGCCACCTGTAGGGCATCGAGAATGGCCCTGCTCTTGGATGCGGCTGCAGCAAAGGTGCTCCAGTTAACATCTGGTATATTCAGGTCCCCCATCAACAGTATCTCCCATTTCTCTGCCATCCTAAGGATGCCTTCTATCATATCCTTGTCCATTCCCTCTCCCTGACATGGGGGTCTGTATACAACCCCTGTGCAGATTGTGGTGCCATTTCCAGTCTCTAGGGTGACCCACAGTGCCTCCTCTCCTCCCTGTTTACTTTTTTGTTCTGTTGCTTTTATCCCTTCCCTTACATAGAGAGCTGCTCCTCCCCTTCTTCTACCCTCCCTGTCTCTCCTGTAGGTTGTGTATCCTGATATATTAACATTCCAGTCATGGTTCTCTGTGTACCACATTTCTGTGACTGCTATGATATCCTGGCATCCCTCTTCCATCAAGGCCACAAGTTCAGGGAGCTTGTTGCCCAGACTATGGGCAATGGTACTCATTACCCTCCATTTCTTGATGGCCTTGCCCCTTTTTTCCCCATCTGTGTCCTTATTGCCTTTGTCATTTTCTCCATTTTCCCTGCCCTTCTCCCTATCGACATCTCTATCTTGGTGTTTACCTCACTTACCACCCTGATTTTTTTGGGGGGGCTAGGATTTTCCTGCTCCTTTCCAGTGCCTCCCCCCTTGGCTAGTTTAAATGCTTGCCAATGAAGCATTTAAACCTATCACCTGGGATCCTGGTTCCCCTCCTAGACAGATGCAGACCATCATGCCAGTATAGGCCTGCATCACTCCAGATTGACCCCCAGTCCCCAATGAAGCCAAATCCCTGAGCTCTGCACTAGTTTTTCAACCACTGATTGAATCCCATGGTGTGGAGCACCCTAGCCTCATCCATGCCATAGACAGGCAGCACCTCCGAGAAGGTTACCGTGCATGCTACTTGTCTAAGGCCCCTCCCCAACTCCACAAACTCTTCCTGCACTTCTCTGATGCCTTTCTCAGCCAGGTCATTTGTCCCTATGTGGATAATGACATCCAGCTCCTTCCCCCATGCAGCTGCTCCAGCGATCCTGATGATTCTCTCCCTGTCCCTCCAAGCCATGATGCCAGGCAGGCACCTTACCTCCCTCTCCCCTTCCTCCCCCAGTTCTACCCTCCTAACAATGGAGTCCCCCACCAGGAGTTGTTTCCTTCCCCTGTGGGGTCCCATGCCACCCTCTTGTGGGTCTCCTTCTTGGAGATTCCCAGCAACCTCCTTGGTCTCCACTCCGGGTGCCTCCATAGAGGAACCACACTTTGCCAGAACGGCATATGAATTGTGAAGAGGTACAACTGGAGGGATGCACCTCTGTTCCACCACCCTCACCCTCCCTGAGTCCACTGTGGTCCAACCACTCCTCTTTCTTGGCAACTTCTGAGGCAATGGCAGTGGCCCTGATGGTCCCTGGGTGGGAGAGGAGGCCCCCCAAAACCTGGCCAACTCAGCCTGGAGATGAGCAACCTCCTCCCTCAGCCCAGAGAAGTGCCTACAGATGGGAAAACCCTGCATCCTCCAGAACATCTCCCAGAAGACTGCTGCTCCACAGCCACTGCACTGCACCACTCCCATGATGTCTTATTTCTGGGCCCTTAACTGTTGTTTGGAATATTTAGTCTTTCCTCTGTTTATTTATTTTTTTCTCCCTACTTACTTACTGCCTCTGTGCCCTTTAAGCTCCTGATCTTCCTGTTCTGAGACAAGACGTTCCTATATTTCTCAGTAGTCTCTTTACGTGCACAGAGTCAGATCTCCAGCAGCTGGGGGGTGGATGGAGAGCTACTCTTTTCCTTCTAGGATGGTGAGTCTTTTGTGGCTCTGTGATCACTCACTTCCTGCTCCCAAACAGGAAGTTCCTATTTTCAGTCAAATCCTGTGCCAATAAAAGTAGAACTCACTTAGGGTGGGAGGGGGTGGAGGGAAGGGAAGGAGGGCAATGTAGTCCCAGTAGACAAGTATAGTTATAACAGCAGCTCCTTCTTCTTGGTGTTCTCTGTCTGTTCTCTGAAAGAAGCTATCTAGGGCAATGTTTAAATCTGGCTTTAACCTGGCTTCCTTCTAGCTAAGCCACTCTCCCTACATCACAGCTCTTTCTACACTTAGTAATTGCACAGATAACAATTCCCTTCAGCCACCTGAGACAAACACCTAGATAACTGTACATATAACAATTTACTTCAGCCAACTCAGACAAACATACTAACATTTTTTTTGTTTGTTTTTTACCCTAAATTGAAGGTTCTGGTAGTAGAGTTCTAGTTCTTTAGTCCCAGTAGAGAAGTATAGTTATAACAGCAGCTCCTTCTTCTTGGTGTTCTCTGCCTGTCTGGCAGAAGCTGTCTAGGGCAGTGTTTAAATCTGGCTTTAACCTGGCTTCCTTCTAGCTAAGCCACTCCTCCTACTTCACAGCTCTTTCTACACTTAGTAATTGAACAGATAACAATTCCCTTCAGCCACCTGAGACAAACGCCTAGATAACTGCACCAATAACAATTCACTTCAGCCAACCCAGACAAGCACACTAACTTTTTTGTTTGTTTGTTTTGTTTTTACCCTAAATTGAAGGTCCCAGTAGTAGAGTTCTAGTTCGTTAGCCCCAGAAGAGAAGTATAGTTGTAACAGCAGCTCCTTCTTCTTGGTTTTCTCTGCCTGTTCTCTGGTAAAAGCCAGAAAGCGAAAGTCACTAGACTGGAGATAGTATAAAAATGGCAGAATCAATCAGATAACTGTTTTTTTAATTACCTTAAGGTATCATAATTATGGCAAGATCAAGCAGATCACCTAAATGAAATCTAATTTGTGCCAAACTAGGACTACTTTTTGCCCCCCAAAAAATAAATATTTCCTGCTATTTTATAAGCTAGATGATCCACTAAAGGGTGTGTGATCATGCTATTATATACACACACCTTGTGTGGTTGAATGCACATCAAGACGTGTATATCAGAGCATGACCACACACCCTGTAGTGGATTATTCTTTGCATAAAACTGCAGTAATGCACCATTTAGGGTTCTGCCTAAAGTGACAAAAGTAAAGAAATGTGGTTTTAGGGTTTCCAACCCTAAAACCCTGCCCCAACCCTGAAGCGAATCAGGGGTGGTGTCTTCCTTGTGCATCAATGTTGAAAACCCAGTTGAAATACATTGAACCTTAGTTTCTCATATTGCAGTCAATGGTTCCAACAGCAAGACATGTCTTCGATTGGAGAGTGTATCTTTGCCCTGTGACCTGTTCAGGTGAATGACAGGGTGGGGAGAGGGGAAAAGATTGCTCAGTGTGAGGTCAGGGTGGGGGTCAGATTAGTGAGGGATCATTTTCTTTTTTACAGATGTTAAAAAAAGACATCAGGGGATAATTTTCTTTATTACAGGTTATACTAAATATGGGGATGGCAATCAGAGGTTGGAGGGTGCTAATTAGACACCAGAGAAAACTTTAAAAATATGAAGATAGGGAACAGAGGAGTAAGGGGTGCCATGAGACCCCAGAGAAATATTGAAACAATATCAGGACAGCAATTGGATGCTGTGGGTGCCACTAGACACCAGGGAAACACTGAATCATTACAAGGACAGTGATCATAGGGTGGGGGTGCAACTAGACACCAGGGAAACACTGAATCATTACAAGGACAGTGATCATAGGGTGGGGGTGCAACTAGACACCAGGGGAAACACTGAATCATTACAAGGACAGTGATCAGGGGGTGGGGGTGCAACTAGACACCAGGGAAACATTGAAACAAAACAGGGATGGCAATCAGAGGGTAGTGGTGCTACTAGACACCAGTGACACATGAAAAAATATGGAGACGGTGATTGGATGGGAGGGAGTGCCACTAGACACCAAGGAAACATTAAAAATTATGGGGAAAGCGATTGGAGGGTGGGGGTGCCACTAGACACCAGAGAAACATTAGAAAAATATGATTTTGTGTATTAAGGGATACTTTTTTTGTATGGCCGAATTCTTTTTTCGCATGGCCATATGAAAAAAAACAAGAGCAAATCATGAAAAAGGATGGGAAAAAAATCATTTGGAGGTAATTTCAGCAATAATGAAATGCAGAATCAACCTAACAGGATCCCAATGAACAAGACACATGTCTTGGTCTCTGTCTAGAATGTCATTTTTGTGAGTTTTGACTCTTTTTTTTTTTTAAGGAAAACAAGATGGTAGCATATGAATCATAATTTTTTTTATAAGAAAAAGGATTAGCCCCCATATGGACAAGAATTCTGATTCATATGGCTAAATTATTTTTTCATTCCAAACATCTATCCTGAAATGCTTACAGAGCATGCTCAGAACCCAAAATTTTAAAAATGAATAACTCTGGAACAGATTAATATGTTTTTGTCAAACCAGCAAAAGGCACATCTGTGGGCCAAGCCCTTTCAACCCTGAACATTTCAGACTAGAATTCCAAACCATCTGGGTGCTGTAGTGGACAAAGAAACAGCAAAAAAAAAAAAAAGAAAAAAAATCACTTTTTTTACTATCTGGATCTCAAAATCTGCACATCCAATCAGAACTAAAGTTGACACATCAAGAGATCTACCCCATGAGACCACACATGTAAACTTTTGTGAAAATCTGTTGAATCGTTGTGAAATTATTAAAATGCAAAATTTAGGGTTTAACATTAAACACCCTGCTCAACCCTAAATATAGTGGCACAACTATGCCACTATAATATATATATTTTTACACACACACATATACATACATATATATATATATATATATATATATATATATATATATATATATACACACACACACACACACACACACACACACACAATGGCCAGGCTCAGAATATGGCATTTATTAATATGAGTGACAGGTAGGACCATAGTCCTCAAATGACAAAGCCATTAGAGAGTTATACAAGTCCTGCCCCCTCACAATTGATGATAAGTACCATGTTCTGGGTGAGGTGGTTCTGTATCCAATTTATACAATGTATTTTACATTGTAAAGCTTTCAAATTAGTTCTTTTAATAAAGAATGCACTGTTTCTGTTTGACTTCACTGCTCTGTTTTGAGTGCAGAAGAGACCACTGTGATGTCATCAGGCATTGTTCAAGCTGTTCTCCCATTGGTTAAGAGCTATTTTGTAATCAACCTAAAGTGACTATAGATGGTGATGGCCCACCTAGAATGATCAGACCTGAAAAAGAACTTGGTTGGACCTGAAAAAGGACCTTTTAGTCCAGTGTCCTTACCCAGTTAACAAATTTAAATAAAATAAATAAGTAAAATAAAATGATGATAAATAATTTATCACCATTTTTGGTCTTCAGGCCATATAAATATATGATTTATCTGCTACATGTCATTCTCACTTCTATTGTATAACTACACACACACATATATATATATATTTATAGATTATATATATATATATATATACACCATACAGTAGAATATGTAAGGGATATGTCATGGCCCCAAGAGAAATAGCTATGATATTTTTCATGACTGCTGTCTGATCTGATGACATCACGAGTGTCGGAGCCACATGTGATGCCAAAGGTCAAACAACATGAGTGAGCAATACCACAGACATTTCTCTTGGGGCCTTGGCATATTTATTTTAACCAAGGCTTCTTGTTTCTTTAATATTTTCTTTGTTGTTTTATAGTCCTACAGTGTTTCCATGTGTTTTCCTGGTTTTTTTTGGATGACTGAGTGGTGCATGATGTATAATGCAAGTGACTCATTTGTGTGCGTCAATGCATCAGCTAGTCAGGATACTGGGTCCTGAGGAACTAGCGGGTGGTGAGTGCAAGTGAGCTTGACTTTTTGAAAGCCATGGAGTGGAGCCTGTATATTGGCAAGAGGAGCAGAGACATGCCAGTTGGAGTGGGAGTTGGGGATGTAGCTGGAGGTACAAGAAGCCATTTGGTATCAGTTGCTATGGGAGGGAGAGTTTTACAGAAAAAGGGAAAATATTATTAGTACTGTGTTATTTATGTTTAGTGTGTTTGTTTGTTTGTTTGTGTTGCTCTTTCCTGCTGGTAAAAAGGAATAACAGTGAAAGGGAGTAAAGGAGAGAAAGCAAAAGTATTATATGGGAGTTTCAGTTGAGCTGAAAGTAGTGGGTGTAAGCCAGTACACCAGTGAACTTTTCAGTTTTAAAATTAGAACTGTGCTGCTTGTGCTGCTGGCTTCCACCGATCAGCGACTACAGTGAGAATTTTTTTTCTCATGTGGACCTAGGAGCCTGCACTTCTGCAGCCACAGGTGCAAGACATATACACAAACTTCTGTCTACAGAATTGCAGCCCCTGTGTGACCTGCACTTCTGCAGCTGCGTGTAGAAACCAGTGATACCCAAACTGCAACACTACTTCTGTCTGCAGAAGTGCAGGATCTGTAGGACCAACAATTAAGTAGTCACAGGTGCTCATAATGGTGTAAGACATACATACACAGTTGTGGTTGCAGATACAAATCCACAAAGGTAGCACATCAGTGCTATTGCATTTGTGTCATCTGGAAACAGTTGTATGCTGTTTGTCTTACCTGATGATGCCTGTCTGTGGTTGCTAGTGTGGTATTGTCCTTTTGCTGCTTGGGGGGTTAAAGAGTTAGAGTTGGAAACCCTAACACCACATTTCCTCTAGTTCTGTGATGTTAAGTTAAACCCTAACTGGTATATTAATTCAATTTTTTACAAACTTTTTTTTTTTTTTAAATAGTGAAATCATATCTTCATTCACACAGGACCCTTTGGGACCTGCTTGAACATATGCAGATGTGCAGGGCCCTTTGAGCCCAGTGCCAAGAGAAGAGTCCATCTGCCTATGGAAGTCAAGAACTGTGAGTCTGTCTGGTGGGCTACACTGGGCCCTGTGCTTTCATTGTGGCAACAGATACAGATGCACAGAGCAAAGAGTTCATCTGTGAGCCAAAGCGTAGGGCCCTCTGGCACCCATGGGTGAGAGGTGCAGGGCCCTATGCCAAGAGAAGAATTCTCTTCACTGTAAGGTACTTGGGCCCGTGTGAGCAACCCTGCACCTTCTCTTCCCAGCATGGTGAGTGTAGCATGACAGGGCCATCCCCTAGCCTTTGCTCATCCAGCCAGCTTACTGAACTCATTCCCAAACTCAACCCACCAGCATGGGATCTCAAAGCACTATGTGTTGGGGTACAGGCTGGCACTACAAACAATGTACTCCCTCAGGTCCCAGGGACATGGCCTCCTTAAGATACCAGCTACACGGACTCAAATGGCGGGTGGAATTTTGCTGCATGTGCTCCCAGACTGTGGAACACTTTCCCTGTCCAAGTCCGTGCCTTGCACTCACAGGTGTGTCTTCGCTCCACCCTATGGAACCATCTTAAACTGTCCTCAGCTTGTGGCTGTCCCAAACCCCCATAAATTGATCCATCACAGCACTCCTCTGCCCTGGAGGTCCTCCTGGGCAAAAGACCCAACTCCATGAGGTCACTAAGCTGTATATAGTATCATATCTGAAGGATCTCAATACTGTACACCGGTACTGCTCTTAGCTTCCACAAGGTGTTTATTTTGCTGTGTTCATACTGTATAATCTATGCCTTACCACACTTCGTATGCTGTGTTGAATCTGTAATCTTACTGTCCTCTCATGAACTGTAACTTGTCTAATTTGTACGTCATTTTATGTACTTAAATCTGTTATTCCTGTACTCTCCCGAGTCGTACCTGAAAATAGGCAATTGGCTTGTCTAGTGTACTTACCTGGTTAACAAAAGCTAAATAAATAAATAAATGTTTGGTAATAATAATTTTTTTTTTTTTACATTTTAACCACAGATTTTTCAAGATAGTCATTTTATGACTCCCACCCGAAACCTGACATATGGCATTTATACTGTAGGCTACTGGACAAAATGTCATTTTGCACCACAAGTGTGAAAACATGTTTCATCCAGGATTTGAAAGATGGCAACAGTCATGTTTATGAGATGATGTAAGAAACTGGCTATGTTGAGAATCTGGAGTCAAAATATTGATAATTACCAAAG
Organism: Neoceratodus forsteri; assembly: GCA_016271365.2. Classification (NCBI taxonomy): domain Eukaryota; kingdom Metazoa; phylum Chordata; order Ceratodontiformes; family Ceratodontidae; genus Neoceratodus; species Neoceratodus forsteri. The sequence continues at coordinate 551,343,280 of CM057450.1, read as the reverse complement.
TTACAAGTGAGCACTGAAAAATGTCAATGTACATTCATAACTTTGTAGTTTTTTTTTTATATACATATTTTGACTCCAAATTTTGAACATAGTGTTCTTATAAGCCCAAGTCATGAACCCGGTAGGTGAAAATTTTCAAATCCTGCTGGACTGTGATTTCACAGAGTGACTGCAAAATCACCTTTCAGCCCTGATTTTTTAAAAAAGTTTGCCTGCCTTGCTCAAGAGATTGAGTCCCAAAAAGGCCATTTTGAAAGTCTGGAGGAAAACTATTTAAATTTAGCAAAGTTATGAGTGAAAGTTGAAATAGGCACGGCAAGGTAATGTGAATGTATTTGTTAGGCATCTATCCAAGCTCTAGGCACTGTACAGACAGCAAAATTAAAGCAGTTAAATATAACAAATATAAAAACAAAAGCAGTATAAATGCATGGCAAAACAAAAACTCCAAAAAATAAAGTACAGGTTAAAATTATTAATGCTTAGGTGGTCCTAAAGGCCTAATTAAACAAGTATGTTTTGAGTAAACTCTTAAAACGTCCCAAAGAGGGGGATCCTCTAATAAAAGCTGGAAGTGTGTTGCACATCACAGGAACAGCAACGCAAAAAAAGTTCTGCCTTCTGAAGATTTGAGTTTGGAGCGTGAAACCATAAGGAGACCCACCTCAGTAGAACAAAATAGTTCAGTGTTTACTCATAACTTGGTCATTTTACCATATTTCTCTACCAGATTTTCAGCATAGTCTTCTTATGACCCCACCTTATGAACATGGGTATGTGAACATTTTCAAACCTTGACCAGAAGGTGATTTCATGGCATGACTGCGAAATCAGATTTCAGGATGGATTTGAAAAATGTCATCTAAATTGTTCATGAGGATGGTCCTTAAAAGGTTATGTTGAAAATTTGGTGTACAAATATTGAAAAATGACAACGTTATGAGTAAAAGTTCAAAATGCATTGAAATACCTTAAAGAGCCGCTGTCAGCATTATCAAAACTTTGAAAAAAATAAGATTTATATGCAGCTCCATCCCATAGTCTTTAGTACTTCATATATTTTTAGTAATTAATTCCCCATTTTCTTTATTGCTGAAAACAGTTGCATGAAAACAAGATCCCTGTCCCCTAGACTCTATCTACTCTGGCTGCTTCTCTACACATGACATCACAATCTCCTGTGTATGACATCAGAATTATCTCCACAGCAACATATTTTGATGTCATAAACAGAATTATGATGTCAGGTGCAGGCAGGCAGCCAGAGCTCAAAGCGCAGAGATACAGTATTGATGCAAATACCTCTAGAATAAGGAAATAAGAGTGAGAATTACAGAATAAAATACAAAATATAAGCTACAGTTATGTCTGAATATTACAATTTTCAAAGTTGTCTCAGCTGAGTCAAGCACTCTTTAACTGGACATACCTTATTTTCTCATATCATAGTCACAGTTCCAGCAGGAGGACATCTTCTCAATCATATGGTGGATCTTCCCTATGGGATGATGCTTAGGTGAGGGAAGTGGTGTGGGAGGTGTGGGGTGCTGGGTGCTGTGTAGGGGGTTGGGGGCTCAGATTGGCAAGGGACCATTTTCTTCTTCTTTGAAAGTAAGAAAAAACAATGAGGGATTGTTTTCTTCTTTACAGATTTACTAAAATAAAAAAAATTAATGAGGAAAGGTTTTCTTCTTTAACAGATATGTGACTCGACACTGGAGACTGAGCACCCAGTGTGAGTATTTATTGGTTGGCAGCATAGGGGGTGGGCACCCAGTATTGCCCGTAATTTATTAGGGGTGCAGGCAATCTTAGTGGGGGTGGTCAAGTGGTACTGGAGATGTGCACCATGGTCTGCTTATAATATGTATAATATTATAATTCAGTCTGGCAGGATGAGAAAGGGTTGGCTGAGTTGGGAGTGGGAGGGACTATAAAATAAAAACAAGCATTTGTCAGTGCCAGATGTTTGCCATTGGTATAGAAGTCCTGAGTCAGGATTCACAAAGGGAGCACAAAGTGGGCGCAAACGTTTGTGCTGCACTTCCTTGCTGCGCCGGTGGGCAACAGAACTATTCACAGTTGGATAACTGTGAATAGCGGCTGGTGAGGTCAGCGCTAACCCAGAAAAAGCAGTGGAACACCTAGTAGCACTGCCCCCACAGCCAGCCAGCCAGGAAAATGGCCCCACAGCCAATAGTGCTCAGGCACTAAAGTGCTATTTACCAATGGAAGCATGCAAATAAGCTGATCAGGCATACAAGGCACTAGTGGCCATTAGCATGCCCATTATGGGCTCATTTGCATGCCATTACTGTGGTGATGACCCACCAAACTGCAGCCCAAGCCCCATGCAGCCACATACTCCCATAATGTAGTGGTGCCTCCCCCACCCTGATCGCAGACCCGACAGTAGAAAAAATATATTTCCATAGTGTAGGATCCTGCCCCAGGTCTGTGATTGCCTGATTACTCACCCATTAACAAAATAAAATAATTTCCATAGTGTAGTAGTCTCTCCCTGGTCCCTGATCACCCAATCACCCACCCAGTAATAAAGTAAATTCTTTCCATATTGTAGTAGTTCCACCCTGGTCCCTGATTGCCCAATCACTCACCCAGTAATAAAGTACATTCTTTCCATAGTGTAGTGGTCCCACCCCAGTCCATGATCACCCAATCACCCACCTGGTAATAAAGTAAATTCTTTCTGTAGTGTAGTGGTCCCACCTCTTTACCCGATTTCCCACCCAATATGAAAATTACTAGTTTTCCATAGTGTATTGGTCCCCCCAACCCTCCACCCATTGGTAATGGCATACCACCCCACTCCCTCTGCCCCAGTATGGCCATCAGTCAGCGAGCAGTGCAGCACTCCTCATAACTCAATGGCTTCCCGCCAACTGAACTGTCAATGACAGCTTACAGTATACACTATAAGCCTACAGTTCTTTCATAAGGTCATGTGAAAGAGCCATTGTTCTTTCATGAGATCTCATAAAAGAATTGTCCATGAGCAGGACATTCTTGAATTGCAAAGCCACAGCTGGAGTTGTACTGCCAGCTTCTACTGGAGCAGTAAGTGAATGATCCCCTGATCTGTCCCTCTCTCTCTCTCTTTCTCTTTTTCTCTTTCTCTCTCTCACACTGTCTCTTGCTCTATGTCTGTCTGTCTGACTGTCTGTCTGTCTATTTATCTATCTATCTAGCTATCTATCTATCTATCTATCTATCCACCTGTCTGTTAATCTATCTTGCTATCTATCTACTCTATTGTATTTTTTTATTTATATCTCTTAAGTGGACCAGGGTGCCCACTCCCAGTGCTGCTTCTTTTGTCCCTCTCCCTGCCAGGTCACCCACCTCCCTTACCAATGTTTCTTTAAACTACTAAGCAGACAGGAGTGCCCACCCACAGTACCACTTATCTTGTCCCCTTCCTCTCCATATCATCTGCCCCCTTCCCTTAATATAGCTAGTGGCACTGGATGCCTACCCCAAGGTGCCACGAAGATCATCCTAACATTGGGGTGCCCAATCCCCTGTGCCCATTTGTGTCCCTCTACATTAAAGAAAATCATCCCTCATTGATCTTCTTTTTTCACTGTAAGCTGAAAAAAAATGGTCCATCAGTGATGTGACCCTCCCAGACACCCACTCACTCCATTCTGCCCAGACACCCACTCACTCCATTCTGCCCCCCCACTCAACACCCACCATCCCACACCTACCCCATACACCCTCACTCCAGAACATGTCCCTTGATGTAGATACACTCTGCAATCAAAAAAAAACATGTCATGCTGCTGGAACCGGCAACTGCAATATGAGAAAATAAGGAAAGTCTGGTTTAATGTATTTCACTGAGATTTGAACTTTTATTCATAACTGTCATTTTAGAATATTTTTACACCAAATTTTCAATATGGCCATTTTTGGGTTCCTACCTCAGGAACAAGGGCAGTGAAATTATTCAAATCTGCCCCAAAAGGTGACTTTGCAATCGCTGTGTGAAATCATCTTTTGGGAGGGATTTGAATATTCTCTCTGCCATTGTTTATGAGGTGGCATCATAATAAGGCTATGTTGAAAATTTGGGTTAAAAATATTACAAAACCAAAAAATGGTATGAGTATACATTAAAATTTTTCAATGCATGTGCAGAACTTTGGTAATTTTCAATATTTTGACCCAAATTTTTCAACATAGCCATTTTTTCTCACCATCTTATAAACATGACAGCTATCATTTTTTCAGCTCCTGGCTGAAACATGTTTTGACACTTGTGCAAAATGAAGCTTTGTTTGGAATTTGAGGCTTTTCACATATGGGGTTCATGAGGTGGGGTCATAAGAATTCTATGTTAAACATTTGGGCCAAAATATTAAAAAAAAATAGTAATGAGCATACGTTGACGTTTTTCTATGCTTGTTCATAAATTTGGTACTTTTCAATATTTGTGACCTCAAATGTTCAACATAGCCATTTTTCAGACCACCTCATAAATGTGACAGCTATAATTTTTTCAAATCCTAGTCAAAATGTGTTTTCACACATGTGGCACAGTATGACATTTCTGCAGGAATTTTAACACTGTCACATACTGGGTTCATGAGGTGGGGTCATCAGAAGGCTATGTTAAAAATTTGGTGTAAAAATATGGTAAAATGATGAAGTAATGCGTGAATGTTGAAATGTTTTTTGTGCTTCCACAGTCTGATGGACTCCACATTTAGCGGATGGCCCAAAGGGTCCTGCACATCTGCATCTGTAGCCACATGGAAGCACAGGATCTCTTCAAGAGTGGAAGCAGGAAGGAGGCAGGGAACTACAGACCAGTCAGTCTTACCTCAGTAGTGGGCAAGATTATGGAGGCACTCCTTAAGGAATGGATAGTGCAACACCTGGAATCCTTAGAAGTGCAGGATCCAAGACAGCAATGGTTTAAAAAAGGAAGGTCCTGTCAAACTAATCTCATAGATTTCTTTGACTGGGTAACCAGAGTAGTGGACCAAGGGGGAGCAGTTGATGTCACCTACTTTGACTTCAGCAAAGCTTTCGATACTGTTCCACATAGAAGATTGATTAATAAACTGGGTAGGCTTGAGGTGGGGCAGAAGTTGGTCAACTAGGTGGCAAACTGGCTGACAGGCAGAAAACAGAGAGTGGTGGTAAATGGTATACAGTCAGAAGAGATGCAAGTCACAAGTGGGGTACCTCAGGGATCAGTCCTGGGGCCTGTTCTCTTCAATATATTCATCAGTGACATTGCAGATGGACTTGTGGGTAAGGTTTGTCTGTTTGCAGATGACACCAAGATCTGCAACAGAGTAGATGATCCAGCTGGGGTGGGCAGAATGAGAAAAGATCTGGATAAACTAGCAAAATGGTAAGAAGAGTGGCAACTGGGGTTTAATGCGAAGAAGTGCAAGATCATGCACATAGGGAAGAGAAACCCTGAAGCCACCTATAGGCTGGTAGGGGAGTTGCTGGCAGTCTCAAGGGAAGAAGGACACTTGGGCATCATCATCACCGGTGACCTGAAATCATCCAAGCAGACCACTAAAGTAGTAGATAAGGCTAGGGGGATGTTAGGGTGTATTAGTAGGGGTATCACAAGTTGGAAGAGGGAGGTAATAATCCCTCTTTATGAGACACTGGTAAGGCCCCATCTGGAGTACTGCATGCAGTACTGGAGGCCACACCTTCACAAGGACATTAACCAAATTGAGGCAGTCCAGAGAAGGGCAACCAAATGGTGCAGGGACTGCATCAGAAAACATAAGAGGACAGATTAATGGAGCTCAATATGTATACCCTAGAGCAAAGGAGGGAGAGAGGTGATATGATAGAAACATTCAAACACCATAAGGGCATTAACATGGTGAAAGAGTCTAACATGTTTCAATATAAGAAAAATAGCAGGACAAGAGGACACAGCATGAGATTAGAGGGAGGCTGATTAAGGGGTAATGTGAGAAAGTTATTTTTCACAGAAAGGGTGGTGGATGCATGGAACGGCCTACCTCAGGAAGTGGTGGATATGAATACAGTGCAGGGCTTCAAATAGGCATGGGCTAGGCATAAGGGCGCAATACAGATGAGTATAAATAGCTAGGCCATTGACAGAGCAAAGGCCGATGGCACATTTATAAGGTAGAAAAAGAAATGGGCAGACTGGATGGGCCTTGCGGTCCTTATCTACCATCAACTTCTATGTTTCTATGTTTCTTCCATGGTCAGACAGACTCCTCACTTGGCACTGGGCCTGGGCCCTGTGAGTCTGCATCTTTAGCCACCTGGAATAAGGCCCTGCACTTCCACAGCTAGATGGGCTCCTCAGTTGGCATGGAAGTGTAGGACCCACAGGTGCTGCATTTACAGGCCCAGACAGACTCCTCATTTGGCATAGGGCCCAGAGGGCCCTGCATGTCTTTATCTGCATCCATATGGAAGTGAAGGGCCCAGAGGGTCCTGCGCTTCCACAGCCTAATGGACTCCACATTTGGCACAGGGCCTGAAGGGACCAGTGCTTCTGCACCTGTAGTCACACAGGAGCACAGCCAGATGGATCTGTTAACGAGGAAACAATTCCATTATCTCAAAAAGAAAGGAGATTCTTGAAAAAAAATTATAAAGCACCAGTTAGGGTTCAACTAAAAGCAACAAAAGTAATGAAAGGTGGCGTTAAAGTTTCCAACCCTAACTCTCCACCCCCCCAAGCAGCAAAAGGACAGGCTCACACAAGCAACCACAGACAGCCATCATCAGGTAAGACGAACAACACAGAATTGTTTCCAGGTGACACAAATTCAGTAGCATTGATATACTACCTTCATGGATTCATAACTGCAGCTGCATAAGCACAGGGGCATGTGCTTATGCAGCCACACCTGTGTGTGTATATACGTATAGTGTGTTCTGCAGACAGAAGCCCTATGGGGCCTGTGCCTCTGCAAACAGAGGTACTCATGCATGCTGTATAAGGTACTGCACTAGACAGCATGATCCATTACTGCATGGTTTCCTAGATGCAGCTGTGTAACTGAAAACCTGATACCCCCTTAAACAATATGTAGAGCCACTGCTGAAACCATGATATTCACATTGCAACAGTTCTTCTGAAGTGTGTGCCAAAGATGGAGGAGAGTTCTTGGAACCTATGTTTGAGGGTAAGGCAGTTCTTTTACTATTTGGCTACACAGTGGAAGTTTCACCAAAATGGAAAGGCAGCAGGCACAACTCACAAAAAGGACCAGTTTATTGAGCAGCTAAACTACAGAAATCAGAACAGAGAGAGGGGCAAACAGCAGATTTTTTTAACCACTCTATGGTCACTACTAAACTGCTTGAGGTCACTGCTATAGCTATAACTACTAGACTCACTATTACTGTCAACCATACTGTGCAGACTAATTTGTACAATTTCACCCCAGAGTTCATATTGATCCATTAGGCACTGTAGATAATGTGTTGCAAAATTGAGAAAACCTCGGAGCACATGCTTCCCACTGATCAGCTTGAACAGCAGATGAAGGGTGAGCAATTTGGCCACTGGGCATTAACAAGACCCAGAGATACGAACAATACACCTGTATTCCACAGGGTATCACCAGCCCATCACAACAGACTCTGGGAAAAAAAAACAGAACATTTGTATTTCCAAGGAATTGTAGGGAACTGAAGAGCTTCCAGGCCATCACCACTGACCCCGGGAAGAGATCTAAAGAACTGAAGAAATTGAAGATCTGGAACCACCTATGGTCTGTCTCCACTGACCCTGGGAAGAGATCTAAAGAACTGAAGAAACTGAAGATCTGGCACACCTCCAGGCCATCAACATTGACCCTGGGACAAGATCTGAAGAAACTGAAGATCTGGAACACCCTTGGGCTGTCAACCTTGGAGAATCTCTGAAGAGCTGAAGACCTGAAACAAAACCTGACCCACTGGGCATCGAATCCCTATCTATGAATCAGTGTGGTTCCTTGTACCACCTAGCTCACTGTTAGGAAGGAGATGGCCTGAAGACTCTGATGAAAGCAAGTGACAGGGAGTTTCTTAATTGACTATGCTATTCCTATTCTGAGGCCGGTCCCAAACTGTTAGGGTACAGCTGCGTGTACAATCTCTGGATCATGCAGGAGAAATTGTGAACATGCAGTTAGGCAGAAGTAAAGTTTAATCTCTATACAAAATGTATTTTCACTTGGTGGTTGCTGGTCTTGGCAGTCTTTGGGTCAAGCAGCTATCAAAGGGATAATTAGAAATAGTTTGAGAGCATGCAGAGTAATTCAAGAATATTCAGGGCAATTCAGTAACATGCAGGGAAGTTCACAAGTTCTGAATAAGTGCAGTTTCTTTTGGAAAGGGACCACAACATGCAAGGGGAGATATCGAAGTCCAGAGTATGCAGTGATCATGCAGGGCAACTTTAGGGCAATGTAAACAGTCTCAGTGCAAAACAGAACAAATTGGGTGCATACAGGGCAGTTTCATGGTCTCAGAGCATGCAATGGTTTTGGGCACTGTCCCTGTAAACAGCAGTCTCGGAACAAAACTAGTTATTGCCCTTCACAATGGTTCACAGGAACTTAGTATTATCACTTTAGATGCCTGGACACTTTCACTTTAACATGTTCAGTCAATATTCATCACAGTCACTTTGAATAACTGTTGCACTTGGGCAGGTATTGCATAATGCGAAATCTGGGTAAATGTTGGATATACCTACAGTAGCTATGTGGAGACCCTGGGCTATGTCTCCCTCCCTCCCACCCACAGACATACACTTAAGACTTTTTAATAAGCAGAAGTCCTGCCTACTGGCTGAGGGCTGATTAAGTTAGCTTAGGCACTGGGGACTCTGGGCCAAATACCCTTAAACTAAAGTTTACTAGCCCTTGGCTAGGGCCATAGCAGCTATGCTGCTGGGGTGGTTAACTGGGCTGGTCCACTTCTTCCTCTTGCTTTTGCTGAAGCTGGCATCACAGCACTCTTGAATTGTTTTGATAATTTAACACTAGCCCTTGGCTTGGGCTTCTGGGGCTACCGAGGCTACTAGACTAATTTTAATGTTAGCCCTGCTCTACCCTTATCCCACCCAACGGGTGCTGATTCACTTAAAATAAACAACAACAACAAAAGGGCTTGCTTGCCTTTTTTTTCTTCTTTCATGGGCTTTCTGTATTTAAATTGGGGTGTTGCCATGTACCTACCCCTTTGTTGGAGCCAATTTAATATTTAGACTTGGGTCTGCCCTGCCCTTAGCTATACCTTCCAGGAGCTTCTTTTTATTGAATTATGGTCTCTCGCCCTATTGCTCCACCCTTCAGGCCTTTAATTTATTGAAATCTTGGCCTTCTGCCCACTTGACCTACTCTCTGGGCATTCATAGTCCTGGGAGCCCCACCCTGACTCCTCCCTCACAGCTGCAGCTATCTCAGTTGCACCATACAGTGCCTTAAACAACTTTTTTTTTTCTACAAAAGCTGTTCTGGTGGTAAGCACCTGCCATTGGTGCTGTCACTGACTCACCACCCTTACCTGGGGTGAAGCTGCTGAAGAGGTTGGGGAGGACAGCTGCTGGCAGTGGTGGAGCTGCTTTCAGGGACCTCACTGGTGCTTGGCTGATGGCTTCTCCTCCAGGAGCTCCTTCTCACTGTCATGGACCCGCTACTTGCCGCCGCTGCTGAGGGACCAAAAAAACTCTTTTTTTAATGAAACAGTAAATGGTGCTGAAAAGGGCACACACCATGGCTGACCAGCAGTGGAACAACTGACTGCTGCTCCCACCTGCTAAGGGGACTGCAACACTTTGCCTGGCTGCTGCTGATCAGCGGGGTACAGGGAGGTAAGATCTCCTTCCTGTTATTCCTCCGCAGGTTGTGCTCCTTGCAAATCCTGGCCCAATTGCACTCTTCTTCAGTGCCTGAGAGCACTACCTGGTCACTTGATGGCCACTTGAGTCCCTCGACTCAACTTGACTCCCTATGACTTCCATGTGTTGGCCACACTTGTCACCCTGGGGCATCCAACAGTCCGGCGCGAGCTGGACATGTTGAACTGGCACTGGCTTGTGCCACTTAGCTGGGGTGGAAAACAGCTGCAGGGGAGGTCTGTGCAAGAAAAAAAATTAAACTGCAGGTAGCAGTTTACTGTGTGAGGCTCTGTCACTGTACAATTTATTTTATTTTTATTTTTTTTTATTTTATTTAAAATTGATGACCGGGAAAGTTACACTGAGCCGAGGCTCATTTCCAGGTGTGACCCGGGTACAAAAGTACACAAAGCAAGACACAATGCAAGGGTTACAAAACACTATGTACAAAGGTTATATACACAAGAAAATTATATATACAAAATACAGACTATATGTACAGGTATAAGGCAAGGTTGCATTTGTAAGCTTGAAATTATATATTGAGACCATGTGAGCTCCTGATGCAGGGGTGGGTTAGAGAGCAGGAGGCAGACAACTTAGGTCATCATGATGTACGGAAGGTAGAGGGGAGCTTGTGAAGAAGGTATGAGTGGATAACTCAGAGCAGGAGGCTATGGAAGAGAGATTCGAGAGGAACTGATGGGGAGGTGGAAAGACACCTCAGTGTACATAGGAGCATTTGATGCAAGGAGGAGTGGGGAGAAGTCTAAGGAGAGGCCTAACAGATGAGGGGGGGAGGTCAGGTGGAGGTCAGAGGAGAGATTATTCCAGCAGAGAGGTAGACGGTATGAGAAGGCAGATTGGCCAGCAACTGTATGAGGATGGGGGATATGGAAAGTGTGTGAGTCCCTGTGCTGAAGAGAGTAATTAGGGGAATGAGCTGGTGTGAGATGGGATGTGAGGTGGGGAGGAGGGAGCCAAGACAGTATTTTACTATGAAGGAGGCACAGTGGACGGTTCTCCTGTGGGAGAGCGGGCTCAGGGAGAGTGGTGCGTAGAGGAGACAGTGACGAGTGAGTGGGGGGGAGGCAGTAGTAAAGTGGCAAAAGGAGTTGAGAAGGAGGTCTAGTTTGGAGAGAGAAGAGGATGGGGCCATACCATAGACAACGGTGGCATAGTCCAACACTGGCAAGATTGTTTTGATTATGAGCTCATGTCGGGTGGGGAGAAGGAGGCTGGCTTTGTGTCGATAGAGGATCCCCAAGTTTGGAGCAGATAGCCTCGATGTGAGTGGAGAAGTTGAGGTGGCTCTACAGCCAGACTCCCAGGTACTTGAAGACTGGGACCAGCTCAAGGGGTGAGTCATCCAGAGTGGTGATTGCTGGGGGAGCAGAGAGGGAGGTGAGCTCCTGCCTGGATCCAAAGATCATGGTGACAATTTTTTTGGCACTGAGTTTAAGTTTGTTATTCAGGAACCAAGACTGAACCCAGTTAAAGTCTTGTCGGAGGTTGGGAAGAATATTGTCGTGGGAAGGGCCAGAGGCATAGATGATAGTGTCATCTGCATAAAGGTGGACGTTGGAGTAGACACAGGCAGAGGGAAGGTCATTTATGAAAAGAGAGAAGAGTATGGGGCCAAGGATAGAGCCTTGGGGAACCCCTGCTAGGATGGGGAGAGGGGAGGAGAGTGAGTCACCTATTAGGACTGATTGCTGTCTGTTTTGAAAGTATGAGTGGAACCAGGTGACGGCAGGTTTAGCGATACCAAAGGAGCTAAGTTTATGGAGAAGCAGAGGTTGGGAGACGGAATCAAAGGCTTTTGCCAAGTCAATGAAGATGGCAGCAGTGATTTGGCTATTGTCTATAGCAGAAAGGATGGAGTCAGTGACACACAGCAGGGTGGAGATGGTAGAGTGGTGTTTTCGGAATCCTGATTGCATGGGTGAGAGAGAGTAGTTTGAGGAGAGAAAGTCTGAGAGCTTGGATAGTATTAGTAATTCCTGAACATTAGCAAGGGAGGGAAGGAGCGAGATGGACCTGTAGTTCCCTGGTGAGGAGGGATCACCACCTTTATGCAGTTGGAGGACCTTAGCCTGTTTCTAGGCTTTGAGAATGGTGGCAGTGGACAGGGAGATATTCAATATGTAAGTCAAGGGGGTGACTATTGCAGGGGCTGAGATGTGGAGCAGTTTGGCGTGCACACCATCAGGGCTGGATTTGGACTGGTTAAGGGAGGTGAGTGCATTGTAGACTTCCAGTGCAATGAATGGAGGAAAAAGGAAGCCAGAGGAAGGGGAGGATGATTCAGGAGAGTCGTGGTAGAAGACAGAAGAGTGGGGGGGAGTCAGGCAGGGCACAGGAGATGAAGAATTTATTGAAGACATGGGTTGGGATGTATGTCACCAGCCAGGAGCAGGAGGGTGAGGAGCAGGGAGTGCTTGGCTCTGCCCGAGCAATGTTTGGAAGGTGGTGTGCATAGGTTTAAGCACCAGAGTACAGCCTCGAGGTTAAAGAGGTGAGAGTGGAGCAGGTCAGGGTGTAATGATGGGGAAAGGGGGATGGGGGAATAGGGGTAGGACTTGGGGGAGGAGGAGAGAAGAGGGGTGGCTAGCATGGGGTGAACCAAAATGGGGTGGGGGGACTCCTGATGTGGGGAAAGAGGGGTGGATATGTAGGTGGGGGAGAGGGGTCTACATGTATAGGGAGGTGGCTATCAGGAGGGGATGCAGGGGTGGAGCAGTAGTCAGCTTGTAGGAGAGTGCACCATATTAAGGAAAGCAGCATGGTGTCACAGTATAATAATAGTAGAAATGTATAGCAGTAGCAGCCACTAGTGGCAAGAACTGATAATCTGCTAATGGGAAACACAGCTGATAGGTTCCAGCCATCACGTGACACTGGCTATATAGCTCTCAGTCCACCAAGGGTGATGGTGGGGATGGTAGGGCAGCCGACGCAAAGTGTCGGCAGGGTCCTCCTTTCCCATCTGAGCTAAAGCTCCAGATCTGTACAATTATCCCATTCCTGCCACTTATTTTATCTGCCAGGGACACTTGGGCTGGGGGCAATTGACTAGCCTATGCTGGGGAACTGTACTGTGAGGTACTGGGGAGACTGTGGATACTGGGCACCTCTTTTTGGGGTATTGCATGTCCATCTGCATAATGGCTGGAGCCAGAAGTCAGTGTGTACAGTGTATCTTAATATCTGTGGGTGAAAAGGTGCAGACCCCCCCAAGGGGCATGCACTTCTGCAGATTGAAGTACTGTTGCAATTTTGGTATCATGTGTTTTGGGGCTCCCACACTTCTTCAGCCAGAGGTTGGTGTGTACGTCTTACAGCTGCATCTGTAGAAGTGCAGGCCTGTCAAGTGTGTGCTTATCTTACAGTGTGCATGAGTACCTGAGGCCACAGAAGTGCTGGCCCCTTCTGGGCCTGCACTTCTTCAGACAAAAGAACTCTGATAATTTGGGTATCATGGATTTATATTTGTGGCTGCAGGGGCCTGTGTTTCTGCACACAGAAGCAGTGTTGTGATTTGAGTATCCTGGAATTTTATCAGCAGCGACAAGTGAGTGTGTATGTCTTGTGGTGTGTATTTTTTGCATTGTGCATGCCACAGATACAAATCCATGAAGGTAGCACATTAGCGCTACTGCATTTGTGTCATCTGGAAACAGTTGTATGTTATTTGTATTACCTGATGATGGCCATCTGTGATTACTTGTGTGGGTTTGTCTTTTTGCTGCTTGGGGGGTGGGGTTGGAAACCTTAACGTCACATTTCCTTACTTTGTTGGAACCCTAATTGGTGCATTAACAGTTTTTTGCAATGTATATATATATATATATATATATATATATATATATTCTTTGAAAAAAATGCATTATTTCACCAGTTAGGGTTCAGCTTAACACAAAAATGCAGGGAAATGTGACATTAGGGTTTCCAACCCTAACACCCCACCACCATCCGCAAGCAACAAAAATTAAAACATTAGGCTTTTGGTCTCTGGAGTCTTGGTGAATCAGTGGTGGGGTCTTCCTTGGGGCTGTCAATTCTAATGCTTACCCCTCTCCCAGCCAGTAGCGTCCTATCTGAAGCACAAGGTACAGCTCCATGCCAGTGCCTCATAGTGGAACACTCAAAGGCAGAGAAGCATGCCTTGCCACATGTTGCCAGTGCAAATCTGTTTTTAGCTTTATTTGCTTAGCATAAGGGGTTGGGCGTTAGGGATGACATAGCCATGTATTTAGGAATCCTCTCCAGCACTCCAACCACCTATACATAGTACCAAACAGCTTCATCAGAGGGCAGTACCAAGAGCAAGTGGCCCTTACTGAATTTTCACTTGAAATGTATCTCCCATATTTTTCAAATGGTAAGAAAGTATCCATTTCATTACCCTTGTAATTGGGACTCTAAAGAGCTGTGTGGCTACATAAAATCATGACAGTAGCCACAGTGGCCTCATTTGAGAAACACTGGTCTATAACAGTTGAACTGTGAAACACATAAGGTACTACAGTGCATCAGGAATCACTGTGAAATGAGCCATTGAACTGGACTTGGTGCACCAATGTGATGCCTTCAGACTGGTATTTCTGTTTCCTAATATAATATTATGTAACTGCATTGCAATACATATGGCATATGACCTAGCATGAAGAACCAAATAAAGTGTGGGTGGATTTCCACAATTACAAGTGTAGCTACTCAGCAATTACTGTACATGTCAGGTCTATGTTACTCACAGGTCAATCAGTGTCAATTTAACACTTACAGTAAGAGTTACTCAACTTTATACAAGGACTTGGCTGCTTGCATGCTCTGTATAGCAAGACAAAGTGTGAGTCATTCATTGACAGATCAGTGGTATCTTATCAAAGGCAAAGCATCTCAGTGTCTTCCTTTCTGAGTATTTTGTGCCCTCTGTGACAGTTCCAGTTGCTTGAAAGGCTGATCAGGTGGTTCCGTGTTTGAAATGTTTTAACCTCTGCTTTTTGAACTCCTGTAAAGTTGCTGAATCATGACTTCCCAGAAGTCATAGTAATTCTCCCCTCCCGCCAAACCCACAATAGTCACAGTATGATGCAGAATAGGGCAGGAGAAAGGAGGCACTTGATGGACAGCAATGCATGACTTGTCAGTTTCAGTAGACAGCAATACTGAAAAGTTAAGCTGTGCAAATTGATATAGGGAAGGCTTGCTATTGCGTTTTCTTAGGTGAAAGAATTTCTGGGTGCTGACGTTCGGGCAAACTGATAAAAAAAATCAATGATTCACTCATCTTCTAGACCATAAAGAGACCCAGAAAACCACATGGGAAAAGTTTTGTTAAGTGTAATATTTTAGATAAAACCCTGTTTATACTGTGTGTCATTTATTTTCCGTGCTTCTATTCCCATCTTTATTACTCAATATGTTTACCTGAAAACAGGGTATCTGTCACTTTGACTTTGCCTGCTGTAGATGTGCGATTATACCTGTGGTTATGATCACCAGCTTGTGAGATTACATAAGGGATAAACTACACCAAGTGGCACATAATAAGAGTGTAAAGCTATTGGGTTCTGGCCACTGGACCAAGGTCACTGTTTTATGGTTCTTAAAAAAAGGAAAATAATGTTACAAAACTGCATCTAATATATTATTTAACATTATAACTATATGTGTCTTCATATGCAAAAGCAAAAAAAATACATATTTAGTTATACTGGAGTTAAAATTAAGTTTTACAGTTACAAGGCAGCAAGGCTAGTGACTGTTGAACTCCACTGGCCCATATATATTTTTCCATAGGCCCAACTGGCATGCTTATTAAAATGTTAAATATTACAGTGTTGCCTTTTCCAACACAATCCAGCAGTTGAAGTTAAATGACAATTTTCTAACCCAACACAAAATTCTATCAACATTTTGTCTAGCTGGCCGGTGCCAATTTGACCCCAGTTATACACCAAATGTTTGTTTCTATGCCATATGTCATCTGTGTTCTATGATACTTTATATAGCTGTAATAAAAATTCTCCAAGCTAAAACGCAATTATTATTTATTCAAATCATTACAAAGAGGATACAATAAAGCAAAATAATCTAAACACTAGCAACTGACTATTGTATAAACTTCAGCTAACCATGGTACCAAATCTTCACTTCCACAGACTTCACCTGCAAAAGCACCAGAAGATAATAAATAAAACACATTTTACATAATAAAGACATGAAAGAGTGAATGAGGACAAAAATCAAACTTTAAAGCATACATAGTTACAAAATTCACATATACTACATGTGCAAACACTCATGCAGCATATAAAATGTTATTGCACAGGCAGCATTAGTTTATTTCCAAGGGAGCACTATTTTATTGCACAGGATGGCACCCCACCATTTTATTACATTATTACATTAGGGAACACTAATTTATACCACGGGGAGGATCATTTTATTGCGTAGTGGAACACAGTTTTATTGCATAGGTATCCCGACAATTGCACACAAGAATTAGGGCAAAGGGAATCTGGATGAGGCGATAAGGGAGGAGGAGATCTGGGTGGTCGGGACTTTGGCATGGTGGAGACTGCGGGTGGACAGGAACATGGAGCCCTAATTGTGGTTCTCCCTCCACCCCCAATGTGTGTAGGGTGGGTGGTGTTTGTTTACATTTATTTGAGGTGGGGTGCAGGGGGCAAAGCCCCCCGCTCACAATGGGGCCAACATGCGATGCAAACCAGCTAGGTGTGCGAGCACCCTCACACACACCTTGCTGTCAGTTGTTTTCCCACACCCTAATCATCCTTGGCAAAATTGTTTTCATCCTATTGTGGGTGACCCTTATTATACATCGTAGCATCATTTCATTGCACAGGGAAGGACTGTATTTTACAGTATTGCACATGGAGCACATTATTTATTACACAGGGAAGAATTGTATTTTACAGTATTGCACATGGAGCACATTATTTATTACACAGGGAAGAACTGTATTTTACAGTATTGCACATGGAGCACATTATTTATTACACAGGGAAGAACTGTATTTTACAGCATTGCACATGGAGCACATTATTTATTACACAGGGAAGAACTGTACTTTACAGTATTGCACATGGAGCACATTATTTATTACACAGGGAAGAAATGTATTTTACAGTATTGCACATGGAGCACATTATTTATTACACAGGCAGGTCAGGAAATAATGAGCCTACTTTTCAATTAGCAGCACTGAAAAAAATTAAATTATCATCAGTCAGGCTTCTCTGTTGGTTTGTTAGGATTTATCCATAGGTAGAAAATAGTTTTTACACATTCACATTGGAAACTGAGACCTGGATTGCCTGAAGGGCAGCCTCAGCTATTGTCAGTACTGAAATGATCTCAAAAGTCAGTACTGATGCAGATCAAGTGAGTCCATCTCTAGTAGTTAGATTGATGCATACATACAGACCTATGATGGTGGTGTTGTGATTGAAGATGTCTCTTCCTTTAAATATTTTGGGGAATGGTTGGATTGTCTTCTAGACTTCTTTACTCAGGTGAACACCATCCACAAGAAGCTATGCCCTCAACATGGAGCGCTTTACAGGAACAAAGAAAGGATCCCACTTCCTGCTCATAGAGAGATTTCACAAAGATGATTCTACCTATCTTCGATTACAGTGACATTGTATATAGTGCAGCTCCCAAGCCAACCTTTTCTAGGCTGGGTCCCCACTTTCACTCCTTCTGCTGCTTTGCCATGGATTGCCTCCCTGGAACCCACCACTGTTCCCTATATTCCTCCTTCTCCTTGACCACCTTTGATGCCTGACGCCTAGCTCATTGTGCCACCATTGTCTCCAAATTCTGGCTGGGCTCACTCCCCCCCTACCTTTCCTCCCTCCTTCCCCTCCTCCCCTCCTTCAACCTCGTACTCTAACCTTATGATATCCTGACCTTATGCATAACTGTTCTCAGCATGTAAATAACTGTTCTAAAGTAGCTAATCATTCTCCTTTCACATTTCCTCTTGATCCCTTCCACTCTTTCTCCTCACCCCTCTATGGCTTTCCCCCATCCCCCCTTCCCCGTTATATCTCCTCAGCTCCCTTGCTCACTTTAAAATGCTTTGTCCCATACCTTCTCACCTCTGATGAGGCCTCTGGGCTGATGCCATTCCTTACCCTGTTGATTATTAGATATTAGGCTGAGTCTGTTCTCATTTTCCTGTAAAGGGACGTTTCATAAGACCCCACCCCCTCTAATATGACTCTTTGAATTCCAGATTTTAATCAAATATGCACCATGGCATACATTGTACAATGCCACATGTATTGGAACTTCCCTAGTTATATACTCTTGTAATGTCTTGTATAATTCCTTGTTTGTTTGTTCTCCGTCTCATACTTTTCCAGTATGTATTGTTTGTATGATATGGAACCTATGAAATGAGCTTGTTCTCAAAGGTGTTATCCAAAACTTCAATAAATAAATAAGTAAATAAAAAATACTCCCATCGCAGCTCTGACACCCGCTCTATCACTGTCCCCGGTGTAAAATCCTCTGCTGGCCAAGCTGCTTTCTCCCTCCACGTCCCCAAACTTTGGAATTCCCTTCCTGTTGTAATTCACAATGCTCCCTCTTCCCTACCACTAAAATCTCTCCACTGTGACTTCACTACTCACTTCTGCTGCTGCCGCTGATCCTGGGCTAATCCCGCTGCTCCTCCCTCCATACTACTCCTTCCCCCTACTGTCCTGGCTTATTGGCCCACTTCTCCCTCTGACTAGTACCCAGTTGTATTCACAATCTCCTTTCCTCTCCTCCCTCCCTCCCTCCCTCATTTTGCTGCCAGTTGCGCTTTGCTGAACTGTTGCTATTGATATGCTATGTTTTGCACTACATTGTGCTTCCTCGCAATAGTGTATTGCATCCTTTTAATTTTTTATGATTATTATTTTTGTTTTAGGATTGCAACATTACTGATGTAACTTATTACTGCACTCTCTACATCACCTTCCCCCAGGACAGGTCTAGAAACAAGCTGTTAACTTAGTATGTTTTTCCTGGTGAAACTCTTGAAACAAATAAATAACTACACACAGATAAGCTGTCAGAAAAAAGGCAAATAGGCCCAGCCAGTCAGCCCCCCACAACCCCACCTAACTACTCTGCACTGTCCTTAGTGCCCCTCCATGTTTCTGCCACCCCTTTTCTAACTAAGCCCATATGCCTATGCCATCCTTGTTTGAAGCTGCTCACTGATTTGGCCTGTAACACTTCCTCCGATAGCTTGTTTAACTTGTCAACTGCTCATTTAGTGAAAACATGCTTGCAGACTCCCCTCTGAATCTCCCTCATGTGTCAATGAGCTTGTCCCTGTATTTGACCTCAAGGTGAAAAGCACCTTAACATCAACCCCATTTATCCCAAGCAAGTACATGTATGATTTGATCCTACACCCCTTTCCCTTCTTTTTTCAAGGGTGTACATGTCCGACTCCTGCAGCCTTTCCACAAATCTCTTGCATTCTATCAAATCAAATCAGATTTTACTTGTAATGCACTTTTTCAAAACCAAAGTGCATGCACAATACAATATCAAATAACACATACACAATTTAATATAAAATCAAATATACACAGTCCAGTGACTATCCTGTTTGCAAGTACTGGAAAGCGTGGCAGCACTCCAAGGCTCCTGAAGGTACAACCATACACAACATAAACTACAGCAAAGAGAAACGGTGCACACACCAGATACCAAAAGACTGTTGTATTTTATTGGTGCATGGTTCAGTGAACCTCTGATGAAACACTCCTGCATATCACCAAGCTCTGTGGCTGTTGTTCAGAAGAAGCCACACACAGTGTCGTCGTAGGGTGCTTGGTTGGAGGTCTGCTGAGCTATGCACCAATAAAATACAATAGACGTTTAGTATCTAGTGTGTGCACCATTTCTCTTTACCATCTTGGTTGCCCTGTGCTGTACTGCTTCTCCTGCTTCTAACTTGTTGCAGTCTTTCCTCAGGTGTAGACTCCAGTACTTTGCATAGTATTCCAGATGCAGTCACACCAGTGACCTGTGAATGGGAGGATCACTTCCTGGTTTCCGCTGTTTATCCTCCTCCCTGTCGGGGCTTGAAATTCAGAGGGGGGGGATTGTGAGATTCCCACTATTTTTAGCCCCCCTTGCAATTTCTGGACCCCCCCATTAGGAACAGTCTCGCACACACTGAGTGCCTTCATTGCACAGTGGCAAAGTGTCATAGAATGCCTTCTTTGACACTTAGTCATTCATTCACTGTCTGCCTTTTTTTTTGGGAGGGGGCTCCATACAGCTCCTGTAGACCCTGGATATCCAATGCATGTACTACATTGAACTCTCTGGTTGGTCTAGTGAGCATTCCTTTCTCATCCCTCCACTACTCTCGTGAGACTGATGCACACGGTGGGACTGGAGAGAGACCTCTCAACATCAGGAGCAGGAGCCACCATCTCGAGCAAGGAGCACACATCGAGGGAAGTGCTGAGGAGCTGGTGGGCAAGAAAAGAGTGAGTAGACAGCAGCAAGGATGACTGCTGGATACAGCAGTGACAGTGAGAGAGTAAGACCAATTACCTTGGTTCAGAAAATGTTTAACCAAAAAAAAAAAATAGATTAACAAAAAAAAGCAACATAGTGTCACCAGCAAGAAACTGAAGGGCAGATGGATGCAGTCCAGACCTGTAGCAGCCCTGGACAGTCAGTCAGTAGCAACTGGCAAAAACTACAGAAAAAATGAAAAAATGTGATGCAGCAGGCACAGACATAATGTGACATGGCAGTCACTGAAAAGCAGCCGAATGAATCAAAACACAAATTGCTTAGCTAAAAAAGTCTGGTGAGTGACAAATAAATATAAGGGGCATTTGTTTTTGGCCCAGACAAAACTGCTATGAAAACTAAGGGAGGCTACTAAAGCACAACAAAATAAGGGTGCCTGGGGAAGAGAAAAATTAATTTTTGGAGAGGACTGGAAGGGAAGGAGGTAACATCAACAGGCTGCAATAAAAAAAATGTTGCCCAACTTGCCTTTGTTATTCAGAAGTTGACAAAGCTGGATCCAAAAAAGAAGATGGAACATGCCTGGGTAAAATAAAAAAAATCTTGGTGCCGGAAGGAGGGAACTGGACCAACTCCAAAGCAGTTGCTGCCAGAAAAACAATATTTTTATGGGAAACTACAGAGTGAGAAGGTCTGTTGCCTGTGTGTGACTGTGTCCCAAGAAAAGCTAGATTTATTATAAATGAATACAAAAAAGCACAGCAAAAAGTAAAAATAACTCTTGTGCAAGAAGACTACTGTGAGGAAACAATTGAAAGGGGCGGGAAGGTCCGTTACCTGGGTGTGTCCCAAGAAAAGCTGGATTTATTATAAAAGAATTAAAAAAAATGAAAATATTAAAAAAAAGCCTTTGCAAGAAAGAAGAGAAGTGTGTGGAAAGGAGAGGGAAGGTCCATAAGCTAGATGTGTCTCAAGAAAAGCTGGATTTATTATAAAAAGAATAAAAAAAAAAACCAGAAAAAAATGAAAGGAACTTTTGTGCCAGAAGAGAACTGTGGAGAAACAATGGAAAGAGATAGGGAGGTTTGCAACCTGGGTCTGTGTCCCAAGACTTTAGATAAAAACAAAATTGCGACATAACACGACATGCATCATTAATGACTTGGCTGAAAAGAAAGCAGCCAAATGTGCAAGAGGCCCCCGAGGAAGTACAAGAAAAAAGGCTACATGAAGAAGGTGTAGTAGACGTACAAGGGTATACTGTCAACATTGCATTTCAACAATAGTGCAGTGAAATGCGTGCCATGGAAATAATGTGGTCGACAACAGCTACATGGACATGTAGTAACAGTAAATCACCCTCCTGAGTGATCTGTCATCCCCAAAAGTTGTCTCCCCCCCCCCCGGAGTGGTAATAGTAAATCAACCCCCCAAGTTGCCCCTGAGAGGTATTAGTAAATCCCAACCTCCAAGTGATTCGCTCCCAAGTTACCTCCCCTCTAGAGTGGTAATAGTAAATCAACCCCCCTCCCTGAGTTGCCTGCTGCTTCCAGAGTCATAATACTGAATTGTCATGCTATCATTAGTGTTCGTGCCATTTGTGAAGCACGGTTTTTGGTGTCAGTGTTTTCTCTGCAACATTATTGACTGAGCTGTCCTTTTTTTAGTGGACTTGTCGTGAACCCATGTACAAGACCTACACTAGAACGTGAACCACGTGAATTAATAATTGGTGAGCAAGACACAACAGACACCGCACCAACCCATAGTTCTTTTAAAAAAATAATATACATTTCAACAAAGGTGACCAAAGATTTACAATTGGTTGTTTGACAAAGACATTGGCCAGGTGAGCTGTTCTATTTGTAAGTCTTATGCATCCATTCCTTTTAAAAGCACTTGTTACAAAACATCAACCCTAATAAGATATTCTAGCCACACTGCTCATAGTAGAGCATTAAAAAAATGATGAAAAAGGTAACACTATTTACTAAGCACTTCGTCAACTTCTGAATAACAAGGACATTACAGCAAAAAACAAATGTGTTGCTGTCTGTACTGATGGAGCATCAGTTATGACTGGTTGTTGTCTAGGTGTAGTACAACAACTAAGAACTGATTACACGCTTGAACTAAGAGTCCAGTACACAGCACAGCCCATCAGTTGGCCTCGTATGCCAGCGATGCAGCTCAGTCAGTGGAACATGTGAAAATATCAATGAGACCTGCGGGCCCATTTTCATTTTCTTTGGTAATTCTGATACCAGAAGCAACAAATTGCTTGAACTACAGAAACAGCTGGATGAACCAGTTCTGACATACTGTCAGCCTCATGCAGTTCGGTGGCTGTCCATTTATGGTGCAGTGTCTATTGTGCGTAGGACTCAAATCATTAAGAGATGAGTTACAGCATATGATTTCATCCAGTTCTCCAGGTAGTTACAAAACAAAAGGACTGTTGCTGTCTATACATCAGTTTAATTTTTGTAGCTCTTTCTCACATAATGCTGGACATTTTGTAACATATTGTTTTAATTTCAAAACATTTCCAAAGGGAATTTTTTTATTTTTCCACTGTGCTACCAATGGTCATGAGTACAAAAGAGGCTGTAGGTCTTTAATTAAAAACCCAGACCCATCAGACAGACACTTTTTCAATACTGATCTTGAAGGCAGTAAGCATAAACATGATACACTCTTTGACATTCACATGAAGAGATCAGCTTTTGATAACTTAAAGAACAAATACATCAGTGATTTAATGATGAACTGGACAATGAACCTTATACATAATAAGCTGTTCTCCATTTTAGAACTCAAGAGAGCTGCAGTTGCGAAAAAACAGCCAGATGATTTCAATATCTATGGTGAAGAGACTCTAGATAAAATTCTGCAGCATTTCAGCGTTTCTGATCTAGCTACAGAATCTGCAAAAAGGGAGTTCATTGTACTAGAACAGATCATGGTTCAAATGATTACTACCAGTCTCTGTCATTCCAGCAATTTGCTGAAGTTGTTCTGAAAAAGCATCCAGGTGTGTTTCCAGAGTATGAAGAGATTTATCAGATTGCAATGGTTATACCACTGTTTAGCACTGAATGTGAATGTGGCTTCAGTACTCAGAACAGAATAAAATAAAAATTCAGGAACTCTCTGAACAATCTTACAGAATTTAATGATAATCCCTGAACTGAGTGGAAGTAAAGGAACTGTAGATTTTTAAAGAGCTGCAAACCCATGCAGAAAAGTGAAGAACAGAAGAAAATAGACTTATAATTTTTATGGTAGCTTCAAGCCTTAGCCTCACTCACCAGACAAAGGGGCCAAAGTTTAAGGAAGGGCCAGGTTTATTGTAGCTCCATATTTTGTGTTTACATTCATTTGGTCTGCTACATTTTATGGCTGTGGATGAGCCTGCAGCCATCTTGCTGTAGCTAGAAAATGGGATACCAAAGCACACATTTTTGGAGTTTTCAGTGTATCCTTCCACAACTGCAAATCACTACGCCAGTTGAATGAAATATTCCCTTCTCTCTGTTGACTAGACCAGTTCCAACACAATTTTTTCAGCTTGTTTGTCTCTCTCTGCCATAATTTCCAACAGAGAACACAACAAGCTTCTAGAGGAACTCCGCTGAAAAGAAGCATACAAGTAAGTTTCCCTTATTCAAGCTCTGAAGCTCTCAGTGTCTCACTGAGCAGACTACAGTGTCAGATTACAGAGAGTCCAGCTACAGCTTTGCCCCTGTACTTCAAAACCAAGCCTCTCAGTATGGTGGAGGAATGCTGAGTATTTTTTATTTTGTAATAAAAAAGTGCATTTGTAAACTGGAAACTCAGTGCAGTATAAAATAAATGTGTGCAAATTGGCACTGAAGAATATGTGTGTGTGTGTGTCTTTGCAGAACTCCCTCAGAAGCTTTTTTTTTTTTATTTGAATCTAGGATTACAACATACCTTTGAGCCAAGGCTCTTTTGCAAAGGTTCCATGTCAGTAGTACAGGCAAAAGCATCAAAATGGTTACATAGTTACAAATTGATTACAAGGTACACAATAACATTTAACAACTTAGGATGACATTAGGAATTAGTGGTGAGGAGTGAACAAACAGACACTAGGAGGTAGATAGTAGGTGGAAGGGCTGGGGAAGGGATGGTATATGTGTGAGGGGGTAGAGTCAGGCAGCCAATGGGCTTTGTCAGGACAGGCATGGGGTTAAGTGCCTAAGAGGTGGCTGTGGACAGGTAAGTGCAGGTAGAAAGAGCAGAACAGAACTGGAAGTGGTCAAAGGCAGTATAGGGACCACGTTAGGAGGTGCAACCACAGGTGTAGGTGCCTATAAGGGAGAGGTGTAGCTTAGTTTTGAATACACCAAGCGTTGTTGCAGAGGAGATGTCTCCACGGAGACTGTTAAACCAACTAGGGGCCCTGTAAGAAAATGATCTTTGGCCTTGTGATGTGCGGCAGAGGGGGATTTGCAGGATTTGTGGCTTAGTGCTCCTGGTGTTGACCGTGTTGATTTGGGGTTTAAGGAGGGTGCTGACTCCAGGTGGTGCTTTATCCAGTAGGGATTTTCTTAGCTGTGATGCAGCTTTGGTATTTGATATGGTTGTTTAGTTGAAGCCACCCTGTTTTAGAGTAGAGGTCACAGGTGTGGGTGAGACGGTGGGAACCAGTAATGAGATGGCAGGCTTGATTGAGGACAGTTGAAACTCGTTTGAGAGAGGAAGTTGTGGCAGCTCCGTAGATAATGAGGCCATAATCGATGATGCTGATGATGGAGATCTGGACGGCTACAGACAAAGCTTCAGGGGTTAGATGTTTCCTATGTCAGAACAGAAGGCCCAGCCTAGTGTTTTCTACCTTGGCCACATTATTGATATGTGGAACATAGGAGAGATTTGAGTCTAGGGTGAGACCGAGGTATTTAAATGTGTGGACTTATTCAAAGGTGATTCCTTGTTTGGTTTTGATGGATAGGTGACATTGTTTGAGTTTGTTATGGGTGCTACAGAATATCATGGTCTTTGTTTTCTTCTGGTTAAAGATCAGTTTGTGTTTAGCGAACCAATTTTCGACTGCTGAGAAGGCCTACTGGAGGTTTCTTTGGAGATGTACTGGATCATGGTGGGAGGCCAAGATGACAGCATCATCCGCATAGAGTAAAAGTTGTTCAGGACAGAAATCTGGCAGTGAGTTCAAGAAGAGGCTGAAAAGGAGTGGGCCCAGGACTGGGCCCTGTGGGACACCGGACCAGACTGGTCTTGGGTCTGAGAGTGTGTCCGCAATTCTCACTCTTTGGTACCGGTTGTCTGACAACTCTTTCTCCTGCAAAAACTCTATGACTCCCTCCCCCTTACAGATAGAACTAAGTTTTAACCCTTGTTCCAGTGGGCATTTATTGGGATCTGAGACCATTTTCTTCTGTTGTTTTTTTATATTTTTTCTGTTCAACCTTTGTATATTTGCTATCCAGTGCTAGTGAAAGGTGGGGCTTACAACACCTCTGTTTATTCACAGAATCAGGTTCACTGCTGGCTCTTCCACTCTGGTGTATTTAATGCTCATAAAAGGTACAGTTCAGACTGCACTAGACAGCAAACTGAAGCTCTTTATTTATCCACATGGACAGGTACAATGCAGGCGTTCCCCCACCCACCGTGATGAATTTAGTGCTGGTAAAAAGTGAGGGATAAAGTCCTCGGTTCATCCACAGGTATCATGTGGGGTAGGCTTAGTGCAAACTTACACCATGATGGATTTAGTGCTGGTAAAAGGTGAGGGACTGACACTACTTGAGCTTTAAACCCTCTGGTAATCCACAGAGAAGGCTACAGTGTGGGGATCATGGACAGTGCTTGGTTTCCACACTGTCTGCATTTAGTCCTGGTGAATGGTGAGGGACTGCCAGCACTGGGGACTAAAGCCTTTTGTTTATCTACAGTGACAGGTACAGTGTGTGACTGGTGAACAGTAAGGGACTGGCATCACTGGAGACTGAAACCCTTTATAAATCCACAGGGACAGATGCAGTGTAGAACAGACAGTCCAGGGTTTCTGCATTGTGATAGATGTAGTGCTGATAAAAGGTGCCAGACTGACAGCACTAAAGGCTGAAGCCCTCTGCTTATCCACATTGGTAGGTACAGCATGGGGACAGGGACAGATCATGGTTCTCACACTGATGGATTCAGTGCTGGTAAAAGCTAAGGAAAGGCAAGACAGGGCAGGGCAGGGCAAGGCAGGGCAAGGCAAGGCAGGGCAGGGCAGAGCAAGACAAGGCAAGGCAGGGCAAGGCAAGGCAAGGCAGGGCAAGGCAAGACAGAGCAGGGCAGGACAGGGCAAGGCAAGGAAAGGAAAGGCAAGGAAAGGCAAGGAAAGGAAAGGAAAGGAAAGGAAAGGAAAGGCTAGCAGATGGTGGTGGCCACACTGAGCTAGCTATCAGCAACACTAACACCTTAGAGCTTTTTAGAGTTTTTTAGTATTATTTTTACTTTGTTTTCATTTTTGTTCTGTCCTTTTGTTATTTTGTCATGTTCTAGTATGAGTTAGTGGTAATTTAGTAAGTCAGGGTTTGGAGTGAGACAGTAAAGTAGGGAACAGCGTTTTCAGGATGGTTAGGTTAGAATTTTCCTTTTCATGTATACTGCCTAATGGAGTCGCTAACTCCACAGTGTAAAAATCGTTATTTTTTCACTAGTGTTGGTCATTTAACATGCTAGTGTTTTTATGTTTATCACTTAAACATCCCTACCTGCCAGTGGCGTCTCTCTGCGTTTTAGCATCGAGGGTCCAGTGGAGTTCATGGATTCTGCTGTGGATTTTCTTACAGAGAAGAGAATTCCTGAGAAGCTGAGGAGAAACTACTGAAAGAGGGTGTTTCAGCCGGAACACCGATGAGGAATTTTGGCAGCTGAGCTTTGAACCGGAACACCATCGGCATCCAATCACTGGAGGACTGTGTTGTGCCAGAAGTCCCTGAAGCGTTGCAGGGACTAGCAAACTTGGAGGCCAATAGGAATATTGGGGGCCCTACTTTGACCTGTCTGGGGGTGGCTGCTGTGTGCCAGGTCCATAACAGGAGGTGCCGGGTCGGGTCCGCTGGAGGGCAGATGTTTGAAACTGGTGGCCTTTAGGTTTCTCGGGGGGGGGCTGCTGCTGAGCAGACTCTGAGCCAGGGACTGTAGTAGTGGGTTCATCTGGACAGGGTGGCTGCCTCCTGGGGTGACTGTTTTGTGGGACCCCTCTTTTGTTCTTAGTCAGGGCTCCTGCCTGCAGCCTATGTAAGAGCCTGAGGTAACTGCGGAGGTGGCTATCTCTGGGAAAGGCTACACAGTGTTGTGGGCTGTTATCAAAGAGATCCCTGGAGCGAAAGATGCCTTAAAAAGAGAGAGAAGATATCAGCAGTTCAGACTAAGATCCATTGGAAGGACTCTATATTTGATCTACTGCCGGTCAGATTTTTTTCTTGGGCTTGGTTTACTGCATACTTTTTAGGCAGTGAGAGTGCCTGTAAATACTATCTCTTTCCATATAATTCTGCTGCTTATTATTGAAGTTCAAGGTGAGAGCTGAACTTTCATTTCTGGGCATTTATTTGGTTTCAGTGGCCTGAAGAGGTGAGAGCTGTGATGGACTTTCATGAAAACTGTTCAAGAGAATGGTTCTATGTCATAACAGTGACTGCTTAAAGGCGATCACCGTTATGGCAAAGTCAAAGTACCAAAATCAATTTCAGTGCTCTGACTCCCTGGCGCCGGGGACTTGTATTTTAACATTTCAAGTGGGGGGCTGTGCCACCCCACACCCCCCATGGAGGGTTTTGCCCCCGCAGCCCCCTACTTAAGGAGTCTCAACTCAGGGGTGCGTCGGGGTGTAAACATTTAAAACAAATTTGGCCAGGCACAATAAAACGCACTCAGCGCCCAGACTCAAACCCAGCACCCTGCCCACCCAAGCTGCAAACCCACCCACCACGCCATGGGGCCAGCTCGGCAACCCATCATGGCACCACCCTGAAACCTCTCCCGCCCCTCCCTGAGAATGCCACTCCCACCCACCCCGCATGTGTATGTGTAGCACATCCCGTCACTATATGCACTGATCTACCCCATCCGGTTGCCCTACCTCATCAGTAGCCCCTATGACATGTTTCTCGTGATTGAGTCACTGTTATTGCAAGCGTTCAATCACTGATGCCCATGTCATGGGCTACCAAGAGAATTAGTGACTCTCATTGATCTGCGGAAAGACTGACATACGTAAGATTTTATTTTATTTTACATTTCTTGTTTCTTTGTGTGTTTTATTTAGTTTAATGTGTTTAAATAGTTTGGGGTTATTATTTATGGGAGGGTATTAGTTATTGTTGGATTTGGTGTGCGTTTAAATAGTTTGGGGTTATTATTTTTGGGAGGGTATAAGTTATTGTTGGATTTGGTGTGGGATTGTAGGATTAATTTAGGGGTTTGGATGGTGTATGATTGAGTGTGTATTTGTGGCATATAGCAGTGTGTTTGTTGCTTGCTGTTCATCTACCGTTAGTTAAGATGTGTTGGTACAGAGTACTGATGGTCACATACTACTCTCCCACCAAGCTCATGGACCTCTGCCATTTTAGCTGTCCCCACTTATCAGCTGAGGTACATAGATGGTGTTGTGCCTTGGGGATAGCCAGAAGGAGGGGGGGGGCTGGGCCTGGTGGGGGAGTGGAGGGGAGTGGGCGGAAAGGGGTTGTGGGGACAAGGAGACATCCTGTGGTGAAATGGGACCAGGACAGGGGTCTTCCCTGCCTGGCTCCCATACCCAAGGGCTCTACTTTATGTAGGCAAGTAGCGCGGTCTTCCTAAGCTGCCCATCCTACTCGGGCTGTATTGTGCAATGCCAGGTCTATAAAAAACAAGACCGCTGTGACAGCAGACCTTGTTAGTACATCTGACCTGGCTTGCATCACCGAGACCTGGCTGGACAAAAATGCTGGTCCAGTTTTGGTATCAGCAGTTTCAGCCAGCTTCTCAGTGATACACCGCCTGAGGGTGGATCGTAGGGGTGAGGATGTGGCCATCTGTTTTAAATCAGAACTGGGCCTTATGGATGTTCCAGTTGGGGTAACCAGATCCTTTGAGTGTATCATGGGCACGGGTGTAGGATGTAGGATATTTCTCATTTACCATCCGCCAAGTGATGGGAAGGAGTTTCTGCAGGACATCGTGGGCTTCATCGTTGACATGGTGTTGGAATCCCCCAGATGGTTAATTCTGGGGGATTTCAATACCTGCGTTGATGATGAACTCTTGCAATTTGGTCAAGACTTCCTCCAACTGATAACCTCATTAGGCCTCACACAGATAATTACCTCCCCGACTCACAATCATGGTCACTCACTGGATCTGGTGTTCCTTCTGGGGATGGAGATCTCCGAACTGGTGGTGGAACCAGTCAAATGGTCAGACCATCATACCATAGGGTTCAGTTTCATAGTTCCCTCTAATAGACCTGCCCCAACAGAGATGGTCCAGTACCACCTTTTAAGGGGTGTGACCCCAGATGGTCTAATGGTGGTGCTTGACCTATCGGGTATGCCGAGTGAATACTTGGATCCAGGTGATCTGGTACATGCCTCTAATAAGGTGGTGACAGCAGCCCTGGATTCCATAGATCCTGTCGGTGTTCACCCCTCACTCTGCGCCCAAGGTCCCCATGGTTTGATGGGACCTTGAAGGAGTTGAGGAGACTGGGGCAAAGGTTGGAGTGGCACTGGCAGGAAACAGGTCTGGTTGATGACAAACTTAGATTGACGGATCTCTATAAGGTCTATCAATCAGCAGTCACCTGTAAGAAGGCAGAGTTCCTGTCTGGAGAGATTGCTGCTGCGCAAAATCAGCCAGCTCAGCTCTTCTGGACTGTTGACAGAATGTGTAATCCAACCTGTCATCAGTCTGGAGGAGCGTTTTCACAAGATAAGTATGATGAGTTCCCTCGCTTTTTAGCAGATAAGGTTGCCACCATCAGGTCTGGAATCTGTCCAGCCCCCTCTATTGGGTGTTGCAGAGGTCAGCAGGAGATTGTTAGTACCTGATTTACCTGATCTGACTTTGGCTGGCTGGCAATCACTGACATTGTGAGGATTATCCAGACTTTGCAACCAACCTGCTCTAGTTTGGACCCAGGCCCAACACACCTCCTGTGGGGTGTGTTGAGGAAATCGGTCCAGTCCTAGCTGAGATATTCTGGAAGTCATTGGAGAGGGGGACGTTTCCTGGCCCCCTGAAGGAGGCAGTTGTATGACCGTTTCTTAAAAAATCCTCCCTTGACCTGGATTGTCTAGCTAACTACAGACCTGTCTCTAACCTACCCTTTGTGGGTAAGGTTATTGAGAAGGTGGTTGGGTTGCAGTTGGATGATCATTTGACCATCCATGATGTCTATGATCCTCTCCAGTCCAGATATAGGAAGAGACATAGTACCGAGATGTCACTTGTTCGGGTACTTGATCTCCTAATAGTGAGGGATCAGAAGATTCATTCAATCTTGGTCCTCCTTGATCTCTCTGCAGCATTTGACACTGTGGACCATGGTATGTTGTTGGAGCTCCTGCAGCTGATCTGTGGACTATCTGGTACAGTCCTTAGTTGGTTCCAATCTTTTCTCGAGGGTAGGACTCAGAGAGTGGTTTCAGGGATTTAATCCTCAGCCCCCCCAATCCTGCGAGGTGCAGCAGGGCTCCATCTTGTCACCTATGTTGTTCACAGTGTACATGCTGCCATTGGGAGACATTATTAGGTGGTATGGTCTGAGTTTTCACTGCTTTGCAGATGATACTCAGCTATACATATCCTTTGTGTCCGAGCAGGGTGAAGCCCTCTCAGTCTTTAACAACTGTGTCTCCGAGATACAGGACTGGATGAGTGCCAGCTGGCTGTGGTTGAACCCGGATAAAACTGAGGTGTTGGTAGTGGACCCAGGTTGTCAGGGTGTGGGATCGTCGGCAGGACAGCCTTCTGGGCTTTGGCTCGGGGGCGTCCAACTGACAACCTCTGACTGGGTGTGGAATCTGGGCATCATTTTTGATGATGGCCTAATGCTTAAATCTCGGGTGTCGGCCATTGTCAAGACCTCTTTTTACCATCTGAGGAATATCACCCAGATAAAACACCTGGTCCTGCCTGACGATCTTCCAGCTTTGGTCCACACCTTCATGACCTCCCACCTTGACTACTGCAATGCCCTTTACCTAGGGCTTCTGGGGGTTAATATCCGCCATCTGCAGCTGGTGTAGAATGCGGCAGCCAGGCTGTTGACTTGCACTTCAAGATCTTGCCATATCACACCAGTGCTCCGTGGACTGCACTGGCTGCCAGTACAGTGGCGGATCACCTTCAGGGTCGGGTTACTAACCTATAAAGCCCTACATGAACAGGGACCTCGCTACTTGCAAGGTCTCCTGTGTCTCTATCGCTCCCTCCACCCGCTCCGTTCCTCTGATGGGGGATTGCTAGAGGTTCCCAGGGTCCAACTTAAGACCTCAGGGGCCCACTCTTTTGCCTTTGTGGCCCCTACCCTCTGGAACTCTCTACCTTATCGGGTGAGGGAGTGCCTGACCGCCCAGAGTTTTAAGATTGCTCTTAAAACACATTTATTTACCCTGGCCTTCCCTGATTGCTTTTAGAATTTTTGTGACGGTTATTTAAAATTATATTCATCTGCGTAGTTTATAAAAAATGTTAAACTAGTTAGGAACTCTTTAGATATCATGAGATTTTAAATTAATTGTTTTTATCTAGTCTGTGTTTTAATACTGCTGTACAAGTGCTTTGAACAAATCTGGAATTACGCTTTTTTATAAGTATTGATTGATTTGATTTGATTAATGGATGGGCAACACTGGGGACCACTCTACTGTCTTCATGTCCAGTCTCTATTGGCAGGTCATTTTAGAAGGCCACCACCCTCTGGGACAAAATATGCTTCCTAATGTTACCCCTAACATTACAATCTGTGACCTTCAGAGCATGTCCCTGTATCCTGCTGGAGAACATATCCATGTGTTCAGTCTTGTCAATACCCCTGAGTATGGGAAGACTGAGACCATGTCCCATCTCAGCCTGCTGTTCTACAGGGAGAAGATGGTAACAACTACTAGAAAACAAAAATGTGGATATTATCTGTTAGATCCTTCCAGGTATTCTTGTTTTGAAAATGCGGCTTCTCCTTAACAGTGATATCTAAACAGAAAGCCCACCAGCAAATTGTTTTTATTTTTAGTACCGAACGCATTCTCTTTACTGCTTCAGTAAATGTAAACACTGGAGAAAATAAGAAGAAACTGATAGAGGGAAGCTTACAAAGGATGTCAATAGGCATTTTATGTGACTGCATAGATATACAGAATTAAAAAATGCTACATAAATTCACTGCCACTAAGCAAGTGGTAAATGGGGGGAGAAATTTGTCAACACAAAAAGGGGGTTTAGTTTGCACTCAGAGGGGAGCGAGAAGGTCAGTTTTCCTATGTGGGACTGTGACTCACAAGGTGTAAGAAGCTTGGGGTTTATTGAAAATATGATAGATCATAATGGTCTACAGAGCACATATTCTTAAAGCAGGAGTTTTGTCATCAAGGGAGAAGAAAAGGTGGGTCGGACTTGACAACCATCTGACATTTCTCACAATCCTCCACTCAGAAATGAATACTGACACAATTTACCTTGGTGCAGCATAAGACCACACCAAAGAATTCAGCATCTATGCCAAGCTGGTGTTTCTCTACTTGCCATACGTGTTGCATTCTTTCAGCACAGTCTTTATAAAGTACAGTGCCACAATAAATTTTCTTGAGCTCCTCACTTTCATCTGAATGTACCCTAACCCCCTTTCTGCCCTGATATTGTGATATTCAGGCTTGATTAAGTAAAGTTGCATCCAAATTTCCTCCCCGTGGACCAAGTGAAACTTTTTCAATGCCCAAAAAAGACTAACAATGCATTCCCTGGCCTTGAATAAGTTTATTATGGGGTGGTATTATACTTTGCACATTCTTGTGTTCTGTGCTTCTTATATGTTCACCTATTTTCTGTTTTAATGGGCATATAGTTTTTTCCAACACAGTGAGCCCTGCATATACATTCTGCGCTATACACTATGACTGCTGTACTAAAGGTAATCAGCTGTCTTATTGAGAACTCTCTCTCCGTAGTCTTGGTTGTAGGGGTTTCAGCTTTTTTCATATGTCTACAATACTTGCACCAGACACAGGGAAAACTACCAATAGCAGGGGATCCCAAACAGGTATTATATTATTTTCTCTAAACAGGCTGTAGTGAGTCACATCCCAAGTCTCCTTCCACTGTGTAGTATATGTAGTAAAGAAACTAACCCTCTATTCTAAGTCTGTGTACCTATCGTGCTCCCTGGATACCAATATGGCCTTTGATCTTGTAAACCACAAACAACTACTCTCAAAGCTAACCTCTTTAGGTTTAGACAATCTGTCACTACCGTGGTTCTCAGATTACCTAACAGACAGGCCACAGTTTGTTAAATGGAAAGGAGCCCTCTCTGACAAACACCCTATTAACGAAGGTGTCCCGCAAGGATCAATATTGGGCCCACTATTATTCTCACTCTATGTCAACGAGCTGCCAAACAATTGTTGTGAAGCTAAACTGTTGCTATATGCTGACAACACGGTTATTTTCCACAGCTCAAATGATGTCAGCAGTCTGAATGCTATGCTTTCAAGAGACCTGCACAAGCTTGAGAACTGGCTACTTACTAGCACACTGGCCCTCAACAGGAAAAAAACAAAAGCCATCCTCTTTGGACCATAACGCCTAGGCACCCACAGACATGACTTGCTAGAAAGCTCTTTCTCAGTTGGATCCCAGATTGAGGTTGTCAGCTCTATCAAGTACCTGGGAATTCTCCTAGACCAAGATATCACCTTTAAGGACCACGTTGAAAGCCTCACCAAGACCTTGCATCAAAAAAAAGGGCTCCTGTATAGGCTAAGCCCATACCTTTCTAATGAATCATGGCTAAAATTGTCGACTGTACCCTCCTGCCCACTCTACTCTATAGCTCCCCCATCATGCACAAAGTCAGGAGCACAGAGCAGAATAAACTTAAATCCCTATACCATGCCATTGGATGCTTTGCCACAAGGGCTGCCATAAAAGGTCATTATTGTACAGTCCTCCAAATCCTAAATTGGCCCTTACTAGATGGTAGGATGAAATACTCTGTTCCATCCCTAGCCTAAAATCTTAGTTGTAATAATGCTCCCCCAAGTCTCAAAGACTTGCTAATGACTTAACCAGACAGGCACCCTCTCAGGTCATCTAAATGCACTCTCCTCTGTACCCCCCCCAAGCAAGTACTGACAGGGTCCTTTGCCACAGGAGTCCCAACCATCTGGAATGCTCCTCCTGATAAAGCACAAGAAAGCTCCTCCCTTAAGGTCTTCAAACAAGGCCTAAAGGCACACCTACTTGGCCGCAGCTCCTGCAACTGCTACTGGTGATAGGACCATTTCAGGTCACATGAAGGAGGTCCCCTGTTATACCTCCTCCATGCAGTCAACTAGAAAAACCTGGGCAGGCTTGTCTGTTTAGGCAAGAGGACCATGAAGCAAAGTTGAGCAGCTCTGTCTGCCCCAACCAGAGTGAGATGATATCTTGTTAACTACAAAGGACATCCCTTGCAGCACCTGTTAACTTAAAAGTCATTCAACTTGCCATGAGTGATTTATAAGTTTTCCAGTCTGGTTTTTTTTCCATCTAATTTAAAAGGCACATTTAGTGCTGGCCCTCCACCTCAAGTATCACTCTATTTTTACATTCCAAGCATGAAATGACGACTGCATGCAGGATAAAAGAGCCTGCGGCTCTGATTGCTGATTTGCTGAAATCCCATAAGTGATTTATAATATTAGTAGTACTTTTTTTTTATTATTTATTTATAAGCCCAGTTGAGATGCAACAACTTCTTTATTTTTTTCAGTTCTCTTTATGCTGCCTAGCCTTCTGGCTAGGACACCCTTCCACCTGCTGTCAGTGTCTCCTCCTGTCCCATGCAACACACCACTTCATTGCCCCCTCGACTTGCTCCCTGATGCTGCATCTGACTTCAGCAACCTGGCAGGTACCTCAGCACATTTTCCAGCCACCCACACAGGATGCAAAGCCTGGGAGTGCCTTCGGTGGTCAGGAGAAGGAGTCCAAGATGGATGTGGGGGCCAAGCAGGCCTTCACATGACCATCCACTGCCAATTTTCCCCTTTTTTGTTCCCTTCCCTAGGAAGCAGCCATAAATCACATAGAGGGCATGTACCCATACAGCAAAGAGTCATGCTGACATCTTCCCTGCTATAACTGCTTCGGTCATACAACAACCCATCCTTCAGTAGATGGCAGCCAAGTGGTGGATCCAGCATGCCTCCACCACAGAAGGAGAAGAGCTATCCACTGGGTGCTCCAACCGCCTTCTTTCAGCTGGCCTCTGATGACCAGAGTTCATTCCTGAACTTGGGACACTGGTGTCACAAGCAGTAGTGCTACCACTGTGCCAACAGGCTGGAGCAACATTGCTTTTTTATAGTGGAGGCCTGCTGTCAACTCATTTTACCACTGGGTGGAATGATGCACAGGGAAGTCACATGACACACATATGACCACACGAGTACTGAGTGGCTGTGATGGGATTTAAACCTGGGATCTCCTCATTCACTTTTCAGTGCACTCTCAAAACAACACTACCATCCAAGCATTTTTTCCATAACAGGAGTCGAACCTCTGCTGTCGAGGTGAAACCAGGAAACCAAACTACTAGGCAGTCTGATTGTGCATCTAATGAAGAATAGGTGATTCACTGAATTTCTTCATTGCCTAAGGCAAAATTCAAATGCTCAGATTGAAACCTGTTCACAAATCTGAGTTCAGTATTATTTTCCCATGATAATAAGGATGATGAATCATATGTTAAATATTACAGCAGTAGTTATAAATAATGATGTGCAGAACCTCTCTGAAGAAAACTGAGCCACCCTGAATGCACACTGCTTGGTTTTCATGAGATCTGGACCAAATCTTGCCAAGTCAGATCTCAGTGCATTTGTTTTTATACCTCCCCCAGCCTTCCAGCTTGAATGCGTGTCATGTGACATGCTTAGGAGGCTGAGGAGAGGTCAAAAGGTGCCTCGGGGAAGTATATATAGCCATGTGACTCTGACCTTGATACATGGCTACCAGAACATTTGGAAAAGTGGAGGTGCTTCAAGTTCAAAATGGCACAGGGTAAAAAGATACTGTTTGCAAGCAAAAGGGCACTTTGAAAGCTCATGGGCAAAACTGGGCAGCTGCAGCACCCCTGTGCCCATAGGTTCTGTCACATATGCCTTGATACCATTCCAGCTCAATAAGCAGTGGGGAAGGAGCTGAATTTTCTGGTTGCTGCTATTCACCCATAGCAGCACTCAGCAGTCCAAAGCAAGGAGAAGAAAGGAGTGAGGAGCTGGGAACAGACAGGATAGGAGGAGAAAAAGTGTGTTTTTTTAACTAAAAGGAAAAAAAAATGAAAACTTTGCAAAATACCAAAGAAAAGATAATAAAACATTGATTAGAAAGGAGACTGTATGTGTTGGGGGGCAGAGGTCAGAATGCTTACAGTCTGCAGATTTGCAGAAGAACATTAAAGAGTTTAAGAAAAATAATGATTATGAAAGCAAATTAAGAAAAGTAAAGAAGAACAGAGAAAAAGCAAAGACAGACTATGTCACAGAGATTGTGTATCAGGGGCATTCACTTTCTAGCATGCATAAAAGCCCAAAACAGAAGAGAATTTGAAGAAGAACATTTAAAAGTAAAAAAACAAATGTGCAGAAAAAGCAAGAGGGAGACTGGGATGACTGCTCGGACTAGAGGCTGTGTTGTCAGTGTGCACACAAGTGTACAGCACATACAGTAGTACTATCTTTCCTTTACAGTGCACAACAGTAGTGCACAAGTGCAGAAAATAAAATTAGAAAAATAAAGGCTTTTTTTTTTACAAGAAAATGTTCACAGAAAGTAAGAAAAAGGCTTTAAACAAGAAAAGAAAATAGATCGCATCATTTTAATGAAAAAGACCTAAAAAGAAGAAAAAAGTTTACATTTTACTTTATAGCAGAGAGTGTGTGTGTGTGTGTGTGTGTGTGTGTGTGTGTGTGTGTGTACATGTGTGCATGTACATGTGGGTAGGGGGGGTGAATGCTGTTTTGAGAGGAAGGACAGCCCTTTGGCAGTTACATTGTTGCCTGTCTGCAGCTTTGCAAGCCATTTCCCACGTATGCAGTCATTTTTGTTTTGTGTCATCCAATAAAAAATAAATTGCAAAAGCAGAGCCAGTAAAGGCTTGCATGATGTATGAGGCCTTTTTGGGGGGGAGGGATATCCCGTTGGCAGTTGCCTAGTAGCTCCCATCTTTAGCATCACCAGCCATTTCCCACAGAAGTACAGGACCATTTTTGTTTTGTGTGCTCTAGTAGAAGCAGTGTAGAGCAGTATAGCGCAGTGGTTTAAGGCTCTGAGCTGCAAATCTGGAGACCTGGGTTTGAATCCCACAGTCCCCACTTGCATACTGTGTGTGACCCTGAGCAGCTCACTTAACTTCCCTGTGCTCCCAGGTTGCACCTGTAAACAAGCTTTCAGCTTAGTGTGTCTCACCTAGTTAAACAATTGGAAAGGAAAAAAAAAATACTGCGAAAGCAGAGCCAGTAAAGGATTGTTTCAAGTGTGAAACCTCTTTGGGGACAGGGACAGCCTTTTACCAGTTGAATAATAGCACCTATCTTCAGCATCATCAGTCATTTCCAACACAAGCACAGGACCATTTTTATGTTTGCATGCTCAAGAAACATTATGTGGCAGCTTAGCAGAGAAGCAGGTTGTGGAGGTGCGGCACTGTGGCAGCCAGTGCTACCACTACATTTCTGGGTTTGGCCGTCAGTGACGAATGTAGTGGCACGCTGCTGCTGACACTAGTTCAGCAAGCATGCCACCAGCTTAAAAAGATTTGGCCGCAGCAATCAGGAAGCCCCTCGTCATTGCAGCATCAGCCTTCCACCTCTCCTTTGGGTCTCAATAGTGCAGAGGAGAATCTGACGGTGCAATGGCAGGTGGTCCCTGATTGTTGCAGCTGCCTCCCTGTCCTAGTCTTGTTTAATCACTCTCTCTATCCCAGGGTTTTTCTTTTCATGTAAAAAGGAATGATTTTGGCCATTCCACAGCACTTGCACCGCCACTAGTCAACTGCCCCTCTTGGCCGACTCCAGCACAGCCAGCTGAGCTGACATGTAATTTGTTGTTCTAACCTCTACTTCTTGTCCCCCCCCCGCCCATTGCCAAAAAGCCACAGTGTATCTGCCTGCTAGCCAGACTGCCAGTGCCACTGAACTTTCCCGGCGGGCAAATCCGTGGCGATGTGAGCTCAGCCAGCTGAGGTCCCGTCTCTTCACCTCATCTCCGAGTCCCAACTCTCCAGTCTCCAAGAACCAATCTCTTCCCTCTCCTCTCTCTTTCTTTAGTCTGTCTCCCTCCTGCTCTGAACACTCAAGACACAAGTAAGAAGTCACTTCTAACTTAGAGTCCACACACACAATCCAGGCACCTTCTTGTCTCATCTGTTAGTCCATCCTGAGTCCTCCTCCCAGCCCAGACTGAGCCTGCGGTGCTGCGCGTTCAAATTAATTATGAAAAAATTAAAAACCATTAGGGCTCGTCACTGCTGCCTCGCTTGCTACTGGCTGCTAGCTCACAGGCTCAGGCTCTCCGACCCACACTTCTGAGTCTCGGTCACACCGGTGACTGACCGGTGTCCACTGGCCAAAAAATGAATGGAGCCCTGGTGGTCACGAATGGCTGGTAGTCAGTGGTGCAACAGAAGCTGGAGTGAGAATCCTAAATGGAGGGCTGAGTGGCTGACTGGCAGCCACGTGGGGGGGGAGAACAGTAACAGTTTTGTTCCCATCCCGTGCAGTACAGAAGCCAAAGCTGAGCTTGAAGGGCGCATGATGTGAGGACTGGAGCAGCAGCACTACAGCCTTACAGCAAGGACTTGCAGTGCTTGGAAGGACTCTCGTGGACTGTGCACAGCAATAAAAAAAAGTCTACTCTACTCTGGCTAAATTACTGTGGCAGAAACAAGTAGATTCGGGCACAGCTTCAGAATTTAAACAGTTAGAAATGGTATTTATTTTTACAGTGAAAATGATTGGGGGCCTTTAACTTAGATTGGGGGGGTTGTAGCCTCCACAAAATCAGCGTGGTGACGCCACTGGGCCATGCGACAAAGAATAACCGTCAACAGAAAAAGTTTGTGACTGTAATTGTTTTCCCTGACTGGCTTCTTTTTAACCCTAGTCATGACTGGAATTCTACTGCATACTGATTTGGGCTATTTGCATGAATAGCCCTGTGAGGTTCCCAGTTGCAGAACCTCTCAGGGCTATTCATGCAAGTAGCATGAAATCAGTATGCAGTAGAATTCCAACCATGACTAGGGTTAAAAAGAAGCTAGTCAGGGAAAATAATTACAGTGACAAACATTTTCTGTTGACTGTTACTCTTTGCTGCATGTTTTACTGAAAGTAATGTTCCTCTCCCTGAGTTCTTCCTTAGGTTGTGCAGGTACGGGGATTGGAGTTCTTTGAAAAATAACTATCCAGACGTGGAACCGTACAGTCTCAGTCAGCATAGTTTAAACTTTCTAAAAGCTACAAACTATCTGAAGTGTCATTCCTTTAACTGCATGGCTGCAGTTTACCTTACTCAGTGTTTGCTGAGA
The DNA here is from genome assembly GCA_016271365.2 of Neoceratodus forsteri. NCBI lineage: Eukaryota > Metazoa > Chordata > Ceratodontiformes > Ceratodontidae > Neoceratodus > Neoceratodus forsteri. The sequence continues at coordinate 551,303,048 of CM057450.1, read as the reverse complement.
AACAAAAGCCATCCATACTACTTTCAGGTACACTGTCATAGTGAGATGGCTTCTGTTTCTCAGCAAGCATTGAGTAAGGTAAACTGCAGTCATGCAGCTGAAGGAATCACACTAAGGCACTTCAGATGATTTGTAGTTACTGAAATGTTTAAGCCGTGAACTGAGACTACTGTTCTGGGTAGTTATTCTTCAAAGCATTCCAACCCTGGTACCTGCACAACCTAAGGAGGAGGAGTAAACAAGGTTCCTTGTAAAGGCTTTTGGGCTTCATGTTTAAAAGTCACCAGCTCAGTTTACTTGCACAAACTGCAGTGGCTTGCATTTTTCCAAAAGCCCAGAGCACTTCATACAATTAATCAAAATAACAACAGGCACAGGGCAAAGTGGCAGACCTGGGAAACAAAACGAATAATGATTTATCAGCTCTCAATAAATGCTTGCACAAGCCAGTAGGATTTCAGCTTTTTCCTAAAACTAGGCAAAGATAGAGCTAAATGACGGGCACTGAGTTCCACAGGTGTGGCACAGCAACTGTGACCAGACTTAAAAGGGGCCTCTAAAATGCAGAGGAGGCTGATGGGGTCAACCAGATTGATTAAGTTTAAACATGTATTTGTCCTCTGTTCATAATGTTATCCTTTGTAACGTACATTGTGTGATATTTTTATTAGCAGTGGTACATGATTTATTTAGTAGTAATTTGGTTTCAATGTATGTGAACTCATTTGCTCCCGGTGGCCTTTTTGCATCAGATCCAGCAGTGGATGGTTCCGACGCCATATAGCATCTATGGGAACAAACGAACTGTTGGATTATATACAGGACATCACTGGAAATAAGCTTCTTTGTTAAAGCAGCACTGCAGAATTTTGACCTAAACTTTTTCATTCTGTTTTAGATAGCCCTTCACTTCAGACTTGTATGATACACTCTGTGCAACAATATTGAACTGGCTTTACCACTCTTTTTTTTATTTAGTTGAAATAATAAAACGAATGCTCCTTTTAATATGGCTCGATGAAGGTTTTCATCAATATTCTCTGCTATTTAACGTCACTTTACTTGCAACTATAATAACCTTCTGGGATGACACATGTACAAAAATAGCTGAGAATAGTGAGTTATATTAAAAAACACTTCTTTTATTACTTCAAATGTGAAAAAAGTACTAAAGCAGACTCGAGATGTGGAAATAAGGGTATCATGTAAGTCAGGAGATGGGGTACTCTACAACAGAATAAAAAAGTATACATCAAAACGTTCCTGGCTATCATGCACTGCTGCTTAGTTATGAGGCTGTTCCCAGTTTGTACTTTGTGTGCAAAAACATTTTTAAAGCTTACTGTTTGTGACTGTATAATACATTGTATCAGACTGTCTCTGTTGACTTGCAAGCTCACGTTTTCTGTAACTACAAATGTTGCTGGTCCTGCTGTAATCCCTAGGCCAAGTACAGTTACAGAGGACTCTACTTAGCCCTGGGAGAACAGCAGCAGGACTGGCAAACATCTGACTGGATTTATAAAATCTCTAACATGCACTGCAGGCTATTTAATCCTCACTGCTGCGGCCCCTCTCTGGTGACAGCAGTAGGGAAGTCTGAGATTTGTAGTTTCAGGAAAATGTCAGTTTATAGATCAACAGAAACAATGTGATGCACTGATACTATACTGCAGTAAACATTAAAAAAATCTTTTTGCACACAAAGTGCAAATTGGGACCAGCCTCACACTGGGGTATGATGCTCTAAGTGTTGACAGTTCCCCTATAAATGTTATCAGAACTTTTGAAAGCATTCTAATAGCTAACAGACAAACAGTGCAATTTACAGAGCACAGGAGTAAAGTGGTTTGGACTATGAACAGAGGTCAGAGCACACAATACTGTACCCTGCACCAACTGTAGGCAGCTATCCGTTTCACTCGATGGAGTGCATTTCAGTAGTCCAGCTGAGATGCATGTGACCAATGTGTGTGCTAGCATTCTCATGTTGTTTGAACCCAGGTGAGAGTGCAACCTGGCAGTATTCCACAGATAACAAAAGCAACTTTTGATTGCAGAGGAAAACTGGGATTCCAGGATTAAACTGGCATTAAGAGCAACCCTGGGTTTTTGGCCATGCCCCCTAACCTCCAATTAAAGTCCTCCATGTGTGACTTGGTTGTGCTTCCTCTGACACCTTAGTATTGCTTGGGCTCAACCAGTTGGAGATAATTCAGATACATTGATGTAAACACATTTTGAAGAGTTCTCCATCAGGAGTGAATGAGAGTCAGAGTTGAGTGTCATCCCCCCAATAAAAAAAAACAGGATCTTGGATGTAAGGGGGACACCGTGCCATTTATTTGATACAAATTACAAATACATAAATATATCAAAATATTTGTAGCCCAAGTTGGTACTTATGGTTAAGGAAAAGGGTTAATGTCAGATTTATAGCCCAAATTATTGTAGTAGTGAAAAGATCTGTGACTTTTTCCTTAGCCGTATATATTCACCAGATAGATGGGTTCAACTGCCTATTTATGTACATGAATCAGTGCAAGATCATAGGCAGCACCGACACTGGCCTGTCAAATTTCAACCCTGGGCACCCAGATGGCACTATAGTAGGAGAAGGACACAGACTGATACATATAGAGAACAGTGTGGGGCTGTGGGGTGTCACAGGTAGGCTGATGGTACAGACAGGCCCATATTACCAGGGTGGTTGTGTTACTCTCATATAACATCACTGTGCTTCCTAAATGGTGTGCTAAGCACTATTTTCTCCTGCAGGTTTTTGGTTAATAACTGTGTATTGTTATTTGCATGTTTGGTGTCCATAGTCGTCGTTAGCTGGATGTGTGCAAATGCATTGTTGTATACTCATGGGAAATGTTCTGAAGTGCGGAGCTGGGTTGGTACTGCATCCCAGAAGGAGGTGCCATACTGCTAAAGAGACCCATTTTAATTCTTTGGCTGGAGGCACCATGCTATAAATTTAGGATATGAGCCTCCAGTTCAACAAGGAGTAAAGACACAGCCCTCTCATTCTTTCTGAATCTTTGAGGCAAGGGGTATCACCACTTGACAACTTAGCAGTCCAGCAGTGATACACTGGGCAACGCAAGGAGAGCTTATGAAGAACACACCTATCACACGTGGAATCAAAGCCATGTTACACACATCAGTTACAAACATGTTAAAAGCATATTACTACTTATTATACTCTAGTAACATAAAAAATCAGGACACCATTGATAACAAGATGTTGCATCTCTGCTGGGCTGTGGGGACTCATTGGAGGGGGTTAAAGTGCAACTTATTAAGCAAGGGAAATGGGGTTTCAGCATAGCAAATTATATTTCAAATGACCTGCGAGATGCACCAGAGTGCACCACATTCTACAACTTTTCTAGGGGTTGGACCCTCGGCCTTGTATTGTTGTCCTGAGCACCCACGGCATGCCTTGCTAAAAAAGTCACTGCACGCCACTGTACCTAACCTAATCAGGACAAACTTTTCAGAATTATTGTACTGTATTTGGGTAAACAGAATCTGAGAGAGGCATTTTATCCATGTCACTACTGCAGTTACTGTGAGAGGATTATTTTAATCTTCATCATAGTAACCTCGAGGTGGTAAGCAACAACTGGCATCACCCCGGTTCACCTCTACCCACCTTTAGACCACAAACACAAACCATTCACAACAACAACAAAAAAAAACAAGAAACAGTTTCAGTTTTGTAACTGGACTGGATCCACTGAGTAGTGGCAGCTGAGTTGCACAAAAGACGCTCCTGATTTCCAGTGGAGTACTTCACCTGACACGTGGTCTAGCATCCACATAGCCTGAGTGTTAGGCCTGTGCGTAGTAACCACCTGGTCGCTCCCAATCTGCTGCTTTATTCTACTATTTTATTTGTTTATTTTACTTACTTATTTATTTATTTTACTTACTTATTTATGTATTTTTATTAGATGAGCTGCAAAGATTCCCTTCCCTGCTCAAAAACGGCACCGTGATTCAGCATAGTTGACCTTGGGGGCTCCGGATGCCTAGCCCATTTGGTCTGGCATCCTAGAGAAAGCTGTCCCTACAGTCGATGTCTCAGCAATGGGCACCATTCAGGCAGCAGCTGGCCTTGTGGAACTGCTACTCACCCCCGGTGCAGTCTTCTGCCCCTCTGCCAGTACCTAGTAGAAAGCTCTCTGACCATGCGTAGGGGCACATTAAGACTCAAATCAGGTCAGTGCAGGCTACTCAGTTTGAAATGAATGCCCCAGTCTCTGGCAGAAGAAAGGATTAATTCTGATTTTAAAGTCAGAGCCCGTCTGAAACAATCTATGGCTCGGTGAGCTTGGCCACAGTGGTGGTTGAATGGTAAATCCACATATGATTCAGCCTCCACTACCAGTTCTAAGGCATCAGTGTCTCCTCCAGTCTCTGCTACAAATATGCCTTTGGTCACTGACCTCCTATCAAAGCTGAAGTAAAATCCTTCAATGAGGTAACTTTTGTATTTTAGAATGTATTTGAAATAATCATTAACATGGAAAAAAACTAGAATCTTTAATGGATTGTACCACTTTGACACAATCTGTGTTGAAAATAACCAGTTCTGAATTTGACCAGAAATTTCAAGATCAGAAACTGACAATAGATTACAACAGACTGAAATTAAACTTTTGATGCTTGAAGCAGTTGCTATGGCAACATATGTAAGCCCACCTCTCTAGTCTAGGGGTATAACTGATGACATAATGTTTTCATTTGTTTATTTTTTATTTATTTAGTGATTCGGAAAAGACCTTTGAGCGCAAGCTCTTTTACAAAGGTTCCACGTCATAGATTGCAAAGCAAAGTACAATAGAGAAAGCAAAGGTACTTCACAATGAACGATACAGCTTGGATTCAGAACTTACAGAAAAATTCAAAACATAGGTACCAGGTAAAACAACAAGAAAAACACTTAATGAGGCTGGAGAGGGGAATAAGCAGCCAAAAAAGTACCTTGTCAGTAGTTCAGAGGGACAGGGATAGCTGGCAGTGGGGTGAACAAAGGAGGTACGAGAGAGAGGTAGGTACTGAGGTGGAGGTGAAGGGTGGGGGAAGAAGGGCAATAAGATATAGGAAGAAATGGGGGGTGAGGGGAGGCTGAGCAGAGAAGACGTGCTAGAGTAAATGGTGGGGTGCGAGGGGGCGTGATCAGGCAGCTTGCATTAGTAGTGACTGTTAGGGAAACTCGCGGGACTGGGAGTTGGGGGGGAAAGCTGGGGTGGTGGGTGCTGAAGGAGCATGATGCGAACTGATTGCTGAGGCAAGTCATGAAAAGGGACAGAAGGAGGGGGTACCTGAGGCCTGCCTAGTGCTTGCTGGAGGGCAGAGAGAGTGGGTATTTCAGAGTCTATTCCTGTACACTTACAAAGGAAGAGGAGAGGGAGGTACCTAATCCAGTCAATAGAAGCACTCTGGATAGGGGGGTTGACATCAGTCCTTTCACAGAAGAAAGGGTTCTGAAAGAACTCCTAAAACTGAAGGTGGCTAAAGCAATGGGGCCTGATGGGATTCACCCCAGAATTCTAAAAGAACTAAGGGGAGAACTAGTAACATCACTGACAACCCTTTTTAGCAAATCATGGGAGGATGGTCTGGTACCTGAGGACTGGAGGAGGGTGGATGTGATTCCCCTTCACAAAAGTGGGAGCAAGACAGAGGCAGGAAACTACGGACCTGTCAGTTTGACCTCAGTGGTAAGGAAAATTATGGAATCACTTCTAAAGGAAAGACTTGTTGAGTACCCATAGGCCAGTGGGGCACAGGAGCTAAGGCAGCATGGATTCACAGCAGGAAGGTCATGTCAGATGAATCTAATAGATTTCTTTGACTGTGTGACCAAAGTAGTAGATCAGGGAGGGGCTGTGGACATGGCCTACCTAGACTTTAGCAAGGCATTTGACACAGTCCCGCACAAAAGATTAATAAACAAATTAGCCAGCCTGGGAGTGGGTCCCAGCATGGTAGCATGGGTAAAACATTGGCTGGACAACAGGACACAGAGAGTAATAATAAACGGAGTCCACACTGAAGAAAAGGGGGTTACTAGCAGGGTACTGCAGGGTTCAGTACTGGGGCCGGTCCTTTTTAATGTCTTTATAAGTGACATTGCAGAGGGACTTGAAGGAAAAGTATGTATCTTTGTAGATGACAAAAAGATCTGCAACAGGGTTGATACACAAAGTGGGATGGAAAAGATGAGAAGGGACTTGGCAAGATTGGAGGAATGGACAAATGTGTGGCAGCTTAGATTCAATGCAAAGAAGTGCAAAGTAATGCACCTGGGAAACAAAAACTCAAGGGAAGAGTACACAATGGGGGGGGGGGAGATACTGACAACACCAAAAATGGAAAGGGACCTGGGGGTAGTCATATCAGATGACCTAAAGGTGGGCAAACAATGTGAGAAGGCAGTAAGGAGGGCTGGCGGAATACTGTGATTCATAGGGAGAGGCATCACCAGTAGAAAACAGGAAGTTGTTATCCCTCTGTAAAGACAGTCGGTGAGACCCCATCTGGAGTACTGCGTGCAGTTCTGGAGAACCCATCTCCACAAAGACATAGACAGGGTGGAGGCTGTCCAGAGGAGGCCAACCAAAATGGTGCAGGGTCTGCACAAGAAGACATATGAAGAAAGACTAAAGGAGCTTAATATGTATAGCCTCGAGGAAAGGAGGGAGAGGGGGGACATGATAGAAACTTTCAAGTACCTCAAAGGAATCATCAAAGTCCAAGAGGGTAGAATCTTTCAGAAAAAGAGATGTGCAAGAACAAGAGGGCACAATTTGAAGATAGAGGGGGGACAGCTCAGAGGTAATGTGAGGAAGTATTTTTTTCATGGAGAGGGTTGTAAATGCATGGAACAGCCTTCCTGAGGCAGTCGTGGAGTCAAAAACAGTGGGGAATTCAAGAATGCATGGGACAGACATAACGCAATTCTAGTGGGGGGTAGGAGGAAGTAGGCTTTTGGTTAACTAGGATCTGCAGCTTATCCATTAGGTAGGGAAATGGGCAGACTAGGTGGGCCAAGCAGTCCTTATCTGCCATCAAATTCAAATTCTATGTTTCTTTCAGATCAGCGGAAGTGCAGCCATCAAGCTGCCTTAGTCGCTCCCAGTCATTTTCCTCCATTTTTGTTCCCCTAGGAGCCGGCAGTGCAATGACATGCGGTGCATAAGCTGACATCTTGCCATATTCCTCCCCTACTTTGCATTGCAACTGTGCTGGCCCCGGTTTTTACTAGGGGCCACTACAGCATGACATACTTCCTGTTATGCACCCCAGAGGGAGGACAGCAGTCCTGGGATGCTCAATCCACCCTCTCCCCTGCCGACCCCCCGGCACCCCAAGTCCGTTCCTGAACCCAGGTCGCCGGTGTGGTGCAAGGTGTGGCGCCCAGAGCCTCAACCCTCAGCACCATTCAGCCAGCCTGCTAGGAGTCACTTTAGAACAGTCACTAGATTTCTCACCTCACATTCTGTCAAGGTCCTAAGCAGTTAATTTGAAACTAGGTATTGCCCACAGGGTAAGGAATGGCGTCTTTCTAAAGGCCCACCTCCCCATAGCCCATGGTGTGCTTTGTGGCCTCACTTATGGTCTGCTGGCCTATACTTGTACTAGCAAGGATCAAGCCTCTGACAACTGCTGTCCTTTCCAAGGGTTTGGGGATTTTTGCCTCCCACAGTGCAACTTACATCTAGAGAAGAGTAGGTGTTTCAGCAGACAGAAGGCCCAGAAGAACAAAATCATTGTAGTAATGTTGTTTCTTCTTTTTTTTTATTTTTTATTTTCTTCTTTATCCTGCGGTTCCACTGTCACTTATCAGCCCTGGTCACAGCCCCTGGGACTTCCACTGCCATCTACTGCCGCCATCCCCAGTTATCCCTGGCTTACCCCCCAGAGAGCGGGGCCGCGGCATCGGTCCCCTTCATCCATGCCGCGGAACTAGTATCTGGTCGGGGATGCGGCGATGGCAGCTAATTGAAGTCCCAGGGAGGGCTTCACATAGACAGTGGACCCACCCGCCATCTTTTTCCTGGTTTTCTCAGAGGCAGGGACATGCAATGACGCCAGCATCCACCCCGCCTCCCTGATACCAAGCGCCGGTAGCGTGAGTGACTCCCAGCCTCTGCCAGGGGTCCTCATTGCACCGGACACTGCCCCACCCTCCCCCCGGAGAAGGAGAGCTGCCCATGGGGTGCTCAATCCTTCTTCCCCCAGCCAGACCGCCAACAACCCAGGTCCATTCCGGAACCCGGGTTGCCGGCGCCGCAAGCAGAATTCCAACCGTTGCGCCGGCAGGCCAGCTATGTTGTTTCTTCTTAAGGGATCACTCACCATGTTTATACTTTATACTTTATGCTGTCATCTTGGCTGAGAGTGGCACCCCCAAGATAGAACCTATGCAAATTTTAGAATCTGGAGTGTAGGTTCAAATTCTGCATCTTCTCGCCACTCTGGCCATTGCTCATACCTGTTTCCAAGTCAGAGTGGAGCAGCAGCTATTGAAACTAGCAAAAAGGCTACTAAAAAAATATTTAGAAAACATGTTTATAGACTTTTTAGAGCACCAAAGAGATTGAAGTGGACTTGTGAAGATTTACCATATAAACAATAGCAACAAGCTTACAGTTGTAGGAACTACAGTAGTAATTCTTAATTATACAATGGGGCTTCAAAATCCTGCATTTCCATTGGCTGACTGGCACCATGTCTCCCGTGGTAAATCCTGCGATATACCAATGGGAAAAGGTGCCAGTCGCCATTAAGCCGTATCAGGAACTCCCTTGAAATCACTCCAACCACAGCAAAGTCAGGGCTGGCTATGATGGCAATGAATGGCGAAAGCCGAAAGTCCATACTGACTCCCCGCTTCCCCGGGTAATGCCTGCTGATGAAAAAAACACTATTTCGTCACTTCATTTTTTTTAAGCATATAGTCTGTACCTGGGAATCCCTTGCTCCATACCTCCACTGTCTTCACTCTCCGTTCCCAGAAACCCAGGACTGGCAAACAGGACAACTGATAATCACACTACTTCACAGAGAATTGGCCATTCCCACTTGAAACCCTGTCATATCTGCCCCTCTACAACATACCAGGAAGGTGAAGCACATGAGAAAAACAACAAAACGCATCACTTTACTTCCTGAACCTGACTACCTATGGGCAACAAGTTTAGCTGTGAGTTAGTGTGTACTAGGGGAAGGTGAACAGGAGAGCAATGGTTGCTCAGTGTGAAAGGAGACACAACTAAGGATTTGCTTCAGTGGTGTTACAGACTGAGGAGCAATATTGTCAGTAGTTTCGGATGTCGATTCAAACAGAAACAGAGAGACTGAAGGTAGGCAGTTGTCGTTTACAACGTGGGAGTTCTATTCTGGGGGTGGGAGAAAGCAGGACCACTAGGAAGGCTGCAGGGAGTGACTGTCAAAGCTGGAGGGAGTCAAGATCATTTCTGAGGACATTCTGCATAATACAGCTGTGCTCTGTGTGACTGCTTTGTTGCCCATAGATAGTCCGGTTCAGGAAGTAAAGTGATGCGTTTTGTTATTAGTTTTTTTTTTCCTTGAGTGCCTCACCTTCCTAAAAACCAATAAAAGTAAAATTCCTGTAACCAAATATCTCAGTTGTTGGGGATTCATTATTCCCCCCCAGCAACGAAGACCTATATTTTGTAGCGTAACGATAAATAAAAATAATTAAACCTGTCAAAAAAATGGCTTTCCCTCCCATATTTGTTGTTACAAAAATACAGGGGGGGTGGGGGCATCGTATAATCACAATAAACCACTTCAGGGTGTGGGTTATGCTGGAATTTATCCACGGCTGACCTGGTTTGGCCATGAGGCTGCCACATCCTGTCGTGGTCTATTGCTTAAGCAACCTCAGTGAAAAAAGGAACTCATTTTTGTGTGAGCCTATTTCAGTTTCTGGAAGGTGAAGTAGGGTTTGCAGGGTTTGGGAGTTTAAACATAGGGAGTGATCCCTTAAAAGGAAACAACATTACTGTGGTGAGTAATTTTTTTCTTCTAACCCCAGTAATCACTCAGAGTTTATACTTTATGTGGACTCCGTAGCAGTACCTTGAGAGGCTGAGTCCAGAACCTAATTAGGAAAAAAAGGTTCTACAAGACAGCACTTCCAAAGCTGGCATCCCTTCTGGACTATATGTCCAAACAATAGTGCTTTGTGAAGGTGTGTACTGTTTTCCAGGTAGCTGCTTTGCAAATGTTTAACAATGGGATGCCCATTGATGATGCCACAGAGGTAGCCCTTGTGGAATGTGCCCTTAAGCCTTTTGGTGGCAATCTTCCAGCTTTTTCTTAGCAGAACTGAATGCAAGAGACTATCCAGTGATAGAGATCTTTGCAGCTGGTCTATCTTTGCCAACCTCACCATAGGTGACAAAAAGCTATGAGACCTGAAATCTTTTGTCCAGTCCATGTAGATAGAAGGTCTTGCTTTCAGTCTAGGCTATGCAACGTATCTCACTTGAACTGGAATGCTTTACATACAGTACTGGGAGGGTCACTAACTGATTCAGGTGGAATTCAGATACCCCCTTAGGAAGCAATTTTCTGTTGGTTCTAAGAACTACCTTATCTCTGTGTGAATTATGTAATTTGGCTCTGTGCTGAGGCTTGCATATCACTTATCCTTCTAGCAGAGGTCACTGCAACCAGAGATATTGTTTTCCATGTGATATACTTCAGGTCAGCAGTTTCCATAGGCTCAAAGGGAGCCTCCATAAGCTGGGCAAGGCATATATTGAGGTCCCGGGGTGGGACAGCATCCCTCACTTGTGGGTATATGGCTTAGGCCTTTAAAAACCTTTTGAAAATGGACTGTGAGACCAAAGACTTTTCCTTGTCAGCTGATATGTATGTTGATACTGCTGCTAAGTGTATCTTTCAAGTTGAAGACCGTAGGCTTAATGACTCTAGGTGTACTAGGTATTGCAGAATTATTGTGTAACCCCTAGATGGCGCTATCCCAAGGGATACTACCCCTGCCTGCGTGACTAACTACAGGTTGAGGGGCCTGAACTTGTGGAAAGGGTGCCTCCACCCGGAGGACAGGGTTCATGATAGCATGACTGCTCTGGGTACAGCCTTCCAGGACACTGATATCCCCCTCTTTCCCCTCTAGTGGACAAAACAATTCTGAGATACAATCCCAATACACACTATAATGCATTGTAAAACCCCACTTGTAGTACACTTACCACCAGGGCTGGATTAGCTGGAACACCCTGGATACCCACTAGAAAGCAAGGCCTGTAACAGTAAGGCAGCAATGACACAGTACCTTTTGAATAGAAGTACACCACAACCAGTTTAAATACAAAAAGATTTAGATCTGATTTATTGGAGGGACATGAACAAGGGAGAGGTAGCAATCGAATGATTAAGGTTTGATCCGATATATTGAGGTTATGAGGCATGCACTCAAGAGTCCCTCTAACACAGTCACATAGTCACATACACTCTGGGTACCAAGTTGTTATTTTAAGTTAGCCTGAAGCATTGCCCGGGGTAGGCCAGCATTGCAGCTGTTGTTGGGGCCCTTTGGATGGAAAGAAAACACAACATGCACTTTAACCCTTAATTTGTAATCCAGAGCCAGATGGCTCAGTCTGAATTTATTAACAATTGAATCAGATGGAACACTGTGATTTGAACTTGATTGCAGGGAGCTATCCTGGTATTCACTCACACTACCCTAGTCTGGATGCAGGATGGATGAAATGGAGACCTCAGGATGAAGAGCTGGATGACCAGGAGAAGCTGAGCCCACATGATGCACCGTGGTGTTCGTTCCTGTTGAGCAGGGAGCCGAATCCCCAGGCGGGTCTCTCGTCGGATGTCACCCTGCGGCGTGAGTGGCAGTCTAGGCCATGATGGCAAGGCCCAGACCAGGTGAACAAGTCGAATAGAGTCAGGTAAATTTGCTGGATGCAGCCTCCAGCTTGCATGACACAATCAGCAAGGTGGGGAACCAAATTGCGACCCGCACTCTACAGTCAGCACACTTATAGTAAAGGCAAGTAAATACTACAGTTTGGATGACAGTCCGGTTGCAATAGACAGTGTATCTGTGCAAACCGTACCCTCTGTGGTAGTCTCAAGTCCTGACAGGTTGATTGCACCGAGGCAAATCTTCAGTCCACACAAGGTGAAATTCACTTAATCACAGTTTAGGATTCCAGTCTCAGTCACAGCAACTTCAGATAAAGTCCAAAATTTTTAGCAGACTTCTCCACTTGAGAAGATGGTGGCAGGCAGGCCAGACACAGCCTTCCCACCTATTCCCTGCGCTACTACACAGGAACAGCTGCTCGAATGTCTTGAGCTATTCACTCTTCCAACTCCAACTCCACACTGACTCACTGCTGCAGGCAGCTCCAACTTTCCCAGTGATACAAAAGGTTTGATTCATCACTCCATCTGTCTGTCACAGCAAGGGCTCCCCTCCAGGTTCATTTAGGCGCCAAAGGGCGAAAACTACAATTCCTACAGAAATTCACTCTCATAAAGCCTCTGGGGACAGTCTCCATTTTAGAGTCACCAAAGGTACCGATTGGTCCAAACTGGCAGTCCAGAACCAAAATGGTGGTACCATACAGAAATGTCCATGCTGCAAAGGAAGGCAGGTTAGACAAACTATGATATCATCAGTGTAACCCCCCCTACAAATGGGGGTTCCCGAAAAGTCTTCCTCGAGCTTGCCTAAATGCTCACTGCCAGGCTGGTGTCCTGCGTTTTAGCAGTTTAAATGTGATTGCCAGAGAGTGCCTGTATAGCCTCTGTGTACTGTCTCTTTAAGAGCTGCCTGGATTGTAATCATAAGTAATCTGAGAGGGAGCTCTGTTGAAAGATGTAACTATTTCCTGGAAATCATTAAGAGTGATTATGATAATGTAGTTTGTCTAACCTGCCTTCTTTGCAGCAAGGACTGTGTTTATCTCCACTATCTTGGTCCTGGATTGCGAATTGGACCAATCAGTTCTGGTGGGACCTAAAATGGAGCCAGACTACAGGAGCTGTCTGGAGTCAAGATCTGTAGAAATTGTAGTTTTGGGCTTTTGGCGCCTTTTTGCACCTGAAGGGGGCGCCTTTTTGTGACTGACAGACAGATCAGCCAACCAAACCTTTTGGATTCTGGGGAAAGTCCCTTGCTTGCTGGCAGTTGAGTCAGATCTCAGTTGGGAGCTGGATGAGCAAGAGCTTGAGACAGTCAAGCAGCCGTCTGAGTAGTTTTTCATGGGAGAACTGTGGAAAGGCTTGAGTTGTGGCCTGCATGTCTGCCCGATGCCTCTGAGGGAGAGAAGAGAATTATTTCGAACTAAATCCAAGTTTGTGAGAATGAAGTAAGCCACTGATTTTTTACCAGGCTCCTACCTGTGATCAGCCTGTCAGGATTTCCAGCTGCTTTTGAATCCCCGGTTTGTGCAGAGACTTTGCGATCGTGACCGGAGAGCAGTTTGCCTGGTACAGTAGAATTTCCTTACATGTAAATGTGCTGTGTATTGAAAGTGGGTCGTGATTTGGTTCCCCGCTGTGTGAACTGTGTTCTGCTTGCTGATACCGTAGAATCCTTTACATGTAAATGTGCTGTGTACTGAAAGTGGGTTGTGATTTGGTTCCCCACTGTGTGAACTGTGTTCTGCTCGCTGGAAGCTTTATCCAGCCTGATCAGACTGAATCCACGTTCATGTCCATTCAGCCTGTGCCATGCCACGCTGACCCTGCCAGACTACCCCACTGCACAGAAAAAGCCACCAATGAGAGACCTGCCTGGGGATCAGCCCCCTGCTCCACGCTTGAACAGGAATGACACCTCAGCGAATCGTGTGGGCCCTGCTTCTCCTGGCACTCCAGATTAACCACCTGTTATCTCGATTTTCGACCAGCCTGTGTCCAGTCTTGGGTATCGTGAGTAATCATCAGGGTAGCTCCCTGCAACAACAGCCTAATCTAAAAGTGTGTCATCTGATTGTCTTGTTTTCTTTTCACGAACTGAGCCCTCCGACTCCGGATTACAAATAGCGTGTGTTGTGCATGTTGTTTTCTTGCATCACAGGGCCCCAACCAGCTGCAACATTCCTGGCTAGCCCACCATTCTCTATCTGGGTACCCAGAGTGTGTGACTGTTTATGGACCCTGAAGTGCAATCATAACTGTTTGACTGATGCAGCCTTTAAGCAAATTAACCTGATTACGCCCCTCCCTTGTTCAAGCCCCTTAAATAAATCAGATCTAACTCTTTTTTGCATTTACCCTGACTGTGGTTCCAGTTTGTGCAAGAGTACTGTACTGCTGTTATTTGCTGTGTATAACCTTGTTTTACAGGGGTTCCCCAGGGCCGGGCCAGAGGAAAGCCCTGGTGGTAAGTGCGAACAGTGTGGGTACTTGTGTGGTATATCAGGGGTATTGTGAAAGTGATTATTGTGTATTATTCCGGTCATTAGGAAGGAAAGGGGGGTTACAGTGTCTCGGAGGGCTGTGCCCAGGTTAGCTTGACCACTACCAACCCTGACCTCCGAATGGAGGCACCTATTTCAGAACTCAGGCCCCTTAACCTGCTACTAGCCAAGCAGGCAGGGGTAGTGTCCCTTAGGATAGCGCCAGCTAGGGGTTACATTTTGGAGGCTCACCGCTGGGATTTTGTGCCTTCTAGTGGCCAAAAATTATGAATTATTGTTAAAGATTAATGACTACCCCAGTAGAAATGGCTGTACACCAGTTGGTGGGGTGGTGTACTGGGCAGGAGATTGACCCCCAAAATGCTTTACTTATACTGGATATTCCCCTGGGTACCAGTAAAGACACTGTAGAAGGAGCACTCTCCAAAGTTGAATGTTTAAAAAACCCTGTGGTGGTGGGTCAACAGGCTGATTTGATCGCCCAAACTTTCATAGCATTGGTAGAGTGTAGTGACCTTGTGGACAGCTTTAAAGTGCCACAGACTATTGCCCCAGAAGTGGTTCCAGCTGCCTGGAGAGTGATGACAAAAGACAGTAAAGACCCCGGGGAGGATGAGCTCCCACCATTATCTGAGGCTTTTGAGGAGAAATTTGCTAAGTTGTTGCTGGAGGAAGGGAAAACTGTAGAGGACTGTAAGAAACTATTCCTGCCACCTGGGGGTGTTCCTTCCCCAACACCCCCTCCCACTCCCGCACCTGTTACTGCCCCACCTTCTGTGCCCATGCCAATGCTGGCCCCTATATCTGTACCTGCCATTAGTCATGACTCCTACTGAAGGCTGACAATCTTCTCGGGCACCCTCCCCACCCTCCAGGGGGAGGATGACTGGGAGACCTGGATAGACTATGTTGCCCCTCTAGTACTTGAATGGCAATGCTCAGAAACAGAGAAATGAAAGAGGCTGAATGAGAGCCTCTGAGGTCCTGCCCTGGCTACCATCCGTGCCAAGTGGGCCAATAACCTCGAAGCAACTGCACAGGACTATCTTGATGCATTGGAAAATGTGTATGGGAGCCTGGATTCAGATGAGGATCTGTGGTGGAGAGTAAGAAATGCTCAGCAGTACCCAGGGGAGCCATTGTCTCCGTATGTACCTTGGCTTGAAAAGCTGCTACAAGAGTGCCTCAGAAAGGATAGTTTGCTGTCAAATGAATTAGATCAAACTAGGCTAGACCGGATCCTTAAGTCTGCTCCATTTTCAGAATTGTTACTGCTTCAGTTGCACCTTGCCACCCAACTGGAATCGCGCCCCCTCCTATGATGAGCTAATGAAAGAAATTTGAGAGGTTGAGCAAAGACGACCCCATGGGGGAATTGCACCTATATCTGCTGCTGCTGCGCAAGTGACTAAGAGTGACCAGCCAAGTGAGGCTTGGGGCAAAAGTCAGCACTTAACGAGCACTCTGAGAATGCAAAGGACTTCCCGCCCTGGGCCCAGCATTGGAAAGACGAGCTACTAAAGGAAGTCCAAGAGTTGAAGACTGGTGCCTCTGCAAGGGTTTCCCCCATGGAACAAGATTCTGGTCCCTTTCAGGATGTGACTGCCATGGGGATGGGGGTGCACCCTCAGGCATCTGCTACCAAGGGTGGCTCCAAGGCTGAGATCACTGGATTGACCGCCACTCTGAAGGAACTGTTAAGACACGTTGCACCACTCTCACCACTGCAAGCAGATACTAGACCCCAATCTCTTACTACTGCTTCAGTTCCTCATACAATGTTCTCTTACAGGATGACCCAGGAGTCTATCATTTGTCACAACTCTGGAAAAGATGGCCATATGAAAAGAGAATGCCGGTCTCAGAAGGACTTAGAAAGAGTAGTAAACAGACTCCAAGGGGAGCTCCGAAAAGCAAATCAATGGCCAAGGGGTACCCAAAATCAATACAGTGAGGGTTCAAAAAACCCTAACTCAAATTTCTTTGTGACTAAATCATCTGTCCAGGCCTCTGCTACTGCCTCTCCAGACTGGTCCAAAATAGTGGGCCTTCAATAGAGACTACAGTGACTGTGAATGGTATTCATACTCAGGCTGTGCTTGACAGTGGGTCACAAGTACCCATTGTATTCCAGGACTGGTATGACAAACACGTATCTGATGTGCCTTTGCAGTCCCTGGAAGGCCTACATGTGTGGGGCCTGAGCAACAAGTCTTATCCCTACCTAGGGAATGTCCACCTCTGGTTGTCTTTTCCTGCAACTGTAACGGATGTAGAGGAGCGAGTAGAGACATTGGCCTAGTGTGTCCCCCCACTGGACTATATGATGGGGTCCCCCTGTTAATTGAGACAAACGCCCATATGTTTGGGAGACTGGTGCAACTCTGTCATGAGAAACAAGGGCAACAGACTGGGAGGGCCCTGAGAATTCTGGCTCTGATCAAGAGGGCCTATGATTTGCAACAGAAACCTGAGGAGGTAGACCAGGATGAACTGGTGGGGATTGTATGGAAGAAGGATCCTGATTCAATGGTACTGGCCCCTAATGCCCAATGTACCATTCAAGGGGAGGTCCACCTCCGGAAAGATGTCAAGAACAAAATACTGATGTTGGATGCGCTAGGCGATGGAAAATTGCTAGAAGGATTATTGGTCAAGTCCAACATCTTGCCTGCTCGTGCCCATGCCTATGCACAAAGAGTGATGGTCCAGTATAACAATGTGTCAGATCGGGAGGTCCAGGTGAACAGAGGGTGCACCCTAGCTATGGTACACTGCGCAGACACTGCAGTATTGCCCAGCAACAAGCACCCTGGTGAGAAGGAGAGAGTGACCTCATACTTGTTTGACTTTGGTGACTCCCCGTTGCCAGCTGAATGGAAGGCTAGAATTAGCAAGAGACTTGTCCAGACAGACCAAGTGTTTTCATTGTAGGAATGGGATGTGGGACGTGTCCAGGGTGCAGAAAATCACATACGCCTGCATGATGAACGACCATTTCAAGAGAGGTCCTGACGCCTAGCCCCAGCAGACACAGATGATGTGAGAAGACACCTGCAGGTAATGCTCACTGCTGTCGTGATATAAGAATCCAGGAGCCCATATGCCTCTTCCATTGAGGTTATGCGTAAGAAGAATGGGTCTGTGAGGATGTGTGTTGATTATCGAACCCTGAACTGGTGGACTATTCCAGACCAATATACTATGCCTCGTATACAAGATGCCTTGGACAGCTTGAATGGGAGCAAATGGTTCTCGGTGTTGGATCTTCACAGCAGATACTACCGCATCCTGATGGCCCAGAAGACCATGAGAAAACAACCTTCATCTGTCCATTGAGGTTCTACGAGTTTCTGAGTATGCCAATAGAGGATACTGGAGACCCGCCACCTTTCAGCAAACTGATGATCGTGCGGTGGGATATATGGGAATTTGCTGGAATGCCTAAGGTACTTGATGATGTCATTGTGTTTGGAAGCACATTAGAGGAGCATGAGAACAGACTGTTTAAAGTCCTAGACCAACTGGAAGACTTCGGCCTCAAGCAGCCCATTGACAAGTGCCAGTTTTTCCAAACCTCCGTGAAGTATGTGGGGCACATAGTATCTACAAAAGGGATAGAAACTGATCCCAGTAAGGTTGAAGCACTGACTACTTGGCCCCGGCCCCATAATCTAAAAGAACTATATTTTCTGGGGTTCTGTGGCTACTACTGCAGGTTCATAAAAGACTATTCCAAGGTGATTCGCCCACTCTTGAACCTTACCCAGGGTTACCCTTTGACCAATTGTAAATACAAAAAAGGGGCCGTTAAAGAACCAGAAAAAGTATATTTCTGCCCAGGTTAACTCTTCAGGCCCCGCTGGACACCCGACTGTGAAGCAGCCTTCCATGAGATCATATACCAGCTCACCCATGCCCACATCCTCGCCTATGCTGCCCCCACCAAACCCTATGTGTTGCATATGGACGCTGGTCTGCAGGGTCTAAGAGCAGTGCTGTATCAAGACCATGAGGATGGCCTGAGACCAGTAGCTTTCACCAGTAGGAGCTTGACCCCATCTGAATGAAACTACCCTGTGCATAAGTTGGAGTTCCCTGAGCTAAAATGGGTCATCATTGACCAGTTTCATGAATACCTCTATGGGGCAAAGATATTGGTGAAGAATGACAATAACCCGTTGACCTATGTACAGACTTCAGCTAAGTTAGACGCCACTGGGCACCGGTGGCTTTCTGCATTATCAACCTATGATTATGCTGTCGAATACAGACCAGGCCTGAACCATATTGATTCTGATGCTCTATCACGAAGGCCCACTTCCAAGAATGATTGGGTCAGGCTGTCTGAACCTGACATTCGAGCATTGTGCCAAACGTTTGATAGAGATGAACAGATGTCTGCAGATACAGTGGACTGTTTAGTAGATTGCTTAGGCCCTTCTGACACCTGCATACCAGCTGCTTATTGCCACTCCTCTGCTCCTAGATATTAGTGCACTACCTCAATTTGACACACCCCCGGCTTCAACTTCTCAAATCTAGGGACAAACTTTGGTCCAGGTGGAAGATCTCCCACCTCGCAGACTTTAAAGACTATTGTGCATTATGTAACAACTGCAAAAGACAAATTCAGCCAAAAAGCACCTACTATAGGAACCTACTAATAACATCCTCTACAAACCGCAGAGGTACTGGTCCAAAATTAAGGACATTCTCGGCAATGACAAGCAACAGAATCCAGCTGACATGAACATTCAAGGTGTTCACTGCACCAACCATGACACCATTGCCATCACGTTCAATGCCCTTTTTCTTCTCCAGCAGTCGCTACTCTAACTAGCCCACAACCTGACTGTCCCTCTTCTCCTCCTTGTCCCTCCCACCCCTCCCTTTCGTTCTGGCTCCAACCACATACCTTGAAGTTCGCAAGCTACTTAAATCCCTTCCGCAACGCGGGGGTCAAGGGCCTGAGGGTATCCATCCTTGCATACTTAAGCAGTATGCACCTTGGCTGACCAGACCTATCACCTGACTTTTTAACCTCTCAATTCATACGTCTACTGTCCCATCCACCTGGAAAACTGCCAGAACCATCCCTATACACAAAAAGGGCGATGTCAAACTCATGTCCAACTACCGCCCTATATCTCTTCTGCCCACTCTCAGTAAGCTGCTTGAAAAAATAGTCCACTGCCAGCTTGCTGCTCACCTTGACATGTTTAATCTTCAAACCCCGTGCCAACATGGTTTCCGGCCCGGTCACAGTACCACCTCTGCACTTACACAACTTACAAATGACATCAGAAATAATATGGACCGTGGCCTACTCACTGGGCCGTCTTTATCGACCTGTCTAAAGCCTTTGACATGGTACACCATCCTCTCATGCTAAGAAGCTCCAATCCATTGGAGCATCTGACCAAGCCCTCTCCTGGTTCCATAGCTATCTTGACAATCGGACTCAGGCGGTAGCATTTCACAAGGCCCTTCCTCCCCTAAACATCTCCCGTGGAGTTCCCCAGGATCCACTTTGGACCTCTACTCTTCTCCCTCTTCCAAATGATATTCCCACCATGTCCCGCATAGCTGCACTCTTATGTGCGCAGATGACCTTGTTCTCTACTCTGGGTCAAAATTGGTTGCTGCCATCAACTCCACTCACTAATGACTTCCATTCCTCGCAGACCTGGCTCTCTAGCAACCACCAAGTCCTGAACCTAGAAAAACCTGTGCTATGCTATTCGGATCCTCTAAAAACTGTCGGCCCCTGCGAACAGGCTCCAGGTTCAATGCCTTGACGGCTCCCTCATTTCAAACACTGAGTCCTTTAAGTACCTTGGGGTACTTTGGATCCCACACTTGACCTGTCTCAACATGTCAATATGATGTGCCATGCCGTCAATGCTAAAATTGGTGGAGCTTATCGCGCACCAGTCCCTCACTCCTTCCGCTAGACTTTCTGTTGCAGAGGTATTCTCTTACCCCAGCTCCAATATGTTCTGCCCTCCTCTTTGCTGCAAACTCTGCTACACTCCACAAATGGGACACTGTCTACAACAACATCTGTAGATTCACCTTAACTCCCCACGTCTTACCTATCATTGTCTCCTTTACGCTGGCTTAAATTGGCGTCACCTAAGGATATTCGAGCCTACTCCCTGGGCTGCTTTATCGACTCCCTGTCTAGACCTCCCTGCCCTGTCTATCTTGCCAACCTCCTGACTCCTGCCTCACACACCCAGTACCCTCAGGTCTTCCTCTGTCCCCATGCTCTCCACTAGACCTTGCATGACAAAAATGGGTGAACAGGCATTTGCTCATTTGCTCCCAAATTCTGGAACTCACTCCCCTTATGGTGAAAACTTCAGCCTCCCATCAGAATTCAAAAACTCGCTGTTCACCACCTCCTAGCCTCTGGCCAATGCAAATGCTCTTAATTTGCTTTGTCCCACTGCAGGCTGTCGGGTCTGACCCTGAGTACTACACTAATGTTCTCCCATGCAATACGCTTGTCTAGGTGGCTATGAACCTTGATGTCTTTACTGTCCTCAGCTGTCTTATGGTTACCCTAACTGTTTTATTTTACATCCTTATTATGATCTAAGCCTAAAATGTACCCTTATGTAACTATTACTGTGCTACCCAATGTATATCTTGTTTTGCTCCTGTAGACCTATATTATGTCTGTGCATTTCTGCATATTGTAACCAATGTCCTGTGCTCTCCCCGGGTCGTGCCTGAAAATAGGCAGGTCTGTTGCCTAGCGCACTTACCCGGTTACCAAAAGCTAATAAATAAATAAATAAATCTTACAGGGAGGAACAGGGTGCAGAAATACACTATTTTTAAAGCGAAAAAGGTGCTCCAGGACTAGAGGGCATGGGATGAAGTTGGAGGGAGGCCGATTCAGAGGAAACGGGAGGTAGAATTTCTTCACAGAATGGGTGGTGGACAAGGGGAACACCCTGCCAGAGGAAGTGGTGGGGGCTGAAACAATCACAGGATTTAAGAATGCATGGGATAGACATAAAGGAATACTGGAGGTCAGAGGTAAGGGGCAACAGACTTCTAGGAAAACATAAAGTGAACTTACAAGCTCAAATGGGCAGACTGGGTGGACCATAGGCCCTATCTGCCGACACTATCTATGTATCTGCATCCATGGATAAACTGTTTTAAATAAAAAGGATCCTGTTTTGATGAGTTAAAGAGCTGCTGGCGCCATCTGGCCAAAAGTACTTCATTGCAGAATTAGAATAAGCATATCCACAGTAAATCTCATACCAAAAAGTAGATTTCTATATTACTTCATTTAAAGTTATTAGCCATTTTGTAACCCTGATTTCACTGCCTGTTCAAAGAAAGCCTGTTCCAGTGAAGAGCTGCTCGATGTCATCTAGGGACCTTATAGTTTATTCTTCCATGTCAGCAAGCTTATAGGACCTGTTTCTCTAAAGCTGTAAAGATCATGTGCAATGGTTTTCATAAGTAAAACAGGCAGCAAGAGTTAGTAAATGTTGTTTAACAACTTTGTGTTTCAGGCTTTGTAACAAAACTGACAATATTTTGTCTGTATGCCTTTTATTGAGGTCCTTTTGCTGAATGCTGGATCATAGCACACTGTGAGGTTTGCAGACTGAATAAGTTTGTGATGAAAGGCTGAGCTCATTCACACCTATCAGTCAACTGAGACAACTTCTAAGAATGTCAATTTAAAACAATTATCCCATCTCCTTGTTAATGGATGTGGAGGTTCTACTCTAAATTACAATGATCATTTTACCAGAGCTAACACTTCCACCCCTAGTAGGAATTAACACATATAAGGCCCTATTAAAACATGTTGTAAAGCAGACAATGACAAACAGCAGTAAAATCAGTAGCACTCTTAACTGGCTTCAGTAGTCTGGAGGCTTGCTGACTTAGTATCCAGCAACCCTGGTGAAATGGACCACACAAAAACAGCATTAAATAATACACTTTTATCAACTTTGTTACAAAACTTGGAACACGTATAGTATTTATAGCAATGTTTACTGACTGGTGCTGCCTGTTTACTTGTGAAAACCATTGCACATGATTTTACAGCTTTGGAGAAAGGGTCTTACAAGCTTGCTGTCAGTCATTACTAGACTTTGAGCTCCCTACATGACATCATCATCAGCTCTTTACTGACACCTGCTTTATTGCCAGGTAGTGCAATCAAAGTTACAAAATGGCTAATAACTTTAAAACCAAGTAATGTAAAAATCTAGTTTTTGGTATGAGATTTACTGGGAGTATGCTTATTTGGATTCTGCAATGTAGCACTTTTGGCATCAGCGGTTCTTTAATCTTTACTATTGTGTTTGGACATTGAGTTATTAAAATATTTATTGCATTGTTAAAGTTATGCCTAACCAGTTTAAATCTGCAGCCTTGCCAACCCGCCTGTGCCATGAGATGCCCGGAGGTCACTTGATTTGATGGAGGTCAAGTAAGTGCATTCTATATTTGTGCTTGACCCTCTGAACTTGTTGGCTCCCCCTTTAGAAGCCAGGGGAAAAGGAGTTACATGTTTATCATAAAAACACCAGCAATGAAAACTCTGAATAGTGCAACATTTTTAAAATGTGATTATAGGTGTGAGGAGAGGATCATGAGTTGAAGGAACGTTCAGTATTTTTCTAATTTTAGGAGTTTTATTTTCATGGCCTAGATGGAAGTTTTGATGTAAGAGTAAAGGTGGCAGCCATGTTTGTGTTGGAAAGGAACTGAGGAATGAGTGAAGTGCACAACCTCGACTACTTCAGTGTCCTTTTCTACTCTGAGGAGCCTGGAACTGCATGCATTGCTCCAGGAAGGGTCCTGAGCAGAGCCTTGTAAAGTGGCAGCATTACTTCTCCTGCTCAGGTGAGCACCCACTTTTGATAGACCCCAGTGTTCTGCTGGCTGTCTTGACAGCAGCCACACACTGCTGGTCGTACTTCTGTCCTTTGTCTATTATACAGTAACTACCAGATCCTTTTCTTCCACCTCCACTGCAGCAAGTGGAGACCCACCCAGTGTGTAGAGCCCACCTCTTCTCCCCCCCAAATGTAGCACCTAACGTTCATCAACATTGAATGAGTCGAGAGTATATTAGTTTAAAAGAAATAGACATATTTTTTCCAATAATAATTTTTTTTCCCACAACAAACAAACAAACAAAATGATGGTACAAAAAAATTACAGTGCAGCTGTGGGTTTTACAATATACTGTAAAGTCACTCATGTATCGGCACCTGACCCTGCTGTCTCTGCTCTCATCTCACCCAGTCTCTTAAGTTTGCTTGTTGTACTTTGTAAGTTCCTTGTTTATTGCACCCACCAGTTTTGGATTTTGTTTTTGTTCCTTTTCTACCCACCTCTTGAAGGACATGTTTTGCTGAATTATTGTGTTGTTACCCTACTACTATTGTCAGTAGTAAGTTTCTATATTACTGGACATATGATTGTCCTATAGCATCATGTAACTCTCATGTCAATCACTGTATTACTATTTCCCTTCTTCCCCTTTCCTTATGTCATGCCTGGAAATGAGCCTCGGCTCAGTGTGCCTTTTTAGGTCACCCATTTTTACAGTAACTAACGAATGAACTAACTAATAACCAACTAACTAACTAAACTAAACTAACGTGCAATAGGACATGCTGTGGCTATGATATAACAGTTATTTATACAATGGGTGTGATAATACTAGTGTCTAACAAATACATTTATTTTCACAGCATACAGAGTTGTAGTGAAAATAAATAATTTAAAGTGTATGGTGAGGGCTTATTCTGGATAGAAATCCATTGTAGCTGAAATGTTGTTGTACCACAGTTCAAAGGTCATACAATACGGTAATACCCTACTGTGGTACAACAACATTTCAGCTATTTTTAGATGTATACTGTTGTTAGGATGCTGTCATTAGGATGCTGTAATGTGGGTGACAGAACCAGTTCACCTGTCATAGGGGTGAACTGATAATTTCAGCACTCTGATTTAGAGCAGTGCAAGGGTGTTGCCCCATGTCTCAAAACACCTCTGATGTGGAGATGATTATACTTAAGTTTGGGGGTACAGTGGGCAAAGACCCTACAGTGGGAGGTGCGGGGCACAGCGGGCTCAACCAGAGATTTAAAATTACTTACAAAATGAAAGTATGTTCCTCACAGTCCACATCCTCTCACTAAGCGAGAAATTCAGATGCCTTTTTTGTTAAATCCCTCCCACACCTGACTGACAACCAATAGAAGGCTGCACTACAAACATAGGGATGTCTGGTCCCTAGCAACCACACATCTCACCCTAGCCGCCAGTTCTAACTCTCAGAATAAGACGTGGCAACGAACAATTTCTTTTCTGTATTTAAAAAGCAAAAAAGTGCTAAAACTGTATTTCATTTATTTAGTGGGCACCATACAGTATACTAATACTGGATGGGCAACTCATTGCCCAACCAGTGTGTTCTGCCACCTTGGGGTTCTGATTCCATGGACCTCTTGAGTTTCGCTCTCATCCAGTATTCTCTATACTCCAGCTTACTCAGTGGTGGATATGTTTACTCAAGCTGCATTCGTTCCTTCTAGAATTAAGCTGCATGCCTTAACATTCCAGACCAGCCTGCCATCCTAGCCAGGTAATGTCATTGTATAAATGTCATATCCCCTATTTTAAACCAAACTCTGGTCAGAGTCACAATGGCTGCTAATGCATTAATATGATAAATTATTTATTTTTTTTCAAAGGTTTTACGAAGAAAGACACACTGAACGAGTAACAGCTATGTCCTGGGGAAGGGGAAAGGGGAAAAGATAACATACAAAAATACAGAATATAAAGTTCATAGAAATTGAAAGCTGTAACAAAGATAAAGTGGACAATTATGCCTTAAAAATAAACTGACAAAAATAAGTTACCAAGCAAAAAGTTGTGGAACTGACCAAGAACAAAAATAGTTAGTAACTTATCAAAATAAAACTAAGGGAATGACTGATGCGGGAGAAGAGATATAGAATTAAAGTGTAACTTAGTTGTATTACTGTGATGTAAAATCTTTTTCTGGTTAGGCTGTCTTCTCCTTCAGTTTTCCTAAACTTTAGAACTCTCTCCCTAACCATTCGTTCGCCTCTTCCAAATGCTCTCTCTCCTCTCTGCTTCATGACCATGGTGCTATCTCCTGTGCCTGTCCTTGAGTCAGAGTTTCTCTCTACTCTTCTGTTTACCCTCGGTTCCTTCTTTCTCCATGACCACACTGCTTCCTCTTGTGGCTGCCCTTTAGTCATAGCCCCTCCACACTCCTCAATTGACCATCTTCCCCTCTTTCTCCTCCTCCTCCTTGCCCCTTCACACACCTCACCAATCCTTCTCCCTCTCTTCTTCTTCTTCTTTCCTCATTTGTCTTCATTTTTCCTTCTTGTCCTCCTATCTGCACGCCTTCCTTCAGCGCCATCTCCACTGATGCCCTCACTGTTGAAAAGTACTACTGCTTGTGCCATAGAGATAGGTTCCCTGCTGTGTCCTTGTAAACGTTTGCACATCATTTGACCTGTCTGTTGAACCTCGCTCATGTTCATTTTGTACTGTTTATTTTATATCTCTGTGTGATGTTTTATTGTGTAATTTATTGTTCTATGGTGTTCTTGCACCTCTCATCCCCCTCTCTGCCCCTCCCCTGGATACATCTAGAAATTAACTATTTTTCAGCTCAATATGTCTTTCCTGGTGAAAGTTTTGAAATAAATACATACAAACTGTACATAAATAAATAGTGTAAAGTCCCACATTTACACCACAATAGTAGAAAAAAATAAGCCCATAAACATCATGGTAATGCAGTGAAAAGTATTTTTGGTTCTGGACATACACACCCCCTTGAAAATGCGCACAACACACACAGACACACAGACACACACACAGACACACACACACACACACACACACACACACCGTACATGTAGCTGTTACAACAGCTGTGCACACACATAAGGTGTGAGTGTCATTAGTAGGATAGAGCAGCTACAATATTTCATTTTTGGTGGGGTCCTGCTTCTACACATATTTCCATTGTATTTAGTAGAGTTAGCACAGGTAAAATGCAGAATCTAATTTTTACTGGGGTCCTACTTTTATATGTTTTTACAATGCAGTTACCCAGGATAGGTCAGTTAACATGCAGGATCTCATTTCCAGTGATTTCCAGAGATTGTACCTTTTGTAACACCAAGTTCTGGGATGCCTTAATGAGCTGACTCTATCACAGCCTGTATGTTTTCTGTGACCAGATACTGTATCTCTCTTTGGACAGCAGGGGGATGTGAATTGTGCTGAGTGCATGTTTGAGTGCCTCATTTTGCTTTGGGGGAGCTATATTAAAACAAGCTTGGGGCAATCGCACTTTGTTCCAAACATGTTTGAGTATAGCAAATTTAGTGAACTGTGATAATTTACAGTAACTGGCCAGCAGGGGATGTGAACTGTGCTAATGCATGTTTTAGAGCCTCATTTCTGCTTTCAGAGGCTATACAAACATGCTTGGGGTTGTCACACTTTGCTCCAAACATGTTTGAGTATAGTAATTTTAGTGAACTGTGTTAATTTGCACTAAGGAAAGAGACTTAAGGAGCAGCCTGATACCTTTTAATATGGGGCCATTACTCTGTAGTTCTGATTTCCAGTTCTAGGTTTGCCTACCTATTTCTGTTTCAAACTTTTAGCCAGTGACTGAATTGCTTTTAGTCACTGACTGCCATGCCAGCAGCCTGGGTTCAAGAATGGACCTGGGTTGCTTGGGACTGGCCTGGGAGGAGACTGCCCATCAGTAGGACAGGGAGAGGAATCTAGTGGCAGCACTATGGGACAGGATGGAAAGGGACCCCCACCTGGATGCCTAAGGTGTCTCCACAGAGGCTGAGAACACACACACATGTCTGGCCCATTAAGGGAGAAAATAGGAGGAACATGCCTCCAACTGTAGAATAGTGACAGCCTGCCCTGTAGCAGGCCCCACACTGATGAGTATGCACCTCTGATCCAAGGTCCTATGATGATGATGATGATGATGATAAAAATTTTATTTTTAGACAGGATACAGATTGTTGGGTTTATGGCCCATTTTTAACAACGTCCTGAAAATTCATTCACCTGTTTCAAACAATCATCTACCAATACACAATATACATACATTATACATACATTACCACTCCACTCACACTACTTTATAATCATATTACACATATAAATTAAAAGAATCTGTCATCCAATCCTCCAATAAACAATCTACTAACAAAAACAAGTGCAATTCTCAGACAAATATCTTTTCAGAACTCTTTTAAATTGTAGATGTCCCTGTATTCATTTTAGCTCTCTGGGCAATTTATTCCAAAGGACCACAAGGTTATTTTTCACGGTAGTGTCCCCTATTCTTCTCCTAGATCTTACATTAGGTATATATGACATTGAGTACCTTAAAGCAATTTACCAAGTTTTGATATGTGAAAGCATGTACTGCAAGGTGACTGCATATAGAACTGATTCACAATGTATTTTGATAGATGCATAGCCTATTTTAGCAAATTAAATCAGGTTTTCACCCTTGCAAACCAGGAAGTGTCATGTTGTGAATTGGAGCCTGTATTTGGTGACCTTTGACACTCATTACCTTTGCAATGTCACTACAGGGAGATCTGTGCTCTGCAATTAAAATTAGTTCTTGGTCACAGCAATTCTGTCTTGATAACAGAGCTCTTGGTCGCAGAATGCAGCATGACAATGGCAATGTCAAACAGTTCATTTTCAGGGTCTGATGATGAAAGCATTATGTTGATCTGCATTAACAGTGATCTTTCGGACACTGGCATAGTGCCACAATTTGACAGTCGCTGCATAGCAGATCCCCATAGGGATGATCCTATGACAGCAGCAAGAATGATGTGGGCAGTAGCTCAAGCAGTCACAGCGGTAGTTCCAATCCATTCCAGTACAGCAGTGAGAGCAGACTTAGCAACACAGACTGTTAATATTACATTTTGCTGCTTAGTGCTACGGTTTGGTTCCCATCATTGCTGTCATTTTACTGTGCAAAATCAAGGTATGATGTGTATTGTGTTACTCCTGGCATCGATCTACCCACACAAATGCTAGTGATAGTACCCTGGGTTTATATATTTCTTTTTTTTGGGGGTTGCTTTCTTATGCGAACGAGTTGCTGGGCTGCTCCAGCTTGACACCGAGAGCACGTCGATCTGGTGGCCTTGCATTTGCAGGATAAATGGCTCACAATCTGTCCAAATCCAATTTGTCCAAATTCCTCACCTGGTACTAGTTAGTAGTGACCTCCGCCAATTGATTTATCAGTCATTCACTCTGATGGAGCACATGGGTGGAAATTACAAGCAGGCACCTTGTACCCGAACCACTCCAAACCCCCCAGCTGCACACATACACTTAGAAAAATGCTGCAGCATGTAACTTTTATTATCTGTAAATTATTTATACTGTTTGGGTCTGTCTTTACCCTAGTGCCAACTGGTCTACGCTATAGCTTTCTTCTCTGTGTATGTGTATGTTTGGGGGTGGGAGGCCTGCTTGTACTTTCCCTCTTAGATGCATCAGTGATTGAGTAACGTGTTGAAATCACTGGTTCACCTGTTTACGACATGTTATAAATGTAAAACTACAAATTATTGCACCAGCTTTATGTTACTTCTAAGTGCTCTGGAACTATACAGACTGCAGCTGTCACTAGTGTCTGCATATGCATCTGTAATACCATCCTGGCATTTGCTTATTGCCACTACATGTGTGCCTCCAGGTGCATTATGAATTGACAAAAAACATACAGTACAGTCGAGATCTTTCCCACACCCCAAGGTTAAAAATGACACTGCCAATACCCTTCTCATGGAGAAAGAGACTGCATTTATGTTTAGATAGCCTAAATACCATTTGACTGGTCCACTACAAAAAGGGACTTATCCTTGCGGAAGGTACTCAAGTGTTAGACTGTATTTGAGACACCCTTCCTCACTTATGTCACCATACTTCATTACCACTGCGGTCTGTGTCAAGCCATTTGTGTTTTCCCATTTTTTCCATTACAGTGGATCTCTGATGCACATACGTAAAGTGTACAGCAAATACAACAGATGCTGCACTATACTGTCTCCCATGCCTTACTGATGTCATGGTGCATTGTGTAGACTCCCTGCATTCATTGCTATGTAGCCCATATTTTGGTTCAGACATTATTCCCGAAGTATGCCGAACTGACTAGCACACTTTGCAATATAACGCCATAGAAGCCGTGCGTTGGTACCACAGTGTCAGGAGAGGATGGCAACTGCAGTCTCTTCTTTTGCTGATGCTCTGGAGCACATACAATGATGCTACAATCCTAATTATAAAGACTGTCTTTATGTTAAAATGTTAAAAAACTAAGTGTTTAATTTGAGATACACTGTAAACTATGTACAGTATAACTATGTACAGTATATAATTGATTTTATTGCATTCATGTATAAACTTAGCGAGGTGCTGGCAAGCTGGAGAAACAATTTGGAGCACCATTCCTCTTTATTCATGCACATCTAAGCATACTTTGGTGATCAGTGTTATGGTATTTGTATGAGAGCACCAAATGAGCCCAAGAAAACACAGGAGCACAGGAAAACATATAAAATGTCTATAATGATGGTGACAATCAGAAATGCAATAGCAAAGGCAGTTTACTGAAGCAATCACACTGGAAGCAGCACTTGCCAAGAATACAGTTTATTGCACTGTTCTCCTGGGATTGGACTGTGCAGCTCAGTGCTTATACTCTTACTGTACATTACAATTCTGACCTGTTGAAAAAGTCATCCATTTAACACAGACCTCTATGTACCAATACCGAAAAGCTTACTGTAATTTATAGATCTGCCCAGTTCAAAAGTCGTCCTTTTGTGTTCCAATACGCTACAGATTACAGCTCCACTCAGTTAAAAACATTTCTTTTTTATACAGACTTGTTATAATTATGTACTTGCAGCACTTACTATAACTGTAACACTGTACTCAAGCAATGTAGATTGTGATGTTCCTAGAACTGATGGACCTAGGACACAGAGCTTAGTCAGATGAGTAAAATTGAAAATCAGGAGAAATTACCACTTCTGCAATCCCAAAAGCAAGTATCCGCCTCAGCTGCCAATACAACAAACAGTTTCAGTCATCAGTACTGTAATTTTTGCCAGTTCAGTTTTGGATCTGCACTCACTGAGGCTGGGTTCAGGAAAGATGAATGAACGAGCAGTGAGAAAGGTGCAGTGGGAACACCTTCACTGTGCTGATGTCACTCAATCATGCGGATGCACTGCTCATGTGCGAACTTCAAACAAAGAAAAAAACATGCAGAGACAACTGTGGCACAAAAATGTTAAAAAAACTAAGCATCTGAATATATTTAATACTTAACTTCAGGGCAGCTGAGCTTTGCATCACTCAGTGAAGGGAAGGTGATCTGCAAACATGACATCGGGGGAAGTTGGTAAGTCACTTTAAGGAAGTAGTTAACAATCACGAGGGCTCTAATAAGACGTATTGACTTAGGGGATGCATATATCTATTGTAAATCAGTTTATGACACCAAGTCAACCAATAGTGTAGTCGTTCTGAATCTGGTTTTAACCATCCAAGGCTTCCATAAATTTTACAATGGTGGGTTCCAAATTTAGCTTTAATCACAAATCTACCAAGCCTATAGTAAGCCTGGTTTATTTTATTTAAATAAATCTGGAGCTAATTTATGTATAGGCTAGACCCATATTCCAAAACAGGGATTAACAATTGATTCACCAGCCTTTCCCTCGTTTTAACTGTAAAACACCCAGACAACCTCCTCAGAGCTCCTTATCTTTGATTAACTTTACTTACTTGCTGACAAATATGCTGAGAATATTTTAACCTCGCATCAACTAGCACCCGTAAGTATAAGTCTGTACATTTCTTAATTGAGTACTGTCGATCAATAGTAATTGTAATGCAGAAATTTCAGACCTTCTGACACCTGACGTAAACATCATACATTGAGTTTTTTTAACACTTATTTGCAGAGTGGAATTAACAAACCACTCTTCTATATGTAGCAAATCACTTTGCAACTGCTTTCCTAGCTATCAGCCAATGATACTAAAACAGTGTCATTGGCGTATAGCTGAATTACACTTTTGGGCATTGTAGATACTATATCATTAACATAAATGTTGAACAATAGGGGACCCAAGATTGATCCTTGGGGTATCCCTCTTTCAACACCTACTAAATCTGAAACCACTGTTCCTATAGAGACACACTGGTATCGATCAGATAAGTATGATTTAAACCAGTGAAGGGTTCTTCCTAGACTTCTACTATACATAATCTCTCCAACATCTTATAGTGGTCCACCAAATCAAAAGGTTTACAAAGATCCACGAACACCTCACCAGTCTTTAGACCCAAACCTAAGGACGTTGCAACAAGATTATTAAAGTCTACTAGTGTGGTGCTCGTGGATCGTCCAGCTCTAAATCCATGTTGACAATTAGTCAACAGACTATGTTGTTCCAAATGTTGGCTTAATTGTCCATGGACTAGTTTTTCCAGAATCTTAGATAAAATTGACAAGAGGGCTATAGGCCTATAGTTTGATGGAGTAAAGTTATCCCCACGCTTATACACTGGAATTATCCTCCCTATTTTCCATAAATCAGGAAAAACAGAGGAGCAAAAACTCCAATTGAACAAGTGTGTCACCATAGGAGCCAATAGATCTGCACCAACTTTCAAAATTGCATCAATTTCATCCA
The DNA here is from genome assembly GCA_016271365.2 of Neoceratodus forsteri. NCBI lineage: Eukaryota > Metazoa > Chordata > Ceratodontiformes > Ceratodontidae > Neoceratodus > Neoceratodus forsteri. The sequence goes on along the minus strand of CM057450.1, from coordinate 551,270,737 downwards.
TCCCCCCTGCCTTATATGCATCTAAATTCCTTAATTCATTCTCAACACTATTAACCCTAATCTTCATAAACCTAAATCCTGGCCGTGAGAAACTTTCCAAATTTTCTTTACACCTATCTTTCACTTTATCTACCACTGCATCTACTGGACTCTCAGAGGTTTTTAAGTCTGATTGCTTAATCTTTATATCAGGTAAATCAATAAAATAATTATTAAGGATTTTAGCTACTTCAACTTGATTATCTACCAGCCAATCCGTCTCTAATAATTTGATTAGTGTACTATTGCTAATAGGATTTTGTATATCCCTAATACATCCCCAAAACTTTCTAGTCCCTGCTGCTTTGTTTATGCAATTCAAATAATGTCTATGTTTTGCCTGATTTATTTCCTTTTTACACTTGTTTCTCCACAATTTAAATTTATTCCAATCCTCCTCCACTTTAGCTTTTTTTTTTCCTTTTCCACAACCGATTTCAAACTATGACAGGGCCACCAGAAAAGGTAAGTCCCAGAGAAGGTGGGTTTGGGGCTGGAAAGACTGGTCCAGATGGGGGCAAGTCAGGGTGTTGAAGGAGATAAACAGCTTTGTATCATGGACACAATGGGGTGACATGCCACTCATCATGGTTGTGTACTTCGTGCTGGTGAATGGTAAGGGACTGCCTGCATGGAGGAGTGATGCTGAGAAGCAATGCATGAACACAGTGGAGTGATATGGTACCCATCAAGGTGGTGTAGTGCGTGGGGGTAAAATGTGAGGTACTGCCATTGCTGTGATACTCAGAAGCACTGTATGAACAAAGTAAGGGACTACTTGCACAGAGGAGCAATGTTCAGAAGCATTACATGAACACAGTAGAGCAACATGGCACCAAGTACAGTTGTGTTCTGTGTGCTGGTGAAAGGTGAGGGATTGCCTGCACTGTGCAATGATGCTCAGAAGCACTGTATTAACACTCTGGCATGACAAGGCACACATCACAGTGGTGTACTGCTTGCTGGTGAAACACGAGAGAATGCCTGCATAAGGGAGTAATGTCAGAAGCACTGCATGAACACAGTGGGATGACATGGCACCCATCAAGGTGGTGCACTGCATGCTGTTGAAAGGTGAGCGATTGCCTGTACTGTGGAGTGATGCTCAGAAGCACAGCTTGAACACAGTGGTGTGACATGGCACCAATCATGGTACTGTACTGTGTGCTGGTGAAAGGTTAGGGAGTGCCTGCTCTGTGGAGTGATGCTCAGAAACACTGCATGAACACTGTAGAGCGACATGGCACCCATCACGGTAGTGTAATGTGGACTGGTGAATGGGGAGGGATTGCCTGCACCGAGGAATGATGCTCAGAACCACTGCATAAACACAATGGGGCATCACGGCACCCATCCTTGTTGTGTACTGGGTGCCGGTGAAAGGTGACAGATTGCCTGCACTGGGGAGCGGTGCTCAGCAGCACTGTATGAACACTCTGGTATGACAAAGCACACATCATGGTGGTGTTCTGCTTGCTAGTGAAAGATAAGGGAATACCTGCACAAGGGAGTAATGTCAGAAGCACTGCATGAACACAGTGGGGTGACATAGTACTCATCAAGGTGGTGCACTGCGTGCTGGTGAAAGGTGAGGGACTGCCTGCACTGTGGAGTGATGCTCAGAAGCATAGCTTGAACACAGTGGGGTGATATGTCACCAGTCATGGTGGTGTGCTGCATGCTGTTGAAAGGTGAGGGATTGCCAGTATTGGGAAGTAATACTGAGAAGCGCTGTAGGAACACTCTGCTGTGACAAAGCAGACATCATGGTGGTGTACTGTGTGCTTTTGAAAAGTGAGGGACTGCCTGCATTGTGGAGCAATGCTTAGAAGCAGTGCATGGACACAGTGGTACAACAAGGCACCCAGCATGCTTGTGGACTGTGTGCTGCTGAAAGGTCAGGAACTGCCTACACTTAGAAGCAATGCCCAGAAGCACTCTATGAACACAGTGGCGCATCATGGCACCCATCCCTGTTGCGTACTGCATGCTGGTGAAAGGTAAGGAACTGCCAGCACTGGGGAGTGATGCTCAGAAGCACTGCTTGAACAAAGTTGGATGACATGGTACCTGGTCAAAGATGGAGTGATCAGCCTGAGAGAAATGTTGTCCCACTGTTTTTTCAGTCTTCTTCATGTTAATATCATGTCTGTGGTCCTGCTTCCTTGTTGTTTCAGGTACAACACATGGACAGATATTGTTCTTACATACTTTTAATATGCTTATATATAAGATGGTTCTGTATAATTTATTGAACTATGTGTGTTAGAGGTTTGATTTTAACTGGTGGGCGATGGGTTCATAGACTTTAGTTTCATACAGCAGACCTGCTGTTTCTAGTACACACACACACCTGTTACAACAGTTGTGCACACACATAGGGTGTGAGTATCATTAGTCGGATAGAGCAGCTACAATATTTCATTTCCAGTGGGGCCCTGCTTTAACACATTTTTCCAGTGTATTTAGTAAAGTTAGCACAGGTAAAATGTAGAATCTAATTTTTACTGGGGTCCTACTTTTATACATATTTACAATGTAGTTACCTAGGATAGTTCCATTAACATGCAGTATCTCATTTCCAGTGAGATCCTGATTGTACCTATTGTAACACTAATAGGTCTGGGATGCCCGAAATGAGTTGGCTCCTTCACAGCCTGTATGTTTTCAGTGACCAGATACTGTACCTCTCTTTGGCCAGCAGGGGGATGTGAATTGTGCTGAGTGTACATTTTGGTGCCTAACTTTTGCTTTGGGGACTATATTCAAACATGCTTGGGGCACTCATACTTTGGTCCAAACATGTTTGAGTATAACAAATTTAGTGAACTGTGTTAATTTGCACCAAGAAAAGAGACTTAAGGGGCAGCCTGATACCTTTTTATGTGGGACCATTACTCTATGTAGTTCTGGTTTCCATTTCTAGGTTTGTCTGCCTATTTCTGTTTCAAGCTTTTAGCCAGTGACTGAATTGCTTTTAGCCACTGACTGCCATGCCAGCAGCCTGGGTTCAAGAATGGACCTGAGTCACTTAGGGGCTGACCCGGGAGGTAGAATGCACATCTGTAGGACAGGGAGAGGAATCTAGGTGACAGCACCATGGGACAGCATGGGATATGATCATACACCTGGATGCCTAAGGTATCTCCATGGAGGCCGAGTACACACATGTCTGGGCCAAATAGGGGAGAAAATAGGAAGAAAAGCCCTACGACTGTAGAACAGTGATGGCCTGCCCTCTAGTAGGCCCCACACTGATGACTAGATGACTCTGATCCAAGGTCCTGCGACAGGGCAACCAGAAAAGGTAAGTCCCAGAGAAGGTGGGTGATGGAGCTGGGAAGACTGGCCAAGATGGGGCAATTCAGGGTGTTGAAGGAGATAAACAGCTTTGTCCCATGGACACAGTGGGGTGACAAGCCACTCATCATGGTTGTGTACTGCATGCTGGTGAACAGTAAGGGACTGCCTGCATGGAGGAGCGATGCTGAGAAGCAATGCATGAACACAGTGGGGCAACATGATACCCATCAAGGTGGTGTAGTGTGTGGTGGTGAAAAGTGAGGTACTGTCTGCACTGTGGAGTGATGCCCAGAAACACTGCATGAACAAAGTAAGAGACTGCTTGAAGGGAGGAGCGATGCTGAGAAGCAATGAAGGAACACAGGCACTCATCACGGTGGTGTAATGCATGCTGCTGAATGGGTAGGGACTCCCTGCACTCAAGAACAATGCTCAGAACCACTGCATGAACACAGTGGTGCAACATGGCACTAAGTATGGTTGCGTTCTGTGTGCTGGTGAATGGTGAGGGGTTGCCTGCACTGTGTAACGATGCTCAGAACCACTGCATGAACACAGTGGTGCAACATGGCACTAATTATGGTTGTGTTCCATGTGCTGGTGAATGGTGAGGGATTGCCTGCACTGTGTAACAATGCTCAGAACCACTGCATAAACATAGTGGAGTGACATGGCACTAATTGTGGTTGTGTTCTGTGTGCTGGTGAATGGCGAAGGATTGCCCGCACTGTGTAACAATGCTCAGAAGCACTGTATGAACACAGTGGTGCAACATGGCACTAATTATGGTTGCGTTCTGTGTGCTGGTGAATGGTGAGGGGTTGCCTGCACTGTGTAACGATGCTCAGAACCACTGCATGAATACAGTGGTGCAACATGGCACTAAGTATGGTTGTGTTCTGTGTGCTAGTGAATGGTGAGGGGTTGTCTGCACTGTGTAACGATGCTCAGAACCACTGCATGAACACAGTGGTGCAACATGGCACTAATTATGGTTGCGTTCTGTGTGCTGGTGAATGGTGAAGGATTGCCCGCACTGTGTAACAATGCTCAGAACCACTGCATGAACACAGTGGAGCGACATGGCACTCATTATGGTTGTGTTCTGTGTGCTGGTGAATGGCGAAGGATTGCCCGCACTGTGTAACAATGCTCAGAACCACTGCATGAACACAGTGGAGTGACATGGCACTAATTACGGTTGCGTTCTGTGTGCTGGTGAATGGTGAAGGATTGCCCGCACTGTGTAACAATGCTCAGAAGCACTGTATGAACACTCTGGTGTGAGAAGGCAAACATCCTGGTGGTGTACGGCTGGCTGGTGAAAGATGAGGGAATGCCTTCACAAGGGAGTAATGTTAGAAGCACTGCATGAACATAGTGGGGTGACATGGCACACATCAAGGTGGTGTACTGCATGCTGGTGAAAGGTTAGGGATTGCCTGCACTGTGGATTAATGCTCAGAAGCACAGCTTTAAGACAGTGGGGCAACATGGCACCAACCACAGTAGTGTACTGTGTGCTGGTGAAAGGTGATGGAGTGCCTGCTGTGTGGAGTGATGCTGAGAAGCACTGCATGAACACTCTAGAGTGACATGGCACCCATCACAGTGGTGTAATGCAGAGTAGTGAACGGATAGGGATTGCCTGCACTGAGGAGCGATGCTGAGAAGCACTGCATGAACACAGTGGGGCATCATGGCACCCATCCCTATTGTGTACTGTGTGTTGGTGAAAGGAAGGGACTGCCTATACTGGGGAGCAATGCTCAGAAGCAATGCATGAACACGGTGTGGCATCATGGCACCCATCCCTGTTGCGTACTGTGTGTTGGTGAAAGGAAGGGACTGCCTATACTGGGGAGCAATGCTCAGAAGCAATGCATGAACACAGTGTGGCATCATGGCACCCATCCCTATTGCGTACTGTGTGTTGGTGAAAGGAAGGGACTGGCTATACTGGGGAGCAATGCTCAGAAGCAATGCATGAACACAGAGGGGTGACATGGCACCCATAAGAGCTGCATACTGCATGCTGGTGAAAGGTGAGGGATTGCCTGCATGGTGGAGTGATGCGCAGAAGCATAGCATGAACATAATGGCATGATCTGGCACCCATTGCGGTGGTGTACTGTGTGCTGGTAAAAGGTGAGGGACTGCCTGCACAGGGGAATGATACTGAAAAGCACAGCTTGAACACAGTGAGGCAACATGGCACTAATCACGGTGGTGTGCTGCGTGCTGGTGAAAGGAGAGGGACTGCCTGCACTGGGGAGTGATGCTTAGAAGCCCAGCATGGACACAGTGATGTAACATGGCACCCAGCATGCTTGTGTACTGTATGCTGGTGAAAGGTAAGGGACTGCCTGCACTGGGGACTGACACTCAGAAGCACTGCTTGAACACAGTGGGGTGACATGGCACCAATCACGGTGGTGTGCTGTGTGCTGGTGAAAGGATGAGGACTGCCTGCACTGGGGAGTGATGATCAGAAGCACAGCATGGACACAGTGGTGTAACATGGCACCCAGCATGCTTGTGTATTGTGTGCTGGTGAAAGGTCAGGGACTGCTTGCACTGGGGAGTGATGATCAGAAACACTGCTTGAACACAGTTGGATGACATGGCACCTGGTCAAAGATGGAGTGATCAGCCTGAAATAAATGTTGCCCCATTGGTTTTTCAGTTTTCTTCATTTTTTTAACCCATATATACATTTATTGGTTCACCTGGATGACAATTCCACTGATATATGCTACAATAATGCAACGTTTGGAAGGACAGCTGTCAATAACTAATACAGTCATGTCACTAAAGTCATTTGCTGAGATGCAAAAAAGGCATAGGAGTCCGATTAAGGAGGCTAAATAATACTTCTGAGTAAGCTCAGTATAGAAGGAAGTTTTCTTCATTTTAATATCATGTCTGTGCTCCTGCTTCCTTCTTATTTCAGGTACAACACATGGACAGATATTGGTCTTACATATTTTTAATATGCTTATGTATAGGATGGTTCTATTTAATTTATTGAACTATGTGTGTTAAAGGTTTGACTTTAACTGGTGGATGATGAGTTCATAGACTGTCATTTCATACAGCAGACCTGCTGTTTCTAGTACACACACACACTCCTCAACTTACTTTCAGAAAGACATGTAAAGAGCAGGTGTTTACTTCTAAGAAATAGACCAATTATTATTTTATCTATTGTATTTTGATGTGTTAGCTATTACTTTCTACTTTTGTAACAAAATATGTGTTTGTGTGGTGAAACAAGTAGGTTTGTGCTTTTAGTTTTCACACTGTTAGTAAAACAGAATTCAATAGAACTCTGGGACTGTTATGTCAGAAACTGCCAGCTAGTTAGGAGCCCAATGTATTTCAATAAGAAACGAAATATAGTTTACTATCTTTTTCAAAATAAATGGATACTTCTTTCAGTAACAAACTTTTCCTTTTATATGTTTGCACTATAGTGGTCCGTCTGTATGACTTCACATTTTTTTAAACAATAATTAGCGTCATTGGGGTCTGGGTGTCCACCTAGGGTGATGCAGGCCTATACTGGTGTGATGGTCTGCATCTATCAAGGAGGGGAACCAGGATCCTAGGTGATAGGTTTAAATGCTTCATTGGCAAGCATTTAAACTAGCCAAGGGAGACGGCACTGGAAAGGAGCAGGAAAATCCTAGCCCCCCCCAAAAAAAATATCAGGGTAGTAAGTGAGGTAAACACCAAGATAGAGATGTTGATAGGGAGAAGGGCAGGGGTAAATGGAGAAAATGACAAAGGCAATAAGGACAGGGATGGGACAAAAAGAGGTACGGCCATCAAGAAATGGAGGGTAATGAGTACCAATGCCTGTAGTCTGGGCAACAAGCTCCCTGAACAGGCGGCTTTGATGGAAGAGGATGCCTGGATATCGAGCAGTCACAGAAACATGGTACTCAGAGAACCATGACTGGGATGTTAACATACCAGGGTACACAACCTGCAGGAGACATGGGGGGTAGAAGAGGGGAGGAGTAGCTCTCTATGTAAGGGAAGGGATAAAAGCAACAGACAAAAAGAGTAAACAGGGAAGGGAGGACAGGAGGCACTGTGGGTCACCTTAGAGACTGAAAATGGCACCACAATCTGCACAGGGGTTGTATACAGACCCCCATGTCAGGGGGAGGGAATGGACAAGGATATGATAGAAGGCATCCTTAGTATGGCAGAGAAAGGGGAGATACTGTTGGTGGGGAACCTGAATATGCCAGATATTAACTGGAGCACCTTTGCTACAGCCACATCCAAGAATAGGGCCATTCTCGATGCTCTACAGGTGGCATGCCGCAGACAGCTAGTTTTGGAACCCACTCATGAGGGAGCAATCTTAGACCTCATACTCTCAAATGGGGACAGTGAGAGGATCTCAGATCTAGAAGTGGGTAGCCATCTGGGAACAAGTGACCACCAAACAGTGTGGTTCATGATAAACTCAGCTACAGAGTCAAGCCATACAAAAGTGAAGGTACTGGACTTTAACAGGGCTGACTTTGGCAAGATGGGAGAGTGCCTTAGAAAAGCACTAGCAAATAGGCTAGAAGGAGGGGTGGAGCAACAATGGGGAAACATCAAAACTGCCATCACAGAGGCAACAAGCCTTGTGTGAAGCAAATAAACAAATCAAAATGAAACAAAAGCCACTATGGTTCTCAAAAGAAGTGGCGGGAATGTTAGGAGAAAAGATAGCATTTAGGAAGTATAAGGAAACAGAAGGAGCAGGACAGAGAACTGTACCAGTTAAGGCAGAAGGAAGCAGGGAGGAAAGTCAGAATAGCAAAGGCCCAAACTGAGGAAAAGCTAGCCAACCGGTTAAGAAGGATAAAACCTTTTATAGGTACATCAGGGAGCATAGAAAGACAAAGGGAGGGATAGTGAGGCTGAATAGAATGGACGGTGGGTGGGCAGAGCGGGACAGTGAAAAAGCAGGGATACTGAACGAATACTTCTGCTCAGTATTCACAAAAGAGGAGGAAGGAGAGGTGCCTAATCCAATTAAGAGAAGCAATCTGGATAGGGGGGGTCGATCCCAGTCCTTTCACAGAAGAAAGGGTTCCAAAAGAACTCCTAAAACTGAAGGTGGACAAAGCAATGGGGCCTGACAGAATTCCCCCCAGAATTCTAAAAGAATTAAGGGGAGAACTAGTGACACCACTGACTACACTTTTTAACAAATCATGGGAGGATGGTGTGGTACCTGAGGACTGGAGGAAGGTGGATGTGATTCCCCTTCACAAAAGTGGGAGCAAGACAGAGGCAGAAAACTACAGACCTTTCAGTTTGACCACCCTGGTAGGGAAAGTGATGGAACCACTTCTGAAGGAAAGAATTGTTCAGTACCTAGAGGCTAGTGGGGCGCAGGACCCAAGGCAGCATGGGTTCACAGTGGGAAGGTCATGTCAGACAAATCTAATTGATTTCTTTGACTGGGTGACCAAAGTAGTAGACCTGGGGCTGTGGACATGGCTCACTAGACTTTAGCAAGGCATTTGACACAGTCCCACACAAAAAGATTAATAATCAAATTAACCAGCCTGGGAGTGGGTCCCAGGGTGGTAGCCTGTAAAGCATTGGCTGGACAACAGGACACAGAAGGTAATTGTAAATGGAGTCCACTCTGAAGAAAGAGGATTACTAGTGGGTACCGCAGAGTTCAGTACTTGGTCCAGTCCTTTTTAATGTCTTTATAAGTGACATTGCAGAGGGACTGGAAGGAAAAGTATGCCTCTTTGCAGATGACACAAAGATCTGCAACAGGGTTGATACACAAGGAGGTATGGAAAGGTTGGAGGAATGGTCAGAAGTATGGCAGCTTGGATTCAATTTAAAGAAGTCTAAAATAATGCACCTGGGAAACAAAAACCCAGGGGAAGATTACATAATGGGGGGAGGTAGTAACAACAACAAAAATGGAAAGGGACTTGGGGGTAATCATATCAGATGACCTTAAGGTTAGCAAGCAATGTGAGAAGGCAGTAGAGAGGGCTGGGGGATACTGGGATGTATAGGGAGAGGCATCACCAGCAGAAAACAAGAATTTGTTATCCCTCTGTACAGACAGTTGGTGAGACCCCATCTGGAGTACTGCATCCAGTTCTGGAGACCCCATCTCCACAAGGAGATAGACAGGATTGAGGTAGTCCAGAGGAGGGCAAACAAAATGGTGCAGGGTCTGCAAGAGAAGCTATATGAGGAGAGACTAAAGGAGGTTACTATGTATACCCTTGAGGAAAGGGGGGGGGGCATGGTAGAAACTTTTAAGTACCTCAGTGGAATACAAAGTCCAAGAGGGTACCAGCTTTCAGAAAAAGAGATGTGCAAGAACAAGGGGACACAATTTGAAGATAGAGGGGGGACGGCTCAGGGGCAATGTAAGGAAATATTTTTTCACAGAGATGGTGGTGAACGCATGGAACAGCCTTTCTTGAGGAGGTTGTGGGGTCTAAAACTGCGGGAGAATTCAAGAATGCATGGGACAGACATAAGGCAATTCTTGTGTGGGGCTGGAAGAAATAGGCTATTGGTTAACTAGGATCTACAGCTTATCCTATAGGTAGGGAAATGGGCAGACTAGGTGGACCAAGTGGTCCTTATCTGCCATCAAAGTCTATGTTTCTATGTTTCTCTTTCTTCTTCCCAAGCAAAATCTGGCTATGAAAAAAATGTCACATGCTAAATTATAACAACAAATTATATCAAAGGTTATCAAAATCACATATTTCTATTTAATATACAATATGTTGATGGTGGATAGTATTATTTCTCTATAAAAATCTGAAAACAGGTTTGCAGTTTCCCTTTGAAATACACTGCCAGCCTTGCAAGTAAGCAGTTTCTGACTTCATAATACAAGGATTCCATTGTATTCTTTTTAAAAATAAAAATAAAATGATGAAAAAGTAAGTAAAGAAACAAATAATAGCAAACTGAATGACTGTAGAGGCAGCAAAACCTTCATTCTTTAAGCTGTGCATCCTTACTAAGCACTTACTCTCTTAATATCAGATAATTTACTGCAGGAACATTCCATTCTGTGACATTTGACCCATTCTCTCCTATGGATTTCAGGGATGTTTCCTTATCTCTTTAGTTGTATTTATTAACTAATTGCTCCTCTAATCTGTCACACTAATGTGTACATTTTCTTTGTCTAATATTGCTCTAGGTTTTTTAAATGGCAGCTCTCGTAACAGATAAAATGAGTAACTCCTGTTCACGAACCAGTTTAGCTCTGCTTGGCAGGCTGCAGAGAGAGCGAGAGATTGTAATGAAATAAGAGTCCAGATGTAGTGCAGGCAGGTTGACAGGAAATGAAGAAGGCAGACAGAAACAGACCACAGATTAAAATGAGATAACCTGGACTGAAGCACTGACGTATGTCCACTCCAAAGTATTCTAGGGAAGAACACAGTCATCTTATCCTGTCAGTCCCCTCTCTCTTCCTAGTAATCCCAAAACACTTGCAGGGCTCCACCCATGCAGCCATAATGGGACAGAAGACACAGTCGATCCCTATGTGGTCTGCCGATGAGTTACTTTGTATGGCTATGTTCTGAGTAATACCCACTAGTCCTGCTAGTGGTCACATTCTAACTGGCCACATTCTACTGCAAGATATTCTACCAAGTGCAGCCAGTTCACTTAGATCTTCCTTGAGGATATCTTCCCCAAACAGCCACACCTTCAGAACTGTAAACTGTGGGCATCAGGACCACTCAAAGACCTTTGCATAGCTGTGGCAGCTCACACTCATGTATGTCAGCATCACCTAATGAATGTGGGCAGACCTCTGCCTCCTCAGTTGCTTTTTCAGCACTTGTCCTGCTTGTTGGACTGCTGGAAGAAACATCACTGCTGATTTATTTTCCCAGCCATCAATATCATCACTACTGTTCGCAGAATTGCATGCCACCATTGAAAATGTTATTGATCTGGCTCTGTTGTTGAGGCTTGAAAATTTTCAAGGATGATGGCCAACACTGTGTGTTTCTTGTCTGGGTCTAGCCCATGACAGTAAGGCCTGTATCATCTGCCAAGGTATTAACCAGGCCACCAGAAGATGCTGATGAAAAGTTCTAGAACATGTCTTGTCCATAAAGAAAACAGATGCCTCAAAGAAAGCATCAGGCTACCTCGACTTATCCTACCTGTTCAACCACCAGTGCAAACAATCAGTCTTCCTAGAAACCATCAATGACTTCCCCTAAGTATGGAGTGTCAAAGAAAAAATAATCATCACTGAAGAACAGGTCGAAGAAACTGTGTCATCACATCAGCACTGATCCAAAAGTAAGGAAAAAGTACTGGGTTATCTGGTAAAAAAAACAGTTTGGTCTCCTCACCATTCAAGATAAGTGAATGGTAAGTCAGCGCCAAAGGCTGCATCCATGTCCTCAACTTCTTGAGCTCCCCATCTGTCCAAGTGATGCCAGGGTCAGGGCATGGCTCAGATGCACCCACTAACAGCCTCCGTTGATAGGACCTATCCCCTCAAAGCCTGTTGATCAGACTTCGGCTATGGGTATCATTGACTCTTAGGTTGTGTTACCACAGTGTCAGAATTATTATGTCACTGCTTATTTATTTATTTATGACTTGGGTAACCTGGTAAGTGCACTGATCCCAGGGACTGTTTTCAGGCATGACCCGGGCCACATACAATGGCACAGAAGTAGACAATAAGCACAGTACAATGAGCAGCAGGCAAGAAACAATAGGACAAAACATAAATAAATGTTATATAAGATACAAGGTTGCAAAATACAATAAATTCAGATTTACAGTAAATGGCAGAGATAACAAGTAATATTCCTAAAAGGAAACGTGGACCAATAGATAGGCAAGCTGTCACTCTTGGACGAGGAAGGAGGATCTCCAGGGATGGGGAGTAGGGAGAGGAAAGGGAAGGGGTGAGGATGTAGGAATAGGAGGGTTAACATAAACGGGAGTAGTACCAGTTGACACCACTGGAGAGGGTGAGAATGGGAAAACACCAGGTGGTTAGGGCAGCTATCTAGGTGGCAATTTGCAGCTGTGGTTTGTTAGTAGCCAGGATCTGAGGTGGTGCTTAAAGGAGAGATGGGTGTTAGAAGATCTGATTGGGGCGGGTAGCCCATTCCAAAAGGTGGGCGCTGCTACTGATAGAGTGTTCCCACCCATTTTGGTTGTGGTTCATGGCACCTCAAGGGGGGGTGGAATAGAGGATCGAAGACACCTAGACAAAGTACATGACTTACAGAGGTTGGAGAGAGATGAGACAACACTATTTCTGATGATGGTGTCTACAAAACAGCCCAGGGTGAATTCGAAAAGGCCTTGTAGGGGGAGCCAGCCAAGGGATCTGTAGAGGTCACAGTGATGCATGGAGAAAGGGGTAGACAGAGTGAAGCTACAAGCGCTGTTGTAGGCAGCCGATAGTCTAGCCCTCGGGGTGGCAGAGACATGAGAGTATATAGGGGAGCAGTAGTCCAGCATGGGGAGAATGTTGCCCCTGACTATGGTAAGGCAAGCAACATTGGACAGATAGGGTTTTATATAATAGGCTGCTCCTAGTTTCTGGTTAATCCTGCAGATAACAAGGTCAACATGGCCAGTGAAGGAGAGAGAGGGGTTAAGCGTAATCCCCAGGAATTTAAAGGTGGAGACATTTTCAAGAGCAGGACTGCCTAATGAGAGAATTTGGAGAGAGGAGTTGTCCACAAGGTATTTAGCAAGCATTGGTATAGATGCAAATAGCATTGTCTTGGTCTTTTTGGCATTTACCAGCAGTAAGATGGAAATGAACCAGCTATGGGCAGCGCTGTAGTTCTGGGTGAGGGCAGAGGATATATGAGGGAGAGACTTGTCACTATGAAAGATAACAAGGTTGTCAGCATAGAAGAGCATGTTACAGTTGAGACAGTCAGAGGGGAGGGTGATTACGAAGATGGAAAAGAGTAGGGGGCCCAGGATAGACCCTTTGGGGACCCCAGTGGTGACTGGAAGGGCCGGGGAAGAGACTGAACTGATACAAACTGATTAGGAATGATTACAGAGATAGCACTAAAACCATTAAGTGGTCACAGCTGAGCAGCCAATCGATTGCAATTTAGAGAGGAGGAGGGGAGTATGGTTTACAAGATTGAAGGCTTTAGATAGGTCAACAAGATGGCACCAGTAGTACAGCCACGATCCATGTTAGAGAGGATATGGTTGGTGACGAGAGCCAAGGCTATAGCGGTGCTGTGATACTTTCTGAAGCCGTGTTGTTGGGCACATAGGAGATTATGTTTGGTGAGGACTTCAGATAGCTGGCAGTGGATGATCTTTACAAGGAGTTTACTGAACTGGGGGAGAATAGATATTGGCCGATAGTTATCGGGGGAGTGGGGGTCACAGGCTTTAAAGATAGGGACCACCTTGGCAACCTTCTAGGAGTGGGGTAGGGAGGACGTGGACAGAGAGAGAGATTAAATATGAAGGTAAGTGGTTTGGAGATGACTGAGGAGATGAGTTTTAGAAAGCGTGGGGAGAAGCCATCAGCGCCAGGGCTGCCCCGATGTGGTAGGCCCTGGAGGAGCCTGTTGGTGTCCCTAAGGGAGATGGCCTTAAAGTAGAATGGGGATGGATGGTGGAGGAGTGGGGAAGATCAGGAGAGGGATGGGGTTAGAGCTAGCACCAGGGTTGGAGGACAGACTAGCAGTGTGGGTGGGGGAGGGAGGTGGAGGAGGTGAAAGGCCAGGAGGAGGGGGTTGCTGGAGGGAGTCTGCTACGAAGGCCAACAGGTTGGTGAAATGGGAGTTAAGCACCTTAGCCATACAAGGGGTGGGACAGTAAACCCGTGGGGGAACTTAGGTGTGGGCTTGAGCTTCCTGAGCTACCATTGATGATTACTGCATCATCGGTACTGGTATCTATCCCATTGACACCCTCAATAGCTTCAGTGCCCCCTGTGGTTCCCATCAGTAATCTACCCCTTCAGCTGCCATCAACATCTGTTTTGTCTGCAAAGCCTCCTGATCCTATAAATGGGGAGGAGGAGTACCATCCTGACCTCTTAGAAAGAGAGAAGGATCTGCGGGGTGAAGAGGAGCAGTTTCTTTCCAGAGGAAGACATGGGCTCTCATGTAGTTATTCATCCTCTAGTGATGATACGGTGGTTTACAACCCGAGGACCCTCAGAGGTGCCTACATTTTCAGGCTTCCTCAGATCCATGCAGGACTCTATGGGGTTTGAGGCTGAGGAAGAAGACACCATAAAAAGAGATCTGTATGATTTCCAGGAGATGCTTTACTATCCCTTTGTTGTGAGCCTTCCCATTTTTTTCTGCCATAGTGGATGCTACGGTAGCTGCCTGGTACAGGCCTAGTACTTTGTCTGCTGTACCCAGAAAGGTAGATAAACAATACCCTGTCCCTACAGTTAAGGATTATTACACCTCTCAGCCTGAGATGGATTCAGTGGCAGTTTTGGCAGCCCATTACAGGTCCAGAGCCCCTAGGCATACGAGCTCTCTGCCATTTGATAAAGAGATGAGAAAGTTGAATATTATGGGTATGAGTCTTATGCATCATGGCCAACTCCAAATCACTTCTTAATTGAAGACTGGGCTTTCCAAGGGTCCTTCACAAGTGCTTGTTCCTGATTGTGCCAGGACCAATATTAATGATTCCAAGTAAATGGTCACCTGTTCAAACCATATTACCATACAGTGTGTGGGCATAGGAGTTCCTGCCCAGAGTTCACCACACTTGAAGTGACGATGCAGGTAAGGGGGTTAAGATCTGTATTCCCCAGAAACTAATGCTTTTTGCATGGGGGGGGGGGCTGGCAAAGGGAGAGGGGTAGTCTGGGACCTGTCTCCACTGTTGTCCCACTGTGGGAACAGAACACCAGTAATCCGAGGGATAAGATATATGCCAGGGTTACCAGGTATATGACCAATATGCTTGTGTGCAAAGTACTGAGAGGAAGAGGGGGGATATGATAGAGACCTTTAAATAACTCACAGGGGTAAATAAGGTGCAGGAGGGAAGTATTTTTTTGAAGAAAAGGTGCTCAAGAATAAGGGGCATGCTATGAAGCTGGGGCAGGGAGTAGATTCAGGAAAGATGTTAGGAAGTACTTCTTTATAGAAGGAGTGGTGGATTCCTGGGACAATCTTCCGGTGGAAATGGTGGGAGTGATAGTGGTGAGGTTCAGGAATGCATGGGACATTCACAAGGGAATCATAGTGGAAAGGAAGGGGGGAAGGAGAAAACAATAGATCAAGTACCATCTGAGGTAACAATGCAGGTAAGGAAAAGGGGCAGACTGGGTGGGCCAAACGGTCCTTATCTGGCGTCAAATTCTATGTTTCTATGTACCCTGTGGTTCCTATCAGAGCTGCTGTTACCCATATGAGAGATGAAAATATAAGGAGAATCTAATTAAGGCTAGCTACTGGACTCTATTTACACTTGTAGATGGTTGTTTGTGTCTCCGGGTGTTGATGTTGGTCCCACCCTATGTCCTTGCACCCTTCTGGCCCTGAGTTCCCAGACCTGGAATAAATATAAATATTTGTGGTGGGTACACTTACTTGGGGCGTCTTCAGCTACAAACCGCTAGTGGGAAAGGGGTTACACAGTCCACTGCTTTGTCTAAAATGGTTCATTTCAGTCCAGTGGCGGTGGCATGTGATCCATACAATATTACTTTAATTCCTTTCCATGGGATGAAACAAACGGGTATGTTGTTTGCTACATTTTGCGATACTATACGAAGCAGCTTCCAGTTACAGTTCTAGCAAGTTTCTATTGTTAGAAGCAGAGTCACTGTGGTTATGCGGCATGGCAACTCTTTTTCACTTTATAATTTTTATTGGTACAGTATTTCATAGAGACATTACACAAATTCATTACTAAAATATACAAAGAAATGGTTACAGATACCGGATATAGGGTTGGATAAATATAATCAAATTAAAGAAACCATCTGTAACTTTGAATAAGAGTCATCCATGTGTGATATTACATATAGCTAGATATTTAAAGTTAATTGTTCGACAATTTTACATTAACATCTCATGGAAGTTAATATTTTGTAGATTAACATAAATTGCATAAACATTTCACAGAAATCTAAACTAATCTGGTTTCAATTACAATGCATATTTTAAAAAGTATGCCAGATATGATTAAATACATCCACTTTGTCTAAGGTTATACTGTGGAACTTACCTTTTCATTTTTTCTACCACTTTGCCCATATACTGTAACCATTCTGATAATGAAGGAACTGAAGGGTCTTTCCATTTAGCAAGTATTAGTTGTTTTAATCCTAGAACTGCTGACTGAAACTGTATTTTTTGAAATTTTGGAAGGTTTGCTACTTTGGTGCAGTCACCCACGAGGATCAAAGGGAATTTCAAGTTTTAACTTATCTTTACAGAAATCTTCTAATTGTGACCAGATAGCAACAATGTGAGGGCCGAACCATAGTAAATGTGAGAGATTTGCCTCTTTGGCTCCGCACCTCCAACACTTGTTGCTCACATCATTCCCCCTGCTATGGAGTATTTCAAATTGTATGAAGCAACCTTTGGTTTCACTGTTGGACTGATATGCACTAGACCATAATGTTATCCAGGATTCTGGAGTAATTACTACTTGCAGTTCCTTCTCCCACATTACCCTGGATCCATTTGTGTGACCCGATTGAGGTGTTAATAACTATTTGTAAAATCTGCCACCCCAGCCTTTGGGCATAGTTACTGCATGTTTACTAGAGTGTCCCATTCAGACTTTCTCATTACATTTGTATTTGTTTCGAGTATAGGATTTGTGGCATTTCTAAGCTGAAGAAACTTCCACAAGTCAAAACGGCAGACACCATATTTAGTTCTGATATCAGGAAATGTAAGTATAGAATTGCTATTAGGACTATTAATGTCAGCAAAGCAGTGGAGTCCCCCTTTTTTGTGCCCGGCAACTCTATGTAAATCTGCAGGTTTCACTAAAGGTGTCACTATTGGCCCACAGGACCCTCTGAAATCAAAACCTGAACTGTCAGGGTTTTCTCTGGGGGGCCCCATTTCACATCTTTTAGCTCCAGTATCAAGCTTGATTGAAAATAAGACATGCTCAGCAAAATATAATGCTTGCTTTGTTATTTCAATCTCTTGTACTTAATCAGCACGATACTGTGTCTTACCAATATGAAATCAGAGGATGAGCTGTCAGGGTTTTCTCCGCAGGGGGGAAGGGGAGGGGGCAGACTCACAGTGTATGGTTCCAGTAATATACAGTAGATTTGCATGTACTGCACCCAGCAGTCCACAGGTCAATGATAACTTGGAACAAACCTGATCTTGCACCAGAAATCCCCCTCTGTGGCATAGTTTTACACAATGAACCCAAGGATGTATGCGATTTTCAAAAGGTTTATTGGTTGCTCTCCCACTGCAGTGTCCACAGACCAGTCAGGCTTGAGGGTCAGAATATCAGCTGCTACAGTACCAGAAGGAGGGCCTCCTTTTTAGTGAGCCGACTTCTTAATTTGCCTGATTGGCATTACCTGTTGAGCATGAATTAGGAACCTTATGAATTTCTGTGTGGTATTTATTTCTTTTACTAGGAAGAAAGCTCCATTAAGCAATGCTCATTTGCAAGACAGTCCTTATTAAGAAAGGCAAAGTGCACTGTAGAATCAAAGCATAACAAAACAGGTACAGCATACATACAGTATGTAACCATAGATCATATGAAAAATCAAGGCTAACCACTAAGCAAGAATTACAGCAGAATTACAGAATAGATGAATATAGAGAAAATAATGACAAGTGCCATCATAGGACAACCCGACATTTAAAAACAGAACATTTTTACCAATATTCACACATATGAATGGCTATCATGAATGGTTAGTGTGCCTATCAGTTGGTGACATTGTTAATGTGATGTGGTACCAGTAACTTTTATGGACATTGGAACAATGGAGAGGAAAACCACCAGTTGCAGAAACCTTTTGGAACCTGAGGCCAAACGCTCCACCTGTTCCTCCCGGGGATACAAGTTCAGTTAGGTGGTATGCTTCTTGTGGCAGCCCTGTGCACCAACAAGTTAAATACTTTATCCAGTGATGGTATTTTCTATATGGAACTGGTCCAGCTTGAATTCAAAATATTCAACAAACCCCACTTGCACTGTTTCCTTTGGGAACTAGTTCCATAGGTTATACAAAACCACACATGCCCCCACAATGCAAAGCATCATGGGCTGCATATGCAAATCACCACAGAATGTTATGCTGGTCCAACTTTAAGCAGAATTGCATGGTGCCGAAAAGGCCTTTCACACAGTTTGCAAAGGGTGCTAACAGAAGACATAGACCATAGGTTTACCACTCTCTGGGTGAAAAACAGTGATATGCTGCCAAATTTTTAATAACAGGCTCTGAGGAGTTGACAACTAGATAGGTACCATTCCTGTCACATTCATTTTAAGGGGGGGGAAGTAAATTTAACACCTTTCTCTGTAGTGCCTGTAAGCGCCTCCTCCAGCACATCACTGGTGAAAAATGATTCCTCACATTACCGAAATTCTACCCCCCCACCCACCATTGGGTATGCCCTATATTTCTCTCATCCTGAATGAGTGAGAAAGTTTCCCATCATTCATCTTATCTGCTTTCTTTAAAGCCCTAATTATTAAATGTCTCCCCTTAGCCTCCTTTTCTCATGGAAAACCTACCCAGTGTGTCTCAACTTTCCCATAGTTTAACCTCTCATATCTTACTCATTTTGGTTGCTCTCAGTTGATTGCCACAAAATCCTTTTTAAGGATACTACCCATAGTAAAAGCACACTTTCTGTTAGTATATATACCACCCACCATTACTAAACCAATTCCTCAGGGCAAACTAACTTATAGATTGCAAATGATTGGCAGTATAACACACTACAATAACGCAAGGAAAAAATCATCCTTATCTTACTCCTTTTATCAGGCAACATACACCAAAATCCTGACCCAACTGGTGTAGCCAGCGTTAAGGGTGGCAGGCTGAGACAGTTAAAGCTAACCTCCATTAATATCACTAGTCTGCTACCCAATGTACCTTAATTCCAGGCTTGGGTCTCACAGTACAAACCAGATATAATTGTGCTAATGGAAACATGGCTATCCCCCAAAATTCCCAACGCTATCATTACACTTGATGGTTATACTATGTTCAGGCAAGCCAGACTAAGCAAAAGGGGGCGTAGATGCCTAATATACCTAAACAGTTCCATCAAAGGACAAGTGCTCTACCACAGTACAATAGATAAGGAAGTACAACTCCTATCACTAAAACTACTTCTAGGTAATCTAAATAAAACCTTAGTGCTAACCTCAGTATATATACCTCCAGGCAAGCAAGCAATTGGTTTAGACATTTTCACTGAACACTTTAAGCAAATCAACTGAGACTGGGAAAAAGTTGTGGTTGGAGACTTTAATATTAACTGGTTAGCACAGGACACAAATCATCAGAAAGACTTGATTTCCAGTCTTTACCTTACTCAAATGGTGACACAGGCCACAAGATTTAATTGCCGGACAGGTACCAACTCACTTATCAGCTGGGTTTTATCCAGCCACCCAGAGCAAATCACTGATGTCTCTCTCCTTCCTGACACACTTAGTGACCACTCCCCTGTGATGTGCATCTGGTCCAACAAGACTAAGAAACAACCTCCACACTTAATGAAGAACAGAATTGTGTGAAAGGGACCCCTACAGTCCTTCAAGCACTACCGCAGGCAGACTGATTGGTCACCACTAGATACCGCAGAGGATGTTGACCAGGCCCTGGATTTTTTTATAACAACCTTTACCAGTGCATGCAACATTTTCACCCCATTCAAAATCCGTAAATATAAGGGAACAAGCAATTGGATCACTGGCCCACTCCTTGAGTTTATGAAAGCTAGAGATAACGTCTGGCACAGGGCAAAAGCTTCTGAAGAACCCTGCGACTTCCTAAAAATATAGAACGGCAAGAAACAAATGCACTAAAGAGATTAGGTTGGCTAAAGCTGCACATTAGAAGGAACAACTAGAAAAATCCAGGGGCAATTGCAAACTGTGGTGGGATAACCTAAAACCCTAATTGGTAAAGAAGTCAAAGTACCACCTGATATGGTCATATCTGGAAATACCACAAGCCAGTGCCCTAAAGAGATAGCAAATATTTTTTAATGTGGCATTCACTGACCTGAGCTCTGTTCTACCACCTGAATATTTAACCACCCAGGAGTCTGAAGCCCAGCTGAAATATACCAGCTCTACTCAGCCTAACTCCAACTCACCTCAATTCTACTTCAGGCAAGTCACAGTGCCAGAGGCCAAGAAATATGTAAAGAGGGTCTTTGGCAAAACTAAGGTTGGAGGGATACAGTGACTTGAAAATCCTAGCTCTCACCCTAAATGAGATTGCCCATCCTATAACAAAGATCTTTAACTTGCATGAGAGGACAGCTAAATTTCCAAACACATGGAAGATTTTGCTAGTCACCCCAGTTCATAAGAGCGGTGATAGGACTAATTACTCAAATTATCAACCCATTTCAATATTGCCCCACTCTCCAAACCATTGGCGTGCATTGTTTGGACCAATTAACAGACTACCTTAACAAATATAACATACAGTGTCAGAAGCAACACGGCTTCAGGAAAGCAGACAGCACAATGTCTGCACTCAGAGTTTGCCAGCTATTTATATGAGGCCCTGGACAAAGGTAACCTAGTGGGGTCTATCTTCATAGACCTCACTAAGGCTTTTGACACTGTTAGCCATCAAATTCTCATAAGAAACTACTGGCCCTGGGGTTGTCCCCAGAAATGGTGACATGGTTTCAAAGCTACCTCTCACAAAGAACTCAACGTATGAAAATAAACAAGGTAATGTTTCACCCAAGAATGGTCTCCCTCGGAGTCCCTCAAGGGTTAGTCCTTGGCTCCTTACTATTTAGCTTATTTATAAACTCCCTGCCCCAGGCCTGTTCTACTAATATGCTACTGTACACCAACGACGTGGGTAATCTTTACTAGCAGCAAACAACTTAGCCAACTGAATAAGAAACTCCAAGACAGCTTCCAAATGTTAGAACACTGGTTCCAACAAAATAAGCTACTTCTAAACTATAAAAAACAAAAAGCATGCTGTTCTCTACACCCCACATGAAAAAAAGGCAAGCCCACTATGAAGACACAGTCGTGATGGTGTGCAGCCTGAACAAGTACGCTCATTTTTTTTTTCCCATACGTATTTTCGGCTTTTTTCCTTTTAGTCCCACTCCCACGTATCCCTGGCATGATGCACGTATGTGGAGGCATGCATACACACGCCTTGCGGGACGCCCCCACCTTAACAGTTGAACCATTGCTGCCTGCGCCTATCACCGAACTTCCATCCAGTGACGGCGGGACTATGGGCAGGTGGTCCTCCCTTCCCGGGAGAGGAGAGGAGAGCCTTCACTCAATCCTGCTCCCACGCCCCCATGCTGGCACTCTGTCAACCAGAGGTCATTCCTGAATCCGGGTCACCGGCGCAGCATGAGGTAAGGTGTCCAGTGCCTCAGCCCTAAGTGCCACCAGACCGGCCACAAGTAAGCTCATTTAAGTACCTTGGAGTGTACCTAGATAAAACCCTCTCCTTTATGCCTCACATAGACCATGTTGTCAAATCAGTCAACGTTAAGCTACTTTATAGGCACAGGAACTTTATGACACCCAATGTCTTGCGGCTAGCCATTAGTAGTTCATTACTGTCTTCAATTGACTATGGGCTAGTTATTTACAGTGCTGCAACAGACACAGCTCTAAAAAGGATTAAGCTGCTTCTAAACAAGTGTAACCCCCAGGTGGCGCTATTCCCAAGGGCTACTATCCCTGCCTGCTTAACTACTAACAGGTTGAGGGGCCTAGGTTCAATGGCGGTGCCTCCACCCAGAGGTCAAGGTTAAGACAGTCTGGTATGACTTGGTCACAGCCCTGGGTCACTGCAACCCCTTCTTTCCCACTAGTGGCCCACACAAGGTAATCACAGTACCTTCAAGAGTATACACTTACCCCAGGATTGGTTCGACCAGCTTGACTTGGGGACCCCTGTAAAGTAAGATGTAGTAATACAATAGCCACTGTACAGTATTTCAGCATAAACACGCAGTTCAAGCAATGTAACTTTGCTAAACAACCAAATCTGATTTATTTAGGAGATAGTAACAAGGACAGGGGGAAATCAGGTTAATTGATTCAGTCACATTAATAATCACAGTACTGTGTGCATATTCAGAGTCCCAAATGACACTCTTACTGGGTACCCAAGATGGTGGGGGGGGCTAGGATCGGTGCAGCTGGTTGGGGCCCTGAGGATGGAAAATACTTGCACTATACCTAATTTGTAATCCAGAGCCGGTTGGCTCAGTTTATGAAGAAAGAAAGGAAAATTAATCAGATGGAACACTTGCAATTAGATGATGGCAGGGAGCTACCCTGATTTGTACTCACAGATTCAGTGCTGAAACTGAATGGAATGCAGATTATCCCGGATTGGCAGGAGAAACAGAATAGCTGGCCGCCCATGTGGCAGGGCTCACTTGCACTCATTGCAGGCAGATGCAGTCCAAGTGATGCTGGCTATGACTTCCAGCTCACTGCACATTTTATATGTACACAGAACACTACCAGGCAAGCAGCTGGTCGCTCCAGGAGATTTAGCCTGGCTACCGAGGCATTCTTCTCTGACTCAAACATGGATTCAGTTCGAACCCTGCTAGAGAATCACACTCCCAGCACAGGACACAGTTCACACATGGGGGGGCTACTTGAATCTCAATCCCCACAAGCACTACACACATTTATATGTAAAGGTCACTTACTGTACCAGACCACAGAATCCTGACAGGCCGATCTCAATTCTGCACACTTTCGGTCTTCTTCAGGTTAAGTCTGGTCCCAAAATGACTTCTGCTTCTTCTCTCTCTCTGAAAGCTTGGAGTCGCTGTCCGAATTACACTTACTAATTGATGCAGGCCAACTTTATGGCCTCCCACGCACTTCCCGCGTGAATCTACTGCACGAACACTCAGGGCGGTTTCCCCCTCAGCTTCCAACTTCAAACACGGTTATCTTCTGCCCCAAACCTCAGGGCACTTCAGAATCAAGGCTCCTCTTCAGAATCTCTGTCTGAAAATCAAGGTTCTCTTCAAAATCTCTGTCTGAAAATCAAGGTTCCTCTTCAGAATCTCTTCTCACACTTGGTTGCCACGATCTAGGCCACAACAACTGCTTTCCTTTTTCACACATGTTCAGATACTTGATCCGAAAAAACACAGTCCTTTTCTTTCCCTTCAGGAGAGCTGACAAAAGACAGGCTTTTTTCAGGCCTCCTGCACGGTTCCCGCGCTGCCCGTGGGCAGCAGCCCCACGAGCTGCTCACTCTTCCAGCAGACAGTCCGGGCATTTCCCCCAAATCCAAAAGGTTGCAGTTGGCTCATTCTCCTTGTCAGTCACAACAGGCTCCCTCTATTGGCAAAAAAAGGCACCACGGTCCAAACTACATTTCCAAGAGGCTCTCTTCATACGAGCCCCTTGTGGCTGGCTCCATTTGAGAGTCCAAGTGCTAATTTGCCAGCAGGCTTCATTTTAAGGAGCCCCTTCCCATTAATTGGACCTCTTTAGCAGTTCAGATCTGAAATGGAGGGGCAAAACACACAGATTCTCAGCTGCAAGAAAGGCAGGTTAGACAAACTGTACTGTCATTATCACTCTAACAAATTACCAGCAGATAGTTACATCTTTGGAAAGTGCTCCTCCTGCGCATATAGCGACTGCAGAATGGAGCAGTCTGCTCAGTGGACCAGGCGGGACTCAAGCAGGGAAACACACAATCCCCCTAGTTCAAATTAATTCCACTGCAGTTTGGCAGCTCTTAAAGCGACAGTACATGGAGACATTAGGCACTCTCACTAAATTATTTTAAAATTCAGCTCAAATATAGGACACCAGCTGGGCAGAAGCACTTAGACTCATCCAAGGAAAGCTTTTAGTGACCCCCATTTGTAGGGGTTACACAAGGCTTTAGGCTCACCCTCAGAACAGACAAACTAAAACATACATGTACCCAATACTCTCAAACCAGCTGGCTCCCCTACACAGCAGGATCAGGTATCAAATATGTCTGCTGGCAAAAAGCCAAATTAAACCTAACCCCTGCCCCTCAAGAAGATTTTCCAACTGACTAAAACCACTGAACGTACCAGAAGTAGAACTAGAAATGCCCTCCAGGTCTCCTTTAGATACACCATCCTAGCACAAAAGTCTCTAGCTTATAGGGGCCATAAATGGTTAAATGAACTCCCTGTCACTCTTCACGAATTCAATAAAATTGCACCTTTCAAAGTGGCACTCCAGAACCACCTAACAGTCTGGTGGATGTGACTGCTATACCCAACCTCCCCTCTCAGACAGGCAGCACATCCTCCTTCCAACCTCCAATACCATGCCTAAGTTTCTCTTCCAACCTATAGCACTTAAATAAAACTTGACAGTGCCATGTTGGCTGCTTACTTGTACCTTTATGTCTTATTGTACCTGCACCAGTTTGTCCTATGTGCTGTACTACCCACAATTGTCTGTACAACTTTGCTTGATTTACTGAGAACTGCTGTACTTGTGTAACTCTAAAGTGTCTCCGCACCTTGATTTTTGATGTGGAACCTGTGTAAACGAGCTCTCTAGCTCAAAGGTTATGTAATCCGAATCTGCAATAAATAAAAAAAATAAAATAAAATACAGTGGGAGTGGTGAGCGTGACCAAATCCAGAAAAGGCAAATTAAAGAAAAGGCACCATAAACTATTTTTTCTTAAAAAATGCATCCTGTAGGCTTGAAAAAGTAATGCCTGTATCAGATCCTCAAAATTTCATCTGGATTTCAAGTTGCTAAACTCCATTCTGTGCTGCTGTGAAAACCTGCCTGGCTCCATTACAGAGGTCATGACCATACTCTTGCAATGCATCACGGGAGGTGATGATGATGCTTTAGAGCTCAAGGTGCTGTAGTTCTGTGTCATCTCTACAGTGTTTTTGCTCTTTCTTTGCTCATGTTGGCTAACAAGCATCATGGAAGCAGTTGTTTTCAGGGGTCAAAAGTTTTGACTTGAAAGAAAGTGCTTTGAAAGGAGGCAGTTGTCTGTGCAGTGTTAATTGTCCTCTGACAGGTTAAGTTAATTGGATTATGTGCTGCAAGCTCTTTATTTTCTGCTTCAGCATGCAGTCTATCAAAAAGCAAGTCACTTTATTTTTATTTTATTTAGTTTTTGTTGACCGGGTAAGTGCACTAGGCAGATTTTGCCTATTTTCAGGCACGACCCGGGGGAGGGGGATGCAGACGAAATGCCAACTGACCTTGAACCAGAGTAAGCTGTTGGTGGTATTTTTAGTGAATGAGGGAAATTTGGAATGGGATCTTTAACATCCACCTGAACTACCATCAGTCCAGGCAGATGGGACCTCGGTTTAACGTCTCATCTGAAAGGCGGCACCTCAGAAGTGCAGCACCCCTCTCATGCTGCACTACAGTGTCAGTATTGGGATATTAACCCAAGTGCCTGGTGTGGGGATAGAACCCACAGCCTTGTGATCTCCTGGCCTCAAAGGTGAGTGTGCTACCTGCTGAGCCACTGACACTGACATTTGAGAGGCATTTATCTACTAGTTCATTCACAGTATGAAACTGTTATTCAGTGTAGGAGAGTTTTATTTATTTTTGCTCTCCAGGTAAGCACACTGTGAAAAAATCCCTCTGTGTGAGTGAAGAGGGGTGCCATGGCCCCATGACTAGTGGGGGGTGGGCTACTGATGGGAGACTGCATCTAACAGTGTATGGTAGTGCATTGTTTTGTTATCATTTATTTGGGTTGGTCTAGTTGTCTTGAGAAGGAGTGACACCACAGGTGTCCATGCTGGTCGATGGGTGTAGGGTGGAGTAGCTAACCCCCTTGTGTGGTGAGCCGGACCCTATCACCTGACCAGTCCTGCCATTTCCAAAGATGTAAATGATTGTACTGGGGGAGAGTGTAACAACCTCCTCCTTACAGTAGGGAAAGTGGTTGTTACCAGATTTAGCCAGCAGGGAATGATGCCTCAGCATTACCCTTGGGGTGGGGGGCATAGTTGGTGTAGGAGGAGTTATAGACAGTGTATAGCTAGATTGCCCATGTAATGACACTTTTTTTTTCTTTGACTTTATCAGACACAGTGAGGCCAGCAAGCTAGCAGTGAGAGTTTATGCTCTAGGTGGCCTCATTGGATAGCCCCCTCATAAGTGAAGGCAAGGGGTGAGCTGGGGCAACAGAGGCATGGGTGCCTACTGAGAGGAGCAAGGTGATGGGGTGTCAGGGGTACCCCTGTGCTTTGCAGGGGTGGGCAGTCACTGTGCCCACCAAGTGGCTGGTGCAGGACTCATGTAAACAGCACAGGAGATCCCACGGTATCGTCTGCCTGGAAACACTGGTGATGGTCACTCTCAGAGTCTAAGAGTGATACAAAGTCCTGGATACCTTGTTATTGTGATGCTATCACAGGAAAAATTGGATGCTAGGGATGGACCTAGAGGATAACCCATGCTGCTGGACTCATGAGTGAGGATTGGGGGAAAGCTTGTTTACGGGTGTGACCTGGGAGCACAAGAAAGTTAAGTGACTTGCTCAGGGTCGCACAGTATGCAAGTGGGGGCAGTGGGATTCAAACCCAGGTCACCAGGTTTGCAGATCAGAGCCTTAAACCACTGTGTTATACTGCCTCCTCAGTTTGTTCATAATGTGGGAGTTTAGTGGGTAGCAGGAGTCTGCAGAAACCCTAGGGAGTATCCCCTCTAGGGAGACCTCCTGATGGCTTTTGATCCTGTGGCAGTTCCCTGAAAGAACACTGTAGGACATCCTGGTGGAGGGGTGACCCCAGAGACCTGTCTATCTGAGACATTGAGCACCTGAAGAAAAAAGGCAAAGCAGGTACTTCAATGAAACAGCAGGAGCAAGGTAGGAAACTTATTTCCGAGATGTGTGAAGGGGAGAGAATCCTCAAATAACATGGGGTGCCTATGGTTTGCACTGCCAGGATGCAAATCCCTGAAGTAAGCGGATCATAGAGTGTGCCCGGCAGTGCATTGAGATTGATCCGGTAACAATCTCAGGAGAATATAGGAAGCCATCAAAGAAGTCATAGGTCAAAAAATCCACTTCATCCCCAACATCCTAAATGTCAATGGAGTGAACAGCACTGACCTACAATCTATCACCAAATCCTTTAATTCCTTCTTCATGAATGTAGGCAAAGATCTGCCTACTAGTTCCTCACTGGCTGCCCCTGTCCCCCAAGGACTCCCAGTCCCCTCCAGCACTGGTAGACATAAATTCTATTTTAAACAGATAAGCAAGAAAACAATTGCATAGCCTCCAAAACAAGAATTGGATGTGACGCACTGGCTATGAAGATACTTAAAATGCCCATAGAAGAGCTGGCCCTACCTATTCAAAACTATTCAACTTCTTCCTCCAATTTGGCTCCCTCCCCTGACATCTCAAAGCAAGCCAATGTACTGCCAGTCTTTAAATCTGGAAACAACACAGTGGTCTCTAACTACAGGCCAACCTCTATCCTCTCTCGGCTCTCTAAGGCATTAGGCAAAATAGTCAGTGACCAACTTGTGACCTATATCTCGGATCATGATCTTCTAGCAGCTGAATAATACGGCTTCATAAAATGACACAGCATGGTAACCATCCTAACTGAGCCAACCAGGAACTCCATGTGACCCAAGGCAGAGACAGAATATGTTGATGCAGCCTTTATTGACCTTTCTAGGCGTTTGACTTGGTTAGCCATGACCTCCTACTTGAAAAGCTCCAGGAGATGGGCCTGTCAGCTGAGGCTACTGCATGGTTCTAGGACTACTTCTCCAACAGAACTCAAAAACTCAGATGCTGAGAAGTGTTTTCCAGTCTGCAGCCTCTTGCCACTGGTGTCCCACAAGGCTCAGTCCTTGGACCCTTACTGTTCAGGCTTTTCATCAACAAGGTACCTGAAGTATGTGATCACTCTAAAACATTACTGTAAGCCGATGACACAGACATCCTCACATTCTAACATGATCTAGAGTCTCTGGAAGCCAACCTGAATTCTGACTTTGGCAGGGTCTGTAACTGGTTCACCACAAACAGGCTGGAAATTAACATCAAGAAAAACAAATCTCTACTGTTTAGGAGCACCCATGCTCTGAAGGGAGACCCCAAGCTGTACATCACAACATCATCTGGGGATCCCATTGAACAGGTTCAGGTCTTCCAGTACCTGAGCATACATCTAGATTTGACTCTGTCCTTTACATCTGATGTCAACTATCTAGTCAAAAACATCCACCAACATAGAAACATAGAAACATAGACTTTGACGGCAGATAAGGACCACTTGGCCCACCCAGTCTGCCCATTTCCCTACCTACTGGATAAGCTGCAGATTCTAGTTAACCAACAGCCTATTTCCTGCAACCCCCCACTATAATTGCCTTATGTCTTATGCACCTTGGCTTGCTATACAGAAACAGAACCAACCTCACCTCAATGTGAAAAAAACTCCTTGTCTCCAGTATCATCCTCTCGGTGACTGATTATGGTGCAGTCATCTACGCTGCTGTTAATAATACTGCCCTCGAAAGAATTTCTTCTGTTTACAACAGTGCCTGCAGATTTACACTCAAAATGGAATCTCACTCCCACCTTTGTGACCAGGTAACCTTTCCACCACCTCTAACTGGCTTCCTTTCTACCTCCAAGTTAACCTCAATGAAGCTCTTCTATTCAAGAGAGTTCTTCTTGGTCAAATGCTGCCTGGTGTCCAAAACTACTTCTCTTTATCGAAACAACTATGGAACTTGATCCATGGGGACCAAAACTGCTACTATCCTTCAGGAAAACAACACTTGGCCAGCACTCAAACAGTCAAACAAAAGTCACAGCACTCACCCTCAATGAAAATAATCAGAGTCCACTCATGTATAATATCAAAACTTCCCATTTATTTGGTGCATGAGAGTAAAACTCCACAGCAGAGAAGGACAGAAAAACACCTGACATTTCATCTATTACAGACTTCATCAAAGACTTTGTTTTACTGTTTAAGCTGTTTGTCACTGGGCACCATGTCCCTCAGAGCAGCTCTGCAAGAAATTGGTGTTACTTGGCGGCACTCTTTTTGTGTCTAAGCGGTCAAAGCCTCAAACTCCTCTTGCCCGTGGCTATTATTGCTCTTCGCAGCCTCCCTATTTTCAAGGCCCATGTCACCACCTTCTTTTTCCAGAAACTGTACTTCACGTGAGCTTAGTCATTATCCACCAGAATCTTGCCTTCTCCACCCTAGACCCTGTCTCCTGTAGACTGCCCCTGCTGATGCAATTGTCTGATGTTTTAGCCCATTGCTAAGACCACTGGTAATATGTTAATGCTTATTGTTACCTGTCATTTATTGTATTGGCCTGACATTTGTTTTACTTCGACACCTTTGAAAAAGGGATCTTGAGCTCAAAGGTCTTCCAAACGCAATAAAAATAAAAATAAAAATAAAAATAAATACAGCATGGGTCATGCCGAGCGAGCCAAGCTAGTGTTGTTTGTGAAGGAGCATCCATGGATATGATGAGAAAAGTGACAACTCTGATGGAGTCCTTTAGCCAATTGCTCACCCTTATTGTGCAGGGCACCATGTTGGTGTACCATGCAAAAGTAAAAATATATGTGATTTAAATAATAGAGCCTTGCCCTGCTTAGTGATGTAAAACCTTGAGGTCTAGGACCAATGTAAGCTAGCGCAAGGGTCAGAACTCATTAATGCAGGGGATAGGGAGGCACTGGACATGTGAAAATGATACGGTGTCAGAGACTGTGCACAGAGTGATAAAACTGCTAGCAGTGTAAAAGGGTTAACATGTGCTGCAGCAGCCACCTGCCTACCATACTGATGGAATGCTGAGGAGTTTGACAACTGGGATAGAGATTGTCAACCATGAACCTTGAGAATAGAAATGAATTGCCTGTGATCTACTGAACTGTGTCCATGTACCCATTGTGAGGGAAATGTAAATGAACTCTGCAAACTCCCCAGGAAAGTG
Source organism: Neoceratodus forsteri (assembly GCA_016271365.2). Taxonomy (NCBI): domain Eukaryota; kingdom Metazoa; phylum Chordata; order Ceratodontiformes; family Ceratodontidae; genus Neoceratodus; species Neoceratodus forsteri. The sequence goes on along the minus strand of CM057450.1, from coordinate 551,240,179 downwards.
AGGCACTGAGACCAACCAGAGTCTCTAAACTCCCACACACTTCTAAAAGAGGTGCACTTTAGAGAGGTACTGTATAGAAATAGGCTAGACTAGAGCAAAACATACGAAGCTTCAAGCAAAATGGGCAGCCATCAATGTATTTATTACATAATGAAAACAGGTACAGGACCCTATAGAACACAGCAGTCTCATATAGAGACAAAAAGTGCTATAGTGCAGAAATACAAAAAAAAAAAAAATCTGCCTACACAACTGACTGACATCTCTGATCCCAGAGCTTCACTCTCAGCCCCGCTCTCTAGTTCTCCATGTTTTCATGGACAAAGTTGTCCATGGACATCCATGTCATCCTTGTCCTATCACAAAGAGGACAAACAGCACTTAGGGACACTGGTGCAAAGAAAAAGAGACACACAGAAGGAAAGGTTCTGCACCCAGCTACCGGTATAAGGCATAAGAACACAAATCTCTTAATGCTATGAATAATGTTTTTATTAAAGTACCAAATACCAGTAGTGCTACAGTGAAAAAACATAGGAGGGGCCAGTAATTCAGAGCAATAACATTCTCAAACCAATATGTGATGCATTTCACAGCAATAACAAGATGTTTTTTTAAGGGCCTATGGCCACCCTACCCAGCATGCCTTGTATACCTCTTTCTTAAAGGGGAAGTATATTAGTTAAATACTCATTGTTGGTGGGCTGCACGAAAACTAAGAAACAGACACTGAGAATTGTGATGAAGTGGCAAATGCAATTCAGTCAACATGAAACACTTAAAAACAACTTTTACAGCCAGGGCAAAAATAGGAATCTTCAGTTTATAGTGAAACATCATGTTTCAGCAGAATACACTCTGAAAGACTAGGAAAATAAGAAGTTTTAGCCAATTACTGCAAAAATGGCAACATGTCCTGAATGTACAGTTATACTAGGAAATGGTCCACCACAAACACAGAATGCTAGATATACCACTCCCTCTACTGTACATATTATGAACCCCTGCACTTTCAGTTTTACCAGTTCTGGGGTTCATAAAAGACTGAATTGTGTGACAACCTTATGTAACTTACATGTGGGGGAAGCAACCAAGTACTGGATGGACGGGGGTCTCAATGGATTGTGCAGTACAGACAATAACATTTTTAGGACTTTTACCCCTCCTGTGTACCATTCTATGAGGTCCATTTAACCCATTTACAGGAGTCAAGACCCATCCCCCCCCCAAGCTTCATCTTACAGCATGAAGAAGTTTGAAAAGTTAATGGGATACACTGGGTGACCTGCACAATGTCCCTCCCACCTCCTTGGCTGGCTACCATAGACTGACTGAATGCGAGCAAGCGTGTATGCATTTACACACACAGACACACACACACACACACACATAGTGACTTTTCGGGGAAGAGGGAAGGAGACAAGTGATCTTATTAATGTACTGGCCCCACAGTGCTTGAGGGTGGGGGAGGGGGGAAGTTGATGTAATTTTGCAGGAAAGTGGGAGACTTTCACAATGTACTGGCCCACTGGTGCAAGTATCAGATACAGAATCAGAATTTCTAAATAAGATTTCCAGGGGTTTATCAGAATCAGAGTTAAACTTAACTCAGAATTAGAAATTCCTAAAATCTCTCAGATGTACAACAGAATGAATTGATAGATTCTGAGCATACCTAAGAGACATATATTTTTTGTTTAGTTTCTTTCTTCAATAAACAGGTAGGTTTGCTGGACTACAAGAGCCCATATACAGGGACAACACAGACAAAACACACATAACAAACAATAATACACACAAAAAGTGTATGATGCTACCTAAATCCCACAAGCGAAACTTGAGGAGTTTATAACAGCATCACACACTGAGGTTGTATTAAATCGAGTATGCACTCCACACTGTGGCTTTATTTATACTTTCTGGACATTAATAATTTTTCCTCCCCCACGTCATCAAGCTACACCCTTTCAATTTCCCTTTTGTGAGACGCATTTGGGTGAGGATTTTACACTTCTCTTCAGGTTAGTTGATTTTATTTGTGAAGTGTTTCAGAGACCCAACCAATGCATAATCAGCATTAATATACTGTGAACAAAAATGGTATCTGACTGAGGCACTGCTGTGCTCAAGACAGTGACACCCACAGCTAGTCTCAAGTGCAGCTTATTTTCTCTGTAAAGACATTCCGTGATCTTTTTTTTTGTGCTGTGGCAGAGAGGATTTTGTATTTGTTTTAGGGTGCTTATGAATCCTTTTGTCTGGTTACTGAGCATGATGTATAGTCCACACCATTTCTCTTCAAAGACACTGTTTGATTTAGAGCTGTGCTGGAGATAAACCGAATGTGAGTCTCGAGCACAACTGTTAAGTTACCAGCTTGTGTTTGCCGAGAATAATAACTGGTCTGGCAATTTGGAAAAATTGAACACCAATTATTATTTAAGTGAAAAGGCATGATGGGGGTGCTTTATGGTGGGATAACAGCCCACCTTGGGTGGGTTAAAACATGAGGTGAAGCTGAGTGCTTCCACCACCTGAGAAGGGCCGTTAGCCTACCATCGCACCCCCTGGAGTGCCTTAGTGTGATTATGAAATAGGTCTACTACTGTTAACAAATAAAAATTAAAAGGAAAAAGTTCTGTGATTTAAATTGTTAAAAATATAAATAAATTAGAAAAAAAGGAAAAATAATGTCATTTGTCCTGTGGTGTTTGTAGTATGCCAGTAGGTGGCTCACATGCTGCATGTTCACAGCGCGGATCAGCAAAAGACTGGAGCAGCTCCACGATCGCAGCACGTACTGCCAATCTGAAGGAAGCTGTAGCTGCACTAGTCCTCATCAGATGAGCTGTTTTCAGAAGTCTGCAGTTGAAATAACCACCAAACACAGCTCAAATGCAATGTCTTTTACAGTTTCTCTCTTATTTAGCTCCTGCTGTGGGTATACCGACACTGCAGCGTCTCCCTGAACACTGAAGGCCATCACAGCGACAGGATTTAGGCAAAATCCACATGTTGCTGTGATGTTCTCTACAAGTCCCTGAGACTGCCTCATGAGGGTATGTCGCCTCCCGGTCCAACTCTGACTTGGGTTAGAGATCCTAGAGACCGGAGGGTGTGAGGAGTTCGGAACACAGCTCCCAATAGAAAAATGGAGGCATCCCTGGTGCTGCATTGCCAACACTCAGCACTGCAGCTGTCACTGTCGGGGATGTCTCTGTGGGAGATGCTGTGGTGGCATGGTAAAACCCTCACTGTGCTATGCAAGCTGTCACCCATTACAAGTTCACTCGCCTGCTGCTCAGTCTCTCCTTTCTCTGCTGTCACAGATAGGCAGTTTTCTGAAGCTTTCTATGGTATTTTAAAACCCTGCATTCAGCGGGAATTTAGGTGACAAAAGCACTTTGGTGACATGGGTGAAGGAGAGAGTGAGCAGTCAGCAACTGGAAGTTGTAATGGGCAGTACCTTGCGTAGGCATGGGAGCTGAATCAGAGAGAAAGATGTTACTTTTGAGCCATGTTCAGCAGCTATCGTAATGAAACTTAAATAAACAAACTGTAATTTCTCCATCACTGGCAGTCCCCTAGTAAAAACGTAACTTTGTTTTAAAGCTGTCATTGTTTAGGAGAGCACATCGTCGTGATGTGGCTCAGTAAGTGCTGGACTGCTACTTTGTGCTATTATGTTACTTGTGGGCGTTTTTGCCCTGACGAGATACAGATTAGTACAGTTGTGGTGCAGAGGCTTGATTGTGTGGAGGCTTCTTTCAGCTGGGCTGTTGTGCTGGGATAACGAACTAGTTGAAAGTAGCTCTCAGTCAGTCAGGATTCAGCATTCTTTACACCCATTTCATAACAGTAAAATATCCATAAGTACAAACTCAGAACTTGCAGTTGTTATAATTGCTGGAAGGGAAGCTAACTCCCCGTAAGCATTCACACTGGATATAGGTAAAAATGGAATAACTCCAGAACAGGAATGTACCCATAATCAGAACAGAGAGATTACATTTTTTTCTTTTGTTAGCAGCAGACTCAGTGCTAGCAGAATCATGGACCTGAAATGGGCTTAAAACAGGGTTTTAGAACTGGACTGGTCCCAGAACTGGGGTTATGGAACTGAAATGCACCTGAAACCATACCATAACAACCATGAATACAACAAACAGAATTGTTCCAGTACCATTCCAGCTGTTGCATTCTGGGTGGATCTGATGTGGCTTTGAGTGCATTCCAGTTCGGAGTTCCTATTACAGGTACTGTACATTTAGTTTCTGGAACTGCCATACCACATTCATTCTGGTTCCAGAACCTTGTTATTTGTTCATTGAGATTCCATTGTTCTGCAGGCCTTGGGTCTGCTGCTAACAAAAGGAAAGCAGAACAGACCTGTTCCAGTTCCAGGAACATACAGGTTCTAGATCAGTTATAGTTTTGCTAAGGCCTGATCAGAACAAGGGCTGCAAGCCTAGTAACATAGTGTTGTATTGCTAAAGGTACAAATCATCCACAGCCTTTTCTCTCTTTTTTCCCCTTTGGACTATTCGGATCGCTCTCCCCATATCCCACATTTTGGTACACACAGAATGTGTTCCTGTGTTGCAGTGAGTCTTGGTTATGTGACAAAGTGCTCTTGGGTAAAGTGCAAGACTGTATAAAGGATTTTCACTTTACCCAAGAAAACTTTGTCATAACCAAGACTCACTGCGTTATATTACAGTAACGCGTTACTACCCAACACTGCTTATGAGGAGTCAGAATGGTAAATATGAGCCTCACAAGTCCACTGTCTAATTTAACATACATCTCTTGTATCTGGTTGTTAAGCCTCCACATTTTGTTGTGGTCACGTGCTCTGGTAAAATTATGTTGGAACTGCACAGAGGCATGATCTGACACAACCCTTGTTTTGTGCTGACGGAGGTAGATACTGTGAAGGATGTCTACCCCAATCAAAAAGTAACCGAGCCTGGAAAATGAATTATGGGGTACCAAGTGATACGTGTATTCTGTATGATTTGGGTGAAGCATTCACCATGAGTCTACCAGCCCTAGTAAATACATTAACTGCTTCAGGACCCACTCAGATGTAGTGAGTCCTGTGTGTGAATTCCCAGATCAATCTAGGTTAGTGCTTGTTACTATATTCCTGCCCCTGGATAGCAATATAGGTAGGTGGGGCCATGGTGCTAAGGCTCCCAACACATCTGCAAAAAACCTGGGATCATCTATATAGACCCATAAATAAAGCCCAGGACTACCTTTATTTGTCCTTCAAGGCTTCTGAGTAGGATGTACCTCCCCCTCAGATCAGTTATTTCCCATAAAGATTGGTATTGGGTACCCCTGGCAATCAGGATAGCAACTCCCCTTTTTTAGCTTCATCTCCCATACCATATATCTTACCCATCCCATCAGCCTTCAGGTGAACTTTCTGCAGGAAAACAATTTCTGCCTTTATTGTTTTTAAGATGCTGGATTACTTAGCATTGCATTTCCTTCATTTTTGCACCTTTATTGTTCCATGAAACATATTGTATATTTTTGCTCATGAGCAGTGTTGAGTAAGTTACTTTAAAAAAGTAATCAGTTACAGTTACTAGTTACTTTGTAATAATTGTAATCAATTACAGTTATTTATTACTTTTGTATAAAAGTAATTAGTGACTGTAACTGTAATGCCTATTACTTTTTATATTACCTTATGTTCCTTTTGATCAGTTGGTTGTGTACATTTAGTAAACAGAGTACCTACAGTGTGAGCTCAGAAACTCCCCAAAAGCTTAGAAAATAAAATCTAGCGGCAAGTTACATCAGTGGTCACTCCAAGAATCTGGACTGCAGGGGGGACACAGCCAGGTCCAGAAGTCCTGATGTGGGTCTCAGAGAACCTCTACCTACCTAGACCAGACAGCAATAGCAGCCCCAGTTGAACCATGTTTTTCTTCAAAATCTTATCCCTCTTCTTCCCTTTTCCCTATTCACTCCTCCACCCTTGAGTCTTTCCAAATCCCCATTACAAGTAGCTTAGTACTTATCTAAGAATTTTTTAAAATAAAAGCTGCCTCGACAGACTTTTTAAAAATTTAAGTGGACCACTGGCTGCTGGTCTCAGCCTCAAGCTCTCACCAAGTCAGTCATTGGTCCTCACCACTCAGAATTTCCATCAGTCCAACCAACTCTCTCACAAAACTCAGAATCATCTGTCAATATAGAGGATTGTGTATGAACACTCATACACATCATGGCTATTTTTCACTTGAGTGGTTTCCGTGGTGACAAGAGACCTCAAGAGCACAGCTCGAGAGGTCTTGTTACCACGGAAACCACAAGATCCAAAAATAGCCTTGTTGTGTATGAGTATTCATATATAATTTTTTATAGTGTATTGACATTCATTATTAAGCCACAGTGTGAAATACACCCCCAAATCACTTCATTTTGACTTACTGTGGCGTTGTCTTCAGTTCCAGTAACTGCCATTTCAACCCCTCACCACCATGGCGCTTCAATGTACGACGATGTTTGATCTTGTTGTGCTGCACTAGTGATGTACTCAGTGCAGCACAACAAGATCATGATGTTGTCAGGGCAGCACATCGACGCTGTTCCAGGCATGGATTTCCATGCTAAACAGCATTCTACCATACACTATAACACTGGTTGTGCACCATTCCCACTAGGCCCATCAGATCAACTGCAGAGAGGAAAGATTGTTTCATTTAGTTTTGACTGCTCTTGTGTATTATTGTACTGCCACAAGATCATACCTCCTACTTTGCTCCTTACCCCTTAGCACTCACAGCACTCCTGTAGGCTCAGGCTGGAATGCATACTTCTCAGTCTTTTATCAGTAAAAATAAGGGACACAGACTGTCAAAATAAGGATGGAGTGGACCATGAGGAACACGGACCCTCCTAATGAGGGGCATATCCTAAAACATGGAGATACAAGCTCAGAACACTGTGAAAACCATTATATTTATTTGTGCAAAGTTTTTTTTAACACATTTGGATATTATGAATGTCTGCTTTAAAGTCCAAATTTAGAGCACACCCTCTGTATGGACAGCACCTTTTCATGAGGGACAGATGTGATGGAGCAATTTTGAGGGCAGCTATCAGCAGTCACACATTTCTACAAATAAACAATCCAACTCTTTAAGCACTAATCTTCTCACATACATATTTCCTCAAGCACTGCAAAATGTGTTCAATCAAGAAGAAGATTCTTAATATTGTCCTCTATCTTCACTGCTAGTGCAGTGAAATAACTGCTGTTTCTCCACGCTGCCTGCAGAAGATACATGAAGACCACAAAATCATAAATTCAGCAATTGAGTGCTTTGTTTATTTAAAAACAATTCCATAAAAATTGCTATTCAGAAAGCAGTATGAGCTCCCAATAGTCAGCACACAGAGTTATTAACTGGGAGACCTGGGTTTGAATCCCACAGCCACCATTTTATTCACTGTGTGATTCTTAGCAGCAGTATTTGTTAGCTGGCAAAACATTTCGTCATATAGTTTTCTTTTGGGGGAGGGGCAATAATATATTTCTGACATCCTTAAATAGTGCCCCAGAGATGGGGCTTCCCAGAAAATAGGTCTAGGACTCCTGAGGGGGCACAGGGACGAGCACATTAGCTAGGCATACCAGGGCCCAAAGGAACAGAGTAGGGGCCACATGTGTTTAAATAGTGCCTGTTGCCCAATTTGTCTGCCACCAGATATCCCCAGTAGCCAGCGAAACCTCTCCTGGTACTAGCCACTATCCCCTGCAGTCAGTAAAATCCCCTCCTTTTAAGCACTACCATAATTACTCATTGATTTTGCTACAAACCAAACCCAGGGCTGCATTTTAAACATCTTTGTTTCTCTTGCATGCACTGCCTGCCTTCTGTTACCAAACCCACAGGCAGGCAGTGTGAGTGAAAGTTACTACATGCTTTGATTGCTGTCCCTGCCTAGCCCATAGGCATTTTTTTTTTCAAAAGTGAAGAGCTGCTGTGGCTCAAGTGTAGGGTTTGAGAATAGAACCCCGGGCTGACACAAGGAATGGCCAGGGCAACCGTTGGGGTATGTACAAGTCAGGACTGGGAGGGAGAGAATGACACAAGAGTGACAGAGACCTGAGAGGCTTACCTGGTAGTGTCTACGTGTTCCCATCAGCTCTACAGGGTGTCCATCCTCCAGTTGGCAACTGTGGTGTTAGCACAGCAGTTTGCTGTTTCTCCTACACAGTTGGGTTATGGCAGTGAGTGTCCTACGGTCCTCCTCCTACACAGTTGGGTTATGGCAGTGAGTGTCCTACAGTCCTCCTCCTGCACAGCTGGGTTATGGCAGTGAGTGTCCTACGGTCCTCCTCCTACACAGTTGGGTTATGGCAGTGAGTGTCCTATGGTCCACTTCCTACACTGTTGGGTTATGGCAGTGAGTGTCCTACGGTTCTCCTCCTACACTGTTGGGTTATGGCAGTGAGTGTCCTATGGTTCTCCTCCTACACAGCTGGGTTATGGCAGTGAGTGTCCTATGGTGCTCCTCTATTAGCAGCACCAGCATTGCTCCACAGCCCCCCTTCCTTAGTTCAGATGCATTCATGAGACAGCAGGACTCCAGGTTCTACTCCTTCCCTTCAGCATCACTTACTCTGGGGACAGCGACCCAGACTGGACCCAGCAGTGGTTGTGAGTGGGCGGCAGCGCACAAGCCAGCAGTGCAAGCTACAATCAAAGAAAAGAGAAAATATATATACAAAAAATAAACTGCACCACTAGTGCTCCCAAAGTGGCTGAGGCTGAATAGGTGAGAGGAACTCACCAGTACTGCCCATAGAGGTGTCACAGAGGATCCTCTACAACCAGTGTGAGCTGACTAAGGCCCATTTCTGCCAGGACCATCTTGTCCTGACTCCTGACACTCAGTCAGAGTACCACAATGTCTGAGAAGCCCAACACAGCCCGGCTTTGAGCTCCCTTTCCTCCATCTGTCCACAGTTGGGTCTGCTATTTGTCCTCTCTTTCTCCCTCCATTCCATTTCAACTCTTGAGCTCAACTGACTGATTGCCAGTCCGCCACTTCTCGATGTCCTGCCAAGCCCCCATTGACTCCTAGATTGGGTTCTTCTCCCTGCATCTGCTTGAATACAGGCTACCACAAGATGACTGACGATTGGCAGCAAAGATGAATGGCACCAAAAAAGGAGCAACGCCTGCCAACGTCAGTAAGTTATTGTAGTGTCTGTCTTCAAGCTATAGCAAATCTCGAGCAGGACAGACTGAGGTGGGTAGGATGAGAATGGCAACACAGAAACCCCTGTCACTAGAAATGAGTCAGAGCAGGCAGGTCCAATGTTGGAGAAAGTGCCTGAGAAAAAACAAAACACTCCTAACTGATGACTACCAGCTGAAGCAAGCAGGCTCACACATGCTAGAAAATAAAAAGTAATATGGAGAATTGCATTACAGTAATGTATTACTCATAAGAAAATGTAATCTGTAACTTTCCAAAATTACATTTTCATACAAGTAATCCGTTACTGTTACAAGTTTCATGGCAATGTAGTTATATTACAGTAATGCGTTACTACCCAACACTGCTCATGAGGAGTCAGAATGGTAAATATGAGCCTCACAAGTCCACTGTCTAATTTAACATACACCTCTTGTAGCTTTGGACTATAATCTTTGATCCAGACCCCTCCTTAACAACCAAACCATGAACACTACAGTCACATTGAACACAAACCTTAATACACAAAATACAACAAAGAACATTAAAATTTATTCCACTGCTCCACACTATGGATCTATTCCTCCTTCTTCACTGTGAGATGCCTCTGTCTATGGATTCCCTCTAATTTCCATTGGTGCAGAGGTGCCCAATCAAAGAGAGTTATCCAGAATGTGGAACCCACCAGATATTATAAAGAAGTCAAAATTGCAACCATCATAGTAATGACTTGCATAACCTTAATTTTAAAACAATGAATGTTGTGGAACAAAGATATAAGAACAAACATTTGTCAATGCCGAACATTTGATGCTTTGCACCAATACATCCTTAGATGTTAAATGGGCACTTGGGCTGAGAGCTAAGGAATGCTGGGAATAGTGAACAGCTCTCTTACAGGATGCAATGGGCAACACTGAGTGTGGGATTCACTTTGGAAAAATCCATTTTATTTTACACCTAGACAGATGTCGAGGTATTGAATAGATGGGGCATTTAGGAGTATAATAACTGTTTTGAGGCTAGCAGAGAGCTGGTGCAGAGATTCACCATGGACAGAAGACAAATAATGGGATCACTGTGGGAAGGATGGCAGGCAAAACAGTTGAGCACAAGAAAAATTAGAATACATGAATGGCTCTGTCAATTATTCTTTTTATTGAATTTCAATTAAGCAATAATGCGACAGGGTGTAGGTTGTGCTGGGATAACGTCTACGCCTCGGGTGGTTGAAGCACGAGGCCACAGGTAGGCTCAACACCTGAAAAGTGATCTTATCCCAGCATGACACACACTGAGTGCGTTATTGCTATTATACAATAGCGGTTTTACATTAAGGAAAAAAAAAATACTGTCTTAAGATCTTTTTTTGTCATTTTTCAGTGTGGAAGTATACTGTATGACAAAGGAGTTCCTTTTACTGATTGTCCAGTAGGTGGAGCTGTTTTGATTGACTTTTGTGCTGATATCGTGGGTCTCAGTTGTCTTCTCTGAGAAGGTTGCCCCACAGTCCCAGCTCGATTCGGAGTCATTCCCTCCCTGCCCCCATTTCAGTTTTCAGTTTCTCTCCCGTACCATTTCCTGAAACACTCATTTTACAGCGTACTAGGAGAAATATGCTTGCAGCCAACTTTTGAAGTTATTACTTGGTGGTGAAATGTCACAATCGGAGAAAGGCAAAGGCTGGTTTCATTTGAAAAAATAAATAAAATTTGCTTATTTTTTGCAGTTGGTACACTGTACTTACAAGAGGCAGACTGGTAAGGTGTGGGAATGACTGGGAGAAGCCGAGCGTGAGGCTTTGTGAACTGTGCCTCAATGAGTAACTGTGAAGGTGCTCATGGTGGCAGTTTTTTTTTTTGTTTTAGAGTAAAGATTTTGATTGCTGGAGGGTTGTACAGTGCAGTCAGAAAGTTGAACCTTTGGGTATTTTTTTCTCTTTTGAATAAATTAGTGGTTCAACTGATAGGACAGTTGGGCACGGGGAGTGTGAAGTTGGGTTGTGAGCACAAATGACAGCGGCTTGTGAGCAGGGGAAGCGGAGCGGGGAGTACTCATGTGGGCTACATGGAATAAGTCCAATAATGGTTGATGTGGTCATCTGTGTGCTGGGACTAGACCTGTGATGTTGTACTGGGAAAACATCACAGGTCCAGTCCTGCAGTGACCAATGAGAGCCTAGGATTTTTCTTGTCATTGTATTATATATATATATATATATATATATATATATATATATATATAAAACATCATAATAACAAGAATTAAGGATTAAGATCTATGTATCACTCTCAGATCATGACAAGTCTTGGTATATATGTAAAGGCTAAAAGGGAGGGATAAGGGTAGCACACGGGGAGGGGTATGGAGGCTAGGGCATGGGAGGGGAACATAAGTGTTATGGGAGGAGGGGTGATGAGAAAGGAAATAAGGGAGGGAGGGAGAGGATTACAAAAGTTGGTGACATCTATATATCCACAGTTCTGCAAGTGTGGTTTCACCTTTCAAATTTCATTCATAAATATAGACGCATAAAAAGTTTAGAATGATTACCTTATATGTGTCTTTGTCTAGGTTAATACTGTTTGCAATATACACTTGCTGGAAGAGAGAAACAGAGGTATATTATTATTTTTCCTATATTTAAAAGTTGCCACAGTAAGGAGACTAAGTTCCATACTACTAGCAACCAGAGAGGCAGGAAGGGTTACATTTTCATTACACAGTTCCTAGCTTAGGTCAAAGAAAGGCTATAAATTGAGACCTCATGTCTGTAGTTTCACACTACCTACAGAAGAATGGAGAAGCACAAAAACCTTTAAACAGTAATAAAATAAAAAAACATTGGCACAACACAGTTCCAACTTTTTGTAGATCTTCACTCCATGTTCTGATGTAGTCTGGTGAGGTTATCACTGCTGCTCAAGATGTTTTTCCTTTAATTTTACAGGATTTTAAAGACAGTCTGCTGGTGTTGACAGTTGATGACCTGTTTCTTGAGTGGCTTCATTCAAATTAAAGGACCAAAGCCCTCTCTGATTCCAGCATTCCATCCAGCAGTCCAACTGCTTAGTTCTTTTGATGTACAAGCAGTTAAAGAAGAGTGGTGTCACAGCTGAATTGCATGGTTATTATTGATCTAGACTGCTGAGCCCCTGCTGCTTTGAACTGCAATAGGCTCAGCAGTGATACACCCCTGCAATCCACTTTCACTATAGCAAGATGTTTGGTGCACAAGTGCATCAAACGTAAAGCAGAGGGGGCCTACTGACCCCTCCTTAAGCTCAACTTTAACAGCTAACTGGTGCCTGCACTGTGGCTGGCCATGGCATGCCCCTGTTGCTGTAGTGCTCACCACATTAAATGGTCCCCCTTCCAAATATGATGTGAGTGGGCAGGCATTCAAAGCCATGCACAGGCATCGTCTCTTACCCCTATCCCTGCCAGTAGCAACAAGCAGCATATGGGCAAGTACACTCTATTAATCCTGGATGTATGCTATAACAGTAAATATGTACATGATTCTGTGGTCTTGTATTGAGTTGTAACAACTGTTCATTGTGAAGGATGGTGAAAGGTTTCAGTCCTGAGTAAGTGGTGACACTCGGGCAAAGATGAGAAGCTCACGTCTGTGGCCCACAGTCTTGCATTCAGCCATTTGTGAAGGGAAAAAGTAATTTTCTGGGCCCAGTCTTGTTATTCCTACAAGTCCTATATCCCCTTTCCTATGCAGGGCAGATTGCCACTGTAGCTAGTCCTTGTGTCATTTTTTTCTGTTTGTCCTCAGAGGCTGTGAGAAAATTTGTGAACAGGCTACATGCATAATCGCAGTAGAAAAATGTAAGTGGGAAGGAGAGGGAAGAACCTGTAGCATAAAATCCACAACAAATGAAAGTTTGTAGATCTCACAGAGTAGCTGTGCTGACTAGATTAAGGTCAAATCATGATTTTGAGCATGACAGTGAGAGAAATAGTTTATTGTCATGGTCAACCACCACCACTTACAACATATTCAGATGTGGAAAGTGCCATCACAAAGGTTGTTTCAAGGCTGGCCTCAGCTGTCCTGGTGCGAGTAGTAAATAGGTTCGGAAAATGCCGGGGAGCACAGAAGAGGCCTCCAGGGCATTGTTAAATTGTTTAGTCCTTGAGTCGGTGATGCTAAGCAATCTGGCTGGATACAGCATTTTAAATCAAATGCCTGCTGTGTGTAAATTGGACTTGATACTCTTGCATTCCCTTACAGCATAGAAGTCTGCAGTGTCAGATCGCTGAAAATGTAGAAGCACTTTCTGTTCCATGGCAACTCCTCTTATCCCTCATTTTCTGTCGGATATGCTGTTTCTCCAAAATATTAAGCAGCTTCATGACAATCTTCCATTGTCATTCATTAGGCTCGGCATGGGATGGAGGGATGGTGTACACTCAGTTACATAGCTTCATGGGTGAATTTCCTGCAACTTCTCGAGCCCAATTTCTGAACAAAAGCTAGTATATCAGACCCTCTACTTTTTTGGTATGCTGACTATCACAAGGTTATTCCTTCTGTTGCATCTATCTTGGTCCTCAGTTCTCACCTCAATTTGCTTTGTTTCAGGGCTATTAATGCTGGTTTGTCTCATGCCTCATGTTGTCTCATGAACTTATCCTGGATTCTGTGTCACCTACCCAGCATGTCAGCCCCACCAAGACCGGTTTCAGTGTTTTGATCTCTCTTGACAAGTCCAGTATGGCTTATTTAATCTTGCCCAATTCTCTGAAGAAGTGTTCAGTTAAAATCTCCCCCTTCAAGCCAGCCTGGTGGCGCTGAGGGCTGAGGAGCTGGACACCACACCTCGCACCACACCGGTGATCTGGGTTTGGGAACGGACTCAGATCGCTCGGGGGTCATCTGGGGTGAGGAAAGATGGAGCAACCGCCAACAGCTCTCCTTCCTTGGGGAGGGGGGGTGCAGCACACTGTAGACTGACACCCAGTGGTGGCTGGGGGTTGGCACAGGTACGCTGTCCAGAATGGGGTGGGCCCACATCCTGGGCGTAAGACTGCCTCCATGGAGGCAGAGACAGACACCCTGCCCATTGCATGCTCATGGGCCCTGGGCATAAACTGGAAGAAAATGGAGCTGGCAGGCCCCATGATGGATGTGCTTCCGAGGGTGGGGGAAAGTCAGCGGTTCTTACTACTGGCCCTGTCATGGGTGGGGCAACTCATGGGGATTCACTGTGTGGGACTGGTTTGGAAAGTACCTGGCTGAAGAGATGAGCATCTCTGAGGGAGGGCTGGAGCCGACTGAAAACTCCCCAAAGGAGAAGGAGGAGTATAAAATGTAAATAAAAAAAAAAATCTGTCCCTTCAAACCCGCTCAGATGTGTTAGTGGAGATGTGGTCCATTTTTGGTACTTAGTGGCCTGTGAGCACTCTAAAAGTGCTGATGGAGTGCAGGAATGCGGCATGTCAAACAGCTTTTCCTCCTTCTCCATTGTCTGGTGTCTACAATTCTTAATACAAGTCCACTTTTCCACATCCATAGGAGCACTGTCTTTGTATCTAGTGAAAGTGGTACAAGAAATGTCTGTTTTAGTGGTTTAAAAATCTTGTAAAATTTGTATAATTCTGGTGGAGTCCCACAAAGTTCAGAACGGCACATCAACCTCAACTGAGCAGCATTATATGACTCCTCATACACATCCAATCCTAACAATAGGAATTTTATATCTCCTCATGCTGTGTAACTCACAATGCCTCAACATTGAAATGGAAATCCCTGGGGGGGGGTGTTGAGTTTGAGAGGAGTCTTGTTGATACCCCCCCTTGAATCCCAGAGAGCAGAGGTGATTATCACCATTGACCATGAATGGCTTCAAACATGGTTAGGACAGAGTGAAGGGCTTATTAGTCATCCAGAAGGGTAGCAGAAGGGCAGAGAACATGGTGGCAAGTAGCACTGGCAAAGATCCCATATAGAGACTAGGTCTTGGTGGTAGGAAGGATAGGGTAATAATAGCAGACTGGATGGACCAATGGTCTTTTTCTGCCATCAGCTTCTACATTTCTATGTTTTAAAAAATGACTGGATAGGCATTCCACAAATCAGACCATTAAGTAATCCAGTAGGAAATATAACTAGTACTACATGGAAACTGACTACAACTGAACATAAGTTAGCCGTTCTCTGTTAGAAGGCAAAGAATGTGGGGACAAAAAGAGCGCAAAAGTGTGCACCTGAATGAAAATACAGGCCAAATCCTAATAGATTTTGTTGGCAATACTGAAACAGATGGAGAAAGTATGACAGGATGGAACACTTAAAGAAACAAATTCTGGTCAGAGCCAATATGGCTGCAAAATGATGGTACTTATGCAGCTGTAAAAAGTAACAGGCTGCTTCAGACCGGAGGAAAGCTAAAGATTTAATTGATGCATGAACAGAAGCAGGTGTGCAGGGCCCTTTTAGCCATATGCTATGGGAATACTCTTTCCACCTACAGAAGTGTAGGGCCTGGTACATTCACTCAGCACTATGTCAGAAGCACTGACAACAAAAACCGTGCTATCCTGAACAGTGCAGTATAAACATCGCTGACTTCCACAGTGGCAGTGCACAATGCTGCTGAACAAACCAGCGCCAATGGTAGCGGTTGGAAAAAGCACACCAATGACCGCTACCAAACAAAAAAGCAGCTTGAGCACACCCCCCCCGCAAGGGGGGCTTCACCCCCATATCCCCCCTTATTAAAATAATCAGCTCCAAGAGGGACATGGACCCTGGAGTAAAGGGGAAACTTGGGGGTGGGGGGAAGTTTAGACCCAACACAAACCCCCCAAAAAAAACCTTTGTGCAGGGGGGGGGAAATCATTATGCAGCCAGGAACCTCCACACCACAGGAGTAGCTCAGCCAGCCTGCATAGTTTCCTTCTACTTTGCCTTCCTTCCTTCCTTTCACAGCCACAGGGATAGCGATTAGCACCATTCGCTATTCTACCCCTGTTGCTATAAAGGTACATGTGCTTTAGACCATGTGTTCTAGCAGGCGTTATTATAGCGCTATTATAACCTGGTACACATTCACTCTCTACTGTCATTGAGGCAAAAAGGTCAGGAAGCATAGGCAAACCAGGAGCAGTTATAAAATTCACAAGTAGTATCCCATTATTATCAATAACAACAGAATACAATTAAAAAAGTGTGCAGAATATTTTGTTAACATAGGCAGTTTAAACAAAACAAAGTCCTTTTTCTGAGGGTGTCTCTAATTCTACATTTCAGTCTCTCTCTCTCTCTCTTTTTCTCTCTCCCCAGCAAAATATTGCACTCTTTATATATAATGTATTTTCCTGGCAACTAACTTCTGTATCCTGATCTTGTTAAGATACTTCCTGTTTCTCACAAAATGTGTTAGAACTTTGTCAGTTTCTTTTCTTGCAGGTGCAACAAAACAGAATGTGGTATCCCAAAACTAATCTCCCGTTGACAGCTCTGCAAATGAGTGTTGTGGAGGTCAAACTGCATCTCAAGTTTAAACTCTCTGAGTTCCAAATGACTTTTTGCAGTCATCACAACAATATAACTGTACACATTTTCAAACCAAGGGATCTCAGTTTCACACAAAGATTCACACATTTTTATTATAGCCACAGATAAGCAAAGGGAAATAAAAGATCGAAATAGCAAGAAACAGCAAGTGAAGTAGGCAGACGGGGGGGGGATCACGAGACCATCAGAGTGATCAGTTCCTAGGTCTCACAAGACAATGTGATTGCACAATCAGACAGATAAGAGACAGAAAAGGAGAGACTAGAACACATCCTTGTTTTTAACTGTCTCTGCATAAAAAATGGGACAGGGTCTTATTCAACCCTATCCAATATCCTCCTCTTTAAGAGGGAACCTCTTTAATTAAAAAAAACAGGTTTCCAAAAATGTATTTTATTTCTCTTCTAGCATTACCTTATAACTTTTATAGATCTGCACATATGCAGTATCCCATTTTCTATAACAACCAGTACCACGAACAGTTAAGTTTCAACCCACACATTTTTTTTAACCTTCGTAATTTTCAATTCCTGATCCATATCTTGATAGAAAATCAGCATTGACATTCTCTTTTCCAGATTTGTGGATCACTTTGAATTTAAATGACTTTAGTACCAGGTATCATCTTGTGATTCTGGAATTTGTATCCTTCATTTAGTTAAGCCTTCAGAGAAGATTATGATCTGTTATAAGTATAAAGTTGGCTCCTAGCAATTAAAACTTAAGGGACTCCATGGCCCACTTTGCCGCAAAGCATTCCTTTTCAATGGTGGAGTACCTTTTCTCTCTGTCATGCAATTTCCTACTGATACGTAAAATGGGGTGTTCCTTCCCATCTATATTCTGATTCATGACTGCACCTAGACCTACCTCTGATGCATCTGTTTGTAACAAAATTATTTTCTCAGAGTCTGGGCTTTGTAAAACACGGGCTGAACATAATGCAGCCTTGATGGCCCAAAAAGCTTCATCACACAGTTGGGACCATTTCACATTATTCAGGAACTGTTTCTTCATGAGTCCAGTGAAGGGGTTGCTAACTGGGCAAAGTTGGGAATTAATTTTGCAATGTAACCAGCCAGCCCTAAAAATGACCTGACATGTTTCTTTGTTTTAGGGACAGGACTGTTAGCTATAGCTTCTATCTTTGAAATCTCTGGCTTTACTTCTCCATTTTACAAACCATATCCCAAATATCTGGTTTCCTGCATGCCCATTGCACACTTGGTAGAATTAATGGCCAGATTTGCCTTTTTGATAGATTAGATAACTGCTTGTAGGTGTTCTAGGTAACTTTTCCAGTTTGGACTGTACACCACAACATCATACAGGTAAGCAGCACAATAACCAGTATGAGGAGCTAAAATTACATCCATGTACTGATGGAAGGTAGTGGGTGCACCAAGTAAACCAAACAGCATGGTGATGAACTGATAGAATCCAGTTTGTGTGGCAAATGCAGTTTTTTCTCTGAATTCTTTAGCTAGGGGAATATGCCAGCAACCTTTGGTGAGATTGAGGGTACTGCTGTACTTGACACTTCCCAATCTATCCACCAAATCATCTATTCTGGGCACAGAATAACTGTCAAATTCAGACACTTGATTAAGTTTCCTAAAATCAAGACAGATTCTTACACCCTTCACTTTTTTATTTACAGTCACCATTGGTGATGACCAAGTACTTCTCAACTCTTGTATGATACCCAGCTGTTTCATTTTTTTGTATTTTCTTAACCACTTTTGCTCTTAACCACTCTGGTAATCTGTATGTCTTCTGTCTGATAGGCCGAGCATTCCCTGTCAATATTAAGTGCTCGCCCCTTTTGCTTGGCCTGGCTCTGTGGTAAAAGTGCTGTTAAATATCTTTACCAAGTTACAGATTTCTGAAGTTTGTTCAGCGATCAAGGAAACATTCACCTTTACAGCATCAGCAGCTACAGTTCATTCCAGTCTGTCATAAGCTATATCAATATCTTCCATATAAGCTGGTAAAACTAACAAAGCAGCCGTTGGTGTTTTCTCAACTCATTTCTTCAGGAGGTTAGCATAGAATATCTTAGTAGAATTTTTTTTTATCAGGGGTCTCAGTCTCAAAGTTAACTATGTCAGTATGTCAAAGCACTGTAAAGAAACATGCCACTACATTAACAGTCTATTTGTTGTAGTGGGTAATGTGACAGAAATGGAATCTGATTAGTTAACTGTTTGAGTTATTGAAACTATTTTTTTTGTCTTCTGAGTCTCACCAGAGGCATCTGCCTGTTATGCTAACAACAAGCATTTGTCAATGCCGAACGCTTCGCTTGCAGGTATTTGCAGTGGTGTTTGGCATGTATGGTGCTTTACCCTAATGCCCCAAGCGATTGCTGGTATTTGCACAATAAATTTTCAGCATGACCTTTTGTTACCCCATTGTGCGCCTATATAGGCGGAAACATTTTGGGCAGGATGTGAAAAATGACAGCTGTACTGCTCATAAGGAAGTGTGGAAAAATGGCAATGTTGAAAATCTGGAGTGGAAATATTGAAAATTCGCAAACCTACGAGCGTGCGTGGGAACTGTGCAGTGCATGCTTGTAAAACAGTCATTGTTAGGAATTTTTTCACCAAATTGTCAACATAGCCATTTTAAGACCTCTGCTCATGAACAGTGTCACTATGATTTTCTTAATGTGTCCCATACATTGAGTTCGCACAGACTGCGCCATTGTGCGCTACATGGGCCGAAACACGTTTTGGGCAAGATGTGAAAAATGACAGCTGCACTGCTCATAAGGAGGTGTGGTAAAATAGCAATGTTGAAAATGTGGAGTGCAAATATTGAAAATTCGCAAACTTACGAGCGTGCATAGGAACTGCGCAATGAACACTCGTAAAACAGTCATTTTTAGGAATTTTGTCATCAAATTTTCAACACAGCCATTTTAAGACCTCTGCTAATGAACAGTGTCACTGTGATTTTCTTAATGTGTCCCATACATTGAGTTCGCACACGGACTGTGCCATTGTGCGCTACATGGACGGAAACACGTTTTGGGCAAGATGTGAAAAATGACAGCTGTACTGCTCATAAGGAGGTGTGGTAAAATGCCAATGTTGAAAATCTGGAGTGGAAATATTGAAAATTCGCAAACCTATGAGCATGTGTGGGAACTGTGCAACGCACGCTCGTAAAACAGTCATTTTTAGGAATTTGTTCACCAAATTTTCAGCACAGCCATTTTAAGTCCTCTGCTCATGAACAGTGTCACTGTGATTTTGTTAATGTGTCCCATACATTGATTTCAAACACCGACTGTGCCATTGTGTGCTACATGGGCAGAAACATGCTTTGGGCGAGATGTGAAAAATGACAGCTGTACTGCTCATAAGGAGGTGTGGTAAAATGCCAATGTTGAAAATCTGGAGTGGAAATATTGAAAATTGCAAACCTATGAGCTGCGGTGGAACTGGCAGTAACGACGCTCAGTGAAACAGTCATTTTAGAATTTTTCACCAAATTTTCAACATTGCCATTTTAAAACCTCTGCTAATGAACAGTGTCACTGTGATTTTCTTACTGTGTCCCATACATTAATTTTGCACACCGACTGTGCCATTGTCGCTACATGTGCGGAAACACATTTTGGGCAGGATGTGAAAATGACAGCTATACTGCTCATAAGGAGGTGTGTAAAATGGCAATGTTGAAAAATCTGGAGTGAAAAGTATTGAAAATTCGTGAACTTACGAGCCTGGCGAGGAACTGCCTGATGAAGCGACGCTTAGTCATTTATTTTTTGATTTGAAATTAGCATACATGAATGATGTCGCTGTTTATCGAAGCGGCACTTTCGCCATGACTGCACAGTGACTGCGAAATCACCCTTCAGGCCCAAATATTGCCATGACAGTGACATCATTCATGAGAAGGGGTCCCAAAACCCCACATGTTGAAAATTTGTGCAAAATTCCAAAAATGACTGAGATATGAATAAGTTGAAACCCCCTATCTAGCCCATTATACAGCTTTATCGGCATTTCCTCAGATCGCGGTCGGCTTTGAAGAGTGCAGGCGTGTTCCTGGTCCACCGAGATTGTCGCCCGAGCTCCGGAGGTAAGTATGGGGTGGGGGTGTGTGGGAGGCTGGGTGCGCAGTGGGTGGTCGGGTTGTGGGAGGGAGTGGGAGACTATGTGGGACCGTTTTTCTTTACAGGTGTTTTTAAACAAAATGGACTACGTGGGATGCGTGCCACGCTGGGGTGGGCTCCTAGTGTGGCAGAAGATGGCTGGGGGCCGAGGCTGATGGGGATTGGGCACCCCACCGCAATCTACGCTGGTGAGGAGCCGACGGGATTGGGCACCCGCTCGGCAAAAACAACGGATGTTTGCCACGCTGGGATGGGCTCCAGCATGGCAGAAGATGGCTGGGGCCGTGGAGCCGACGGGGATTGGGCACCCCATCGGCAATGACATTTGCCACATTGCAAGTGGGTTCCCAGCGTGCTGCTTTTAGAGTGACACGGCGGCGGGGCAGCGTGACACGAGGAGGGTGGCGTGATGCGGTGCTCCATATGATAGCGGTGGTTTTCTTTGAAGCGAAGACCACCACTGTCATACAGATCTCCCACACCCATTGGTGCAGGACCGCCATGCCTGCTCAACGGAGCACTGGATTGAATGGGAGAGGCACACCTCCAAAGTGTGCTACTCTCCTAAAGCATTCCTTTCGCATGCGAGCAAGCAAATGTAAAAAGGGAAAACACTGGTCAGTCTATGTTACCAGCAGGCTATGCCTCTGGACAAAGTGATAAATCTCAGAGAGTATCTGGCAGAGGGCGGAAATGCACACACACACGCATTTTAAAAGGATTGGAGCATTCAAGTAAAAAGTAGCTGCAGACCTAACCTATTTCAACACACATAGGTTTTAAGCTGATTGGCGCAATTGAACACAAACTTGTGCAGAGTTTAAAATGTTTGGTGGATTTGAAAATAACCTGCCAGAGGGTTTCAGCTTTAGGCTATAAATTCAGAGAGTTAATTACAATGAGCTTTTGCCTTGAGAACATGAGCCTGCATTCTAGCTAAGCTTTTTGTGGGAGTGTAGGGATAGGTTAGGTTTCAAGAAGTCTCTAAGTTTAGCTGGAAGGTAAGATATCATCTTAGAAAAGAGTACATGTTGGCATTTTCCTTTCTGACATCTGTTGTTCAAACATTTATTTTCCCTGTAAATGGGCATTTTCTCTTTTGTATTGTGTATATATCCTGTTATTTTGAAACCTGACTTTTGCAGCAAAATGTCTATTTGCATGAGTCATTACTGTGGCTTAATTGCTAAGGTAACTGCATTATTTTCACTGGCAAGGAAAACAGCTCTGTTAGCATTCGTCAGCCAAGAACCACTCTACCAGATTTATACTGTGGAACTGTGGTGACCTTTCCCAGCTGTGCGCAGGGAAGAGTTGATGTTCTGGGAGGGACCCAGATGGTGGCAGCCAAAAGAAAATAGACAGTTCTCTGATAGCTGTTCCAGCCCAGAAGGGATAGTTTGTCACAAATTGGTGAGCAGCGTTGTGGGATCAGGTGCACAAATTCATTGTCAGAATTTGTGGGCAGTGGACTTTCCAATACATTAAGAGACAGAGTTCTCCAGTAGAAAATTCTATCTTAGCAGTCATGAAACAAAATATATAGAAGAGTACATTTTCATAATTGTTCTTTTTTTATTTCTAGCAGAACAGTTTAGTGTAGTGCAGGTAGAGAGGACGAGTTCCCAAGAATACGACAGGCTTCCTTTGGTAGGGAAGAGTTGTTGTTCTGGGACGGACCCAGATGGTGGCAGCCAAAAGAAAATAGACAATTCTCTGATAGCTGTTACAGCCCAGAAGGGAGAGTTCATCACAGGTAACAGTAGCAAGACCTTTCCACCTGGTTCAAAAACTTTTTTCTTTTACTCCTTGGTCATAATATACCTTCTGCTGGTTTGGGGCCTCTTCCTGATTACTATGGGAAATTCCAACATATTTTGCCTGTTTCTTTCTCAGAGCACACACATAAGATGTAGTAAATCTTTTCCGAGGGGTGTTATCTTCCCATATTTCTTTTATTACATCTAGTGGCCCTCTAGGTTTCTACAATACAGCATTTTAAATGGTGAAAAACCTGTTGACGCTTCTGACACTTCTCTGTAGGCAAAAAGCAGGTAAGGTAAGTAATGGTCCCAATCTTTCACTTTCCCTTTCACAAACCTTTTTAACATGTGGTTTAGGGTTTGATTAAAATGCTCAACAAGACTGTCTGTCTGAGGGTGATAAGGTGAGGTTCTTATGGCAGCGATACCTAGTAGTTGATACAGCTCCTTCAGTAATGCAGGACCAAAATTACTACCCTGATCAGTAATAATCTGTTTAGGTATGTCCACCCTGCTGTAAATAGGTATGCCCAACTGCTGTAAATTTTGGCCAGCTCTGCTGCCACTTTTGGGCTTGTCACAGTATGCATTGGAACTGCCTCTGGGTATCGAGTAGCATAGTCACATACTACCAAAATGAATTGATTACCCTTTTATTTTTGTGTAAGGGCCAACCACAACCATTGCAATTCTCTCAAAAGGCACATCAATAAAGGGTGGGGCACCAGGGGCCTTGTCTTTTTAGTCACTGTGGCTACGTTCTGACATTCAGCACAAGAACTGCAATAGGTAGCATATCTCATGAATTGCGGCCAGTGAAATCTGTACAGCATCTGGCAAGGGTGCAGTCCCTCCCCGAGTGACCACCCATAGGACTATCATGTGCTATCTGTCACAACTCTGTTCTATACTTCTGTGGTATAACAAATTGTTCTGTCTGTTCCTGTGTCTGAGATTTAACCCAAACTCTGTACAGTGGCCCATTACATTTTTTAAACATTGGTTCATCCTGCTTTTGTTTAACCCCCAACTGCTTAAAATAACCTTGGAGAGAAGCATTGTTAGTTTGCTGTGAAACAAAATCACAATCAGTTATCAGTTTAGTTTCAACATTTTCATATAGTAACCCCCTATGTCCATCAGTCTTCTGTTGCCACTGTTTTTTTTTTCAGGTGTCTTCTTTTCTTTCCTGGACTTCCAAATCTTGGAGCTGTGCACAAACAAGTCCAAATCAAAATCACCAAAAGGGAAAGTGTCCCCACCATCTGAAATTTTCTTTGCCTGTGCTCTTATTACTACCACTGCTGAAACTACAGGTTTTGCACCCTCTGTGATTAACTCAGCAAATCCTGGAAAGTCATTTCCAATAATCACAGGTACAACTTAGGTGCCACCCCCACTTTTACTTGGTAAAACATCCCATTAACATTCAGAGTCACTTGGGTGGTAGGATAGTACTGAGTGCCTCTGTGGATGCAGAAGACCCCAGTACCTGGTCCTTTTGCACAGTGTTTTCCCAGCACTTCAACGTGCACTAGAGTCTTTCTGCTTCCTGAATCAATAAGTCCCTTCACAGTCTTATCTCCCACCTTGACATCTGTTAAATACCTGTCCCAATTTGCTATGCAGAAATCTGCTCCAGTGTTACCATTCCTATTTTTATGGCAGTTTCTTGCAATATGGCTTGGCATATTACAATCATAACAAGTAAAGTCTTTGGGTGCAGATTTCTTACACCCACTAGAGTTTTTATCTGATCTGGAGTTAAATCGGGAAAAACAGAGTCTTACTGGTCCTTGGCTGTTACTTCTTTGCTGCATGGTCTGTTTGGCCATCTGATAGTCCTCCGCCAAAGAAATAACCTTTTCCACAATTTCTGATCGGTGTTCTTTTACCCAAAGCTGCATGTCTGTGGGAAAAATGTTGATGAATTGCTCCTTTGCAAATATGTTGATGATCTGTGGGACAGTTTTACCCTCTGATTGGAGCCATTTAATGAGGAGTTCTCTGAGTTTGGTGAAAGCTTCTTGAGGACTGTTGTCTGAGTGGTACTTCAGGGACTTTGCCTATAGGTCTCTCCTGAGCTGTCATATCTTTTCAGGATTTCTCTTTTCACAAGGTTGTAGCTTTTTGACTGTGCGCTGTCCATATTGCTTTAGGCAAGATGGGCTTTACCTGTCAGGTAGGGTACTAGCCTGATTGCCAATTGATGCTTCGGCCACTGGCAAGCTCTGGCAACCCTTTCAAAAGTTGTTAGGTATGCTTTAATATCATCTGAGGGACCTAACTTTGTAAGTTTAATGTCTTTAAGTTGTTTGTGTTTTGTTGCTCTGCTGGACCTGTGCCAGATCCTCCAGCTTTCTTACCTTGCAAGGCATCCGCCATCGCTGCTCCATCTCTCCTCCTCCTCCTCTCTCCTCCTCTCCTCTCCTCCTCTCCCCTCCACCCTCTCCCTCCCCTCTCCTCTCCTCTACTCTTGTCACTGAATCTCTTCTCATCTCTGCTGCTCCTGTTATTGCATCTCTTCTGTTTGTCGTATAGCCCACAATTTGAAGAAGGCAGACATGCCTTCAGGTTCTGTCCCTGCCGGTTCTTCTTCTGTCACTTGTGCCAGCTGTGCAGTCTCAGTTTGGACTTTTGTTTCTGGTTTGGCTGCCATTGGCTGCCATTTTTCTGGTAATCACTCTTGGGATTGCTGTTGCAGGATCCATACCGATCTTCTACGTTTCCCTCGTAGCAGGTACAGTACCCACGCATAAAATTCCTGGCTTAGAGTTTGTACGGTGTAAATCCCACTTAGTTTGACACCATCTGTCATCGAGGCAAAGGTCGGGAAGCATAGGCAAACCAGGAGCAGTTATAAAATTTGCAAGCAGCATTTTATTATTAGTCAATAGCAATAGAATAAAAATAATTAAAAAAATGTACAGAATGTTTTTTAAACTTATGCAGTTAAAACAAAACAAAAGTACATCCTCTGAGGATATCTCTAATTCTAAATTTCAGTCTCTCCCTTTCTTTCTCTCCCCCCAAAAAAGACTGCTCTCTTTATATATAATGTCTTTTCCTGGCAATTAACTTCTGCATCCTGAGCTTAAGATATCTCCTATTTCTCACAAAGTGTATTAGAGCATTGTCAGTTTCTTTCCTTGCAGGTGCAACAAAAGAACACAGTGTCCCAGAACTAATCTCCTGGTGGCAACTCTGCAAATGAGTTTGTGGAGGCCAAACTGTACAGTATCTCAAGGTTAACCCCCTGAGTTCCAAAAAGCTTTTTGCAGTCACTTCAACAATATAACTGAATACATTTTCAAACCAAGGGTTCCCAGGTTCACACAAAAATTCACATGTATTTTCATAAACACAGATAAGAAAGGGGGAAAAAAGACAGAAATAGTACAAAACAGTAAGTGAAAGCAGGGAGATAGTAGGGCAGGAGGGACTGCGAGAACATCAGAGTGATCAGTTCCTAGATCTCACAAGAAAATTTAATTGCACAGAAAAGAGACAGAAAAGGAGAGGCTAGAATAGAATAGATCCTTGCTTTTAACTGTTTCTGCATAATAAAAAGAGTGGGGTCTTATTCAACCCTGTCACATTTACACATTCACTCTTCACATATTCATTACACACTGATTCACTCTTCACACATTCAGTTTTTATACATTCACTCTTTACACACTCACTCTTCACACATTCACTCTTGACACATTCACTCTTTTTTTACATTTGCTTGTGCATGTGCAAGAAACATTTTGTTACACTTAATGGCATTTCAGAAGTGTGTCACTGCCAAGCCCATTTCAGGTCAAACTGGAAGAGGCTTGGCAGTCCAGACCAATGAACGCACACTACAGTTGGGACACTACTTGCTGCTTGCTGGGTGGAAACTTGATGTAGTTGAAAGGACTGAAGTCACTCCAATCAGAAGGGGCTTCATTCCTTTCATTTGCATGAAGCCAGTCAGCAAGCAGCTGACTGGCTTTCAGTATCAGGAGCCTGAATGATTATGTGATCTATCTATCTGTCTGTCTCTATATTAAGTGGACTGGCATGCCCACTGCCTGCATTCCCTCCTGGTCACTCACCCGGCCTTCCCAGTTTTATAAATATTTGAAATTATTTTTAAAATATAAGCAGATCAGGATGCCCACCCCTGGTACCACTTCTCAGAACACCCCCCGCAGGTTGCTTACCTCCGTTCCCCAATGAGCCTGACACTGGAGTGCCCAATCCCAGTGTTGGAATGTCCCTGAAATAAAGAAAACCATTCCTTGATGTTTTTTCCTTTGTTAACCTGTAAAACAGAAAACCATCCCTTGATGATCTGCCCCCCACCACCCATTCCACCCCAACCTGACCTCCCACTCAGCTGTCACCACCCTACACCCCCACACATCCTCACTCACCGGAACTGGTCTCAGGACAAAGATCCACTCTCTGATCAAAGACACATCTTGCTGCTGGAACCACGGACTGCAGTATGAGAGACTAAGGTAAGAACAGTTCAATGTATTTCAATAGGGGTTTGAACTTTGATGCATAACTTTGTCATTTTTGTATATATTGGCCCCAAATTTTCAACATGTCCTTTTTGGGACCCCACCTCCTGACCAATGGTGGTGGAATTATGCAAATCAGGCCCCAAAGAGGATTTTGTGGTTACACTACAAAAAATCAAGAGGGATTTGAAATGTACACTGCCCTTGTTCATGTGGGGAGGTCATAAGAAGGCTATGTTGAAAATCTGGGGTCAAAATATGTAAAAATGACTGATATTTATAGTTGTCACCAATCTGAGGACCATTTAACCAGAGTGCAGAAATTTGTTGGACTGTCTCTCCTGCCATCCCTAGATTTTGCTGCTAAAGAGGCCCTGAATGCTCCAATTTCCTCTGGAGAAGTGCTTTCTAAGATTAAACAGATGAAAAATGGGAAAACACTGGGGATGGATGGATTTCCATATGAATTCTATAAACAGTTCCACCCCCAGGTCCTTGATTTGCTGGTGGCAAGATATAATGAAATATTACGGGGATCTTGCTGAGTTCCCCCATCTTGGAATGTAGCACAAATTTCTGTCTTCCTGAAACTGGATAAAAACCCATAGCTTTTTGTCTCCTACTGTCCTGTTTCCCTGTTGCATGTTGATATGAAAATCTTTACAGGTATACTATCGGACTGTCTCCAACTTTGCATTTCACCCTTGTACACAGCGACCAAACAGGCTTTATTTCAGACAGGTTCCTTCAGGATAACATCCATAGGTTTTTTAACATTATTTATGCCTGAGTTGGCCTTGTGGCTTTGAGGGTTTAGGCACTGGATGCCACACCTTGCACCATGCTGGTGACCTGGGTTCAGGCACAAGCTTTGGGTGCTGGGGGTTGGTGGAGGGAGGGGAGGAGTTGATTCAGCAGCCAGCAGGGCTCTCTCCTCGTGGAGGGACATAGAGTCTCCCCAGTGCTTGGCTACCTCTCAGTGGAGGCTAGGTGGCAGTGCCATGCCAGAGGGGGGACCTGACAATAGGCCAGGGGAGGGTGGAAGGGGCCATCACCGGAGCCGTGGTGAGCATGCACACCTCCATGCACATGTGCAACTGCATTCTGGGGCCTTGGGGTAACAGGGAGTAATGGCAAAAATTGGGGTCAGTGGTTGGATGAAGCCCCCAGGCCAGCATCGGTGGTCTACTACAGCATGAGAGGAAGGGTGCCCTGAATGACCGTGGCATCCGGTACGGTCAGCAGACACAGGACAGCCGCCCATTGCTGAGAGATAAACACAGGATGGAAAAAAAAACATTATTTCTGCCCAGTGACACACTGACTCATTTCAGCTTGCAATCAATATGGCACCGAGAAGGTTTTTGACAGGGTGGGTTGGACCTTTATGGCAGCCACCCTGGACAGATTTGGTTTGGGAGCTAATTCATCTCTTGTGAAAACCCAAGGCAAGAGTTAGAGTTAATGGGTTCTTTTCAGATTGAGTTTAATTGAAGACAGGCACCAGACAAGGGTGCCCCCTGTCACCTTACTTTTGCCCTGTCCCTTAAGCCCTTGGCAATTCTCATTCATAACAACCTGGATATTATGGTGATGGGGGAGGGTCACAGAAGTTGGCCTCTATGCCAATGACTCTTTTTTGAGTGAACCCCAGACCTCCTTCCCACACTTCTTGGAGGCTCTCCATGAGTTTGGTGAATTAGCCAGTTATAAAAGTAACCTTAATAATCAGAGGCAATGAGTCTCAGTGGAGCCCCTCCCTGGGATTTTAAACATAGTTTCCCCTTCTCTTGGGCAAAAAAGAGTACATTTAGATATTTAGTTGTCCAAATATCAGCTGATACATCTTGTTTGTTTAAAAACAATTACTTTAAACTCTGTAACACCCTGCAGGCAGACTTTGCCCCTGGACACTCTTGCCCCTTACTCTGTATGGTTGAGTACAGGTGGCAAAACTGAATGTCCTCCCCCGACTGTTATTTTTGTTTCAGACCCTTCCCACCCCATCCCTAACCATTTCTGAAATAAGTTAAATAGAGTCATTCAATGTTTTATCTGGGTGGGTATGAAATCCCATCTCTCTATCAAAATACTTTGAGCCTCAGTGATGGGGGTGGTATGGGGCTCTTGCATTTATATAATTATTAACTAGCCACACAGGGAGCTCAGTTGTGCAGTTGGGCAAAACAGCGTCTGGACTCGGGATGGTACCTGATCAAGATAGCCATGTTACCTGGTAGAGCATTATGGGCACTGCCTATGAGTGTCATTCCCTCCCAAGTTTGGTCACAGACCTCAAACGCCTGGATTAAACACTCCATCTGCATCTTCTCTGCACCTCCGAAACTTACTAATACCCCAACCTAGCTGGTCCCTCTTGATTATTCATTGAAGAATCCTTCCTCCTACCTCTCAATTAGATCCTGGCTATTCCTATTGGGAATGCCAGGATCTTACCACCATTTTCAATGCACAGATCGTGTAGG
This sequence comes from Neoceratodus forsteri, assembly GCA_016271365.2. Lineage (NCBI taxonomy): Eukaryota > Metazoa > Chordata > Ceratodontiformes > Ceratodontidae > Neoceratodus > Neoceratodus forsteri. The sequence continues at coordinate 551,210,531 of CM057450.1, read as the reverse complement.
CTGCCTTCTCTTGCCAGACTGAAGGATATGTATTCTCTTCATTAGGAGGACCATTTCCAATATTTGCAGATCTGGAATTTTATACATTCCTCAGACAAAAACAATTGAAACATTCAAAAGGCTTGGGATAAGTACAAAGAATCATAACACTGAATAACAGCTAGGAGAGGGTAGGCTTATGGGCAGACTAGATGGATCTGGAGGTCCCCTTCTGCCATCACTTTCAATGTTTCCATGTGACACTCTGCAGCATACACATAAGGATCAGACTCAGCTAGAATCTTTTTCTATGATGCAGTTAAACTTAAAGACAAATTCAGATATATGCCAGTTCTTTACGCATTCATAACACCATTGCACCCCTCTCCATTAGATGCGATTTGGAGTACATGGGAAAGGGAAAGTGGAGGAAAGATCCTGCCTACCCAGTGGTCCCGTAGACTTCGGAGGGGCTGGCAGGTTACTTCATCTCCAACATGAAGAGAACTTAACTGGAGGGTCCGGACCCATTTTTTCTATACTCCTACAATAACAAAATATTTCAATCCCAGCTTTACAGAGGAATGTTGGAGGCACTGTGGGGAGCCCAAGGGCACCCATTATCATATTTTTTAAAGCTGCCCCAAGTGAGTTGGATTCTGGCATAGTATCTATAGGGAGAGTCAGTCGCTGATGATATTCTCTTTTCCCTTTGCCTTTACAGAGCTTGTCCTAGGCTTTCCTGGCCTGCTGTCCAGGAGGAGCTAAGCAGCACAGTTTGGACAAATTCTGAGAATTGTGGCCCTCAAATGTATAATGGCCAAGTGGCTTTCCCCTGATCCCTCTACACTAAACCAGCAGGTGTCCCGGGTCACAGTGATAGAATGCATGGAAAGGATAACATACACTCTACGCCTGGATCTCAAGAAATTTCTGACTACCTAGTGCCCAAGACATGAAAGGGTGGTGGGACAGCTCATAGAAGATAGTGATTAGATTGCTGGGGTTGGGAGATGGTGTGGGAAAGAGGCCTGGATAGGATTCTGGCCTTCAAATGGCTTGACACAGCGGATCCTTTGCTGAAGGTCCATGTGTTTTATTCAGCCGGTGTTGGGGAGGTGGGGTGGGGAGGTTATGCGCCACGTTGTTTTGAAGTTTATGTCTACCTTGAATCCTTCTTACCCAGACTTGTCTTAGGTACTATTTGTGGGTAACATTACCTGTGATAATTTTAGTTCTGAAACAACTTTATCAGTGTTTCTTTTTTCCTGTAAAGTGAGAGGTTTCCATTCAGTATTTCATATGTAAAGATGGGGTGATGCAGTAACTTGGACTTATTGCTACTGGAAAACAAGCATACTTTGTGCCCCTAGTTTTTACTCTTTTGGGTTTCTTTTTGTTTTGTTTTTTGATATTCTGTATGTTGTTTTCATAACTTACAACGTGATTTTATGTATTCTTACCATAACAGAAACTAATAGTTTTACTTTGTTACTGTCCATGTGTTATCACTTGCTTCAGATCAATTAAGACCTTTCTGAGTTAAAAATGTAAAATGGCACAGTTACGCATATATGTTGACATTTTCTACTCTCCTCTATATTTTGACCCCAAACTTTCAACATAGCCATTTTTCACACCCTCATGAACATGACAACTATAATTTTTTAAATCCTGGTCAAAATGTGTTTTCGTACCTGTGGCACAGAATGATGTTTTGGTGGTGCAGAATGATGTTTTGGCAGGGATCTGAAAATATTTACCTACTGGGTTCATGTGGTGGGGTAATAAGAAGGCTACACTGAAAATCTGGTGTACAGATACAGTAAAATGCCCAGGTTATGACTGAATGTTACACTATTTCAACGTTCAGTCATAACTTTGCTAATTTTCAATATTTGGACTCCAGACTTTCAACATAGCCATTTTTCCACACCACCTCATAAACATGACGTGTTATTTTTAAATCCTGCACAAAAGATGTGTTTTCATACCTCTGGTGTGAAATGATATTTTGGCCAATATACTATAAATGGTACATGTCATGTTTATCAGGCAAATCATAAAACAAGTACCTTGAAAAGTTGGAGTCAGAATTTAAAAAAATATATAATTGTTTAACAACCTCTGTGTTTAGTGCCAGTCTTCACCCCAGCAGCCATGCTTTGTGATCCCGTCCCTGTGAGCTGAGTTTGGTTGTGACCTCAGTGACCCAGCTGTATGGAGTGGGTGAGGGAATGGTGCTGTTTAGAATGTTGTGAAGTTGTAGCGAAATTGTCAATTTTGCTGCACAAACATATTGGCAAAATTCCACCATTCCACCGAATATTTTATTGGGTTACAAATCTACAAAATTTCGTTGTGACATTTCACCCGAAAATGGCGAAATTTTGCCTGCGAGTGGCAATTTTCGATGTTTCGCGGGTGAGATTTTGCCATTTTCGGGCAAACATTTGTATTTCGAACCTGCAAAACATTTCACGAAATGTGCAAATTTTGCAAAATATTTCACGTAACAAAATTTCTCAATTTCTCTCAACACTAGTGCTGTTTTATGTGACCCCCCATGTCAAGGAATGAAAGGTGCAGGGTTGTCCACATGAGCCTGGGTACCATATAGTGAAGACAACTGTCCTTTTGGCATAGGGCCCTGCACCTCTCCACCAGTGGGTGGCAGAGTGCCTTGTGCATTGACTGACAAATGCACTCTTTGCCCTGTGCATCTCTAGCTGTGACCACATGGCCACCAAACAGCCCCATGAATTCTTCACATCTGTCGCTGCACTGAAGTGCAGGGCCCTTGCTCAGAGCCTTCCCTTGGTGCAAGGCATCTGCAGCCATGCACTGTTAGTACAAAACACCTGCATAGCACATATGTGTAAACATTCAGCATTGACAAATGCTTGTTTTAATTGTGACCCCAAATTTTCAAGATCTTATAAATATGACATGTAGCTTTTTATAGTATAATGGCTGAAATGTCATTTTGCACCACATGTCTCATCCAGGATTTAAAATGACACCTGTCATGTTTATGAGGAGGTGTGGAAAATAAGTATGTGTCGGAGAAGTTCTCGAAAGTGGTATGGGTACAGTACCACCTGTGGTAGGATACGTCACGGGCCCTTCCTCAGCCACGCCGATGTTTTGCCTGCCCTCACACCCTCATTGCGCCTTCATCATGAATGGTGCACTATCCATGGCCCCTGATGCCTCCTCTCCCCTGGGTGATTGGCTGCTGTGAGATGTATGCCATCCTGGTGCATTGCCTGGCACTGTGCCTGCCTGTCCCTCTTACTCTCTCTCTGCCCCTGTCTCCCTTTCCACTGCCACCTCTGTCCCTCTCCCTCTGTGGCTGCCTCTGTCTGTCACTCTCAGTCTTTATTTGTTTGTTTGTTTGTTTCTTTCTTTTGTTTTCTCTCTTCTCTCATCCTCCTCCCTCCCTCCCTCTCTCTTGCCTGGCACAGATGCTATCTGTAAGCTTGTGCCATGTATTTATAGGCTCAAGTCTGCTCGGCGATCTTGGTTTTGATCCACACATGTGCCATGGTTCCATGGTTGAATATCGCACTGCGCTGGATATTCATGGGCATGCCCCCGCGCTTGTACCTGCATTCATTATGGTTGTCACTGGCTGATGGATTTTGTGCTGCACACTGACTCCCTCTGAATATGGTTCCTTGGCACAATTCCAAGACTTGTGCCAGTGCAACTAGTTGATGCTTTGAATATCTGGCCCAAATTGTTTAACTAAACATGTGTTGCCCCTGTATCCTTTATTTACTTTTATCGAATCGGTTATAAGCTTTCCCTGACCTACATAAATAAAACATTTATTAAATTCTCTTTGTTTGGGCCAGCAAAAACCTGGACTAGCCTTTCATAAATGGGCAGCCCCCAAATTAAAGGTGGACTTAGATTACCTCACACAGGTCTCTATTACTGGGCAAGTCACACCAATAAATATTTGAGATGGTTGTCCTTCGACCCGGTTCAGGATCCTTTCTCCATTACCCTGTTTGGCTCCACATAGAGATATCTCTGATTAACAACAGGGTTTTTCCCTTCTACTCTGCTCTTCCCCAAATTAAACTCCTGCCCACTAAACTTAAAACTCTGCCGATTGCTACATCTGTCAGAGTGCACACTCAGTTATGCTCATTTTTAAAATATACGCATACCGGTGATCCAACCCAAACTCTAAGGCGGAATCCTAATCTCAAGATAGAGGGTAAACCCTTCCCTGTTGTATGGCTCCCCCAGCTTGGAAATTGCCAACTCTCTTATTTTGTGTCAGAGAGAGGGCATTGGCTTTCCTCTCCAGACATTATGTGTAAAGCAGATATCCCTAATACTTGTATCTTTCAGGTTTTTCAGTTACGTCACCTTCTGGTTAAGGTGATAGGAGTCACACCTCCACAACCTCCAAAAGTCTCCTTCCTCACAGATTTAAGCCCCTTGGCAGGCCGCCTCAAGCAGTGTCTAATCTATACAGTTCCTTATTTGATTGAATTTTCCTGAGAGTTTTGGCCCTCTACTTACTGGTCCCTTTCTTCCCTGATAGAATCCTTAACTGGTCCTTGTTATGGTAAAATTGTCACAGATTCCTTTCCCAGGATAGATTTAGACTCATGCAGTTTCATATACTGCATAATCTTTACTACTCCCTTAAAAGCTTGCTAAATTGGATGCATACCTTCTCCCACATGTACTCAATGTCTAAGAGATGAAGGCAATCTCCTCCACATTTTTGACCTGCTCGAAAATAGCCCATTGTGGGCCTTGAGCAAAGACAGAGCGGATCCTCTTCTGGGTTTGACTGAGCTATTCTTGCCAGACATATGTATATTAGGGATTTCCTTCTATTTCAGCTCATGCTCGTAAATATCATATAGCCATGATCTCTTCATCTATGAAAAAGCTGGTACTACAGCACTGGAAATATAATCTAGGTATCTCCTACATGGAATGGCTGCAGGAGTTTTGGCTAATTTGAGAACAGAGAGATCTAGCACTAGCCTTCTCAATAGAACTAAGAAATTCAACAGAATCTGCTGCCCACTGCAATCAGCTATACTCTTATAACCTGTTGTCTGAGGTACAGTTTTTATGTATGTTATGACTTGTTTATAGTGCTCTGTGGGGTGGTTGGGGAGGGGTCAGGAAAGGGTGGGGAGGATAAGTGAGAGGATAGATCTTGTACTCTATAATTGTAATACTATGTTTGTCTGTCATGTTATAGAGCTGTTCTCTGTAACTGGAAAACTTTAATAAACTTTAAATTGAAAACAAATTCTTCTGACCTTACAAGAGATGGGAACCAACCATCTTCTACTTTAAATACATTTGGTATCTCTTTACCTTGAACCTTGAGCAAAATGTTTCTAGTGTCCTGGTGTCTGAGTGGGGTGCCACTAGACACCAGGAAACATTATACAAATATGGGGATGGCAATCAGAGGTGTGGGGGTGCCACTAGACACCAGGAAATATTATACAAATATAGGGATGGTAATCAGAGAGTGATGCGCCACTAGACACCAGGAAATCTTTATACAAATATGGCGATCACAATCAGAGGTGGGGTGCCACTAGACACCAGGAAACATTAAAGGAATAATGCTAACTAGGGTGGGTGTTATGCTGGATAACATCCCACCTCAGGTGGTTGGGCCTGAGGCCACCGGCTGAGGGCATCCAACACCCGAGAAGAGATGTTATCCCAGCATAACACCCACCATGGAGAGCATTATTCCTATTATACAATGGCTCGTTGTTTTATACAGACAAAAATAATTTAAAAAAATGTTTTTTTAGTGTTCAAAAAATGTTTTTTGATAGAAGATGCAAACAATGATCAAGTGGAAAAAGGAAATGGCAATAGGGTCATCATCTAGTTGATCAGCAGGAATGTTATGCCAAGATAACATCCCTGCTGTGATGGCCAACTGACCAACCAGAAACCAGGATTCTTTCTTGCCATTGTATAATATATAAAATGGTCATGGCACCAAAGGGTGGGGTGTCACTAGACACCAGGAAACATTATACAAATATGGGGATGGTAATTAGAGGGTGAGGAGTATTTAGACACCAGGAAGCATTATACAAATGTGGGATGGCAATCAGAGGGTGGGGTGCCACTAGACCCCAGGAAACATTAAACAAATGTAGGGATGGCAATCAGAGGGTGGAGAGTGCCACTGGACACAAGAAAACATTATACAAATATGGGAATGGCAATCAGAGGGTGGGGATGCCACTAGACACCTGAAAAACATTACATACATAACAGGGATGACAATCAGAGGGTGGGAGGTTGGGGTGGCACGAATCAGATCAGTGAGGGACCATTTTCTTTTTTTACAGGTTTAAAGAAGAAAAAAACAGCGAGGGCTGGTTTTCTTTATTACAGCTCACATTTCTAAAAAAAAAAATGGGGACAGTGACTGGAGTATGGAGGTGCCACTGGACACCAGGAAAACCTTAGATGTATGGGGGGTGGCTATTGGAGGGTGGGGATGTGCCACTAGACAGGTTTAAAGAAGAAAAAAAACAGTGAGGGCTGGTTTTCTTTATTACAGCTCACATTTCTAAAAAAAAAAATTGGGATGGTGACTGGAGTATGGGGGTGCCACTGGACACCAGGGAAACCTTAGATGTATAGGGGGGTGGCTATTGGAGGGTGGGGATGTGCCACAAGACAGTAGGGAAACATTACAGAAACACGGGGATGGCGATCAGAGGCTGGGGGTGCCACTAGACACCAGAGAAAGATATAGAAATATGGGGATGGTGATCAGAGGGTGGAGGTAGACACCAGGGAAACATTAGTAATATAATGCAGATGGCGATTGGAGGGTGGGGGTGGCGCCTAGCTCCACACCTGGAAATGAACCAGAAATGAACGCAAGCGTAGTGGGGGGCACTGTGGTCAATGGAGAAGACTGCATGTGCTTTAACTCCACTGTGTAAAGACATAGTCTAGGTATTCGGTCACGTGGTTCAGGAGTCCCCTCTCTCTACTTTGTAATAGCAATATGTCAACATAACTGTGCTATGTAGCCATAAAATCACGGAAGCTACTGCAGAAAGATCAAACTCCAGTGAGGAAGTCTTTTTAAGGACTCCATAAAAGGCCTTGAAGCTCAGTCCAGCATGTTGGCTGTAAGCAAAATAATAAGTGGGCTGAAAGAATGTTTAAGAAAATTGTTGGAAGAAAAATATTAAGGCAAAACGCTTAGAAGTGCAGATTATCATATCCATGCAATAAGACACAGCATGGTGTCAGTTAGGCTGAGATAACCACATGACTGGGGTCGTAGTGAGGCCCAGTGCCGCAGGTGGATAGCCTTACAGCCCCTGAAAGTGAGGTTATCTCAGTCTAAAGCAAATCCTGGAGTGTCTTATAGCACTTATAAAACGAGTTTTAGAGTAAAAAAAGTACAGACTTCAGAATAACAATTATTCAATGTTTCATTTAAGCATATTATTTTCAAGGCTACAAATAGTCCCCAAACTTGCAAATGTCAAATTAAACTATGTGCTAGTGTGCCCATTAATTAGTAATAACTGGCCAGGTTGACCCAAGCACCTTGTTTCATCAATAGGCTGAGGTACAGGTACAAATACGGGCTTGTGTCATTCAATCACCAACCAGCATTCTTTATACCCTTTTTACAGTAGAGATTAAAACCTATGTCAAGATAATAACAGAGAAGGCTGATACATTGGAAGAAAGGACAGTGGAGATTGAAAAACATGTAAGACTGTTAGAAGACAATGTCAAACCCATGGAAGGATTGCTTGAAGAACAAGAAGAACAAAAAGCAGGATGGAAATCTAGATAACCTGGAGAACATGTCCAGAGATCAAGTTTAAAGGAGAATATAGGTGTGCAGGGCATCATATAGTCTGAAAGCCTTTATAAGGGTCTTTCAAGAGTCATGTGATGCGTTTGCCTGAGTAAGACGCTTTCAACCTTGGCTCCACTCCCTAACCCGACTACTCGAGTAAAGTCAGCATTTTTTTCAACCCATTGGTGCTCACCGTTTCTTCACGCACAGTAAGAATCGCTGGTGATTGATAAAAGAGTAACCTGTATCCTCCTTTTTGGATGGATGCCGAAATGCATGCGAAGGGCCCAGTGCATAGTCCCCCCGCTACTCTGGACAAGGCCAAAGCCACCAAGAAGAGTAAGACTCAGACTGCTACTGCCACTAAACCTACCTCAACGTCGGCTCCTCTGTCAGAGGAGCATTTTCTTTAGGAGCTCTCTCTGCTTTGGGATGCTCTTGCAAATATTTCAGGGCAGCTTTTGTCCTTGCGGAAGATCTCAGATAGCCTAACTTGCAGGATTGGAGATACTGAGGTGCGGATAAGCTCTCTGGAGGACTGGTGCTCCCATACCAAGCTAGATACTGCATCCCTCCATAAGAAGCTGGTCAAGTTGGAAGAGGAAAATAGAAGATCTGGAGGGACGCAGCCGGTGGAACAGCTTACTGGTAATTAGTCTCCCAGAGGGTTTAGAAGGGCCAAATGGTTTTGTTCATCCAGACATTCTGTGAAACAATCACAGGGCCCTCTCTGAATGGTCTGATATATGTGGTGGAATGGGCCCACCGAGCGCTGCGACCGATCCCTCCACCAAATTCTCCACCCCGCCCTCATATATAAATTCTTCAATTATCTGGACAATGTACATGTATTGGCAAAATAAGGATCAGTGCATGCTTTAGTAGATAATTAGTATAGGGCTTCAGTTTTCAATGTAACCTTCAACGGGGTGGGGGTGGGGTTGTATGCACACTTTGGCAACTGTTCTCCCTACTCTTTACAAATATGGCATGTGTGTAGCGTGATGCAGCTTTTAGAAACCTGTAGCCAGTGTTGGATAAGTTACTTTTTCTATTACATTTGGAAACTTGTTCTAGGAAGCTCTTGCAGAACTTGCAAGGATGGAGAAGTACTAGAAAAGTAATACATCTTACAATTATAGTTACTTACTTATTTTTATTCAAAAACAATACAAAAATAACAGATAACTATAACAGATTACATTTTTTGAAAGTAATAGGTTAGTTACTAGTTACTTTCAAATAAATGTAATCAGTTACAGTTATGTATTTCTTTTGTATAAAAAGACATAAGTAATTGTAACTGTAAGGTGTATTACTTTTTCTAGTACTTCTCCATCCTTGCTAGTGACTGCACAGAGCTTTCTGGAACGTTTCGAAAAGTAATAGAAAAAGTAACTTGCCCAACACTGCCTGTGACAACCAGCATATGGCTATGAACACCCAGGCTGCTTTTTACTACAGATGGCAAATAGGAGAGTGGGTCAGATCTGTTGTATATGGGTCCATTGTCTTGGCCACAGGTGATGTAGAGTCTGGAGGCACAACACGGCTGGACCCAGGTCTTGCTCACTTCAGGACGCCTTCTCACTGGACTCGACTGACTCAGGTGAGTTTTGTTGTACTGTCTCTGCAGCCCCAGGGGGTTGTGTAGTCCAGGCTTTCTTGCCCCTCTTTCCTTGCAGTTATATGTATTTTGGGATTTTGGGCATTCTGGCCTCCCTAGATTGATGGGCTCAGGTATATTTATTGTGATGTTGATCCACCTGTTGTGGTGTCCTCCCTGTCAGGGGCACCTGCTGAATCACCTAGGCCACAACACCTGCACCCTCTGTTGGGCTGAACTGGATACTTTGCTCCTGCTAGTTTCGGGGTCTTTGGCTGCTGCGTTGGCACTGTAATCTTGGATCTGGGTGGGGAATGCTGGCTCAGTGCTTCTCTGGTTGAAGTTTTGGTTTTTCTTGGGGGCTTGGAGTCAGCTGAGGAGGAGTGGCTGTTTGTCACCCCCTCACTGAGTTAGCCTCCAATTTCCTTGGCCTCATGAATGGTGGCTACTATTGAGATGAGACTACAAGTATTTGATGACCGAGGTTTCCAGGTTGTCTCTCTCGTGGCTGCCCTGACTTACGAATTGGATCCATTGAGAAATGAGAGCTGAGCTAACCACCTTCTGCTGTTGTTCAGTCAGTCTGGACCCATGCTATGGTATCGGATAGTAGAGATGTGGCTTTATCCCACCTTTGGCTGTATCTGACCCTTATTGGATCCCATCAGTGTTTTTAAAGGGAGTGGACGAGGGGTTGTCTTGAAGCGCCCCCCTGTTTTTCCGCCGGGGTAGTGGGTTGTGGCCTGATCTCTACCTTGGGTTGGTTGTCCTGTCTGGGGACTGGGGATTGCCCCATTGTTTGTGGGGTCTTGTTCAATTTTTGGCATTGGGACTCATGATTTCTTGGCTGCCTGCTCACATACTGTTATTATTTGCCCAGAGTTTTTCACGGAGTTTGGTCACCACTTCCCTATTTATATAGTTGTATCTACTGGCGTTCTCATTTATAGAAGTTTCTATTTAGAGTGTTACTGTGTTAACTTTTATCGTTCTTTGTGAATTATAATGGGAGAGTGTCAGGTTGGGGGAGGGGGGGCTGCTAGGCTTGAGGCAGATGCATTTTGTCATCATAGACTTTTGTAGTTTGGTGTTACGTTATTAGGACCGGGGTGGTACGTTCTATTGGTGGGAGAGTTTCTATGTCATGACTTGGGGTGGGATGGGTGGTTTGCTGAGGAAGGAGGGATGTGTGGATTTTCCAGGTATTTGTTGGGGGGATGAGGGAGGGCTGGGTGGGGGGTTAGGGTTCAGAGCATGATATGGGAGCAGCAACTTTCTCTTCTCACCTGATTTTATGGCTGACTATTCTTACTTGCCTTGTTTATAGCTATGGGGAGTATTTATAAATTTATCACTTGGAATATCAAGGGGGCCAATGATAAACGTAAGCGGTACATGATTCTGCATCATCTTAAGAAATATCAACCTGAGTGGGTTTTCTTACAGGAAACCCACTAGAAGCAGGAAGATATTCTTTACTTTCATTGAGAATGGGTAGGGCAGGTATTTGGGCCGGTGGTCAGTAGTAAAAAAAGGAGGGGTTGCTATTTTAATACATAGGGGAACACCCTTCCACCTGTTTAAGGAATGTTGGGACCCGGAAGGCCACTTCCTTTTTGCCCATGGTAGATTGGGTCATACCGAGATTCTTTCTGAGAGTGATTTATGGTCCTACCTCTGATTCACCCCGCTTTTTCGCTCACCTTCTGGTGCAGTTGGTGCCATTTTCTCACCTCCCCATAATACTAGGAGGGGACTGGAATTTGGTTGTCCATTCTGAGTTAGATAGATCTGGATCTCACCTGAAGGGGCTTTCACTGACACAGTGGGGCCTATGTGACCTCATGGACACTCTTGGGGTAGGGGACCCTTGGTGTGCATTTTGCATCCTGATGAATGGCAATATACATTCTTTTCTAATCCTCACAGATCTTACTCTAGGATAGATTATTTTCTGGTTAGTTTAGTTGGTTTACCGGATTTATTTTCCTGCGATATTTTACCTATGGGTCTATCTGACCATGCTCCAGTTTATATGGAGTATTCTTTGAGGGGCCCAGAGGATCAAGACAGGGCATGGCATTTCAACTCTACTTTGGTATGTGAGCTGAGCTTTGTTTCCTCTCTTACCGAGTTTATACAGACCTTCTTTAAGGAAAATGAGGGCTCTGTGCAAAGTTTGGACTTGTTATGGGGGCAGAAAAATGTGTGGTCCGGGGCGAGCGTATTCGTCTGGCTGTTAAGGCCAAAAAACAGAGAGAAGAAAAAACAGCCTCTCTTCTTACTCAGTTCTGGGATCTGGAGCATGTACTATCCTGTTCTTTGGATCTGAGGCTTTGGGACGAGCCCCACTTGCATCGAGCTCAATATTTTGGGCTCCTTGCCGAGAAGGCAGATTTGACCTTACAGTGTGTAAAATTCCACTATCTGGAATCAGGGGAGAGGGCTGGATGGCTTTTAGCTCTCCGACTTCGCAATTAGAGTCTAGACAAATGATACCCTGTCTCCAGCGATCCCTGGAAGGCCTATCTTACTTGGCCTAGAGATATTATGCAGCTTTTCAGAAGTTTTATGTGACCCTTTATAGTCAGGAGGCTGGGGATCTGTCGGATGAAGACATGATAGAGACTTATCTAGACTCTGTACCTCTCCCCTGCCTCTCAGACAGTTAAAAGGAAGTTCTGCAGGCCCCTATTTCCATTTTAGAAGTTTGCAGAGCACTTGAGCAACTTCCGAAGGAGAAGGCCCCTGATTCAGATGGATTCAACAACTCATTTTACGCTACTTTTATTGATATTTTGGCACCCTTTCTGACCAGACTATTTAATTTTCTTCGTTCTTCTGGACTTTCAGATGTCTCCTTCACACTGGCCTGGATCACTTACTTCTTAAGCCAGATAAACCTGAATTCTCCCTGGAAGCTACCGTCCCATATCCTCTTGAATTCTGACATCAAAATACTGGCTAAGATATTAGCTAATCGATTGCTCTGGACTGAGAAGGGGCTTATTAGCCCAACCCAGGTTGGTTTTGTAGCTGGTTGCCTATCTTCCAATCACCTCTGTAAAGTGCTTCACCTGATCTCCGCATCTGGGGAGAATAGGACCCCGTGGTTCTCGTCTCCCTGGACACGGATAAAGCTTTTGATCTGGTGTCCTGGCTGTTTCTCTTTGCTACGCTTCACAGATTTGGGTTTCCATTGTCCTTTTGTGATTGGCTTAGGGTTATTTATCACCACCCTTTGGCCAGAATCCGAAGTAAAGGGGATGTTTTCCCCCCTTTTACTCTCTACCGTGGCATGCAGCAAAGATCTCCTCTCGCCTTTTCTGTTTAAAACCTCTACCTGAACCTCTTCTTCTTGCTATTCAGCTGAATCTAGGAATTTCTATCATCCAGGTGGGGGGACTTAAAATTTCCACATATGCTGATAATCTCCTTCGCACCTGGCAGACCCCTGTCTTCGATTTCTGCTGCCTTAGGAGACCGAGAGATTTCTCATGTTGCAGGCTACAAACTGAATCTGGAAAATCTAAAGTTATGCCATTGAATTCACAGGTACAGAAGCACTGGATTGATGAACCTGGCCTTTCATGGGAGCCTAAGGTTCTTACCTACTTGGGGATCAGGATTCCCAAATACTTATCCGTTTAGTTAAACTTAATTTTTCCTCTTGTGTCAAGCTATTACCTTAGACCTTCAAAGTTGGAGATCCTTTCCTACCCCTGTGGGGTGGGTGAACGTGATCAAAATGAATATATTCGTCTGTTTATACCCAATGGGAATGATTGGTCCCTATCTTCCAAAAGTTTGTTTTTCACATCTTCAGAGATCTCTTTCTGATTTTCTTTGGAACAGTAAAGCTGTTCGTAGGGCTTATTACAAGCTTACTCCGGAAGGAGCTAGGGGGTCTGCATGTCCCTTAATTTCTTCTTTACTATTGTGCCATTCACAGTAGTAGGATCTTTTATGGATTCTCCCTGACTCCCTCTGGGCAGCTTTTACCTTCCCATATGGCTATCTCTTTGGTGCAACGGCTCTGTCAACAGAAGGGTCTTTCATTAAGTAGCTTATTATATATTAAACCCTCTGAGCACACTAAATCCCTTTGGATTCCTCCCCTGCTCTGGTCTATTAAAGCTCTTCATCAGTTGTACTCATACTTCGGCTTGCATCCCAGTAAAGATCTTACCCAACTGCTTATTGGCAATCCGCATTTTAAGATAGCGAACCGTCCCATACCTCTGAACTTTTACCTACCCCTTCAACGAGTCCTGGTGGCCTTTTTTGTTAATGATGGCAGTTTTGTCACAGCTAGAGAGATCCAGAATTGCCTCAGTATCCCTACATATCATCCATTCAAACACTTACAGTTGGTCAAAGCTATATCCTCATTTTTGGGTCCCTCTCCTTGCAGAGGAGTTACTAACTCCTTAGTGCAAACCTTGGTGGACACTGCATCACAGCCTCATTCTATCTCCTAGCTCTACAGGTTGCTTCTGCAACAGGATCCAAGAAGCCTCAAAGGAGTCTGCTATTACTGGCAACAAGAATTAGGCCTTGATCTTGAGGGAGGAAGGCTGGCAGCAGGCGAGATGAGCATCTGTACACACACATAAAACAGGATCGTCTCTGATTCCTGCAATATCGCATTCTTCTTAATTTGTTCTTAGCCCCTCCAGATTATATCGGATGGATAGATCTTCCTCCTCAACTTGTATTCATTGTAGGTGTTCTGAAGGAACATTAAAACACATACTGTGGGACTGTCCTGGTTGCCCCATTTTGGCAAACTATCTGACACCCACTAGACCCACTTTTAGGCTTAGATTCTCTTTTACCCCACAGATCTGCTTAGTGGGCCATTTCTTGGAGGATGTAATTGACTGTCATGAGGGTTTCATATCCTTAATTGCCAGTGCGGCCAAACTAATTATAGCAAGGCACTGGCTGGTTGACTCTGTTCCCTCCTTTACAGAATGGCATTCAGAAATACTCCAAGTTCTTGAATTGAAAAGAAATATTGGTCACCTGCCATTTTGTCAGGAGGGTTTCATGAGGCGATGGGGTCCCTTATTGGCCCTTCTTCCTATTTCATGGTCCACTTAGTTTTTTCTTCTTTCTGGTGCTTACCTTATATCGTGCTCTGGTTGTGGGAGGGGTGAGGGGTTTGATGGGTATGTTTGGGGAGGTGGTGTTGGTTGTTAGGTAATAGTACAACTGATGTTCTCTACGCTTTGTTAAATGTTTACATTGTCACTGTTTTTATACATTGTAGCTGGTGCTTATGGTTCACTCTGTACAATGATTATTGTGTTTTCTATACAAGTTCAATAAAGTATATTAAATTGCAAAAAAAATAAGGCTCATTTAGACAATGTATTGAGCTTTCTTGTAAGTTTCAGCAGTTCAGAGATATCTATAAATTAGTGCTGTGCGGAATGTGGAACTCTGCCAGCGATATCAGTGCAGAATGACCATTCTGGCAGTGATATTTCTGTCAGAATTTCGCTGGTTCTTCTGAGGAATTCCACCTGCTGCAAACAGCATTTTTCCCATAGAAAATTATTCTGTAACCATTTCCACTGAAAATATTGAGGTCTGTGGACTATTATTCCATGGAACAACATTTTTTCCACAGAAAATCATTCTGCAACCATTTCCATGGAAAATATTGAGATCCACAGAGTAAAATTCTTCAGAAATGTTGCAGAAAACTCATTCTGCATTTTTTTCGCCCAGAATTCTGCCATTCCATTTCGCAAATGGCAGAATTTCATTGAATGTCAAAATTCCACGAAATTTCAATCCACAAGAATTTGAAAATTCCATGAAACAGTACTCTAAATCTTTCTTATCTTAAATCAAGGAGCTGTCATTTCAAGGAACCTTGAGACAGAAAGTGATGTCACTGCTGGGCAAGTTGTCAGTTAAGTACAACTTTCCCAAGAGTGGTGTCACTTTCTGATACAATATTGCATGGAATGGCTGCCCCCTTGAATTAAGATAAGAAAGATTTAGGGAGGGATATCTCTGGACTGCTGTTATCTGCTTAGAATACAGAACGTTGGAAAAATGGACAATCTTGACTACAGTGAGTAAATATAAATATTTTTATTCACGAATGGAGGACAAAATTCCAGACCTGCTCAGAAGTACCAACATTTCACAACACAGTTGTTGCTTCATCTGGGTAGCAGGTTTTAAAAACAAAACAGTATATTTATGATATTGGGGCCTATGCATGATGGTGGACTGGATGTACTACAGGCGTACCTGCACATCATCAGATCGTACCCCCAAACAGGCATGTATCCTATGCCATCACCAAAGACAGGGTTGCCTGTCCATGTCCCACTCTACAGCCATGTAGGGGCACGGCGATGACAGAGAGTAGGATGTGGGAGGTGTGGAGGATGCCCATCCTGCAGGCAAGCTAGATCTCATTTTCCATGTAGATCAGGAGATTATGGGTACTGATGTACTCCTGTACCAGCTGAGGCCTGTGTACTTTTGGCAGATGCCGAACAGTAGCTCCCAGCACTTGCAGCAAGTCAGAAGGCCTGGGGGCTCCAGTATGGGGGTGGTATCATGCACTGCCAGGCAGTCAGCCACAGGATGGAGGGGCTGCAACAGCCATGGCAGGGTGCCTGCTGGCATAGCCTGTGCTCCCCCCACCTGCACACTGTGCCTTTCTGAATAAGGCTGGCTCTGCTCCCAGTCATACCCGCTGGCTCTCCGTATGCATGTGCAGCTGCCCTCCTCCAGGGGATCTTGTGTGGAAGGGGCCCCTTTCTTGAATACCGAGGGGGGTCTAATGCGACCCCTGATGCAAGACATGTTGTCTTAAGGAAGCCTATGCGTGAGACATCCAAGATGGCCACCCAGGTGGGTGTGAGTGAATCAACAGGAAAGCCATTTCCAAAGTAAAACTGCGTTTACTATGAGAGATCAAGCGCTTTTTTGAACTGTGACACATATCTGTCTAAGCAACTTTGGACGGTTCTATGTCACAATGGCGATGTGGAATAGCGATTGCTGTTTGGTAGTATGCATTGCGAAAATGAGATTACAGCAGTGTACACTCAAACGACTCAGAAAACCAGCAACTGGTTTTGTATGTTATGTGGGGGTTTCACCTCTGCACCCCCCCCACTTAAGGATTTCCCCAACTCTAGGGGTGCACGCCAGGGGTGTAAACTTAAAAAATGGAAAACCCTGACCCGACGCTAAAAAATTATCACGCCCAGAACCGAACCCAGCACCTCCCAACCCCAGCCCGCCACTTACTCCACTGACACCACATGGCCAGCTCAGCAGCTGACCAGTGCTCTACACCCACATATCCTCCCTCCCTTCCACCCTTCACTTAGACGTGGTCCCCCAACGGTGTGTGTATATATAGCACATCCTGTTGCTTTACTTGCCAACCCCTGTATCCAGTCACCACCCTGCCAGGTAGCCCAGAATCCAGGCGCCATGACTGAGTTGTCCTTTTAGAAAGCACTCAATCGTGGTCGCCTTGTTCACTGGATACCACTTTGGACAGTTTGTATCTTCTGCTGTCAAGCAAAAGAAGTTAAAAGGAAAGTTCATTCTGAATCTACCTTTTGTACCTTGTTCTCCCCCTTTGTGAGCCCTCCTCAGAGTATGTCCAGATGGGTCCGGAAGGTGAAGGATCTCACTAAAGAGATTTTTTCAGACAAGTTGACACATTTAACCAGAGAGAGCTGCAGGGATTGCTGGTACATATTTGTCCTGCTCAGCCGGCTCAATAACACATACAGTCAACACACGGTTCATTCATTCCACAGCTGACAGACATTGCTGTCTCCCCTTCTAGACAAACAGATCCTAGCTGTGCTGAGCTACTACCAGTGCTGAACATCACCTCCCCCCTCTCACAGTCTCCTCTAGCTTGCTGCCAACAGTCCCCAGATGACTGGGGGTAAAGGAGTGGGGGAGGTCATCAGTACTGGTTCAAATATGTCTACCCGCAGGTTTATCTACCTCTCCCGCTGATTTTGTATTTCCTGCAGCTATAGCTCCAACTGGCTGTAAATGCTACAGCAATCGTAGTTTTCTGGCACCGTCGCCGACTCTGCTGTCTTAACTCCTGTACTGAAATTAGTAGTTGCTCTTACTGGCATCCCTGAATCTTTAGCGGAGGGTGGTTTCTTCAGCAGCTATGATTGCAGCTGCTGCTGCTAATAGCTGTACTGATGCTTCAGCATTGGATGTTTCACCCACTCCACTGATCCTCCTGCTTCTACAGTTTCAGGTTTTACAGGGACTTCTGATGTCTCTGTACAGCGAGCCACCGAGTCTGCTTTACCAACGGCTGTTTTTATCAGAGTAGAAGACAAATCCTCTTTTCCTCCGGCTGGTTCAGGCTAAATGTTTCCTTACAGCAGGCTTTGGAATTTAGAAATTAGGTCAATCCTCTGCTTCTAACAGTAAAGCCCTGTTTCCACTGGGGCAGCCAGATCACCACCTTCTTCAATTTAATGGCTGCACTCTCCTCCTTTCTTTTCTTTATCTGTTAGTAATTTGACTAGAGACACTCGATGTGCAGTGATGGCTATGTGTAAAACACTGCTAAGTCTAAAGTGGTGGTATTAGTTCACTATGGAGGAGGGGAATGGGAGGAGACCAGGTGATAGAGTTCAGTACAAAACAATGGTAGTGGTTGCATTCATGTTAGATATATAGTTTCTGATACATTGGGATAGAAAGGGCAGAAAATGCATCCAAGGAAAAAAAGGGTAGCTATTCATGTTAGATAATCGTAGACAAAAAATGTATCAGAAATGATATTTTGAACATGAATGCAACCACTGCCATTGTTCTGTACTGAATCCTGTCATCTTGGTCTCTGCACTGCATCCCCTGCCCCCATATATGAACTTATCCCATTACTTTAGCCTTAGCAGTTTTACACATAACTTGGAGTGAGACAGTGAATAATCAAATGACATGACTGATGGGAATTATATCCACCATACTTCTGTGTCTCTTGTCAAATTAACAACTGATAAAGACAAGTAAGGGCGGAGAGTACAGCCATTACATTTAAGAAGGTAGTGCTTTGGTTGCCCCGGTGGGAACATGGCCTGCACGCCTCCTGGATCAATAAAAGCTTTGCAAAAAAAACAAAAAACTGTGCCTTACTTTTTCCCCTTATTTTTTTAATCACCACTACCCTAAAATGTGTGAAGAAAAATAAGTGTATTTTATTGAGATTTGTTTCTTTATCCCTTTTAGCTACCTCCTCTGCTGCTGTACCAGACCCGATTATATCTCATTTCTTTTTGTCTCTAATTATCTCATGAATGGAGAGCATGACCAAGCTCTTCACACTCATGAGATAAATGGGTATTGTAAGGCTGTCTTTTGTTGGTGTAAATGTACATATATATATATATATTTTTTACTTATTATTTTTCCACGCCTTACATCCCCTCAACCCCCTCTCCCTCCGCATCCATTCTGGCCATCCGGGTCTGCCCCTACAGTGCCACATGCTCACTGCTATTGGGACCTATTAGATGTCCCGGATTACCCCCCGGGCGGAGCAAGGAGAGAGAGATCTCCCCTTACCTCTCCTCTCATCCTCTGCAGCGAGCTTGCACAACAGGATCTGCCCTTGGTCGGCTGATGGTGAGACTGGCTCAAGAGGACTTCATCTAGGGGACTGAAGGGCATTTTCCTTCAAGTTTCTTCTCCACCCCTGACACCATCGTGAAATGGGAACAAGGGATCAGGCGCACGTTGAGACGTGCGTCCGTCCCAGTTCCCTGCCAGCATCAACCCCCCTTGTGTTGCTGCCTGTGCTCCCTTATGCAATGACCTCCCCTGGTTACCCAGGATGTGGCGGTCTTGCAGCAGAGTGAGCTGCACATCCCTCCCTGGAGAAGGAGAGCAAGCCGTTGGGTGCTCAATCTTCTCCCCCAGCTGACCTTTACCGCCCAAGTCCATTTCCTCGCATCCCGGGTTGCCGTGTGGAGCGAGATGTCGCCCAGCACCTCAACCCTCAGTGCCACCGGGCCAGCTAAATGTAATTTTTTTTATTCTTTGGTAACCAGGTAAGACCCACTAGGCACAAGTACCTGTTTCTGGGGTGACCCAGGAGCACTGGGGAGGTTAAGTGTCTTGCTCAGAGTCACACAGTATGCAAGTGGAGGTTGTGGGAATCAAACCTAGGTCTGCTGGATGTACCAAGCTCATTCACAGTTTGTTACTCTAACCTCCAGGCTATACTGCCAGCTGAAACGGCGTTGTTGGTACAGGAGGGGTAGATAAGAGTGATAAACAAGTAATTCTCAATAAAATGTACCTATTTTTCTTCACCCATTTTAGGATAATGGAGATTAAAATATAAGGGGAAAAGGAAGGCACAAAAAGAATAACAAAGTTTGATGATCATTTTTGGTCTATATTTCTGCAACATTACTAGAAATGTCAACTTAATCCAGGTATTTATGCACTATTAAAGACTATAAAAGTTATTACCTGGAATGCGAAGGATTTGCGGAATAAAAGCAAATAAAATATTTACATATTTGGACCGTAAAAATGCTGATCATAGAATCACAGAATCATGATTCTGTGATTAGCATTTTTACAGCTGATGTTATACTAATGCAGGAAACTAATTTTTCTAACAATGAAGTAGAATTTTGTTCAAAAAAATGGGGGAATTGTAGTGCAGGTAATAGCATCAATACAGTTAGAGAGGTTGCTATTTTTTTAAAGCCCTATTTTTCTTTTGGCAAAGCTTTTATTGATCCAGGAGGAAGATTTGTCATTGCTGTAATTAAAACCATTGATGGCTCCATTTCAATAGCCAATGTTTGTGGACCTAATAGGAGTGACTCCAAGTTCTTCATCAATTTAATTCTTGACCTAACTACTTTTGAAGGCCCTTACATTTTGCATGGTGATTTTAGTCTTGCACTTAATTCCAGATTTGACAAATCCTTAACCTACTCTAATAATATGTCAAGTATTAACCTAGTCATCAAGGACGAAGCCAGGAAGTATCTAGGACAAGTACTAGGTAAATCACAATTCAGCAGTGATTCCCTGGACCCCAAACTTATCACCCTCACCCTGGATGAGGTACTAACCTCCCTGACCAAAATACTTACTCTCTCCCTATGTCATGCCCAATTCTCCCCAAAATGTAAAGCCATGGTAATAACACCAGTTCACAAAAGTGGGGACTGGGCCCTTCACGCAAACTATCGCCCCATGTCAGTCCCCCCCAAAGCACTCGATCGCATAGTGACAGATCAGCTAGTCAACTACCTTGATAAATACCAAATACTATGTCCACAGCAACATGGCTTCCACAAAGCACATAGCATCACAACATCATTGCTTGAATGCACTGGCTATATCCATAGCGCCTTGACCATGGACACCTGGGGCGACTATATCGACCTCACCAAGGCCTTTGACACAGTCAACCACACCTTATTGCTAAATGAACTCTTCACAATTGGCCTCTTGGACAACGCTGTGGGTGGTTTAAAGTTATCTAGGATGCAGGACTCAGCACGTCAAGCTAAATGGAGTCCTGTCGGACAGCCAGCAAGTATGCTCTGGTGTCCCCCAGGCTCGATTCTTGGCCCTCTACTTTTCAGTCTCTTTCTAAACCACCCCTCAGTATCTGTTTGAAAAATTCTTCTCACACAGGATGATGCTGTTATTTTCACCAACAGCCCTGACTCCCACCGCCTTGAGACTCAACTTCAGCTCGACTTCTCAAAGGTCGAGGTATGGTTCTCGAAACACAGATTACTCATAAACTACAAGAAGATGAAAGTAATGTAGTTCACAAATCTATGCAGCAAACAAAAATCACATGAATTAACAATCCTCAATAGCCTCGACACCCCACTTGAATTGGTGCCTACCTTTAAGTACCTTGGGGTGATCCTTGACTACACCCTATCCTACGCTAACCACGTGGACCTAGTCACAAAAGCAATAAATACAAGACTAGGACTCCTCTACAGGCATAGATACTGCATGACCACTGAAGCACTTTGACTGGCAAGGAATAGTTCCATTCTTCCATAATAGACTACGGGCTAACTGTGTGTGTAGTGTTGCAGCTGACACTACTCTAAAAAGATAAGCATAGCACTTAACAAAGCTATAGACTGATTACTGAGCCCATCAGCTCACCCATATGTGTGATCTATACTCCATGACAAATTGGCTGAACCGGGATGGCAGACTAAAATATCAAAAATGCCCAAATATCTTGAAAAAAAAAGCAAGATGTCCCATGGGAAATGCTTTTCTCAAGCTTGAGCTATGCTGCCACCCATACGTGAGTAATCAGCCTGGAAAAAAGTCTCTACAAAAAAGGAATCATCAGTGGGCACTATGGAATAATGGACAGCACTGTAATTCTTCTCCAAAATAAACTTTATTCATATTTCTTTAAGGCCCATTGCTCGACATTTCACCTACACCATGTAGGCTTCATCAGGAGGTGCCTCTTAATATCTTTATCAATGGCTTGGCTTCCTTTTGTACCATAAAAATTCCCTCTGAATGGGGATAGGTCAGTCGTGGTTGTTATTTTGATAAAGACTTCCCTTTATATTTGCTGTTTTATTTTCCTGTTTTAACCTTTTTACCCTTCAAGGGCTTCTTTCAAAACAAACCCATACTATTTGCTTCAGAATGCCACTCTAATTCTTTTACATGTTCTATCATAGCTTCTCAGATCATAACAACCATTACACCCCCAGTTGACTCTATTTTTGTAGAGATTTTTTTCAGAATAAAATATCAGACCCGTCTCCTAGCTAAGAAAATTTGCCTAGACCATACCAGGCCATGCCCTCCTGCCATACAGGATTTCCTCAAACCTACTACTAACCCTCACTGGACTCATGTCACAACCAAACAGTCCTAACAAGTCCCTTTCTGTCACACAACTCAAGGACAATGGTCCTTTGCTTATCATGTCCCCTGCTGGTTAAATGCCCCCCAGTGACATCATGAATGAACCAGAACTGGGACCTTTTAAGAGTAAGCCATACCAATACCTCTCCGCACTTAGTAGTTGTGACTGTTTACCCTAAGCAGGACCCTCTCCTGTCACTTGTGGAAACTCTGTCTACCCCCTGCACTTAATTCACCAGATACCACCCCTGCCTTATTTTCAACCTCTTGCCTCCTACCACTATCCCCTCCACCACCAACCCCTCGCCACCCCCTGCACCTCTACCTTATCCTCCACTGCCCCTCTAACCCCCCTGTTATATCCTCCCCTCTCCAACCCCCCCTTCCACCCTGACAAGGTCAACATTGACTGCTCATACATTGTCCACTATATTATACTTATCTGTTTTGTCACAGTTGTAATTGAAAATTGTTAACGATTGCACTGGCCAAAATGTGAAAGGCTGCCTTTTGTACGGTGTCCTTCTTATTTATTTTCAGAATTGTATTGTCTAATATTTATCTCTTTATGTATGTTCTACCTGTATCTCTGACACGGAACTTTGTAAATGAGCCCCAGCTCAAAGGTATTGAATCCAAGAATTTAATAAATAAATAAATAAAATTAAGAAACTACTGAGGGACTATATGGAGGACTTAAAGTTATTAGATCCCTGGAGGAATTAGACCAAGAGGTTCAGATTTATTCCTTCTTCTCACCACCATGTCAATGTTATAAACATAATAACTTTTATTTGACATACAGCAGGAGGCCTTGTTTTACTTAGAGGCCAAAACCTTTGATTGGGTGGAATAGGACTATGTGCTTGAGGTGTTTAAAAATTTGGCTTTGGAGAAATTTATATTAAATAGATCAGAATCCTATACCATTCACGTAGCTGCATAGTTGAAACTAACTGTAACATTTCTTAAATGTGTCCTCGACTGGGTTACCAGACAAAGTTTCCCCTTCTTCCTGTTAATTGCCTTAGCACTTGAACCCTTGGCTGTGGTTATTAAGGATAACATTACAATTAAGGGTATCAAACAGTTCCACTTGAACATAAAATTTATCTATATGCTGATGATACCATGTTATATTTATCATAACCGGCTGTTTCATTATATGCCTGTTTTTCAGTAATAAATACATTTGGGGACGCTTTAGTGCATAAAATCAACATGACAAAAATGGAAGCCCTACATTTAAATGGAACTCCCAATTTACTCCCAACAAAAATCCAAGATATTATAACAAACAAAATCAAATACCTGGGAGTAGCTATTACTAAACAGTTATCTGGCTTATTTGAGATTAATTTTGAACCACTGCATCAGTTTAATTAGACCTAGAAAAATGGGTGAAATTACCATAAACGCTAATAGGGTACTGTAAAGTCATTAAAATGCACATTCTCCCTCAAGTTCATTTTTTATTTGAGGCCCTCCCTATAGCAATTAGTAACATGATTTTCAAAGATCTAGACAAACTAATCTCCAAGTTCATCTGGACGGTAGAAAAAAACCAGACTAAGTGTAGATAAACTTAGACTATCAAAATCATTGGGGGGCCTGGCCCTCACAAACTTTAAGAGTTACTATATAGTGGTCCAAATCTCTCACGTTTCTGGGAGAACATACTAATAGCAGAAATTTGGAACAAAGCTATCATTGCTACCCAGATCCCAGGAATATTCTACATGAATGATATTATTCTGGTAGAAAGCATAGTCTACCTAGTCTTTCCACCCAAACCACTTGTCCACACTGGAAGAACGCCCAAAACTCAATTGGATGGCTCAAGCAGATATCCTTTGGCACACTGGTTTACCATAATTTTGGGTTTAAACCTTCAGTATCAGACACTGACTTTCAAACCTGAGTGGTATCAGGCATAATAAATGCAGATTTGTTTGAGGATAATATCCTGATGCCCTTTAATCAGATACAAGCCAAATATCTTATTCCAAAAATGAATTTATTTAGCTAGCTTCAAATAGGTAACTATATTTTAAACTATAACAACCTCCAACTTCACCTGTAAAAATATACTATTATCTAAGATCCCCAAACAAATACCCATTTCATCACTGTATCAATTACTACAAAATTCTAGCCTTTTAATTTAGATCAGTTAAAGACTAATGGGAAGTATACCTTGGTATACTGTTAACCAAGGAAAACGTGAATGGCTTACTTCCTATTCTTTCCAAGAATTTGTTTCCACTAAACTACAACAGATTCACAGAAACATAGAAACTGATGGCAAATAAGGACAGCTTGGCCCATCTAGTCTGCCCATTTTCATTGTGATCACATATGCATCAGACCCTCCTGGGTCTGCAGGACTGTCTCTTCACCCTTCTCTGTTCCTCTATGATTTCTTTTGTGCCTATCCCAGGCTATTTTGAATCCCACCATAGTCTTCACCCCTCTATGTCCACTGAAAGGCTATTCCAGGTATCCACCACCTTTCTATGAAGAAGTACTTCATCACATCTCTCCTGAACCTACCCTCTCCAGTTTCATATCATGACCCCTTGTTCCAAAGCACACCTTTCTCTGACAAATACCTCTCACCTGTACCTTTGTTCACCCCATAGGTATTTAAAGGTCTCAATCATATCACCCTGCTCCCTGCTCTCCTCCAGGGTGTACATATTGAGCTCCTTTAGCCTCTCCTCATAAGGCTTTTGATGTAGACCTTGCACCATCTTGGTAGCCCTCCTCTGGACTGCCTCTACTCAGTCTATGTCTTTTCTGAGATGTGGTCTCCAGAACTGGACACAATACTCCAGGTGACGTCTTACCAGAGACCTATATAGGGATAACACCATTTCTCTCCTCCTTCTAGTGATGCCACTACCTATGCACCCCAGCATCCCACTAGCTCTCCAGATTGCCTTGTCAAATTGTCTGGCCATCTTTAGGTCATCTGATATGAATACCTCCAGGTCCCTTTCCTGCTTGGTCATTGCATGTATCTCTTCCCAATTTTGTATCCCATCCCCAGGTTTCTCTGGCTCAAGTGCATTATTCTGCATTTTTTGCCTTAAACCCTAGCTGCCCAACTTTGACCACTTAGCTAGCTATTTTAAATCTCTTACCATCCTTTGCACCACCCTCCCAGAGTGTCCACTCTACTGCAGATCTTGGTGTCATCTGAAAAGTGTCAGATGTTCCCTTGCAGCTCCTCTGCTATGTCCCTAATGTAGACATTGAAGAGGACCAGCCCCAGAACTGACCACTGAGGTACCCCACTGGTCACTCTCCCCTCCTTGGAGTGAACTTCATTTACCACCACTATCTTCCTACTATCATCTAACCAGTTTCTTACCCAGGTTACCACCTTATTGCCCACCCCCATGCTACCCAACTTGTTCACCAGTGTCCTATGTGGAACAGTGTCAAAGGCCTTGCAGATGTCTAGGTAGACCATATCCACTGCCCCTTCTTGATCCAACATCTTGGTCACCCAGTCAAATAAATCTCTCAGATTTGTTTGGCACAACTTTCCCTCTGTGAAACCATGCTGCCTTGCGTCCTGTAGTCCATTGCATTCTATGTATTCCACAGTCCTTTCCTTTAAGTTTTTCCATTATTTTCCCTACCACTGAAGTCAGGTTGACAGCCTATAATTTGCCCTCCTCCTTGCTACCACTTTTGTGACGCGGACTATGTCTGCTCTTCTCAGTTCTTTGAGACCACCCCAGTCTCCAGTGAATGTGTAACACTGAGCTATTAATTCCATTTAATATCATGCATATAACATGCCTCACTCCCACCAGATTACACAAGTTTAATGCATATCTTTCTGATAGATGCTTTAGATGTCTCATTAATCCCAAGTCCCTTATCCAGATGTTTCTGATATGTAAAAAAACTTACAAAATTTTGGGGGTTTATCTTCAAGATTTTGGAAACTGCAACAGCTGTCAAATTAACTTGTTCTGCATTATCTGTCCTACTTGGCTGGAATCTAAGGGACTACCACTGTGTCAAAGAACAAAAACAATTGCTTTCACTAGGGTTCTTAATAGCAAAAAAAAAATGCATATTAATGCCCTGGAAAGACTGTAATCCTGCATCAATTACAATGTGGTTTGATCGTATGTTAGAGCCATAGAAATTAGAAATCAATATTACACGAAGGATAAACCAGGCACTTTTGAAATAATTTGGTAACCCTTCAGGAGAGTTATAAGGGCATATAACTACATTTAATTTTATCTTGCAACCTGTGTGCATTCTGATTTTATGCATGACTTGTTATGAATAATATAAATATATTGTCTGACATGTAACATTCAACTATTAACTTGACTCTGTTTTTTTTCTGTTTTCCAGAATGCTGTCTTTTTGATTTAAGAATACCTGTCTTCAAAGATATTGTATATGTTCATTGATCTTGTCTGGATGGTTAAATTGTTAATGAGTGTGCCTTTTCTCAACGAAAAAAAACTTTTTTAAAAAGGAAGCCTACGTGCCACATATATGCAGCATGTAGGCTTGGTGCGTAGGGCCCACTTTGTTTATAAAAATGCAAATATAAGTAATATGAAGGGAGGTGGTCAACCTCCAACAACAACTATACAGCAGATACCTCACACATACAGAAAAGATTATCAGATGCATACCTAGTCCAATTATTGTCCTACTTGGTTTTGTTTGTTCTGTCCGTGAGCTAATCCTTAAAGCTGAATTCCAGTACCAGAGAAAATGAATGAACACATGCTAAGAAAAATTGCTAATGCAGTGTATCACCCCCCCCCACCATGCCATTAAGGCTGCCTTGCTACTCACACTTCAAAGGTGTTTGCCACTGCCGATGGAGCCAACACTATTGTGTTTGGGACAGGACCAGAAATTGCTCAATCTGTGTGCTGACTGGACTAGATGTGAGTTTGCACCTGTGATAGACTGGTTCGGGTTGTGTCTTGTTATTTAAGTCATAGACTGAGTCTAATTGAGGACTTTTGTGGTGAAATGCCTTCAGACTACAGATTGGCAGCTATATTCGCACTCTCTTTGACCCGCCATGCCATGGTTCAGATGGGTTCAGTGGGTGATAGACCACCCAATCAGATAACTCTAGCTTTGAAAAGAGCCACAAGTGTTTGTGGACTTTTAATAGGACTAATTAAATAAGGCACCTTTCCAGGTGTCAATCACCTGTTGAGCGACAGACTTCTAGAACTGTCTGCTCAGCTATGACTGACAGCTCAGCTGGACCATTCAGTGATGACAGTGCTCCTGTAAACAGCAGGGGCTGTTCTGCACCCCAGGAAGGTCTATATAAAATCTCTAGTGAATAGGACTACCAAGTGCTGCAAAGAGTTGTGCTGCAGAGATGGACAGCACATCTATCTGAGAGTAATTAAAAGAAAGTTTAGCAGCAGATCTCCGATGTGCGAAAGGAGGTTTTCTCATGTTAAACATCACACAACTTTGAAACTAACAGCTACGGCCAAAGAGCTAAAAACACTGTATTGAACTACCATCTGAGTCACTCTGGGATCTGGTCAGCCAGTACCATAACCTGGTTCCAGGCTACCACTGCTCCTCAGGACTGGATGTCTTGATGTGAAGGGTGGTGTGGACTCACAGTGGCCTGATAGACTGGAGGACAGCTGACCCTCTGAACCGCACTGCCATTTCACACAAGAATAAAAGTGAGAGAGCTTAACTAAATTTGACAACTGCCAGAGAAGGAGTGCTGCAGGCTAAACAGTAATCCTCTGCATGGCATGGGAGATTCTCTGGTTCTGAAATGATGAGTAAATACATGGATTGCCCCTGCAACTAGCAGAGCTGTAAATAGTTGGGAGAACATTTACTGGACCTCTCCAGCTGGATGGGAATTACAAATACCTCAGTGGAAGTTTGTTTTCATTTGAATTTATATAATCTTTGGGTTTGGGGATTTCTGTTTCATTCATCTTTGCTAACCATGCATTTGTAGTGCACCACCACTGGCCAATCATGTCCAGCATCATCTGGCCTACACCACTTTCATACCTGGGTAGTACCAAAAACACATGTGTTACGGTATGGGAATAACAGACACTTAGGGCAGGAGGTATGATGTATAAAATAAACGCACAAATGCGCTTATGATTTTTATTCAAAATCAAATAAAATTAATATTTACAGAAATGAAAAAACAAGGTGTTAGTCAACACACCAACATAAACAAAACTCTGAAGATGACTCTTCCCTAGTCACTTGTTCTCTTAATTTTATCACTTTTTAAACCAATTCACTGGTGTGAAAACAAACACACCTTCCTCCTGCAAGACCAGCAGCTCACTGGCCTACCTCTCTCTAAACATCCCTTTAGTGGTGAGTTTTTATAGCCTTATGGCTGATGACATCATGGCCAGGTGACCAACATCAAGGAAACAATTAGGCTTTTGTTCTTTTATTTTACAGAATAAATGCATTTTATGTCATGCTTTTCCAAGTCCCTATACTCCTTTACCTGATAATAGACTTTAGTTTAAAAATACCTACAGGTAGGGATCAATAATAGCTCTTTTAGGCTTAATTGGGACTCATTTGGAAGCAAGCCCCTCCCTTACTCTGGTGTCACTGAAGCCTGCGTCTTTAAAACCAGCCATTTTGTTGGCAGCCAGCCCTATAGCAAGAACTGCAGGGAAACCCACAGGTAATTACCACTCTTTCTTTTATTTTCTTGTAGTAACCTTAGAACCATTTTAGCCTCTCATTTTGTTTAGAAATGCTGCCATTTTACTTAAACCTTGCAAGGGCTCTTACTAGGCTCCTTTAGCAGCCCCTGCCACTATGCAACACTTTCCTTTATTGCTTCAATGGCTGAAATGTGCAGCCATCAGCAAACATTTAATTTGGGCTTTTCCTAAACCCATTTCCAACCTTTGGCTATTTCTTTTATTTCTCAGCCTGGTTACAACATTTCTGGGCTGTTTTTTTTGTACATGAATGTTTTATTCTTTATCTAAACACTTCTGTTTTGCTCTGGGCACTACTGCTAAACTGGAAACACTCCAGGAAACTCAGGAGTGTTTTCACTATTTAAAAGTAAAGCCCTACTCATGTTTGGACATATCTTCCACTAGGGAGAGTGCTTTACACTGCACTCAGCCCTATCTGGTGCACCGTAAGGGGGGGTTTGAGAAAAGGGATAGTAAAGTAAGCAATGAGATATGTCAGGTTGGCCACCCTGACATGAAAAAAAAAGAAAAGAACAGAAGAAAAGATGAAGTGGATAGGACAGTGTGAGAGAAAAAGGGGGAGGGGGATCACCTTTTTATATTAGTAGGGGAGTAAACCTTACAGGGAACAGGGACCCTGTTACAACCTGGGAGCTAGTTTAACTGAGGGTAAAACACTGGAGACAGCGGGGAGAGGGTAGTGCCCCCAGTACTGGAGGTCTGGAATAAGCACAATGTATTGAGCTCTGTGGTGTGGGCAACATTTTCAGTACTGTGCCTAGATAGGTTTTATTTATAGCACAGGGAAGAGCATAAATTTGGGTGTGCTTAGGAGGTGTTGAAGGGCAACTCAGACTGAAGAGGTCTGGGTGTAGAAGGGCAAAGAAAGCTGGTCTGCTGGTGCAGCAGTAGCACTACCGCTTGCAATGCTGGTGAACAGGGTTGGTGAATGAGACCAGAGCACCAAAGGGTCAGCCTGGGGAGGTTGGATGAGCATCCCAGGGACAGCTCTCCACCTCAGGGGGGTGTGGTTGGTGGTGCCAATTGCTTGGTTGACACCCAGTGGAGACTGGGAGTACACCAAACTGGGACCACACAGAAGCCACCAGGCAGTGGCAGGTGCCTACAGGGCATGCATGGAAGTGCACATGTTGATGTCATCAGATATCCACACCTTGGGGGAGAAACCCTGCACTCTGGGCAGAGTGAATTCCTCTGACCCCACGCTGAATGACACCACAGCCAGCCCTGGGACTGAAATTGAGTGACCTTGGTTTCCCCTTCAGGGGCCCCACTGCAGGGAGCAAACTACGGGCCTTAGGTTCCAGGGTGGCTGCTAGGGGATGCTGGTATTAGGTGTGGAGGCACTGAGTTGGGTAACATTCCCACCAGAAGAGTAGAAATAAAGAGTTAAAAAATAGAAGGGCAAAGAAAGACAGCAATCAGTCACTAGACCAAACCACTTCAGTTGCTGCTAACTCCCTTTTTCCACTTTTAGCACAAATAGGAAAAAGGGTAACTGTAGTAATTAAATTAATATGACCAGTCTTCTGGAGCCCTACTCAGGCTTGGGGCCTCAACCAGTTACCACCCCTTAAAATCCTTATGCAGGCATGATCCTAAATACCATTCTTCCTGGGCTGCCACTAACTAGCCAACCAGGTGCAGCCATGTACTATGTACTAACGCCACACCACTTATCACAGTACAGTCAAAAGATGTAGTCCTCCTGTACTGGAGGCTGCCACCCTCTCCCACCTGGCACCAGGTTTTTCTCTTCTTCCTTAGGGGAGCTCACTTAATTAAAGTTCCTGGGTGCACAGGGTTGGATCACTGTGAAGGGTGATTGGCAGTGGTACACGTTAATTAAACACAATAAGGAACATACTCAGTTATAAACCTCACAACCCAAAGGCCATACAGTTGCATAAATGACTGTGAACACCTTGAACAGGAGGAACCTGCAAGATTCTGTTCTGATGGCCAAGTGTAAGAAAAAATTATCAGATTGCACAGTTCACATCCCTTGAAGCAGGGCACGTCCTGATCTTACTCATGGCTCCCAGTTGGATGACTCTTTCCTTGCTCTGCAGGGGCTCTAGACCTCTGATCTCCACAGTCTCTCACAATTATCTGGGCCACCTCTCCAGTCTCATGTCATTCTCTCTCAGGTACTAGCTTTGCTAGTTCCTCCTGGAGGTTCAGCTGGCTCTCTCACTCTCTGACCACTGCGTGTCTGTACTGATCTACATGTCATGGCTTTCAGTCCCTCCAGGCAGTCACAGCCTAACACATGGCTTTGGTGCCTCCTAACAGACCCTAAAGCAGCCTTGCTGTAGTCTTTCCTTGCTTCATCTCATGCTACTTGGTGTTTCTTCAAGAGTAGGTTCTCACTTCAGAAGGTCTCCCCTCCTCCAATATATCACGTGTAGTTACTGTTCTGAAATGTACTGTGCCAAGAAGTTTCATTTATTTCTGGCTTCTATTTTGAGAGAAAAAACTTGTAATTTTGTTTCTAGTAGTTGGCAGCCAAAAGCATTTAGTTCCTAGTATGCAGACATACTTAGCTTATCGTTTGTGACCTTACTAACTGAACAGCATCAGGATACGTTTCCTAGATTTAATGGGGACTGTTTTTAAGCCTTTTTTTTATACTTTTCCATGCTGATTATGACAAAAGAAGCCACTGCTCAACTAACATGGACACTGTTAGTTGAGTGGTGGCCTTCTTTTGTCATAATCGGCACAGAAGAGTATAAAAATATGCCTTTAAAAACAGTCCCCATTAAGGTCTATGGAGTGCATCCCCGCACTGTTCAGTTAGTGAGGTCACAAAACGTGCTTGCGTGGGGACAGGTCTGCATACTAGGAACTAGGTTCGTTTTGGCGCCGACTGCAATAAATAAAATTACGAGTGTTTTTTTCTCAAAACATAGCCAGAAATAAATGAAACTTATTGGTACAGTACATTTCAGGGCAGGTAAGCTACCGATGTCGGGAGGAGGAGACCTTTGAAGAGAGAACCTGCTCTTTCAGCATCTTCTCCATCTTGGTTAGAAATTCAATGCCTCCTAATTTTCCTCACCAGGAAGGACAGACTTTATTACAGTTCATCCTTTACAGATGTTCAGTCTATGGTGGTTCAGCTCAAACTCTCCTGAGGACAGCTGCACTGTGTCTTTAAGATCACTCACAGATCTTTCCATTGTCAGTAGAGCCCCTGTTTCTTTTCCTGAAAATGTCTAGCTTCCAGTGGCTCAGTGGGTTGTCATTCAAGTCCAGGTGTTTCTAGAGGTCTCACTCAAGACAGACCATTGACCCACAAAACAGCCCCTGAACTAATTGGTCCTCTAGAATCCCAGAGGCCTCAATAGCATTACTTCCATTTCAGATCCACTGATTGGCTGGCATCTAAGGTCAGTCATGAAGGTGGGGGCAGCCATGTTGAGAAGGGGCTCTTTCCCCATAGTTCCTTTTCTGGAGGGCCCCTGCCCTTGACAAGTAATGTGCCCCCCCCCCAGTTTATGTTGTGTGGGAGCATTGAGGTCTGGGTCAGTGGGGTGGTGACTGAGTTTCAGACTGGTTCTTGCTCTGGTACAGGAGGCCCCAAAGAATCAGTAGTTCTGCAGTTTCCTGCCAGTCCCATGCAGAAAGTCTCACATCCAGGGGCCAGTGGGAGCAAAATAGAGAAGACAGCCTCAGTCCAGTTTAGGCTAGGAACCCCAAAAAGCATCGCTTTTTGAGGGGTTGCATTATCAATAACAATTTTCATATAAACTTTTTATGCTGCATTTGCTTAAGCAAATGACATTATTTTATAATCCTTAACAAAGTCTGGGATACAATGACTTTTAAATCATCTTACTCATTTTGCATTTCTTTCAAACTAAAAGCAGAAGGAAAGGTACAGGGAAGATCCAACAGGTACCAAGGTAAAAGAAGTAAAGAGTGTGGGAGTGGTGTAGTGCAGTGGGTGTGAAGCCTCAGTCTTTCGGGACACCTTCTGGAGAGATGCTGCCACATTTGTACTCACCTCTCTGGGTTGAGGGCAGAGGTTGTTGGACTCGATGCCAAACTAGCAAGGATACAGAAAAGACTTTGCCCCACCCAGGGGCCACCAAGTCTGCCACCACTTCTCCAGAGGATGCCTAGGCAGAGGTAGAGTGGTTGGACTTTGGAAGGCTCTGGGAAGGTGGGGAGGCAGGAAGGGAACACACTCCTCAGTCTGTACCACTGCACAATTCCTTCATGAAACTGGCAGGATGGGGCAGATGGGGGGTGGGGTTGGTGCCCATAGCAGTGGGAAGTGAGAAAGTGGGGGTTCTAAGAAGGGGATTCCCCAGGGAGGGAGGAAGAGGCACCCAGCTGAGGAGGAAGAACTTGCTGGTGGGGGACTCTACTGTTAGCGGGATAGACTTAGGAGTGGGGGGAGAAAGGGAGAGGGAAGTGAGATACCTGAGAGGTGCTTCAGCTTGGAGGGATGGAGAGCAGATTCAGAGGATTGCTAGGGCAGCAGAAGATGGGAGGGAGCTAGATGTCATTGTTCACCTGGCGACACATGACCTGGCAAGGGACAAGGTAGTCCAGAGATTTTTCAGGGAGATAGGAAGGGGCCTCAAGCAAGTGGCATGCATGGTGGCTTTTGTAGAAATGTACATGTATATGGTCAATAAGAGGATAGGACATACCGCACCAGACAGTTAGTTAAAGGCATGGTGCATGGGGGAGGGCTTTGGCTATGTTGTGGACTGGGGCCCAACCTGGGAAGATATGCACCTCTATCTGGGAGACAGCCTGCATCTTCCAGGAGGCAACCTGGATGAGCATTTTTAAACTAGCCAAGGAGGCTGCAAACCAAGGCAACAATATTTGCCCCCACTGATGATGAAGCAGCAGAGAGGGACAGCCTGAAGGGAGTAAGCTCCCCAAGGCAGGAGCACAAGAAGACAGGGATGGGGACAAGGCAGAGGACAAGGAGGTTATACATCAGGAAAAACAAGAAGAAAGGAGAAAAGGAGACAGGTCATAGAAGGTAACAGGAGAAAGGGGGGTCAAGGGAATCTTCAGGGAACATCACAAATAGGAGGAGAGTGAAGCAGGCAGTGAGGCAGTAAGGTATGGTGAGCCATATGTACCAGTTCAAAGAGTGTGCAAAATAAAATTCTGGACTTGGAGGCCATCATGGTACAGGCTAGTCTGGATTTGGTGACCATAATGGAGTCATGGCGGATGGAGAGCAATGACTGGGACATGGTCATACCAGGCTACTCTCTGCTCAGAAGAAACAAGGAAGGGAGAAGGGATTGTACTGTATGTGATGGACGGAATCAAGGCTATGGAAGTACAGGGGCAGTTGTAGGAAAAAGAAGGGCTGGAGGTGCTAAGGGTCATCCTGGAAACAGATACTGGTACCCCTATCCATACAGGGGTGGTGTACAGGCCTCTAGCACAGGGAGAGGAGATGGATAAGCACTTGGGGAGGCCATCATCAAGCTTGTTTAGGACTTCAGACTGCCAGGTGTGGATTGGAGCCTTCCAATGCAGTTCTGGCAAGGAGCAGGGCCATCTCTGACTCTCTACAAAGGGCTGTACTCAGCTAGTCAATGAACCCACTAGGGACAGGGCAGTGCTAGATCTGGTGCTTACAAACCAGGATGGCATTGCAGGTTTCACAGTGGGAAGTCCCCTAGGTAACAGTGATCATTGTACAGTGTGGTTTAACATTAAGAAAGGACCATAGGCAAACTACATGAGGATGAGGGTCCTGGGATTTAGGAGGTGGATTTTAAAGAACTCAAAGACTGCCTCAGAAACTACCTCTTTTTTTTGTCCCAGCCCGGAGCTCCGGTCCCCCACCCACCGCTCCCCCCATCTCCAGGCTTCCTCCCCTGAATGGGGCTGCTGGGTGGGTGATCTCCTCCCTGGAAACTTGCATCATGAAGCCCTGGCTTGCCCCCCAGGGTGGGGTCATGGGAGCGGGACCCCCCCCCGGCAGACTTTGGTCTGAGTGGGGAGTGGCAGTGGAGGAGAGGCCGGCATTAGTGGTCGGCAACATTTTTAGAGCTTTTCTTTTTCCCCTGGGGTGGGGACATGCAATGATGCCAGTGTTCACCCTGCCCCCCGTTGTGTGTGGTGCTGATCACACAGGACCCCCCAACCTCTGCCAGGGGTCCTCATTGCATTGGACAATCTTCCCCCTTTCCCCCGGAGAAGGAGAGCAGTTCATAGGATGCTCAGTTCTTCTCCCCCTGGCTGACCCTTTGACTCCTGGGTCTGTTCCTGAACCCAGGATGTCGGCGCCGTAGACTGACGCCTTGCCGTTGTGCTGGTGGGTGGGCCCAGAAACTACCTCTTAAGGGGGCTTGCCAGAGAGAGAGGTGCAGGAACAATGGGGAAACATAAGGGGTGGCATAATTAAGACAGTCAACCCCTGTGTGAAGGAAGGAAGTGAATAAAAGCAGAAGGAAAAAGAGACAGCTATGGTTCTCTAGGGAAGTGACCAAGAGGGAAAAAAGAGTGGTATTCAGGAGGTATAAGAAAACACAAGGAAGGAAGACGGGGAGGTATACCAAGTAAAACAGAGGGAAGCAGGAAAGGCAGTGAGGGGAGTAAAGGCACAGACAGAGGAAAGGATAGCCCAAGGGGCAGATAAAGGGGATAAGACTGTTTTCAGGTACATAAGCGAGAAAAGGAAAACAAGGGAGGGGGAATACTGAAGATAAGGAGGGTAGCAGTGGGAGACTGCAAAGAAGAGCATTAAGAGAAAACAGACATCCTGAACAGGTACTTTTGCTCAGTCTTCACAGTGGGGGGGGGGAGACCACAGTGGAGCAGCAAGAACAAAGAGTGAGAGGTGGACACAGGTCCATTTTCAGAGGAAAGAGTTCTGAAGGTACTTACAGCTCTGGAAATGGACAAGACTATGGGACCAGATGGGATACACCCAAGGGTATTAAATGAACTCAGGGAGGTGCTAGGTGCCCCAGTGATGGCCTTTTCCAACAGCTCACTGGAAACAAGCATGTTTCTGGAGGACTGGAGAAGAGCATATGTGGCCCCTCTCCATAGCAGCAGCAGCAGGAAGGAGGCTAGCAACTATAGACCAGTCAGTGGCACATCAGTGGTGGGGAAATTAATGGAAATCCTGTTAAAGGAAAGGTTGGTACAGTATCTTGAATCCAATGGGCAACTAGGTCAAAGGCAGCATGTATTCATTGGGGGGGGGCACTGTCATGCCACAAATCTGATTGACTTCTTTGACTAAATGACCAAAGTCAAGGTCAAGGTCTCCCCTTTATGTTGGGGAGGATATTAGAGTGACTGAGATACAGGGAATGCAGGAGAGGGGGCAGAGGTACTGTGGGTCACCCTTGAGATGGGCAATGGCACAGCTATTCGCATGGGCCTAATATACAGACCTGCAGCAAAGGGGAAGGAGGTGGAGAGGATTCTAGTGGAATTCATCCACATGATGGCAGCTAAAGGGTAGGTGCTGCTGGTAGGTGATTTCAATCTGTCAGATGTGGATTGGGAGCATCCCAGCTGTTGCCTCAGCCAGGAGCAGGGACATCAGGTACACTGTACAAGGGGCAGGCTTCAGGCAACTAGTGCTAGATTCCACCCAGGAGGGTGCAGTTTTGGACCTGGTACTCACCAATGGGGACAGAATTGTAGAAGTCAGGGTGGGAGGACAGCTGGGGTCTGGGGATCATCGCACGGTGTGGTTCAGTATGAGTACAGTGGCAGAGTCAAGCCACACAAAGGCAAGGGTCCTGTATTTCGGGAGGGCAGTACTTTACTAAGATAGAGATCTGTCTCAAGAATGTCCTGGCAGGGAGGGACAAAAGGGGGGAGTGGAGAAGCAGTGGGCCCATCTGAAAGGAGCCATAGTGGAGGCAAAAAAACCATTGCATCGGGCAAGTAAACAAAGGCAAAAGAAAGAGAAAACCACTATGGTTCTAAAAGGAAGTGGCTGGTAAGGTAAGGGCAAAATAGATGACTTTCTGGAAATACAAGGAAACACAGCAGGAGGAGGACAGAGTAATGTATCTGAATAAACAGAGGGAGGCAGGGAAAGCAGTCTGGAGCGGCAAGGCAGAAATGGAGGAAAAAATAGTACAGGAGGCAAAAAAAAGGGGACAAGACTTTTTATAGGTACATTAGTTGAAGGAGAAAAACCAGGGGTGGTTTTGTAAGACTTAAAGGGGATGAAGGGGAGTGTGTGGTAGGGGACTTGGAAAAAGCATCAATACTGAATAAACATTTTTGTTCTGTATTCACAGAAGAAGGAGAAGGTGAGGGACCACAGTTAGGCAACATGATCAAATATATGAGGAAGGTGGACACCACCAGTCCATTTATGAAAGAGAGAGTCCTAAAAGAACTCACAAAACTTAACGTGGACAAGGCAATGGGACCAGATGGGATACATCCTAGACTATTAAGGGAACTACAGGAGGTGCTGGTAGCACCACTGGCAGCCCAGTTCAACGAATCACTCAATATGGGAGTGGTTCCAGAGGACTGGAGGAGGGCAGATGTTGTCCCCCTTCTCAAAACTGGGAGTAGGGAGGAGCCTAGAAACTATAGACCAGTCAGCCTCACCTGAATAGTGGGGAAAATTATAGAATCACTACTTAAATAAAGGATTGTGGAATGCCTTGAATCCAGTGGAGCACAGGATCTGAAACAGTATGGCTTCACAGCGGGAAGGTTATGTCAAACAAATCTAACTGATTTCTTTGAGTGACTAGGGAAGTGGATCAGGGGGATGGTGGATGTGGCCTACCTGGATTTCAGTAAGGCCTTCGATACCATTCCACATAGAAGACTTGTGAACAAGCTGGGCAGCCTGAGAGTGGGTTACAAGGTAGTAAACTAGGTTAGGAACTGGATGAGGGTGGTGGTAAATGGAGCTCCATCTGAGGAAAGGAGGGTGACCAGCGGGGTGCCACAGGGATAAGTTCTGGGGCCAGTCCTGTTTAATGCCTTCATAAGTGACATTGTGGAGGGGCTGGAAGGGCAGGTGTGCCTCTTTGCAGATGACACTAAGATCTACAACAGGGTGGAAACTCCTTGAGGGGTGGAAAAAATGAAGAGGGATCTAGGTAAACTGGAGGAATGGTTTAGAAAGTGGCAGTCGAGATTCAATGCGAAAAAGTGCAAAATCATGCATTTGGGGCATAAGAACCCAGGGGAGGATTACATGGTGGGGGGAGATACTGATGGTCACAAAACAGGAAAGGGATTTGGGGTAATCATATCTGATGACCTAAAGGTGGTCAAACGATGTGCCAAGGCTGTGGGGAGAGCCAGTGGGATGCTGGGGTGCATAGGGAGAGGTATCACCAGCAGAAGAAAAGAGGTGGTGATGTCACTGTACAGATCATTGGTGAGGCCTCATTTGAGTACTGTGTCCAGTTCTGCAGGCTGCATCTCGGTAAGGACATAGTGGAAGCAGTTCAAAGAAGGGCAACAAAGATGGTGCAGGGCCTGCACCAAAAGTTATATGAGGAAAGACTGGGAGACCTCAATATGTATACCCTGGAGGACAGGAGAGACAGGGCAGATATGCTAGAAACCTACAAATATCAAAAGGGCATACATAGAGTACCAGAGGGTAGCATCTTTCAGAAAAGGAGATGTTCAAGAACAAGGATGCATGACATGAGGTTGGAAGGGGGTAGACTATGGGGTGACATGAGGAAGTATTTCTTCACAGAAAGGGTGGTGGATGCATGAAATAGACTCCCAGTGGAGGTAGTGGGGAAACACAGTGGGGGAATTCAAAAATGCATGGGACAGGCATAGGGGAACCCTAGCTATAGAAACAAGAAGGTAACGCTGGTGATCAAGTAGGGTCTGCAGCTTTTGCAGTAGGTAGAGAAAATGGGCAGACTGAATAGGCCTAGAGGTCCCTATCTGCCATTAATGTTTATGTTTCTAAGATAATTTTTTTATGTCTGCTTGCTGCATGCACAAGAAACATTATCGCGCAGCTTAGGAGAGAAGTGGGTTGTGGAGGTGCGGCACTGTGGCAGCCAACGGAGGCAGTGCATTTGGGGCTTGACACTGATGGACCAATGGAGGCACAGTGTGCGATACACTGGTTCAAAGTGCTGCAAGTAGAAACATTTGCCACTGCAATGAGGGCTGCCTCGTCATTGCGGTGTCTGCCATCCGCTGCAGGGAGGCGACCCGTCATTGCAGGGCAGTACCTTCTCAAGTGTAACAATAAATTAAACATGGCAGCAGCTTGCTGCCACCTCTCGGCCCCATGAAAGCCAATTGGGGGTGGCCAGTCCTCCTATCGGCAGCCCCCGACCCAGTTAATTTGCTGACAGGGGAGCCCACTCCCCGTCAGCATGATGTAACCCCCTTCCCCATTTGCTGTGTGCCGAGGGGGTGCACAATCTCCCTCGGCATCATGGCCCCCCAATACAGTCATTCTTTGCCAACGGGGCCCAATCCCCATCAGCTTCAGTACTCCACCCCAAAAGGCAGGTGGCATACTGGGAGCCCACCCCAGTGTTCTGGAACAAGCCTGGAAAAAAACTATCCCTCAATGTCTCTTTATTTTTTAGCTTCCTGAAACAAAGGAAATGGTCCCATGTTAGTCACCATCCTCTCCCCAACCCGCACCCACCCACTGCGCACTGACCTCCCCACACCCCCCTCACCCCATACTACTTACCTCTGGAGCCTGGCGCAATGATCTTCGGTGGACCGGGAACACGTCTGCATTCTTCAAAGCTGACCGCGAACTGAAGAAATGCCGGTAAGCTGTATAATGGCATAAATAGGGTTTTTGCAACTTTGGTAAATATCTCAGGCAGTTTAGGGAATTTTGGCACCAAATTTTCAACATGGGGTTGTTGGGACCCCTCCTCATCAATTCAGGCACTGTCATTGCTTTATTCGGTCCCGAAAGGTGATTTTTGCGGTCACTGCGTGGAATCACCTTCCGGGACTGAGTAATGAAATGACAGTGCTAGTGTTCATGAGTTGGGCTC
Organism: Neoceratodus forsteri; assembly: GCA_016271365.2. Taxonomy (NCBI): domain Eukaryota; kingdom Metazoa; phylum Chordata; order Ceratodontiformes; family Ceratodontidae; genus Neoceratodus; species Neoceratodus forsteri. Next base: position 551,170,424 of record CM057450.1, on the reverse strand, counting down.
TCAAAAAGCCTATGCTGCAAATCTGGTGAAAAAAATAAAAAAAATGACTGTTTTATGATTTTGCATTACGCAGTTTCCACACACGCTCATAACTTCGTGCATTTGTAAGATTTTCACTCCAGATTTTCAACATTGACATTTTTCCACACCTCCTTATGAACAGTACAGCTGTAATTTTTCGCATCCTGACTGAAATGTGGTTTTGCACTACCAGCGCAGAATAGTGCGGTCGCTGTGGGAAATCAGTGTTCAGGACACATTAAGAAAATCACAGTGAAACTGTTCATGAGCAGAGGTCCTAAAATGCTTATGTTGAAAATTTGGTGACAAAAGTCCATAAAATGACTATGTTACAAGCATGCGTTGCGCAGTTTCCATGCATACTCGTAACTTTGCGATTTTGTAATATTTTCACTCCAGGTTTTCAACATTGGCATTTTTCCACACCTCTTTATGAACAGTACAACTGTCATTTTTCACATCCTGGCCAAAATGTGTTTTCACGCTTCCGGCGCAAAATAGCGTGGTCGCTGTGGGAAGTCACTGTTCGGGACAGATTAAAAACAAATCACAGTGACATTATTCATGAACAGGGTTGCTAAAATGCCTATGTTGAAAATTTAATGACAAAAGTCCATGAAATTACTATGTTACGAGTGTATGTTGCGCAGTTTCCATGCACCCTCGTAATTACGCGCATTTGTAATATTTTCACTCCAGATTTTCAAAATTGGCATTTTTTCACACCTCCTTATGAAAACACAACTGTCATTTTCATATCTTGCCTGAAATATGCATTTACACATCTTTTTTATTTATTTGATTCTAGGATTACAATTACCTTTGAGCCAAGGCTCTTTTACAAAGGTTCCACGTCACATGTTACAGTAGACTACATAAAGTTGCAAAAGAAACATTGAGGTTGAATTAGAGACACAACACAAATCAAAGCTCTATGCTGGGAAGGGGAGTAAGTGCTTATATGAAAGAGGTGGGATGGGGAAAAGAAAAGGGGGTGGTAGCAGGAGGTAAGAGAAGGAACAAGGAGGAGATAGAGGGGTGAGGGGAGGAGGAGGGAAAGTGAGGTGGGGCCAGGAGGGGAGCAGCAAAAGCGGCGTTGTCCAGGGCATAAGAGCAGGAGGAATGGGGCCCTGGGTGGGCAAGTGCGAGAGGAGACCAAGGGCTCTGCAACAGCGGGCACAGTTGGAGGGGGTGCCGATTTGTTAGCCAAGGCAGTCGCAGGTGCTGGCGCAGAATAGCACGGTAGCTGTGGAAAATCAATGATCGGGACAGATTAGGAAAATCATAGTGACACTGTTCATGAGCAGGGGTCACAAAATCCCTATGTTGAAAATTGGATGAAAAAATTCCACTAAATGACTGTGTTACACACATGCATTGCGCAGTTTCCACATAAGCCCGGACGTTTGAGTATTTTTAATATTTTCACTACAGATTTTCAACATTGCCATCTCTTCAGAGCTCCCTACAAATGGTACAGCTGTCATTCATTCTTCACATCCTACCCAATCTGTGTTTTCGTACATCTGGCGCAGAATGGCACAGTCACTGTGGGAACTCAAAGTTTGGGACACATTAACAAAATCACAGTGCCACTGTTCATGAGAAGAGGTCCCAAATGCTTTCATGAGGTGGGGGTCACAAAAAGGCCATGTTGAAAATTTGTAGTGTAAATACCAACAAACACCCGGGGCATTAGGGTGTCTAACCATAACGTCCCACCCTGTACAGACTGGACGGGCATCAGGAGTATGCTTTGTGTTGCTGACTGTAATGCTCATGCCATTCCACCCCCACCTCCCACCCTGCAGCCAGTGACAGGCATCGAGGTGTGCCTTGAACTCTTTGGCCCCATAGTTCACCCCGTTCTCCTATACTGCACCCATTTCAGCATATGTCCTTATGGAACGGGGTGACTGTACAGCCGAACACCCCAAGGCACACCTCAACATGTGTCTATGTCTGCAGAATAGGGTGAAGTGAAATGGCATAAACATTATGGGCGACAACCCAAACGCATACCCCAATGCCTGTCCATCTCTGCAGGGTGGAGGTGGGGTTGGAGTGAAGTTTAGTACTTCACTGCCATTCTTATTCTGCATCTCTCTAACTCCTACATTTCCAATGCTAATACTAGCAAGCAAACATTCGGCATTGACAAATGCTTGTTAAGTATGCATTAAAAAAGACATCTGTAGCATACATTCAATAGAAACTCAGAAACATAGAACTTGATGGCAGATAAAGACAGCTTGGCCCACACAGTCTGAACATTTTTCCTTACCTACATTATTACTGCAGACAATACTTGATCTACAGCCTTTTCTCTCTCTCACCTTCCTTTCCGCTAAGATTCTCTTGTGCCAATCCCCTATATCCTTGAACCCCATCACTGTTTTCGCACCTACCACCATTGCTGGAAGGTTGTTCCAGGAATCCACCATTCTTTCTGTGAAGAAGTAGTTCCTTGAATCTCTCCTGAATCTACCCCCTCCACTTTCATAGCATGCCCCTTGTTCTTGAGCACCTTTTTCTGAAAATACTTTCCTCATGTAACCCTTTGTTACCCGGGTTACTAGAATCCCAGTAAGACCTAGTGGTAGGCAGGAAGGCAGCTTAGAAACTCCAGTTAAATGGGTTTCACACTGTCTCACTCTGTCCTCAGTCACAGCTGAGACTTGAGAGATGACATTACTATAGAACTGTCGAGCTGCATGAGCCACATTGGAATCTACAGCTCAGGGAGTGAGTTTAGAACTTTGGGAATTTCAAAGTCAGTCTTCCGTTTGTCCTTAAGCAAGAAGGAAGCATCAGTCTGCTGTTTAATCTCTCACTAAGAAAAAGGAAGTGTCCCTGTGTTTACCTTTTTTTTTTTAAGTGGTGGAGACCTCCCCAGTTCAGTACCCCCCTCCCTCCGGGAGGAAAAGTTCTCTGTGGGTTCCAGGGGCAATCCCCTTCTCCCACCATGGAAGGAAGCTGCCTGGTTTTATTTTAGTCTGTTCTTGTATAACAGCAAAGGTTACAGTACTTCGCCTGTGGGGCACCTGCAACGAATGGGTGAGTGTTTGGCTCCATTTGAAGGGGCAAACAAATTGTTTTCTTCAGTTGAGACATGAATGGGGACTGCTATTTGGGAGGACTATGTACACTAGGACAAACAAATGGAGCAGTCAAACAGTTTAAAGTTTTAAATGGATTTAAAGTTCGCTGTAGAGGGGGTGCTTCAGGTCATCCACTGTTCAATCTACATTTTAAAGTTCTAAAGTTTTCTGTGTGTATCCAGAGAAATGGCCGGGTATGGGCTGTGGGAGCTGGAGGTGGGAAAACCCCCATCTTTAGTAACCAGGTCCACCTCTCTTGGTTCTTCTGTGTTTTGCTACTTGCCTCATGCACTTGGCCAGTGATGGGGTGGGTACACAGACGTGGGTCGCAACTTGAAAATCTCTCTAGGAGTCGCAGACTCTAAGTGGTGTGGGGAGCCACAGGATGGGAAAATTACTCCTTGTTTGATGGGAGTTTGATTGGAAGTAAGAAAACAAATCTCTCTAGGAGTCGCAGACTCTAAGTGGTGTGGGGAGCCACAGTTTGGGAGTCTCTTTGTTTGATGGAATGTCTTTCCAAGTAAAGTTTGGGTTCATTCTTCAAGTGGACCGTAAGTCAAGTGGCCGGCAGGGGAGCCGGGCCAGTTGGGCTATGTATCCAAAGCGCATGCAAAGTCCAGGCTGAGTGCCTGATGGGTCCAAAGCCAGACAACTGTAGTAATGTGTTCATTCCTCAAATGGACCGCTGTGTTAACCTCTAATCTGCACATACAGTAACGTAGCCCTTTGGGGGACCATGCAATGCTTTGTTTATGTTCAGTTAGTTAATAAATAAAGCCACACTGAAAAATCCCAATTCTGGTTCTGGACATTACAGTTATTGCTTCCTGTAGTTGGATTTACTTGGGTGCCCCTGTGCAGAGTAGCCAAACCTAGGTCCCTTGTGCCAGGTAACCTCATCCTTCTCTGAACCCAGGTCCCCCACCAGGTATTGCTGCCAAATGCCAACAGCATGCCACCTGTCATTTTAGTAAAAAGACAGGGGTGGAGACCCCCGTGTTACAAAAATGGAGGCACCGCTTTGGATTTATTCGGGAAGGAAGGTGCTTGGGCAAGTAGGCTAGTGTTTTGGCTATCTGGCAGTCGGTAGCCCAAAAAAGTTGAAGCAATTTTCCTAGTGTGATGCTGTGTGCTGTGAATCTTGTGCTGCTGTTTAAAAAATTCCAACTGTTTACCAAGGAGCTGTAAAGCCAAAGTGTGTGTCCTTGTCCTGCATCAAACATTGTTTACAGCGTTTTAGTCAGTTTTAAAATAAAGTTCTGTGAAGAAAAGAGTGGAAAACTAGGGGTAGCAACAGAGAAATTATGCCTTGGACATTGGAAATGCTTTCTGTGCAATGCTAGAGACTGCAGAGTTAATGGCAATGTTACATGGTTGAAATGGGCTCCCGCCGTGGAGTCAGTTGGAAAAAAAAAAGTGCATTTTTCAGTTTAAATTTGCCTGCTCGATGATCGCCGTGAGGAGATGAGCCCTCGTGAGGAAGAAGAGACTCATTTGCATGGCGTCATGTGGTTGGTCAGTTTGCCATTAGTCCCGCCCCTCAGCCAGCTCTTCTGTGATTGCCTTAGCATTCGAGAGGGAGACAGAGAGTAGTGCGTGTACTGGCAGTGGAGGAGCGTTCGCGAAGTGTTCAAAGCGAGGTAAACAGTGAAAAAGTGACTTTCTAGTTAAAAATCGTGCTCAACCCACCAATCGATCATGGGATCAGTGAATTGTGTAGTTAATACTACAATCGAGGAGACTGCCCGCCCGTTTGCAATCTGAGGCCTTCAAAAATCTGGCTGCAGGATATTTTACCCCATTGCAGCAATCTGCTACAATAACAGTGAGTAAACGATTTAAAACTGCTCAAATCAGTGATTTTCTGTAATGCCATATAAAATGTGTGTGCAGCTGTATAGTTGCTTTGCAAGTAACGATTGTGTGATGTCCTGCTGGCAAGTGCAAGTCTGTAAAGCCATTAAATGTGTGCATAGCAATGAAAGTAGCCTCAGTTTAAAGTTTGCAGCCAGAGAGAGACTGTGGTTGTAAAATAAGTGCAACACTAGTAGAAGCAGGCAATCCTGTGCTGAAACCTGAAGTTAAAGGGACTGTAATTAAATGAATGTTGCCAGCATGTGAAAAGTCCAAGGAAAATCCTGTAAATGTGTGAACAGCCAGAACAGAGCAAGTTGTGCAGTTTGAGTAAAGTTATTAGTAGCTGATATAAATCGGTGCGAGTGGCTTGACCCAGAGTCCGATTGTTGATGCACAGGAGTGCTGCCGACGCCATTACAGGGTGGGGTGGTAAAATAAACACAGCAGCAGAGGAGCCATTTTAAAGCTACAGAGTGTGTTCATTAAAGTGGGACTTTCAGTTACAGTGAACTTTTGTTTGTTTTTCTGCAGTTATGGCCTCAGGACCAGCTCGTTACCTGGATCATGCCCGGGTTGCAGTAACAGCAGCAGTAAATAGATTGAGACATATTGAAAATTGGTGCTATAGAGGGCAACGCCCTCCTGATGTGGCAATTCCTAATTATCCAGTGCATGTATGCCAGATGTGTTTGAGTGCTGGAAGGGATGTCTTCATGATTCCTCACTGTGCTGGATGCCTTCAAAAATATGGCTTGTATAAAGCGCCTCCAATTTGTTTGGCTCCCACATGGACACAACTTCAAGAATCTGCAGTTGGCAGCACACAGCATCAGGCGGAGCCTGTGGAGGAAGGTCCCTCGGGGGAGTGTGGCACAAAGTTAGAGAGTGCAGAATTAGAGATTGAATCTGAAATTGAAGCATTGGATGCTGGATCTCAGAAGGCAAGTTCAGATAAAGCATCAATAGTCCCCTGGGTGGGGGGGCCTAGCCCAAGTCTCGAAGGTGAAGATGAGATGCGGGAGGCCGTTGAATGGGAGGTGTCGACTCGCCCCAGTAATGAATGGATAGTCTCGGGTGAGAACTACTGCTCACTCCTGGGCTCAGATCCTCAGTGAAGAGGAAGATGAGGGGGAACCTATGTGGCCTTGTGAGAAAGGAACGGGTAAACAGCCTAGGAGGAATGTGTTCAAGAAGGTGGTGATGCCACTGCCCTGGCTTCACCAGAAGAAGAAGAAGTCAGGGATCCGTTTTTAATTTCATTGAGGATGTGAAGCTGGCAGAACCAGGACTGGCCACCCCCAAGCCAGGCCAGCGGTCTCAGATTGACCAAAACAAGTAAAGAGGAGAGACTGGTTCATAGAAAGGCCAATGAAATCTTTGGTATGACCTTTCCTACCTTTCCTCGGAGAGTCTGGGAGGAGATTGAGAACTGCAGAAAATCCTGGATCTGGGATGAAGCAATGAAACATGTGCATCCTGGGGCTAACCAGCATGTAAAGAATAGACTGTTCCACGAAAAGTATGCACAGTGGAAGAGAGGCAGGACACTGTTTATGGACAGAGTGAGAATAGTGGATGGAGAGGGACGTGAAGTCTCCAACTGTGTGAATTATGTGCGTCCAGACGGAGTAATAATTCAAGCCCCTGACCCCCTCTACTATTGGCCTCAGTGCAAGGACCTCCCAGTAATTAAGCCTGTGCCTACAAAATGGAGAGCCGAGCTGTGGTAGTCAATACTGCCACACTAAGACTGTGAAGTGCCCTTATTGAACTGCCAGTATGAATAAACCAGGAATCAGGTGCCCCATATTCTTCAGTCCACAGTGTACTGTCCTGTTCAGCAACCATCTACTGGCACCACCAGATGACTTCAGATCCAGAGAGGACACCAGCCCAGCTGTTTCCTGTTCATTGCCTGGTAATCAGATAACGCCGGACCAGCTGTTTTTCTTTTTGTTCCTGTTCTAAGGTTCCTTCTCCAGTTATGACATCAGCCCAGCTGTTTCCAGATTTGCACTCCTGTGGGTTCCCGGAAGATGTCCGCCCAGCTGTATCAGAAGAAATGCTGCCACGGAGAGTCTTCGGAAGGGACCAGGTTTGTGAAATCTGAATACTTCAAGAGGCTGGTAAGTCCGAAAAAATCTTTTTATTCTATCTTTATGACACTGCAGTACACATCCTACACTACAGACTTCAAAAGTGTGTGAATTGTCAGCAAAGACTCTCCCTTGGGATTATTGCCTTAAAGAACTATGTTTCACGGGATCCGCCCAGGAGAGACTCTTATTGACTGGCCTTCGCCTTGTAGTCACTAGTTGGGACTTTTAGGGCACTCCATCCCCCAAAAGGTGTATTGTTACCAATGTCATTATTGTACTTTAATGTAAATACTGTTTTTCTACCTTTTTCTAAAAAAAAATTTTCTTTTGGGATTGTTCAGTGTTTTGTTTTTCTGCATGGTAAGGGTTGTTGTTGTTGTTGTTTAGATAGACTGTACATGCAGATTAGACGTATTTTTTTTTTTGTCTTTTCTTACAGGTGTCCTGGAAGAAGAGAAAACAAGAAGAGGAGGAGGGGCTCATCGAGTTCCTCGTCAATGCTATTGGTGTAGAATTTAAATGTACTGTGTTATTATTGCTAATGGTTGTAGTTGCAGGCTGCCCAGGGTCGGGGAAGTCCCCGGGTTTTGTTTTTGTTTGGGATGTTATGTTAGAGGCAGATAGGTTTTCCCTAGAGGGTTAGGGGGGATGGACAGGCTGTGGTCCTGACCTACAGTAGGGGCCGCAGTGCTGATTTATCAGGGCTATGCTCTGGATGGTTCTACCAGAGCCACTAGGTGTCCATAGTAAGTGGATAGAGTAGAGGCTGATAGGTCAGCTATAGGCCTCTAGGCCCTTAGTGTTGCCTACCTGTGCTCGCACATGGTAGGAGGGGGCCTGATCACCCCCCTCCGCAGGTAGCACATAGGGTGGGATGGCCTAAGGCCGGTGCATAATGACTGGGGAAAGTCATTTTCCTGGTTAAGGGCGAGTGTAACCCCTTTGTTACCCGGGGTTACTAGAATCCCAGTAAGACCTAGTGGTAGACAGGGAAGGCAGCTTGTGAAACTCCAGTTAAATGGGTTTCACACTGTCTCACTCTGTCCTCAGTCACAGCTGAGACTTGAGAGATGACATCACTATTAAACTGTCGCAGCTGCATGAGCCACATTGGAATCTACAGCTCAGGGAGTGAGTTTAGAACTTTGGGAATTTCAAAGTCAGTCTTCCGTTTGTCCTTAAGCAAGAAGGAAGCATCAGTCTGCTGTTTAGTCTCTCACTAAGAAAAGGAAGTGTTCCTATGTTTACCTTTTTTTTTTTAAAGTGGTGGAGACCGCCTCCCGGTCTCAGTGCCTCCCTCTTGGGGGGGAAAAGTTCTCTGTAGGTTCCAGGGGCAATCCCCTTCTCCCACCATGGAAGGAAGCTGCCTGGTTTTATTTTAGTCTGTTCTTGTATAACAGCAAAGGTTACAGTACTTCACCTGTGGGGCACCTGCAACGAATGGGTGAGTGTTTGGCTCCATTTGAAGGGGCAAACAAATTGTTTTCTTCAGTTGGGACATGAATGGGGACTGCTATTTGGGAGGACTATGTACACTAGGATGAACAAATGGAGCAGTCAAACAGTTTAAAGTTTTAAATGGATTTAAAGTTCGCTGTAGAGGGGGTGCTTCAGGTCATCCACCGTTCAATCTGCATTTTAAAGTCCTAAAGTTTTCTGTGTGTATCCAGAGAAATGGCCGGGTATGGGCTGTGGGAGCTGGAGGTGGGAAAACCCCCCATCTTTAGTAACCAGGTCCACCTCTACGGATTTCTTCTGTGTTTTGCTACTTGCCTCATGCACTTGGCCAGTGATGGGGTGGGTACCCAGACATGGGTCGCAACTTGAAAATCTCTCTAGGAGTCGCAGACTCTAAGTGGTGTGGGGAGCCACAGGATGGGAAAATTACTCCTTGTTTGATGGGAGTTTGATTGGAAGTAAGAAAACAAATCTCTCTAGGAGTCGCAGACTCTAAGTGGTGTGGGGAGTCACAGTTTGGGAGTCTCCTTGTTTGATGGGATGTCTTTCCAAGTAAAGTTTGGGTTCATTCTTCAAGTGGACCGTCAGTCAAGTGGCCGGCAGGGGAGCCGGGCCAGTCGGGCTATGTATCCAAAGCGCATGCAAAGTCCGGCTGAGATGCCTGATGGGTCCAAAGCCAGACAACTGTAGTAATGTGTTCATTCCTCAAATGGACCGCTGTGTTAACCTCTAATCTGCACATACAGTAACGTAGCCCTTTGGGGACCATGCAATGCTTTGTTTATGTTCAGTTAGTTAATAAATAAAGCCACACTGAAAATCCCAATTCTGGTTCTGGACATTACAGTTATTGCTTCCTGTAGTTGGATTTACTTGGGTGCCCCTGTGCAGAGTAGCCAAACCTAGGTCCCTTGTACCAGGTAACCTCATCCTTCCCTGAACCCAGGTCCCCACCAGGTATTGCTGCCAAATGCCAACAGCATGCCACCTGTCATTTTAGTAAAAGGCAGGGTGGGGACCCCTGTTACACTCATAAGCCTTATTTACCCGTGAGGTATTTAAAGAACTCTATCATATCCTCTCCCTCTTCTCTTCCTAGGTGTATATATTGAGCTAGAAACACAGAAACATAGAATGCCGATGGTAGAAGGAGACCAATGGTCCATCTTGTCTGCCCACAATGGGTTCTGAAACCTCTTTGGGTCCCAGGGACTAACACAACTATTTCTGTTGTATAGTGCTACATCTGAGGAAAGGAGGGTGACCAGCGGTGCCACAGTGATCAATTCTGGGGCCAGTCCTGTTTAATGTCTTCATAAGTGACATTGTGGAGGGGCTGGAAGGGAAAGTGTGCCTCTTTGCAGATGACACTAAGATCTGCAACAGGGTGGACACTCCGAGAGGGGTGGAAAAAATGAGGAGGGACCTACAGTAGGTAAACTGGAGGAATGGTCTAGAGTGTGGCTTTAAGGCACTTTTACACACAGTGCCTTGTAACGTAACAGGCTTTACAGACTCGCTGTTCTGATACAAAAAATGTTTGTGCAAGCAAACCATTGCGCAACAAAAGTGAGCGCTCACCCCAAAATGCGTTCCCTGTCAGAGTGGGTTCACTGGCTTCTGTTCTGTTGTGTCCTGGCATGTAAAAGCAGCTTTCCGTTCGTTTCCATGAACGGCTAGATCTGCAAAGCAAAATACCCATATTTGCTAACATCACAAAAAATTATTACTTGATGCAGAATTTGTTTAGGAGGATTTTTCTCTAACGAATTCTGTTGAAAACATTTAAAAAATCATCCCTGTTGAATTGGGCCTTAATACATTTGAATAACTTCAGTTTTGTGAGTTACCTTTTCCACTTAACTTTGGACAAATTTTTACTGTTTTCAACAGAATTCACTGGGCAAATTGGCCTCAAACGACTTCTGCATAGAAGTTCATTTTGTTGTTGTAATCAAGGCAGAATACCGCCAGAGTTCGCGAATTTGCTGTGATGTCACCAGACACTGGATAGCTGGAAACATGGCCAAAACGTAGGAAGAGACAAACAACCAAATGCCACTGCCGTGTACAAGTGGCATGGGAGCGCAGTGGGAGGAGCGTTACAGGACTGTGACAAAACCAAGCGGCCCAAGTCAGTGCCATGTAAAAGCGCCTTTAGTCTCTCTTCATAGGGCTTTTGATGCAGACCTGAACCATTTTAGTTGCCTTCTCTGAACTGCCTCCACTTTGTCTATGTCCTTCTGGAGATGTGGTCTCCAGAACTGGAATCAGTACTTTAGAGGGGGTCTTACCAGCAATCTATACAGAGGCAGCACCATCTCCTCTTTCTGCTGATGATACCTCTCTACGCACTCCAGCATCCCACTAGCACTCCGACTGCCTTGTTGCATTGCCTGGCCACCTTCAAGTCATCAGATACAATTACCATCGGGTCTCATTGGTAGTCCTCAATAACACTCTACCCATTTTGTACTCTGCCTCTGGGTTTCTATGCCCTAAGTGCATTATTTTGCACTTTTTGCGTGAAACCAAGCTGCCATACTTCTTGACCACTCTTCTAGTTTTCAGGTCTCTGCTCATCCTTTCCACCCACTGGAGTGTCTATCCTATGGCAGAGTTAGCTCTTCTGCAATGTCACTTAAAAGACATTAAAGTGGATTGGTCCCAGCGCTGATCTCTGAGGCACACTAATGTAAAACACTACTTAAGTTACACACATTACTTTTTAAATATGGCTTGTGTGACCTTCCAAAGTTTGACCATGCAAACTTTGACTATCAAGCCAGGTAAAGTTCACCAGAATTGCCTTACTGGTGGACTAGTTTGAACTGGTTTGACTATTAAAAGCATTAGGAAATGGGATAACATTAAATAACATAATGCATTGGGCTTGTGAAAAACCCAAACTGCAAGATCATGCAGTGGCCCACATTGAGGACTACTGGTACCACAAATTGTGTCCGTTCAATACCAAACAATGACAATGCTAGTAAAACAAGAGTGCTTTGCTAACAATGTTCAAAATAGAATGGTTTGTAAGGCGGATGTATGCCCACAAAATATCAGTACAGAATCCCACAGCATAGGCTACTGGTTCCAAAGATTGTGTTCCCACTGGGACAGTGCCACACATGGACAAGATTTCCCATTATGCCATGGATAAGTGTTGTGCACACTGGTTTCATGAACAACATTACCCCCAAAATTAATTATCTGGCCTGTGTAGGCCTGCCAAAAATTCACAAAATATTATTCTGAAGAAGACTGAGTGAAGGCAATAGTGCAACATCCCAGTGTGGGCTACTGGTTCCAAAAACTGTGTACCCTCTAATTTGGAACAGTGCCACACATGGACAAGGCTTCCTGTTACGCCATGTGTAAGTATTGCACCCTGTGGTTTCATGGTCAATGTTGGCCCCAAAATTATTTATTTGGCCTTTGTAGACATGGCAAAAATTCACAAAACATTAATCTGAAGAAGACTGAGTGAAGACAACGGTGCAGCATCTCACACTGTGGGCTACTGGTTCAAAACCTGTGTGCCCTTTGGGACAGTGTCACACATGGACAAGAATTCCTCTTATGCCATGGATAAGTGTTGTAAGACCCCTAGCATGTTAAAATGATAAAAAGCAAGTAAGAAAACTGAATTGATTTGAATGAAGTGCAGGCTTTAAAGCAGTTTTGTGGGGAAGGAACGCTGGTAGTATAACTGTATGGGCAAGTGTTGTACACACTGGTTTCATGGGCGATGGTGCCGAAACAAATGCTTATTGGGTCTGTGTAGGCCTGCCAGAAATTTGCAAAACATTAATCTGAAGAAGTCTTCAGTGCAGCATACCACAGTGTGGTCTACTGGTTCCAAAACTTGAGTGCTCATTGGGACAGTGCCATATATGGACAAGGCTTCCTGTTATGCCTTTGATGTGTTCTACAGACTGGTTTTATGGGCAATGATGCCCCCCAAATTTCTTATTAAGCCTGTGTAGGTTTGCCAAAAATGCTCAGAACACTCTGAAGAAGACTGAGTGAAGACAACAGTGCAGCATCTCACAATGTGGGTTACGGTTCCAAACACTGTGTGCTCATTTGGACAGTGATACACATGGGCAAGGTTTCCTGTTATGCCATGGATAAGTGTTGTACACACTGGTTTCATGGTCAGATGTTGCCCAAAATTATTTATTCAACTTGCGTAGACCTGGCAATAATTCACAAAACATTAATCTGAAGAAGACTGAGTGAAGACAACAGTGCAGCATCCCGCAGTGTGTGTGTGTATTATAGGCCACTGGTTGCAAAAAAACCTAATTGACACAGAAGTCCTCCCCATCCACCTCCTCCTCCTCTGCCTTTAGCCCAGCCAGAAATGTAGGAGATTCATCATCCATAAACTGTGGCAAAAGGGCTTTGGAAAAAGGGGCAGGTTTAAAATTTAAAAATTGATCATCTTTACATTTTGGGTTGAAAGGCATGTTTTCCTGTCAGTGACAATATTGCCTGCAGCACTGAAAATTCTCTCTGAGTACGTACTTGCAGGTGGGCAGCTGAAGTGTTCAGCAGCTACCTGTGTCAAAGAGGTATTTAAAGAACTCTATCATATCCCCTCTCTCCCTCTGTCCCAAATTGTCCTTTTTTGGTACAAGTACGATAGTCTCATCTTCTGCTACTGGCATGTTCTTATTCAGATAATCCTGCACCATTTTGTTTGCTGGCATCTCAGGCACCACTGTGTCAGAAAGTGACTTGTCATGCTTTTCCATCAAGCCATAGTCAGATAGTTGTTCCCACAGAAGGTTTGTCATCAGTGGCTGTCTTTCTGGGGGGTGCAGTAGCAGTATCAGCAGCAGTAGTAGCAAGTTGACTTGGAGATAAAAATGATTGACTTCTGTGATGTTCAGTAGAAGCAGTAGAACCACACTGGGATCCTCCTTCCTCCTGCCCATCCACCTGGCCTGTCATTGTGATTGCAAGAGCTGGTGATGAGTGTTGTTCTTCTGCTCTGCTTGTGTTCCTGGTCTTGTTTTGCGACATATATGTACAGAGACCATATGGATAAGGCAGGCTTTATAGGACTGATTCTTACTGCATTCTTATGCATTAAAGAATGTATGAAATTTGTCTTTGAACTGAGGGTCCAAGAGAGTGGCCATGATGAAGTGGTCATCTGTACACATTTTTGAAAGGTGTGTATTATTCCAGAAATATTGTCCATTCTACTAGACTGAGAGCAGTAGTATCCGCCTTTTCCTCATAGTGAGTTTTCATAGGAAGAAACTGCAGGTTAATGATGGTAATGAGCTGCCTAATGTAGTGTTCTACATCTTTCTCATGTGTGGTCACCAGACAGAGGATATCAGTCTGTGTAGGGTTTTTACTGACTCACTTGAGTCCACCAGTTGGAGTATCATGTACTCGGTACAGTAGATAAAATCTACCCTCAGGTGTTCAGGAACTACCTGTAACTTTTCATGATTGTTACCACAGTGATACCAAATGAGTAGGCCATCACTGGATAGGTGAATGTCATTTTCACGTTCTTATAAGCAAGGTCTCTAGAATCTCATGTCCGCAGAATTTTGTGCAGAACTTGTAATCTACCACAGAACTTCATGGTGCCGAGAATTCTACTCTTCTTGTTGATTTTTTATTAATATTTCTGTTTTCCATAGAATCTGGTTCCTTCACCCTTTTTATATCCTAAACCCTATATGCTCAGAATGTGATGTTATCATTGCTATAACATCATACATTAGCTAATGAAATGGCTGCAATCTGCAACAGAAATGAACAGTCACTTATCTACCACAGCTCCCACTGCCAGAGATGGTGGCACAGCACATCAGGCATGGTAATATTTGCTCAACCTGCACTACAGCCTAATACAATTTTCAGTCTTACATTATTGCACTAGGTCCAGCCTAAACAAAGCCTTGTCAATGGCACTGACCTTTTAAGTCCATACCTCACTTTGTACAAACCTATTTGTGCCTTTAAGGTATAGAGATGCCATCTGAAATGAATAACTGGTAAAATGAATTTAACTGTCATTTTTAAGAAAAATAAAGTAATTATGCCCAGAAAAGTGGAATAAAATAATGTGTAGACCTGTTGAAAGAATAGACCTGTTAAATAAATAATTGCAATGTACGCATTTTTGCCAGGGTTATTGATTACATATTGTCATTGGTAGATAGAATCACCTAAAAGTTATGGAGAAATGTTGTTTGCAGGGACATCTGTTGGGCCAGAGGGTAGCATGCTGTGTTTCCATGTCAACAACTCAGGTTCAGAGATTAGCTCTGGGAGCTGGCTGGGCAGCACAAGGATTGGTGGAACACATCATTGCTCGGAGCCTGGGAAGGTATGGTGCAGTGTTGTGTCACATGGTGGACACATTGTGCTGGTCTGGAGAGCTTTATCTCACAATCGGTTCACATGCATATCATGGCCTGATGGTGTTACACAGTGTGTCAGGGAAAGCAGGTTGACATCAAAAATGAGTTTTGCAATAACTCCTCTATTCCATTTCTAATGGGACCTGTATGAATGAGGATGCAAGTTCATGGAAATTAAAAAAAAAAAAAAATATATATATATATATACACACACACACACACATACACACACACATACAGTATCTCTGTCTCTCTCACCACACACACACACATTTGTATGTGTGTTACAGATTGCATATAAATATATAAGTGATACACAGTGGGAACCTCAAGAGTGGTGTAGAAAGCATATACAAATATATAAGTGATAGACAGTGGAAACCTCATTAGTGGGATAGATAGCATGCATATAGAAATACCTTATTTATCACATAAGATCCCCTCTGCATATGTCATTTATTTAACAGGCTAGGACCTTAAGGGAGAGACATTTGTTTTGCTTTTTTAGGCATAAAATTATTTTTATAATTCTGTTATTTTTTGAACTAGTGTTACTGTGCTTTCCACCATCCTGACTGTTATAAAAGCTGCCATGAAAGTGAAGTCAGGATGACAAGCTGTCACTGTGATGTGGTAGTTTGTTAGTGCCGTAGAACTTCTGCAGCAATTACAAACCACCGCCGCAGAAGTTCTGCGGCAAATGGTACTCTTGTCACAGAACTTGGTCCCACTGTGCCACAGAAAAGTAGGGGCCCTGCTTATAAGACAATACAATTGGGGTATAAGGGCTTATTTCTGGAAGTTATTTCTCATTTCCTTTATTAAGGAACTTAAACACTGCCCTCAAATGAGGGTCCTTCTTTTGGAGTGTAAGATTCATGTTTGCAATATGCTCAAACCTTAAAAATATACAGTTTGTATTTAAACTGGTTAGGTTGTGATGTACACAAACAAGTCTCTGTATTTCACAGGGGTAATATTAGAGTATTTCTGGAAGTTTGTTTTTTCCAAAGAAATTCAGTTTAGAGAGAAACTGACCCAATTAGAATCCATAATAATAAAACATAGTGGCCTGGATATTCAAACTGCGCCACAAAGTAGCGCAATAGCAGGAGCAGGCACAAATGTAGTGCGCCCATGTGCAACATGCACGATATTCAAACGCAGTGCAGGCCAAGGTGTGCTTGCGCAAGACAACTGAATATTGCACCAACTGCATCATGGCACAACCAGGGATGCACAGTGGAGCAGGGTAGTAGCGCAGTAGAACAACCAGGGATGCGCAGGGACAGGATGCAGGGGTGCACCACCCATGGAAGCCATGGGTGGAGGAGCATGCAGCAGACCAGACAGCACCCTCCATACCCCATGAACTGCACAACCTGTTGTGAGCTGGATGAACCACCAGCCCATGAACACCAGCACCGAAACTACAGCTGGGGCATGGTGGCCCAGCACACCCCCTGGCAAGCAGTGACCGCAACACAAGGAGGGCCAGCCACCCAGTGCCACCCCATCTGACCAATGCAGAGCACACCCTGCACAGTGATCCCCAGACACCCTGCCCAGAAGCAGTGCCCAACAGTGCATGGCACCGAATGCATGCCACCACCCCACTGTGACAATGCAACCCTGTGCACCATGGAGCTACATGGCAGGCCCACTGTGAGCACCCTACAGTGGGTGGCACCAGCCACTGATGCAACAACTGCAGACACAGTGCTGCCCTGCATGACCCCCTCGGCACAGCAGAGAGGTCAACCCTGAGTTGGCACCTGAGGGACCCTGTATGTGACAAGGCCTGCCCTGGACCCCACCACCAGCACCCAGCACCAGCACCACACCAGCAGAACAGCACCCCACACACCCACCCAAGCACACACCCTGTCCCAGCACTGGCCCCAACAGCCAGCACAGATGCCCACAGTGGTGCATGGAGGCATGCGCCACACAGGATGAAACACAGGGCATGGACAAACACCCACCCAGACCCAAGGGCACCCCAGCACAGGGACACAATAGCGGGGCAACAAATTCCACTGCCGTGCGACCACTGATGCTGTGTACCCATGGCCTGTGCCCCATCATGGCACAGGTGTACCAGCCATTCCATGATGCACCATGAAGCCATCTGCCACCAGCATGCGGCCAGAGCACAAATGACAGAAATCAGAGCACAGACCCTGCAACAGACACCAGTGACAGCATGAAGGGGGACAACAACAGCATAGGTCACAGTGCCACCCGAGACAGATGTGCACCATACCAGTGATAGGAGGCAAGCTGCCATTGTGCCAGGGCAGAGGGTGACCAGCATGGACAGCCACCACTGACATGCCAGCAGACCATGCATACTACACAGACATGCAAGGTGCCAGCTGCACGGTCATGGACATATTGACAGGGGCACCAGGGACATGGTGCATGCATCAGGGACCACTGCACACAGGCATCCAGTGCACAGGGAACAACACACATACCACAGACAGGGACTGAGTCCCCCACCCACACCATAGGCGGGTCCCTGCCGGACACACACAGGCCCAGGCCTGCACCACCCCCGACACCATGCACACCACTGCAGACAAGCACCATAAGCCCACTGCAAAACAGACCACCACAGCTGTCATAATAAAATGTATGTATTAAAGATGTGTAAGAAATTCAAAACATATATACAACTATTTACAATGGGGGGGAAGGGCCACAAACCAGGTGGGGGTGGGCATGGGGCAAGGGTGAACAACTGGGAGTGGGATGAAGGGGTGTGAAGGTTAGTCCAGGGGGGAATACAAATCAGGGGCATAGTGGGCCTAGCACCAACCCCTCTCCCCACTTCGGTCTCTGTGCCTTCTCCGGTGCCGCCATCCTCCGCCCTGATCCAGTCTCTGTAGCAGCTCAAGGGTTGCCCTCATGAGCTGCAGCAGCTCCTGCACACTCCGCTCAAGTGCAATCCAATGTTGTCCACCTAGGAAAAGGGAGCAGAGTCATTACGCGTGACTAACCAGACCCCTGCAGCCAACCCATTGTGCACGGCATACAGCTGTGGGCCACGCCTCTGTGATGGCATGCGACCACCCACAGTGACAGCACCCACATGACCCACCCAGGCACCCACAGCCATCCAGAATGCTGCACACACCCAAAGCCCATGTCTCGCACAGCACCACCGTGGCCGTACAGTGACATGGCTATGAGGTGCGAAGGCAGTGGCACAGCCATGTACCCAGTGCACGCACGGACCACCTGCGTTGTCCAACCACACATGCAGTGCCACAGGATAGTGCTGAGTGCACCGTGTGGTGTGCATGGCAGTGGGGCCAAGTGCTGGTGGCCACGCCCTGCTACCACCCCTGCAACCCAGCATGCACAGATCTAAGGGGAAACACAGCACTCACCTGCATCCAGACCAGCTGGGTGCTGCTGGCCCATGGCCTCTCCACCTCATCCCTGCTGCATCTGTGGTGCACCCACTCTGTCCTGCTGTAAACGGGCCTGCCTCACCCTATGGCGCTCCTCCGGGCCTAGGGTGCAAACATGGAGAGGGAAACATCAGTACAAACCAGTAGCAAAGCCTCCCCCCCCAGTGTGTGCATGTCTGCACAGCCCAGCCATGACGCACCCCCACCACCACCACCCCCACTAGATGGCCCCCACCCCCCTGTGGGGTGGACACATGCACACCGTGATACCTGGACAGATGAATGCTACCAGTGCATGGATGGAACACCTACCTGGCCGTGGCATGGCACTTCACCGGGCACATGCCTGCAGACATCCCAGTCTATCAGGGTCCCTCTGCCATAAGTCACCATACCTGTGGCGACACTGCTCAGCTGTCCTGGTGATCCCGGGTGCCTCCTCCAGGCCATCAGCCACCTCCTCCCACACAGCACTACATGGCCTGTCCAGGGATCCTGGCCAAACAGGGCACCAGCATGAGGCTCAACTATGGCCACCAAGTTGACCAGCTGTGAGCGCCCACATCTGTGCTCTCCTGCATGCCATCCTGCAGTGTGTATCGCTATCAAAATGGCACTCTGTAGAGCATGTGCCCCACGTGCAGAGAGGCAGCGTGGTACTGCACTGTTAGTCCCCATCGTGCGCTGTCACTGAACTGCACGATAGGGTGCACCCATGCGATGCATGGCACCTAGGGAAAGGTTGACCGTAGGGTCAAGCCTGTCCGCACGGAGCGCCACAATGCTATTGGGATGCCCTGCATGTAGTGTGGTAGGGTGCTTGTGTGTGACGCCCTGCAGTGGCCTACCACACTGAGGCTCCATGGCACCTATGGTGCATCAGGGCATGAGTGCCACATGGTCGAACAGCGCACTAGTGCCACAGGTACAGTTGTGGCTGTGTCCTTCACTGCCTCCCATGCACAGCACATCAGCAGCGCTGCACGTGTCAGCACCCCAGGCATGCGCCGTGCGGTGCTGATTGTGCACGCCAGTGCTGTGCCACAGCCTGAGCACACTCAACACATTGTGCAAGGTGCAACAGCGTGATATTCAGCCTGCATATGCAAATCAACTCATCAGCCATTCCATGGCGCAACCACTGCATTAGCATCCACTTACAGTTGCGCCTTGCCTCATTTGCATGCATTGTGCTGTATGAATGTGACATGGGTCTGCAGAGGACATAGTTTGGTATTGCAGTCTATTGTGGTGGGTTGCATGCTGTTGGGATGTGGGACTGTGGTTTGTGAAGGCTGAATGGGACTGCACAGTCAAAGGTAACACTCTATCATTCCCACAGGTTCAATCATGACCAGATGTGAAGAAGAGGATGAACAGGGATGGGGAGAAGGAGGAGGCCCAACTTCACCCGGGCTAAATCAGATGCCCTGTTCAAGGCATATCTCAACAGGGAACTGCTGCTCAGTGGACAGCAGGGAACACCACAGGCCCATGCTGTGGCATGGGGTGAGGTGGCACGTGCCTTGAACCAGCATGGCAGCCACCTGTGGTCCATGCAGGAGTGTAAGAAGAAGGTCGGCACAGACAGGAGGTGGATCAAAGATAAGGTGGCTGCCATCAGGGCTGCACATGCTGCCACCGGTGGGGGCCAGCTGGATGTGCCACGCCTGATGCCACAGGAGGAGCGGGTGGCTGGCAGCATGTGGAATTGTGCCATCGAGGGCATTCCTGGTGGTGGCTTCCAGACAGGTGGCAGCCCATCACTGCATGGTAGGTCCTGTGCTGTCACTGTGTGGGTGGTGGAGGGAATGCCACAGGGCAGGGCGGAGCCACTAACGCTAATGTGTTCCCTTACAGCTCCTGAGCATCTACATGGGTCAGCGGTGGTGGGTGTGTCCACCAAGGGGGATGCCCCAGATATGGAGGATCACCCATCCACCTCCACAGGTGTCCAAGGGACTGGACTAGTGCATACCTGCACGTCTGTCCAGACTGATGATGGTGGTGCAGGTGCAGATGAGGCCCTGCCTGTGTCCCAGTGTGATAGCGCCCCTGGTCTCCAGCATGCTGGGACATGGATTGGTGCTGGATCCAGCACCGATGATGATGGACCACACATCCCGGACAGTGATACGTGTGGGACACAGGATGGTCCCACAGCAGGCAATGGCACAGGTGTTGCCATAGGTGGTGCCACCGTGGAGGCCTGCGTAACAACACAGTCCCAGCCTGTGCCTGTATGCCCCAGTGGGGCAGCACTGGTGTGCATCCAAGTTGGTGGGGCTGTTGCGGCCACTGCGGCGGCACCGGTGTACTCTAGCAATTAGCAGCCGGAGGGGCAGTGCCAGCAGTCAGCCAATGGTGATGGGGAGACAGTGTCGGGGGGCGGTGGCAGTGCACCACATGTGGACGTGCCCCGGCATGGCTCTGGTGTGCAGCACCCATCATCAAGGGGTACTGGCCAGCAGGGCCAGGAACACCATGAGGGACAGCATGCTGGACTGGCGGATGACCTCTTTGATGAGCACAGCCATCTACTCCATGCTTCAGTAGATCAGCAGATGCAGCTTGTGACTGCGGTGGATGCACTCAGTGTGGTTCTGCGCCAGGCAGAGCAGTGGTGCAGCAGAGACCATGGTCTGCTCCTGGCAGAGATGGCCTGGCAGCAGGCAGATGTGAACGCTGCCATTGACAGGCAGACCAATGCATTGATAGCTATCATGGCCACATTGGGCACCCAGTTCAGTGCCCATCCACTGCAGACACCATGCAGTGTCGTGTCCACCCCCCGCTCACGACACTGTGTGACACCTGCTATGTCAACACCGGGTTCAGCTGTGGGCATACTGAGCACACCTCTTGCGGGCATGTTCGGTGGGCTTCAGACCCCTGCATGAACACGGTCGTGTTCATGCAGTGTCACCCCTGGGGGACCGTCAGTGCCACCCCATGAGACCAATGGTTAACCTGGCATGGCTGGCAGGTCTCAGCGGGGCCACCCACACATCCATGGCAGCCGTGGCACTGTGCTGTGGCTCTGTCTGCCGCTGCCTATGTGCAGTGTGGTGTGCATCATGCAACGCACGGGTGGGTCTGCACACACATGGTCCCTGTGCACGCCCTCCCAGCTGCTGGCCACTGTGGTGTGTGCCTGACGATGCCTGCATGTGCTGTCTGCCAGTGTGCAATGGTGCCCAGCGTCTGCAGCACACACAGTGAAGGCCACTGGGTGTGGTCATGTGTGGACCTGTTGGGGGCAGGGGTGGCAATTGGGGTTGGTGTGCCATCTACTCCTTGTGCATGTCTTGTGGTGTGTGTGTGTGTGTGTGCATGTGTCATGTTTGGCCCTGCCCATCCCTGATGCCATGTGCGGTGCCACACTCAGACCCATTCCCTTACCGCCGTCCACTCCGGTGTTCTGCCTTGCCTGTCTGTGGGCTGTGCCCTTGCCATTGGTGGTTGCTCATGGCCTGTGACCTACCTGTGTTCACCAAAGTGCTCTTCTGTAATGATGTCCCAGTGCAGCAATGACATCCGGATCAGGCAGGGGTCTCTTCACCCAGGGGGTGGCTGCCCATCACTGGCTGGACCGCATCCTCATCATTCCCACCACTGTCCCCTCTTCAATGTCTATGGCTATCCCACAGTCGGTGGCCTTGTTGTGCAGGATACAGCAGGCCAGGAATAGTCCGCAGGTCAGGGCTATACTGTAGACGGCCGATGTCCAGGCATCAACCGCCTTCAGCAGGCGAATTCCCACCAGACATTACAGCTGTGGCATGTGCCTCATTGTACCGACATGGGGCTGGTACACTGTATGTGGAAGCACAGTGGTGGGTAGCCACTGTCACCGTGTTGAGAGTGGACATAGAATGGTGGTCTGGATCACTTTGACATGGGCCAACTAGGCCGGTATCCATGGCACCTCTGACTATGCACCCCTCACATCTGCTCATGTCATCCTGCATGATATGCATACTCACCCACTAGATGACCAGTGGGATGTCCCCACTCCCAAACCTGTGGCACAGTGCGAACTGGTGCCAGATGAAGGCATTGTGTGCTCCCAAGGTGCATGGCACAGACGTTGGTAATGCACTTTGGCTTCGCACACCACCCGGCAGTTGATGCTTACATACCCCATCCGATTGATGTGTGACACTCCGTCCGGGCCAGGTGGAGTGCAATGGCCATGTGGTGCAGTCAATGGCTCCAAGCATGCCAGGCAACCATGCTACCCTGTGGAACTCTTATATGTGTGCTGTGCACTCTGCCTGTGTGCTGGGGAAATGGATATACTCCGCAGCATGTGGCAGCAGTGCACTGAGGAATTGTGTGAGTAGGCGTGACCTGGCTGACTGGGTTATGCCTGTTGTGTCCCCTGTTGGTCTCTGGAAGGTGCCCATGGTGAGCAGGCACATGACAGCTGTCACCTTCATCTCCACTGACAGAGCATGGCTCCGTCATGTGGGTGCCTACATCTCATCACTGCACAGCTCACAGAGCTGCCTCAGGATTGCCTGGTTCAGGCGGTACCGGCCCACAATCTCTGTGTCAGAGTAGTGTTTGAAGCTGATGCAGGCTCGGTACTGCCTGATCTGGGTGTACCGCCAACGGGCCCTTCCATGGCCACACCCCCGTGCTGCCTGCCTTCTCACACCCCTCATTACTGCCTCCATCTGGAAGGTGGCGCTGGCCATGTCCCTGGCTAGTGTTCCCCCCCGGCGGCTGTTATCTCATTCCCCCCGCTGTCCATTCCTGATGCTTCCCCTGCACTGGGTACACCTCTGACCTTTGGCTGTGGCTGTCCTGCCTTCTGCCACTGCCCTCAGTCCACTGTGGCACTCCACAGAGTTTACTGCACAGTGGCACAGGCTCCCCACTCCTACCTTGTTTCTGGCCCAGTTCTGGTGGGCCCTGTCCTGCTCCTGCCCAGTCCTGCTCACTGCTACCTTCTGTACTGCCTTTGTGTATGTCACCATGCTCCCACCTGTGGCTTTCCTTTTGCGTTCTTGCACCCTTCTCTTGCTTCCTTTTATTTTGGATCATTTCCGCTGTTGCGCAACTTCTGCTAGCTCCCCTATTGCACATGGTGCATGTTGTTGAATATTGCACTGCACATGTTATTCATGGTTCTGCCCCCTACGGTTGCGCATGCATTCATTACTATTGTGCTCTGGCGCATTGCTTATTGTGCTGCGCAGCCGCCTCCTGCTGAATATCGCACAATGGCGCATTTCTGTACTTGCGCTGGTGCATCCCTGTTGCACATGGTGCAACCCTTTGAATATCCGGGCCAGTGTCTGCAGTCTTTTAAATCAAGGCCATTTCTTAAAGCGTGCAGAACTTAACCCTCTTGTGGAGTGCTGGTATCATTTTATATAAGGAAAAATTTTCTTATTCCTCATTATTATCACAACCTGTTTCACTCAAGGACTTGCCAGTGCTCTAAACCATCCACAAACATTTGTGATAATAAGAAGACTCCTCACCTCCTTGCTTTTCATTTTATTTGCCAGGCATGTTTTAACATTGCCTGTGAATCGTGCATATACGATGATGCAATTACTAGCCATTCACACTCTGTCATCACTAGGATGTACAACAAGAATTCCAAACCCTGCTGTCTGACCTTGTTGGTATGTGTAGCTGAGTCATCAATCAAAGCATGACACACAGTGGTGTCTTTTAACACTTTCTGGGGTTCTGTCAGAAAGGGCCCTGGGAAAGGTAGGTCAGGGGGTTGGAGTGAACAAGCATGGGTCTCTCCTGCAAATTGTAGGCCATGGGCCAACAAGGATAGGGTTTTGATAGGAAGGATGGTGATGTCATGATCCTGTAAAATGAGAGACCAGTGTGTAAGTCTGGCATTGATACAGAGTCATCTTTACTCTGTCTGACAACAGAACGTTAGTTGAAAATGATTGGAATGCAGCACAATGGTGCATATCTAATGACGTATATAAAGTATCTCACTGCTCAGTATGTAGCCAAAAGATTCCTTTCACAAAGGTTGTATTTAGCTCCACTGAAGAGAGCATCTGGATGACAAGCAATGGATCTGATGTATCCATTGTATTTTGGGCTAAAACTGCTGAGATTGCTATCCCTGGTGCAGCAGTTTCAGTATACCCTAAAAGTTGGCTTAGAATTAACCAATGCGGGGACCATGGTTAGTGATCCCCAAAGAAAGACAATGTCAGTATTAGGATACCTTGCATCTTTTGCCAGAAGTGCATGCTATTGTTTGTGCTGGGAATAACCCAGACTGTTCCTGACTTGTGTCTGCTACTGCATGTGCTGGGAATAACACAGACTGTTCCTGGCTTGTGCCTACTATTGCAGCCACAGTATGGGATGATCCAGGTGTCACCGATGGAGGGGGTTCTGCATCATGTGCAGGCAGTGCTGGCACTATCAGGGGTACCTGCACAGTAGAGAAAAGTGGAGTGGAAGCTGTACATAGTTCTCCAGCCATGGATTGTGCTTCAGTAGCCCTCAGGGCTGGAGAAAGTAGTACTGAAACAGCTGTCAGCTGAGGTTCAAAAATCAAACCTGTAACACCCCCCCCAACGTGACCTATGATGCTGAAAATATCACAGCCATGGGGCTTTCAGAATCATGGTTGTCCCCTCCCCATCAAATGTAAAATGGGTTTCCCCACCTTAAGGTTGCTGGATAGTAGCAACATTATTTTAGTGTTACAGCTTGAAGTATTAATGCACTGCATAGGAAAAGCAGTACATTCATTCTTCTCAGGGAAAGCTGATGTTATTTCACATTTCACATCATAATTAGCAATGTGTTACTTAACCAAGGATATTCTGCTATAGTAAACATTGCTAGCAGCAACTGTTTCTGCAGTGTCAGACACAGACTCCATGACAGGTTGCGTATCAGCCTCATTCAAAAGTACATCAACATTATTTTTAATGAGAATCTTCTATCCTTCAGAAACACTGGTCTTACTGATAACATTATTACTCATGCCAAAAACAGCCAGTATGTTTTGTTTGGTTATGGCAGCAATCACAGGTCCCTGTGACTGCATGATCCAACTTCTGTGATGTGGTGGTTGGCCATTTTGGATTACCTCAAGGGCATCATGGGTTACTGTGTTATGACCATCACCACATGACCATGAGTGGCCATCTTGGGAATGGTATGGGGATGCAACCTGAAGAGATGTGTGTCCACCATTTTGAGACTTTAACAATTCTCCATTTTGTGAATCACAGAAAAACAAATGGCTAGCCTTAGCTCTAGTCCACCCCACAGCATACTGTGAGTGTTCAAAATCAACATCTTCAACATCAGAAGAGGCAAGGTCTATGGGCATATGCCAATACCTCGGGCTAACGGCACAAGTTCGCCTATCTGACTTTTTGCTCCTACATTCTAACTGCTCAGATACAGGAGTTAGCACACTGTAAAGTGCCTTATTTTCAGATCACAAGACATTCTCATCTTGTAAAACTTGCCTGTTATCAACAGAAGCTGCGTCACAATTTAGATTCAAAGCATTCATTTCAAGTCTGCTGTAATCTAAACATAAGGAATCACATTGCTCAGTCAAGGTCTGGTCTTGAAATACCAGCACGTTAACTCTTGCAGTAATTACTTCAGACTTTTTATCCCTAAGTTCCTTGTTTTCAATTTTCAAAATGTAAGGAATCAGTGTTATTAACCAGAATGCCATTCATTTGAAAAACTTTTTTTCTAATAAGTTCTGCCTTTTCAGTGTTATCTCTTAAGGCATGTAGGTTTTGGCTGCCCTTCTCATTAAACAGAAACTCTTAGTGTGTAGAGCAAATAATAATAATAATAATACAGATTCTTATGTCTCTGGAGTCTGCCAAGAAACATTCGTAAACAAGCAAGAGTAATAAAAAATGCTTATTATACTACTTACACCAAGCATGTGACAAAGAAAATCACAGGGGAGATGGGTTTCTCACCACTCTCCTGAAGAATGTACATAATCTCCAGTATTTCTAGGATCATAGGTTCTCCAAGATCTTGTTCTGTCTTTGCATGGAGCTAGGATACACAGACTTATATACTACAGATAAGAGCATAGCAAAAGAGATTACATCATAGTTATGGATATGAGAAACAATATGTATTGGATAATGACTTAGGAGACAGAATTACTAATGAGTATCATATGAGACATAGAATATGCTTCAGTTAGCATTACAGCTTGGACAAAAGAAATGCTGACAGGGCTGTATTACACGTGACATTTCTTGCCTATGTACAATATAAGACATAACAAAGGTTTTCTCTCTTTATATATATATATATATATATATATATATATATATATATATATATATTATAAAGTAATCACTGATGATCCTCAATCATCTTATCAGTGATTAAGTATATGATATATGAAATATATGTAAAAGACAAACGTAATACATTACAGTTAGGTATAATAATCATGCATGATCTAATCCTATGAAGGATATAAACATTGGCAAATATTATCAGCAAAGCACATTCCTGGCACTCATGCTTATATGATGGATGCCTAAATCTATATATTAGTGCAAAATAGCAGCATCACAGTATAACAGACCAGGAATACAGTATAAGGTGTGTGGAACACCCTGCCAGAGGAAGTGGTGGGGGCTGAAACAATCACAGGATTTAAGAATGCATGGGATAGACATAAAGGAATTCTGGAGGTCAGGGTAAGGTGCAACAGACTTCTAGGAAAACAAACTGAACTTACAAGCTCAAATGGGCAGACTGGGTGGGCCATAGGCCCCTTGTCTACGAACTGTCTATGTATCTATGTATGTATGTATCTATGTATCTATGTAAGTGAGATGATCGGGCATAACCCAGGCGCACAGGGAGATCACCTGGCATAGACCAGCTGCATCAGCACTTACGACCCTGGTGCCATTCTCAAAGGGCTTCAACACAGTGCAGAGGGTCTCAATCACATGTCACTGAGTTGGGCTGATGTTTATCTCTCCTTTGCCAATACCATGTTCAATGACATTCTGGTGGATAGCCTTCTGTTATTCTAGCAGCTGTTACATTATGTAATAAGTAGAATTCCATCGTGTTTCCACATCAAGTTTCAGGTGGTGGACAGGAAGACAATTCCACTGCTGAATGTTTCATAACAGATTCCATGCCTTTACAGAATGGCTAAAATGACTTCAAACATTTTTGGCCAGATGTACACATGTCTGCACAGCAGTACCTTTCTCATCTAGGAGTCTCTGAACTTCCAGATTTATGTAGTGAGCAAAAAATGGAACATGTTTATAACCCCATCATCAACTGCCTTTACAATGCTCTTTCCATTATCTGATACTATAAAACCTGATGTTAATGAATGTGTGCGAGCCACTCTTGAAATTTCTGTTATAAGAGTATAACACATTTTCTGCATGATGGTCATTGTCAAAGCAAACAATACATAAAGCTGTCTGATTGCAGAGGTCAGGGGGCCTCGGTGACTTATGACTACTGCTACTGCTACTGCTGCTGCTGGCACTTAACCCAGAGGAGGATGAGGAAGAGGAGGAAACCCAAGAGGAGAAACTGACCCAGTGGGCAGTCACTGCCATGTAATCAGCAGTCTGACAACTGGTCCACATGTCACTGGTGATGCAAACTGCTGGAAAAAAATGATGCTTTCAGGGCATGTGACACCATCTTGTAGACACTCTGATACAAATCAGAAAGAGACACTGTGGAAAAGTAGGTACTGATGTGCACTTGACACCTTGGCATTGCAACTTGTATTAGCAATAGAAAACCTGTGCTGCTCACAAAGAAGGGCAGCAAGTTGGTGGTTAGCATTTCCACAATTGCTCTTGTTAACTTTTTTGCCTTTGGTCTGTTGGCTTTAAATTTCTGGCCCATTTCCAGGGACTTGACCAGTGAGAGTGAAGTGCTTTTTTTCCCTGGTCGTGACAATTGATTCCTATTTTTCCCACCTCTGGGTGGTAGTGGCTGGGGATTTATGGCCCCTCGGAGGTGTGAGAGTCAATGGGCTAAAGAACTGTTGAAAGGACGATGTTGGAGTTGTGCATTGGCTACCACTTGAACAGCTTTCTTACTCTTTCTCTCTACCTGCTCTCGTAATGTTCTCCTCCCTGGCCATCATTATATCATCTTCAGATTCACTGCCTGGTGGTGCTGCTGCTGATGCAGTTCATTGGCATGCCAACTTCTCCACAGAAATCTGCAGGACTTCCAGCAAATACCTTTGGTGTAGATGTTCCCAACTGTATTTCATTCCTCCATACTCTGACTCGGCCTGTCTTTATGTAAAGACACATTACATGTGTCTGTGGTTCTTGTCCACTTTTAAAGAAATCCCACACCAGCAATGTCACCGGGTTTGGTCTTCCTCCTGGCATCAAGTGTTGCGGTTTAATGGGTAGCATACTGTGGCCTTGCTTCTCTATCATGTGTCCTGTGCCACCAGTTTTGCCTGTGTCTTCTTTATCTGCAGTCATTTCAGATGCTTGTTGTGTTTCCCTTGTTGTTTTGAGTTTTTTTTTTTTTTACCACCACTTTTGGTCTTTATTTATCTCTTATGTGGCCACCCCAAATAGAACTCCCACCTGTTCCACCTCCTCCTCAGAACTGCTGTTATTACTTTAATCAGATATATCATCACAGGCTGTATCTCTGTCCTCAAGCAACCCCAAATCACGTTACTTCTCTTCTCTGTGTCACTATCTAATGCACTCCTTTCTTATTCCTTTTTTTACAAAAGATTGCTCGTGTTACAACCCTTGCAATGTCACTTCAAGTGGCTTCTACAATGTGTGGTACTTTGTGGACTGTTCGACCACTACTGTCATAGTCCTGTACTCTTGTACTACCACTGAGGCAGAAGGTCTATGGCCAGACCCACTTTGCTTTGGTTTTAATTGATGTGACTGGATGATACTATACCACTATTTCTTTGGCATCTCTGTTGCTCCGTTCCCTAATACTTGCTACAGGACTCAACCACTTTGTTGATGAATGATGAAGAGTAAGACTTTAATGTTTTGATGTTGTTGTTTCTGTTATTTTTTTATTTTAGTTTTTTCATTGTTATTTTTGTGTTTTTTTAATTTTTATTTATTTTTATCAATGGGATGCCACCAAGGACTACCAGAGGCCAGGCAGTGACTTGCTGCCAGCTCGCACACGCTTGCTGCTCACTGCCCAGATCACACTGAAACAACACAGCTCAGGATGATACACACACAGGCTGCTTCAAGACTCAGGAGGAAGGAACCACAGCAACTTGGGGGAACATGAATAATTTCAATTTGAAAACTGCCACATGAAAAAAAAAAATATTTTTTTAATTTTTATGTGTTGCCACCAAGCACAGATATGTTGTCATTTGGCACACTTGCTGCCCATTACCTATATCATGCTGCAACAGCACAACTCAGGACAATGCACACACACACACACACACACACACACATACATGCACACACACATGCATGCACACACACACACCACATACACACACATACATGCACACACACACATACATATATACACACATGCACACACACATACATACATGCACACATATACATATATATATACACATATACACATATATATATGCTACATATATACACATATATATATGTATATATATATATATATATATATATATACATATATATATATATATATATATATATATGTATAATATACACATATATATATATATATATATATATATATATATATATATATATATATATATATATATATATATATATATATATATATATATATACATATATATATATATATATATATATATATATATATATATATATATATATATATATATATATATGTATATATATGATATATATACATATTATATATGTACATATATGTATACACATATATACACATATATATATGTACATATATATACACACGTATATGCATACACACATATATGTACACATATACACATATATGTACACACATGTATGCATACACATATATATACATACATGCACACACACATACACATATACACAATGCACACACACATATATGCACACACACACACACATATATACATACATACACACATGCACACACATACACACACACATGCACACATACACACACACACATATACATGCACACACACATACACACACATACATCACACACAAACACACACATACATACACACACACACATGCACACACACACACACACACACACACACACACACACCATATACATGCTTCAAGACTCAAGAGCAAGGAGCCATAGCAACAGCACAGATAAGGAGGAAGGAACAACAGCAACTTGAGGGAATTTGGAGAATATTTGTTGTAACTTTATGGGATGCCAGCAAGGTGCCAACTACGTGGTCAGGCACTGGCATACTGTCATCTGGCACACACTTGCAGCCCACTGCTCAGATCACACTGCAACAGCGCAGCTCAGGGCAAAACACACACACACACACACACACACACACACACTCACACTGCTTCAGGACTCAGGAAGAAGGAACCAAAGCAACTTGGGATATGTGAAAAGTTTCAATTTGAAAACTGCCACAAAAACAAACAAGTGTTTGTCAATGCCAGATGTTCGACACTGGTATAAAGGCCTTAGGGTACTAGATGCATTGTGGTGCACTTTGTGGATAATGTATTACCAAAGTTAGGAGCCTGCATTCATAAATTTCAATGCAGGCTTATAACTTTGTTGTTTTTATGCCCCAAATTATCAACATAACCTTCTTATGACCCCAACTCATGAACAAGTGCAGAGAAAATTTTCAGCTCCTGCCTGAAAGGTGATTTCATGCAGCAACTGCAAAATCATCTTTCGGAATGCAAAAACACATTTTGGCCAGGATTTGAAAAATGACAGCTGTCACATTCATGAGGAGCTATAAAGAAATGGCTATGTTGAAAATCAGAGGTAAAAATATTGAAAATTACCAAAGTTATGAGCCTATGTTTGCAAAATTCAATGTAGGCTCATAACTTTGTTGTTTTTTTAATATATTTACATTGAATTTTCAACATAGCATTCTTATGACCCTACCTTATGAACAAAAGTAGAGAAAATGTTCAACTCCTGCTTGAAAGGTGATTTCTCACAGCAACTGCAAAATCACCTTTCAGGACAGATATGCTTAATTTCATTGCAATTGTTCATGAGTTGGGGTCCCAAAAAAGGCACATTGAAAATTTGGGGCAAAAATATGCAAAAGTGACAAAGTTATGCTACTAAGTTCAAAACCCCATTGAAAGACTTTGAACTGCATATCTGATTTCCTCAGTTTGGGGTCTGGCTTTGGAGAGTGAAGCCATGCTGTAGTCCCAGAGGATTATGGTGTTGGACCCCTGGTGGGTAAGTAAGGGCTTGAGGGGGTGAGGTGGTGGGTGCTGAGTGAGGGTTGGTGGGGGACTAACGGCACAACAGACATCAATGGATGGTTTTCTTTTACAGGGTTAAAAAAAATAAGAATGACAAGGGATGCTTTTCTTTATTTTATCAGATGACGACAGCAACACTGTGCCACCCCCAGTGTCAGTGTTATGTTTGTGGGATGGGGTGGTGGGTGCTGAGAGGGAGGGTGGGGTGGTCGGAACAGTTACAGAGGTGGCAGAAACAATTATGCATACAGTGGGCAGGACAGTTATGGGGTGGCAGCAACAGATATTAGGTTTTACAGGGTTAAAAAAAAGAAACGATGAGGGATGCTTTTCTTTATTTTTCAGATGACAACAGCGACACTGGGAATTGGGCACCCCACTGTCAGTGTTATGTTTTTTGTGGGTGTGTGGGGCAGGGTGCTGAGAGGGAGGGTCAAAGTGGAATTGGTGTTACAGGGGCAGCAAAACAACACTGCATACAATCCTCCCTTCAATGTCCTGCCCTGCAATAAATAGAAATAAAACTGAACTTACTGCAAATGTGGCAAGTACTGTCTCACTGGCAAAGGAAGAAAACATGCCAACTTTGCATCTGTGTAATTCAACTCTGAACTTGGTTTCCATGGCAACGCCAGCACGGCTACAGTCAAACACTGAAATCAAGATCAGTGTGGATGTTTGAAATTCTCAGTAGGCTGATCATGACAGATCAGCTCTGCTTGCTGGGTGGTGTAGATCAAGGTAAGAGCCAACCCATGATTGGTTAGCTTTTTTGCTCAAGTACAGGATGTCTTCACCCAGCAAGTCATAAAATGTCATGAAAAGCCTGGCTGTGAATTGGTGTGGTACTGATGCCCTTGAAGACTGCTCTGCACTGACAGACAGTGTCACACCTCTTAAAATCCAACTCTCATAAAAAAATGTTTGCTGCACACACGGAATGGCGAACATAAAACAATTTTTTTCAATTGTTTTATGGGATGCCACCAAGGTGCCAACTACCAGGGTCTGGGCATTGGCAGGCTGCCAGCTGGCACACTTGTTACCCACTGTCCAGATCACACTTCAACAGCACAGCTCAGGACAACACACACAGGCTGCTTCAGGACTCAGGAGGAAGGAACCACAGCTGCTTGGGGGAACGTGAAGAGTTTCAATTTGAAAACTGTCACAAATAGGAAAAACAATTTTTTTTACATTTTTTATGGGATGTCACCAAGGTGCCAACCACCAGGGGCTGGGCACTGACACACTGCCATTTGGCACACACTTGCTGCCCACTTCAAAGATCACACTACAAAAGGCTCTGTAGCAAACAAGAAGAGGGAGGCACCCCTCACTCCTTAAAGAGCTACTGACGCCTCAAAGAACACTTTAAAAAACATAATAATTAGGTAGAATTCTGCTTGCATTCCATTTTTACTTTATACATTTCTCCTCCCCCTAATTTATTACTAAAAAATGATGTGTATGAATATATGATCATTGGCCCTTAGAGACCATTTTGAGTTCCTCTGCCTCTATAGCTTACTCCC
The DNA here is from genome assembly GCA_016271365.2 of Neoceratodus forsteri. Classification (NCBI taxonomy): domain Eukaryota; kingdom Metazoa; phylum Chordata; order Ceratodontiformes; family Ceratodontidae; genus Neoceratodus; species Neoceratodus forsteri. The sequence continues at coordinate 551,137,109 of CM057450.1, read as the reverse complement.
TACTTCAAGTCATAATCCTCTGTTGTGACATCACTGTCTGTTGCCATGGGAGTAACTGTGAGGTGACTAGCAGTGCTCTATGAATTCAGGTAGGGAGAAGACAGCAGGAATAGATGAACTCTTCTGGAGCAAAGATCCTGTTTTCATGCAAATCACCTCACTACTAAATAATGGGGAGGAGGAATGCAGAACTAATGGGAAATACAAGCTGGACAGTGCCTAAATATTATGTTTTGTTAAAGTTCTCCTGAATGTGCCACCAGCTCTTTAAGGTGCTGCTGTAACAGGAAATCCATCAAGATACAAAACAAAAAACAGCACTCCCACCTAAGATGGGGACCAACCTTTTGTTGTAGAAGGTGAATAGGAATGCTGACTAGATATCCTATTTATCACCACTTGCTAGTGAAGCTCATTAGGGTGTGGCTAGCTTGCAACATGAACTCTTAAATAGTGACATGAACAAGTGTGAAGTATAAATACAAATAATGTATTCATTGTACAAAACAAGTAATTGCAAGAAGAGTGCAGATTATAAGTGCAAAAGATCATGATTTGTGCAAACGGAATAGCAGACACTGTGGAGTTAACCATGACTCATTGAATCATTGCCATTATATAATTTCATATAAGCAACTATAAGATTAAACTAGATACATCAGGGAAAAAATGAAAACAAAAGGAGGCATTATAAGAATAGCAACCAAGGACGGCCAACAGGCAAAAAATGATAACGAAAAAGCAGAGAGTCTAAACAATTTCTTCTGCTCAGTCATCACAAAAGAAGACAGCAATGGACCCACAATGCAGAACACAGGCGGACTCACCATAGAAGGAGATGCTGGACCATTTACAAGAGACAGTGTCCTAAAACAGTTTCTCAAATTAAAAGCAATAAAGCAGTGGGCCCATGAAATTGACCCTAGAATTTGAAGGAGCTGGCACAGGAAACTGCAGGTCCACTGGCAGAATTATTCACACAGTCTCTAGAGAGTGGGGAAATACATCAGGACTGGAGAAGGGCCACAGTGGTACCCCTTGCACAAAAGTGGAAGCAGGGAGGAGACCCGGAAACTACCGGCCAGTGAGCTTGACCTCGGTAGTGGGATGCTTATGGAGTCCCTACTTAGGAAAGAATAGTGGTTCCTTACAGAAACAGGGTAGCTAGATACTAAAACAGCATGGATTTACAGCAGGACGGTCGTGTCAAACAAATATGTTCAAATTCTTTGACTGGGTCTCCAAAATAGTGGACCAGGGAGGGTGGCTGACATAGTCTATTTATATTTCAGCAAGACTTTTGACTCTGTCCTCCATAGAAGACTGGTCAATAAGCTAGAGCATTCCGGGTTAATGCACAAAATAGTCAAATGGGTTCAAAACTGGCTCCACAATAGAATGCAGAGGGTCATAGTCACTGGAACACTGTCTAGCGAGGGAAGGGTGATCTTCAGTATATCCATCAGTGACATTACTGATGGCCTGCATGGTAAGGTATGCCTGTTCACAGATTACACAAAGCTCTGCAACAGGGTAGATACAATTGAAGGAATGGCAGCAATGAAAGCAGATCTAAAGAGCCTAGAAGCATGGTCTAGGACTAGCAGTTGAAATTCATGCCAAAAGTGCAAGGTAGTGCACCTAGGTAAAGGAAACCCAAAGAAAATATACACATCGATGGTGAACAATTAAAGAAACAAAAGTTGAATGGGACATCAGAGTACTTTATTTCCGATGATTTAAAGGTGAATAGACAATGTGAAAAGGTGGCGCAGAAAGCTAGCAGCATCCTCGGATGTATTGACAGGGACATTACAAGTAGGAAGTGAGAGGTCATACTCCCTCTGTACAGGTCCTTGGTGAGGCCACATCTCAGGTACTGTGTACAGTTCTGGAGGTCACACCTAAAAAAAAAGACATATACCGCTTGGAGGCTGTACAAAGGAGAGCTACTAAAATGGTACAGGAACTGCACCAGGAGCAATATGAATCTAGACTACAGCAACTACAAATGTACTCCCTTGAGCAAAGGAGATACAGGGGGATATGATAGAAAACTTCAAATACATAAAGGGCATAAATAAGGTACAAGCAGAAAACCTCTTTCGCAAAAATGAGACCACTCGAACAAGTGGGCACAGTTTGAGACTAATGGGGTAAGTTTAAAACCAACATTCATAAGTTCTACTTCACAGAGAGGGTGGTGGACCCTTGGAATAGCTTACCACCAGAGGTTGTGGAGGCCAAAACAGTCACTGATTTTAAGCTACCAAGTGACAAGTACTGCAGTAATCTCAGAAGAAGAACAGAATAAGTGGGTAGGCAATCTGGGCAGACTAGATGGATCACACAGTCCCCTCCTGCGAACACGTTCTTATGTTCTTATGTTCCTAAACTCCATATTATTAAAAGCAAATTACTGTTGACACACACTACCGGACAAAGTTTTAGAACACCCCATTTTTCCAGTTTTATTGAAATTTAAGCAATCAAGTCCGTAAACTGCTAGAGGTTAAAAAAAGTTTAGGTTAGCAAAACTGAAAATAATGTAAATTTCAGAGTTATAAAAAAAGGCCTTCTTCAGGGAACAAGTAATGGGTTAATAACTTACAGCTGTTCTGCAGCAATGGAAGTAAATTAAGCCTTGAAAGTTGATGCAAACAATTCCTACAGGTGTCCCAACTTTTGCTGATTACTTGATTACAAACCCCCTGTATGTATAAAAGCAGTGTTGGAACAGACTGTTATTACACCCTCTGAAGCATTATTTGGACAATATTGCACTGCAGGAAGTAGTATATTGCTATCATAATGGCGAAAAAGGCAATTAACAAAGGAAGACAGACAGACCATTATAACCCTTTAAAAAGTGTAGGTCTTTCCTTTAGAGAAATTGCAAAGAAAGCCAAGGTGTTGGTGAGTACAGTTTCCTACACCATCAAAGGCTTGGAAACTGGAGAAAACTCTGACAGGAAGAGGTCTGCAGACCCAAAGCCACAACAGAATCAGAAGACAAGTTTCTGAGAGTCAACAGCTTGCATGATAGGCGGCTCACAGGACAACAGCTTCAAGCACAGCTTAACACTGGTCGGAATAAGCAAGTCTCAGTTTCAACTGTGAAGAGACTTTGAGCTGCAGGTTTGACAGGTTGAGTGGCAGTAAGAAAGCCATCTAAGATGGCAAAATAAGAAAAAAGAGGCTTGCCTGGGCCATGAAGCACCGCCAGTGGACTACTGGAAGACTGGACCGATGAATCAAAATTTGAAATCTTCGGTTCATCACGCAGGGTTTTTGCACGCTCGCTGAGTAGGCTAAAGGATGGTTCTCAGTGTGTGACACCAACTGTCAAACATGGAGGAGGAAGTGATGGTCTGGGGCTCTTTGCTGGATCCAGAGTCGGCGACTTGCACAGAGTGACTGGCACCCTGAACCAAAAGGGCTACCACAGCATTTTGCAGTGCCATGCAATACCCTCTGGTCTATGCCTAGTTGGTCAGGGGTTCATCCTACAGCAAGATAATGACCCAACATACCTCCAGGCTATATCAGAACTACCTTGAGGAAAAGAACAAGACGGTAGGCTTCCAATCATGGAATGGCCAGTACAGTCTCCAGACTTAAACCCCATCGAGCTGGTTTGGGATGAACTGACAGAAGAGTGAAAGCAAAGCAACCTACAAGTGCAACACATTTGTGGGAACTTCTGCAACAGTGTTGGAAGAACTTCCGAACAATATTTGATGTCCATTGTAGGAAGAATGCCACGAGTGTGTTCGGCGGTTATATCTGCAAAAGGTGGTTACTTTGATGAGTCAAAAATTTAGATTAAATTTTGTTAAACAAAATGATTCTATGATTTCTTTTTTATCTCCAATTGTTTATTTGTTCTATGCTTTAATTTCAGAGTACATTGAGATATTAAACTGCGTAAATTTCAATAAAAACTGGAAAAATGGGGGTGTTCTAAAACTTTTGTCTGGTAGTGTATATGGTTTATGCCATCTGCAAGCTTATGATAAATCTTCATAAAACCAGGTGGGGAGTAGAACAAAGTCAGATGTTCGTGAGTAGGTACACCTGAACAGCCTAATAATTAATCACAATATACTTGACATATTTTCTTTCACTCCAGGTTGTGCTACAAAGAAAGTACAGATTGACTTTTAAAGACTTTATGTATCCAATCAGATGAAGTCAGGGAACTGGGTCGATTGGTGTTACAGTAAATTACACAAAATCTGAACAGCCTAATAGTAAGGAATATGTACTTATCGTTACTTTGTGAAGGCCACTGAGCATGCTGTCTCTCTAAGATCCCTCACCAGCTCCCTAAACTCCCCCTGGACTATCCCAGCCCCATCTCCAGCCAGGTCATTAGTCCCCAGGCAGACAATGAAATCCAGCTCTGCCCCGCATTCTGCTGCCATAATGATCTTTTTTGTTAAATATTTTTATTTAAATTAAAAACAAGCACAATTCAAACAAGGATAATACTGGACACATTAATATAATGAATAGTACACCAACAGATATTTAATTGTAACTGACTTTAGGCAGTGGATCCTGAAACTCCAAAAGAACTAAAAAACTATACATTAAGAAAAAGGCTAAACACAGAGCAGGGCTGTCAATGGACCACTAGAGACCATTGCTAGCTGAACTCCTACAAGGGAGATAAATCCCATAAATCAAAGGGTCACCAGTCCTGTGCCAAATTCTATTGGGAATGGGTGGGAATGTAGGGGCCAAATTTATGACGGGAAATAATTGCCTTCCAGGGCGTCCAGCAGTGGTTGCCACATGTGCAAAAAAAGACTCATAGGCCCCATTTGCTGTCAACTGTATTTTTTCCAAGACCAAACACTGTTTGAGGTTATTGCCCCATTTTTGAACTGTGGGGGTGTTGGTTGAAAGGAAGGACTGAACAATGGTTTTCCATGCCGTGACCAAAGCCAGAGACCAGAGAGATACTTGTGCTCTCCCATGGGGGTGATATGGGTCAGCTCCCAGCAGAAGTTCCAATTGGGATTCGGAAGATGCATATCCCAGAACCTTACTCATGATTTGGTGTACCCCATACCAGAAGGGAGAAACCTTGGGGCAGGTTAAGACAAGGTGCAAAAAGTCTACATCCTCCACTGAGCATTTAGGACAATCACTGGACTTCTCTGGGCTCATAGCGTGCATCTTCTTTGGGGTAATGTATGCCCTGTACATGAAATTTAAATGCACCTATCTAAGTGTATTGCTTCTTAAACAGGTTAGGAAATGTTTGATTGCAAGTTTCCAGGTAGCTGGGTCAACAGTAATGGAGAGATCCTGCTCCCATTTGCCCTGAGGGTATCAGTAACAGCATTTCCACTCCCCTGAAAGGTTTGGTAAAAAGCTGTGAGTGGCTTATTACCCAGCTGTGGCTTGTACAATTCCTCTTCAAATGGAGAGTGTTTCACCCAACCTAAGGTCAAGTCCAGTGTTACACCCAATCTATGTTGGACAATAAGGTACACAAAGAAATCCCCTGGGTCAATGCACCAGGACTATCTTAACTCAGAAAAAAATCGCATAGCACCCTACTGCTGTACAGCTGGATCACAGAGTGGAGGCCCATGTGCCACCATTGCAGTAACTGCGGAAGCAGCTGGGCTGAGCACAAGCCCCTCCTCTTAATAGCAGTAATAAGAGCGGTATAAGGAGAGGGTGAAGGAGGGTGTCTAATGTGTTGGTGTGCAGCCAACTATGCCTTAAGGGTGGATGCTGCAAAAGGGTATGATACATCAGGAAGAACGAGGGACCAAAGTGAACCAGGCAGAAACTCAGAGGCCAAAGCACCCCTCATAATGATCCTTTTGATGCTATGGCACTGCACAGGCACCTAACCTAATTTTCACCCCCTTCCTATTCCCAAATATATTGCCCTCACAATCGAGTTCCCCACCAGGAGTTGCTTCATCCTCCTCTGGGTCCTCTTCTACCCTCCTTGGGTCTCTGCTATGGAGTACACCCACATCCTGCTTAGCCACTATCACAGGTTCCTCCTCCTGGCAATCCCACCTCACCAGAGCAGTATAGGAATTGAATAGTGGTACTGGTTGAGGAATGTACCTCAGACCCACCACCGCCACCCTCCCAGAGTCCACCATCGATCAGTCATTCCCTAGCCTGGCATTCTCTGGTAACACTGGCAGATTTGGTGGCCCTGGGTGGGGAAGGCTCCTGAATTCTAACCCATCAGCCTGGAGTCTAGTGACCTCCTTCTTCACTCAGAGAGGTGTATGAAGATGGGACAGCACTGCAGTCTCCAGAAGATCTCTCAGAAAATGGAACATTTTTCACATTTTTGAAAATAGCCCATAAACATTTTGATGCATTTGCAATGATACAGCTATGACAGAACAACTGCTCCAAGTCCTGGGTGCAGACCTTTGAAAATGTGATACCACCAGTAATAGAGTATAGTCAGTATTGAAATACAAGGCGGGATTTAGTATATAAATGTATATAAAATGGCAAGGAAAAATCCAGAAATATTAGTGTCCAAAAGACATCACCTGACCATGCATTAAAAAGCTATCAATGATAGGTGGTTAATCTAATTTTTATGGAAAAAAATAATTAATTAGTAAAATACATCAGTGAATAAAACAAGCATTTGTCAATGCCGAATGTTGCTTGCTTGTATGTGCTGTTTAGGTATTTGGAAGTGACAGTTTCATGCCTTCCTCCCAAGACATCCACTGTGTCTTTCCGTTCAGTATTCACAGAAGAGTGGGAGGGGCAAGGGCCACAGCAGTACAGCAGTTGCCAAGGGGGTGATGAGGTGGACAATAGTCCATTCAAAGGCAAAAGAGTCCTGCAGGAGCTCATTAAATTGAAGGTAGACAAAGCGATGGAACCAGATGGCATAGGCCCAAGGATATTAATAGAACTGCGAAAGGAGATAGCAGTACCTCTGGCAGCCATGTTCACTGAGTTATTAAACATGAGTGAATTGGAGGAGGGCACATGTGGTCCCTCTACACAAGTCCGGCAGCAGGGAGGAGGCAGGGAACAATAGGCCATTCAGCCTCACCTCAGTAGTGGGGAAGATCATGGAGACATTGCTTAAAGAAAGGATAGTGGGGCATCTAGATGCCATCGGAACCCAGGACCATAGACAACATGGATTCACAGTGGGAAATCATGTCAGATAAATCTGGTTGATTTATTTGACTGGGTGACAAAGGAAGTGAATCAAGGTGGGGCAGTGGACAATGCTTACCTTGATTTCAGCAAAGCCTTTGACACCATCCCATATAGAAGGCTGATAAACTAGCTGGGTAGGCTGGACATGGGGGAAAGGGTGGTAAACTGGGTTAGAAACTGACTAACAGACAGGAGGCAGAGAGTGGTGGTAAATGGTATGCAGTCTAGGGAGAGGCGACCAGTGGGGTGCTGCAGGATCGGTCCTGGGGCCAGTTCTGTTCAATGTCTTCATTAGTAATATTGCAGAACATCTGAAGGCAATTTTTCACAAATTTTCAACATAGCCATTTTAAGACCTCTGCTCGCGAACAGTGTCACTGTGATTTTCTTAATTGTCCCGTACATTGATTTTTGCACACCGACCAGCCATTGTGCGCTACATGGGCGGAAACACGCTTTGGGTGAGATGTGAAAAATGACAGCTGTACTACTCATAAGAAGGTGTGGTAAAATGGCAATGTTGGAAATCTGGGTGAAAATATTGAAAATTGCGAACTTACGGTGCATAGGAACTGGCCTGCTTGCAGCTCGTAAAACAGTCATTTTAGAATTTTTTCACCAAATTTTCAACATAGCCATTTTAACACCTGAGCTCATGAACAGTGTCACTGTGATTTTCTTAATTTGTCCCGCAGTATTGATCTCGACACCGATTGCGCCATTGTGTGTTATATGGGCAGAAACACGCTTTTGGGTGAGATGTGAAAATGGCAGCTGTACTACTCATAAGAAGGTGTGATAAAATGGCAATGTTGGAAATCTGGAGTGAAAATATTGAAAATTCGCGACCTTATGACGTGGTAGGAACTGCGAATGCACTCATAAACAGTCATTTTAGGAATTTTTTCATCAAATTTTCAACATAGCCATTTTAAGACCTCTGCTCATGAACAGTGTCACTGTGATTTTCTTAATTTATCCCGTTACATTGATTTCCGACACCGATTAGCTGCTTATTGTGCTACATGTAGAAACACATTTTGGGTGTGATGTGAAAATGACAGCTGTACTACTCATAAGAAGGTGTGGTAAAATGGCAATTTTGAAAATCTGGAGTGAAAATATTGAAATTTCGCAAACTTACGAGCCCGCGTAGGAACTGCATAGCATACGCCAGAAAACAGTCATTTTTGAATTTTGACACCAAATTTTCAACATGGGTTTTTTGGATCCCTTCTCATGAATCATGTCACTGTCATGGCAGTATTCAGGCCCAAAGGGTGATTTCGCAGTCACTGCACAGTCACTGCGCGAAATCACCCTTCGGGCCTGAATAACGCCATGACAGTGACATAATTCATGAGAAGGGGGCCCAAAAACCCAATGTTGAAAATTTGGTGCAAAAATTCAAAATGCCTGAGATATGCAACAAGTTGAAACCCCTATCTAGCCCATTATACAGCTTACCGGGATTTCTCAGTTCAGCGGTCGCTTTGAAGAGTGCAGACGTATTCCCGGTCCACTGAAGATCGCCGTACTGGAGTCCGGAGGTAAGTATGGGGTGGGTGTGTGGGAGGCTGGGTGCACAGTGGGTGGTGCGGGTAGTGGGGGGTTGGGAGACGCACGCAGGACTGTTTTGTTTTATAGGTTTTTTAAAAACGACTCACGAAGGTACGCTTGCCACGCTGATGTGGGCTCCAGCATGGCACAAGGACATTGGGGGCTGCTCAGCAGACGGGGATTGGGCACCCCTGCGGCCTAAGAATACATTGCCACACTGGGGTGGTCTCCCAGCATGGCACTCACTACTCGGGGCGGGGACAGTGCAGCCGACGGGATTGGGCACCCCTACGGCTATAGATTACTTGCCACGCTTGGGTGGGCACCCAGTGTGGCATTTTGCAAGCCTTTTGGGGAGCCGGGAATGCAGCACAGCCGATGGCGATTGGGCACCCCTGCCGGGCTATACAGTGCGTGCGGGCGCGCCGCCTGCAAGAGCGTGTGTGTGTGGAGGGGAGTCCGCATGAGCAGCCGATATCTTATCGGTGCTCACTGAAGCGTAGCTCCCCTTTAAACTGTAATGACTGCATTTTGAGCGGTCAAGACAGCTCCAAAATGCATTGGTTTACAGGGCCATGCCTGCCAACGCACTGACTGAATTGGAGGAGGAGGGTGACACACCTCCTAAATCTCCGATGATGGCACTATGTTTCTTGCACATGCGCAAGCAACATAAAATCAACAGGAAAAGCTAACAGCTACCATCTTAAAATTCCTATACTTTACTACACCCCTATAAAAATGGTTTTGTATCTCAGTTATTAACTTTCAACTTATAGAACACATCTGATTCCCAGTCTCCCATCACTTTTTACAGTGTTCCTTCACCTGTTTTAAAACTGTTTCTCAACTCTTGAACAAATTGTCTCTGGTCTGTGCATCCTATGATCACTGGCATCTGGGCCTTACCTTTACAACACAGCTAACAAACAACCTCTCTCAAATGCTGATCCTGCACTAGCAACTATCACACCTCTGTAAAAGTAACTGTGAGTGTATTTTGCACCTGAACAAGCTTTACATGGACTGAGCTGGAACCGATTGCTAATGTCGTTCTCAGTCTGACCATATCCACAAACTGAAAAAGCCTGAGTCAAATCACTCAGCAGTCTATGACAAGGCTGTCCAACAAAGGAGCAAAGTGCACGAGGAGACTATTGCGGGGCTGCTACTGTTACTTCACTTCCTATGCAGTTTAGCTTTGTCATTGCACTTTCAGGAGAAATAAATCGGAACAATTTCAATAAATACCTGTAGTTGACCTGTCCTGAAACTGTGTTCATGGCAGCTTGAGTGATGACTTGTTTGCTTTATTAAACCAAACAGCAGCAGTATTGGCTCAGGATCCTGAACAGCTGCATTCCGAGCCAACAATCAACTACCTTGACTAACAACGTTTACTCTGATCGAGCAATTATGAGAACTACATGCAAAACAACCAGGAGTTTAAAATTGTAAAACACAGTCCACAAATGAAAAAAGGTAAAACAAAAGTTCAAAATGCTAAAATGCAGCCCATAAATAAAAAACAAACAAACAAACAACAAATAAAAGCATATAATTATCACTTAACATGGAAAGAAAGGAAACCAAGCACCTACAGTTCTGCCTAAGTAACAAAAAATGGATTTTTAAAATAATTTGGTATTTTTGTATTTAAAACAACTATGAACATTATTTTACATAAATACAGGGTATAAATTAATTTTCTTTATTTTAGAACAACAATGAAAATTTACCTCTCTAGGAGCATAATATGGAGAATAGTTATGGTCATCGATGGTTAACCAGTTTGTTAACCATCGAGAGGTTGCAGGGTAACCATGTAAACCTCAAGAGTGAAGCTCGAGAGGTTTATGTCACCATGGCAACCTTGAGATTGGTTAACAAAACCAGTTACCCATCAATGTAACATACATTAGCTTTTATAGTGTATGGAACCATTTTGTTTTTTAGGAAAAGAAAGCAGTTCCTTACTGCTGTTTTTTATGTCCCCACTGCTCTGCTCCTCACTGCTGTGGCCATTTCAAGGCTGTTCGATCCAGTTGCGCGGCACGAAGATTTCCCTGGTTGTTAACCCATTGATATGATGTACCATCGATGAGTTAACAACATCGTGATTACATCGATAGTAAAACGTTGTTATAAAAGGTAGATTTCTACCTATAACAACATTCTACCATACATTATAAGTCACTCTAGGGTTGCATTTAAGGGGTAATGATGCACTTCCCAGATGTGTAATGACACTAGGCCTTTGGCTTTGTGAATTACACCCCTTAGGTATACAACATAAATCCTTTAATGCATATCCTGTCATTGCTTACTGCTGACTTAATTGCTTAATAGATCTCTTCACCGTATATAAACTGGGTTGCCCTATCCATTCCAGTAAGACTAGGCTACTTTCTGTCCCCAGATCCTGTTAAAGGCAATTGGGTTACAGGGCTTTCTCTGTTTCAGTGCCATATATTTGGAATACCCTGCCTATCAGTCTGCGCTGTGCCCCCTCGTGGTAAGAAGGGATTAAAATTGTATCTTTTTTAACAAGCTTTTGATAGCACCTAGTTATTGAGAGTGTTAGGACTCAGATATGATTATTATTTTGTTTTTGACTTAAATTTTGTAGGATGCTGCCATCTCAGTTTTCCTACTGTTTGTGTTTGAGTTGTTGCCTAGTGGTCCCTCCCTCATGATTGCCACTCGAGAATAAATAAATATTTTTCCCTGGTGATCAATGGTCCCTTCCCCACCTGATCCCACGCCTGATGTACAAAAACATATTCCCTGGTGTCTGGTGGTCCTTCCCCCCACCCGATCACCAGCCCAAGGTATGGACACTGTTTCTTAATGTCCTGTGAATCCTCCCCATCCTGATCCCCTGTATATTATATGTTAACCATTCCCTGGTGTCTAGTGGATCCCCCTCCCCATCCTGATCCCCTGTATATTATATGTTAACCATTCCTGGTGTCTAGTGGATCCCCTCCATCCTGATCCCCTGTATATTATATGTTAACCATTCCTGGTGTCTAGTGGATCCCTCCCCATCCTGATCCCCTGTATATTATATGTTAACCATTCCCTGGTGTCTAGTGGATCCCCCTTCCCATCCTGATCCCCTGTATATTATATGTTAACCATTCCCTGGTGTCTAGTGGATCCCCCTCCCCATCCTGATCCCCTGTATATTATATGTTAACCATTCCCTGGTGTCTAGTGGATCCCCCTCCCCATCCTGATCCCCTGTATATTATATGTTAACCATTCCCTGGTGTCTAGTGGATCCCTCCCCATCCTGATCCCCTGTATATTATATGTTAACCATTCCCTGGTGTCTAGTGGATCTCTCCCATCCTGATCCCCTGTATATTATATGTTAACCATTCCTGGTGTCTAGTGGATCTCCTCCCCATCCTGATCCCCTGTATATTATATGTTAACCATTCCCTGGTGTCTAGTGGATCCCTCCCATCCTGATCCCCTGTATATTATATGTTAACCATTCCCTGGTGTCTAGTGGATCCCTCCCATCCTGATCCCCTGTATATTATATGTTAACCATTCCTGGTGTCTAGTGGATCCTCCCATCCTGATCCCCTGTATATTATATGTTAACCATTCCCTGGTGTCTAGTGGATCCCCTCCCATCCTGATCCCCTGTATATTATATGTTAACCATTCCTGGTGTCTAGTGGATCCCTCCCATCCTGATCCCCTGTATATTATATGTTAACCATTCCTGGTGTCTAGTGGATCCCCCTCCCCATCCTGATCCCCTGTATTATTATGTTAACCATTCCCTGGTGTCTAGTGGATCCCTCATCCTGATCCCCTGTATATTATATGTTAACCATTCCTGGTGTCTAGTGGATCCCCTCCCATCCTGATCCCCTGTATATTATATGTTAACCATTCCCTGGTGTCTAGTGGATCCCCCTCCCCATCCTGATCCCCTGTATATTATATGTTAACCATTCCCTGGTGTCTAGTGGATCTCCCTCCCCATCCTGATCCCCTGTATATTATATGTTAACCATTCCCTGGTGTCTAGTGGATCTCCCTTCCCATCCTGATCCCCTGTATATTATATGTTAACCATTCCCTGGTGTCTAGTGGATCCCCCCCATCCTGATCCCCTGTATATTATATGTTAACCATTCCCTGTGTCTAGTGGATCTCCTCCCATCCTGATCCCTGTATATTATATGTTAACCATTCCTGGTGTCTAGTGGATCCCCTCCCCATCCTGATCCCTGTATATTATATAGTTAACCATTCCTTGTGTCTAGTGGATCCCCTCCCATCCTGATCCCTGTATATTATATGTTAACCATTCCCTGGTGTCTAGTGGATCTCCCTCCCCATCCTGATCCCCTGTATATTATATGTTAACCATTCCCTGGTGTCTAGTGGATCTCCCTCCCCATCCTGATCCCCTGTATATTATATGTTAACCATTCCCTGGTGTCTAGTGGATCCCCCCCCATCCTGATCCCCTGTATATTATATGTTAACCATTCCCTGGTGTCTAGTGGATCCCCCTCCCCATCCTGATCCCCTGTATATTATATGTTAACCATTCCCTGGTGTCTAGTGGATCCCCCTTCCCATCCTGATCCCCTGTATATTATATGTTAACCATTCCCTGGTGTCTAGTGGATCCCCCTCCCCATCCTGATCCCCTGTATATTATATGTTAACCATTCCCTGGTGTCTAGTGATCCCTCCCCATCCTGATCCCCTGTATATTATATGTTAACCATTCCCTGGTGTCTAGTGGATCCCCCTCCCCATCCTGATCCCCTGTATATTATATGTTAACCATTCCCTGGTGTCTAGTGGATCCCCCTCCCCATCCTGATCCCCTGTATATTATATGTTAACCATTCCCTGGTGTCTAGTGGATCCCCCCCATCCTGATCCCCTGTATATTATATGTTAACCATTCCCTGGTGTCTAGTGGATCCCCCTCCCCATCCTGATCCCCTGTATATTATATGTTAACCATTCCCTGGTGTCTAGTGGATCCTCCCCATCCTGATCCCTGTATATTATATGTTAACCATTCCTGTGTCTAGTGGATCCCCTCCCATCCTGATCCTGTATATTATATGTTAACCATTCCTGGTGTCTAGTGGATCCCTCCCATCCTGATCCCTGTATATTATATGTTAACCATTCCTGGTGTCTAGTGGATCCCTCCCCATCCTGATCCCCTGTATATTATATGTTAACCATTCCCTGGTGTCTAGTGGATCCCCTCCCATCCTGATCCCCTGTATATTATATGTTAACCATTCCTGGTGTCTAGTGGATCCCCTCCCATCCTGATCCCCTGTATATTATATGTTAACCATTCCTGGTGTCTAGTGGATCCCCTCCCCATCCTGATCCCCTGTATATTATATATTAACCATTCCCTGGTGTCTAGTGGATCCCCCCATCCTGATCCCCTGTATATTATATGTTAACCATTCCTGGTGTCTAGTGGATCCCCTCCCCATCCTGATCCCCTGTATATTATATGTTAACCATTCCCTGTGTCTAGTGGATCCTCCCATCCTGATCCCTGTATATTATATGTTAACCATTCCCTGGTGTCTAGTGGATCCCCTCCCATCCTGATCCCTGTATATTATATGTTAACCATTCCCTGGTGTCTAGTGGATCCCCTCCCATCCTGATCCCCTGTATATTATATGTTAACCATTCCCTGGTGTCTAGTGGATCCCTCCCATCCTGATCCCCTGTATATTATATGTTAACCATTCCCTGGTGTCTAGTGGATCCTCCCCATCCTGATCCCCTGTATATTATATGTTAACCATTCCTGGTGTCTAGTGGATCCCCTCCCATCCTGATCCCCTGTATATTATATGTTAACCATTCCTGGTGTCTAGTGGATCCCCTCCCCATCCTGATCCCTGTATATTATATGTTAACCATTCCCTGGTGTCTAGTGGACCCCTCCCCATCCTGATCCCTGTATATTATATGTTAACCATTCCCTGGTGTCTAGTGGATCCTCCCATCCTGATCCCTGTATATTATATGTTAACCATTCCTGGTGTCTAGTGGATCCCTCCCATCCTGATCCCTGTATATTATATGTTAACCATTCCCTGGTGTCTAGTGGATCCCTCCCCATCCTGATCCCCTGTATATTATATGTTAACCATTCCTGGTGTCTAGTGGATCCCCTCCCATCCTGATCCCCTGTATATTATATGTTAACCATTCCTGGTGTCTAGTGGATCCCCTCCCCATCCTGATCCCCTGTATATTATATGTTAACCATTCCTGGTGTCTAGTGGATCCCTCCCCATCCTGATCCCCTGTATATTATATGTTAACCATTCCCTGGTGTCTAGTGGATCCCCTCCCATCCTGATCCCCTGTATATTATATGTTAACCATTTCCTGGTGTCTAGTGGATCCCCTCCCATCCTGATCCCCTGTATATTATATGTTAACCATTCCTGGTGTCTAGTGGATCCCTCCCATCCTGATCCCCTGTATATTATATGTTAACCATTCCCTGGTGTCTAGTGGATCCCTCCCCATCCTGATCCCCTGTATATTATATGTTAACCATTCCTGGTGTCTAGTGGATCCCCTCCCCATCCTGATCCCCTGTATATTATATGTTAACCATTCCTGGTGTCTAGTGGATCTCCTCCCCATCCTGATCCCTGTATATTATATGTTAACCATTCCTGGTGTCTAGTGGATCCCCCTCCCATCCTGATCCCCTGTATATTATATGTTAACCATTCCCTGGTGTCTAGTGGATCCCTCCCCATCCTGATCCCCTGTATATTATATGTTAACCATTCCTGGTGTCTAGTGGATCTCCCTTCCCATCCTGATCCCCTGTATATTATATGTTAACCATTCCCTGGTGTCTAGTGGATCCCCCTCCCCATCCTGATCCCCTGTATATGAAATATAAACTATTTCCTGGTGTCTAGCGGACCCCCCATCCTCTATCCCCTGTAAAATAAAGGATATCCATTCCCTTGTGTCTAGCGGACCCCAAACCCTGGCAGGTAGTGTCCCATCACAATGCTCCCACCATCCCAAAGCAGAGCCAGCGACCAGCACAGCCCTCCGCTCTTCACCATGGCTGGCCACCAACTGACACATCAATGAGAGCATACTGTATACAGTATGTGCTCATTGATTGACAGCTAAGCTCAGCCTTTAATCAATGAGTGCGTACTGGCTGGCCCGGTGGCACTGAGGGTTGAGGCGCCTGACACCACACTTTGTGCCATGCTGGTGACCCGGGTTCTGGAATGAGCCCGGGACACTGGGGGTCGGTAGGGGGGAAGGAGGTTGAGCATCCATAGGACTACTCTCTCCTCCCAGGGAGGGTTGGGATGATGCGATTGCTCCTGGAGCGGCCTCTAGTGGTGATCGTAGGTGTCCAGTGGGGTGACGCAGTGGATGCATGGGGTGGAGTTGTGGCATAGTGTTGCCTTGTCAGTCGCACTCCGAGGGAAACAGAACTTTCGCACAAAAAGAGAAAAACCTCATGGATGGATGAAGGCACCTTGGCCTCATAAGCCTACACTCCCAATTTCCAGACTGCCTCCTCTCGCTTCTCGTGTGCTAGCACTTTGCCCTTGGAAATAGAGCACCCTGGGCGGATAGGGTGACCCTTCCTCCGGAGGGTATAGACCCGAAGGTGGTGCTGGGCTGCATGAGAAGAGAGGGGAGTAGTAGTCACAGAGGGAGATAGCGGCTGGGAGTTCCCGAGGATGCCGGAAGGAGTTCCACAGGATAGTGCTGATAAAAAAAAAAAAGAGTGCATACTGTATACAGTGTGTGCTCATTGATGACTCAGTTGGCAACCAGCCGTGGTGGAGAACAGAGGATTGTGCCAGTCCTTGGCTCTGGTTTGGGATGGGGAGGAGTGAGGTGGTGGGGAACTACCTGCCGGGGTGGGGGTCCACTAGACACCAGGAAACGGATGTTCTTTCATTTACAGGGGATCAAGGATAGAGGGGTCACTAGACACCATAGAATGGTTTATATTTCATATACAGGGATCAGGGTGGAGGAGGGGCCGCTAGACTCCAGGAGTGGTTGACATACATTATACAGGGATCCAGATGGGGGAGATACACAGGACATTGGGAAACAGTGTCCATACCTCAGTTGGGTGATCGGATGGGAAAGGATCACTGGATACCAGGAAAATGTTACGCACATTGGGCAGGGTATCGGGTGGGGGAGAGAACACTGGACACCAGGGAATATGTTTTTGCACATCGGACGTAGAATTGTGTGGGGAGGGACCACTGGACACTAAAAACATATTTATTTATTCTCGGCTGGCAATTACAGGGGGGCGGGGACCATCACACCAGACAGACATATTACTTTATTATGAGTCAGCGATTGGGGGGGGATCAAAGGAAACTTCTTTATTTACTATCGGACTGATGATCGGCGGGGAGGGGGACTACCAGGCACCAGGGAAAATCTCTATTGACTATCAGGCCAGTGATGGTGGGGGGCACTGGCAGCAGGGAAACTTATTTTGTAATTGGGCAGCCAATCATGGTGGAGCCATTGACACAGGGACACTGGCAGCAGGGAATGGGGGTAACAGTGGGGAGCACCTGGGAACAGTGACCACCAGTCATTGTGGTTTGAAGTCACAGAAAGAGCAGAACCAAACCACACAAAAACACGATCCTGGATTTTAGGGGGAGACTTTGGGAAAATGGGGAGATACTTGAAAGAGGCATTAAGGAATGGGGCAGAATCAGGGGTTGAGGAACAGTGGGCAGTATTTAAAATGGGGATTACAAGAGCAACAGAATTATGCAGTAAGTAGGTTAGCAAGAGGAAAAGGAAGAGGAGACCATATGGTTTTCCAAAGAGGTAGCAAAGAAAGTGAAAGCCAAAAAGATTGCATTCAGGCAATACAGAAAGACACAGGCAGAAGGGGTTAGGGAGAAGTACCAGGAGAAGCAAAGGGAGGCAGGAAGGTCAGTAAGGGAAGCCAAAGCTCAGACAGAAGACCACATTGCAAAATCAGTGGGTAGAGGGGACAAAACCTTTTACAGGTACATAAGTGAAAAAAGAAAGGTAAACGGAGGGGTAGTGAGACTGAAGGGGAGGATGGGAGCAAGGTGGAGGATGACAACAGTAAAGCTGACATATTGAACAGGTATTTCTGCTCAGTCTTTACTGATGAAGAGGAGGGTAATGGGTCTGAAGGAGTACAAGGTGAGAATGGTGCAGAATGGACACAAGTCCCTTACACGAGAAAGGGTCCTGAAGGAACTGGAAGTAATAAGAGTTGATAAAGCAATGGAGCAAATGGGTGCACCCCAGGGTCCTTAAATAACTAAAGAGGTGGTAGCTGAACCTCTGGCTATCCTGTTTAGCCGATCACTGGAAACAGGAGGTACCCAAAGACTGGAGGACAGCAGATGTAGTCCCGTTATACAAAAGTGGGAACAAAGAGGAAGCGAGGAACTACAGACCAGTCAGCCTCACCTCGGTAGTGGGAGGATCATGGAAGCACTACTGAAGGAGAGATTGGTGGAGCATCTGGTTGTCAATGGACTACAGGACCCAAGGCAGCATAGTTTCACCAGGGGAGGCCATGTCAGTCCACCCTCGTTGACTTTTTGACTGGGTGACTAGGGAGGTGGATCAGGGAGGGCAGTGGACATGGCCTATCTGGACTTCAGCAAGGCATTTGACACTGTGCCACATAGAAGACTATTACACAAACTGGGGAATATGGGTGTGGGCAGGACAGTAGTGTGGTGCGTAGGTAACTGGCTGGGTGGCAGGACACAGAGGGTGGTGGTAAATGGCTGTCACTCCATAGAAGGAAGAGTGACCAGTGGGGTACCACAGGGATCAGTGCTGGGACTGGTCCTATTCAACATCTTCATCAGTGACATTACGCAGGACCTAGAAGGCAGAATTTCACTGTTCGCTGATGACACAAAGCTCTGTAACAGAGTACACACTCCAGAGGGTGTAGACAGAATGAGAAGGACCTGCAGAAACTTGAAGAATGGTCAGGGTTTGGCAGTTGAAATTAATGCAAAGAAGTGCAAGATAATGCATATGGGCACAAAACCCTGGCACAATATATCAGTGGGGGTGAGGATATAGCATGCACCAAGCAGGAAAGGGATCTTGGGGTTATCATCTCTGATGACCTCAAGGTAGGGAAACAGTGTGACAAGGCAGCAGGTAAAGCAAATAGGATGCTGGGATGCATAGGCAGGGGCATCACCAGCAGGAAAAGGGAGGTCATAATTCCACTATACAAGACACTAGTGAGGCCCCACCTGGAGTACAGTGTACAGTTCTGGAGACCTTACCTATGTAAGGACATAGACAGTGTAGAGAAGGTTCCGAGGAGGGCAACAAAGATGGTGCATGGATTGCATCACAAGTCCTATGAAGACAGGTTGAAGGAACTGAACATATACTCCCTGGAGGAGAGGAGGGAGAGAGGGGATATGATAGAGACATACAAGTATCTTACAGGGAGGAACAGGGTGCAGGAATACACTATTTTTAAGTGAAAAAGATGTTCCAGGACTAGAGGGCATGGGATGAAGTTGGAGGAGGACGATTCAGAGGAAGCGTGAGGAAGAATTTCTTCACAGAACGGGTGGTGGACAAGTGGAACACCTGCCAGAGGAAGTGGTGGGGCTGAAATAATCATGGGATTTAAGAATGCATGGGATAGACATAAAGGAATTCTGGAGGTCAGGGGTAAGGGGCAACAGACTTCTAGGAAAACATGAACTGAACTTACAAGCTCAAATGGGCAGACTGGGTGGGCCATAGACCCTTATCTGCCGACACTGTCTATGTATCTATGTATCTATGTAGGGACACAGGGCTACCTATGGGACAGGGGCTGGGGGTGGGATGTGCCAAACTCCGGTGCAGCCTATGTAAATTGGCCCATAATAAGCATGCAAATGGCCAAACAGCACCTTGCATGCCCAATGGGCTCATTTACATGGCTGCTTTTGTGAATTCCAAATAGCGCACCAGCATCAATCATTGAGGAGTCATACTCCTGGCTGCATGTTGGGATGGTGCTAGTGGGGCTACTGGTAGCACTACTGAGGTTAGCGCTGACTTGTCCTGGCCCTGTTCACAGTTGCACAGTGCAGGTGCATTATCCGATTGTGAATAGCAACATTTGACACCTAGGCAATCGCAAAGTGCAGCACAAACCTTTGCGCTGTGCTTTGTAACTTTTTGTGAATCTAGATTCAGGTTTGTCCCCTGAGCCCGGGTCTGACATCACAGGCTGACTGAAAGAGGGCCAAGCATCCCAGTGATGCACACACACCTGCACTCAAACAGAAACAAAATCCAACAAGGTATCAAATGTTTAGATGACTTATGGTTTATTTGAGAAACAGAGCACAGCAGCAAACAAAAATCCTGCAACTTTGGGTCTTACCCGTGAACGATCAGGGGGCACTCTGATAAACATTTGATAATTTGTTGCATTTTGCACCTGTCTGAGTGCAGGCATGTGTGCTTCTCTGTTGTAGGATTTTTTTTGACCTGCACTGACCAAACTTTGTTCTGAAGTGTTGGGTTTCTCCATGCTCTTCCAAGCATCCCAGTGAATGTTCTCCTTCATGGGTCCATCTTGTGTCTCCTGCCATCTGGATGGCTGGAGAATTTTAATATTATATACAAAATGGAAGCCTCTGGAAACCCTCCCTTTCTCAATGAAACATTTCCACTTTAATGGAGTACTTTTAGGTACTGAAGTCACTTGTTAGTTCGTTCACTGTGGACTCTAGCACATCTTTTATTGTGCCTGCAATTTGCTACATAAACATATGTTTTAGGTAAAAGAATCACTGCAGGCTAGCTTGGGGGCAGACAGGTGGAGTACTGCAATTCAGAGGAGTCCCTATAATTTGTGAGATGCTGTAGGAGCTTTGTTAGATATTCAGACATTGAATGCACATCTCCACTCGAGGATTGCAAGATTCCTTGGTTTTGCAGACCCTTTACTTTATAATGTGATGAACCCTTTGCCTCTCCTCGGACCTTCAAACTTACCACTGTGAGCCTGATAGTGTTGCAATCTCATGTCATGCAGAGTAGCCAAACTGCCTTACCAAAGTGAGAGTGAGAACGGTTGGTTTGTTGGCCGAGACATAGATCTATGACTAATACTACCATTCAGAGAATTCTTTTGAAGACCTTCAAGAAACATATCACTCATACGCTGGGGTTTCTTACCTTTTTTATTGGGTTCAGTAGATAGAATGCCACCACATGGAGCACAGCTTGATATAAATCACGCAATGAATAAACACACATTTTTTAATCATGCCTCTATTTTTCCTCCCCAGCTGGTCAACCCCATCCAACAGACACCCCCAAGCCCTGTCCCTGAAATTAATGGCTCTACCTGCCCGGCTCAGGAGCTGCACCTGTGGGGGTTGGAATTCACCCTGCCAACCGCATATTTTCCACCAATTTCTTTCTCCTCGAGGTCTCAGGAGCTGCTGCCACATGCGCTGAACAGCCCTCGCCACAGCCTCCCTTCCCTCACCCCGGCCCACTGCCTAGGCTCCCTCTGGCCTAAGCTAAATCCAGCCTCCACTAGGAGTCACCCATCAGTCGAGGGATGCCACACTTCCTCCCTGGAGAGGAGAGCTTCCCTGTCGGCAGCTCTATCCGGCTCCGCCCTCCCCCCAACGTGCCGATCTCCAACGCCCCGGGCTAGTCCCCGAACCCGGGTCACTGGTGTGGGTCGAGGTAAGGTGCCAGCACCTTAGCCCTCTACATCAATAAACACACCTTTTAGATCTCTACTGAAATACTTTGGACTGGTCCTCCTCGATGAGTTATTCCAGGGCAAGGATACCTTTCCACAGGGTGTGTTATTCCAATTTACTTTTTCTTTCTTTCCATATTCTGTTTAATACTTCTTTGGCCAGGACAGGCTAGGCTCACTTTAGCCCTAGCCCACTGATCCCCACTGTCTGACATCTCTCCAGGACTTACCTAGTGGCCTGATGACCCCCATGGAGTCCCCCACAGCGGGTTCAGGAGGAGCAGAGCCATCCTCCCCTCCAAAGTACAAATTCAGATCTCGGCCTCTAGGTCCTGGTGATGCAGCATGTGAGGGATCGGTGGGCAGGGTTCATACAAGCCTGTTCTGCCACCATTTTCCTCTGTTTTCTCCCTTCGCCATGCTTGGGTGCACTTGTCAACATGTGCGTGTGGAGGCACGTGCATGCTGCAGAGTCCCACAGCACAACCCACTTCTGCCACTCCTGTCCTGCACTGCCACCAAGTCAATCAGTGGAACAGGCAGTCCTCCCTCCCTAGGGAAGGAAAGCAGTCCTTTGGATGCTTGATCCTCCCTACCCCCGGTCAACCCCTGGCAACACGTGCTCATTGTCAAACACAAGTCGCTGACGTGGGGTGAGGTGTGGTATCCAGCGCCTCAACCCTCAGCACCATTGGGCCTGCCATCCAGTTTACTTTTTAGACCTGCAATGTGAGCAGTACCAAATAAAGCAGGCTATAGCTTATTTGAACTCCTGACTTCGTTGGTTGAGAACACCAAGGTGGTCACTTGGTACTGAATTCCATCTACTGCTTGAAAGTTTTATTCTCTCTGACCTTCCTTGAGTGTACTGATGATGGCCCCAGACTGAAACACTGATGACTGGGGAGATGATCACCAGACTCTTGTCTCTTAGAGCCTTTTGACCACTGGATCAACAATCTGCTGCAGATCCTTTTTGAATTCCCTGATGAAAATTAGAAGTACAAAACAACCAACACTTTCCAATTGTACAGTATTTACAACACAAGTTAAAACTGACTCCTCTCCTTTTCTGTTCCTCCACCTCTGGATAGAAGCTTCCAAGTTGTCTTCTCAACAATGGCTTAGACTGCCCCCTTATTTCTTGTAAAAAGACCTTCACTCTGGGGCAGAATCTAAAAATTGCTTTATTTTATCCAAGCAGCAGCTTCTGTGAACAAGCTTATAGTCTATTACTACCTGGTTCACCAAAATTGGAAGTCATTTACTTCCTCCCCATCATCACTCTTACTGTAACTGAGCACACAAGCTTGCAGCCACTGCACAGTCTTCACAGAATGGAGGTTTACTGAACACGTATTCTGCAAGACAACACAGTCCATGCACCCTGCTGTTACTGTTAGTATTTGAAGAGTCCTTCTGGCACGGGGCTGGTTTCAGTCATGTCTACAAACATTTTCCTTACTCCTGTCAGCTTACTGAGACCTTAAACTGCTACAGCCTGCTTTGGCTCCCACAGGGCTGGCAGTATGGCTTAGAAGTGAGAGTAATGAGCTGTGAATGAGTTTAGTACATTTAGCAGACCTGGGTTTGAGTCCCACAACTGCTACTTGCATGCTATAGGACTCTATGCAAGTCACTTAACTTCCCCCAGTGCTCCTACGTCACCCCCGAAAACAGGCACTTGTGCCTAGTGGGTCTTACCCTGTTACCAAAAAATAATAAATAAAAATGGAACCCAACTAAAGTATGTTTAAATATTTTTAATTAATATCTTAAACTCCTTCTAAGGGTTGGCAATATATGGCTGAGTGAATCCTAACTTGTTTTAGGATCTGATACCAAAAAAATGAGGTGCACAGATACGCCAACTAAAGATGCTACCCAGAAACATTTGGCTGGCACATCTGTGCACCTTGTTTTTTGGTTTCAGTTCATTTTTTCTCCTGATGGGAGTTAAATTGTGTGGCTGCATGAGGCTGCTAAATTGTTTAGCTGTTTGAACACCTCCATGAGTACTTCCTCACATTATGGCCCGGAGTGAGCAGTATTTTTAAATTTAGGTCAACTTCATTGGAGTTGTGTGACTTCTTACCATACTGGGAAACCGAGCATTTCCTTTTGCTCAGATGGTCATCAGCAGAGCCCAGCTAAATGAGATTGAGGAGCAGAAATAATTCTTCCTGTTTTAATCAGGAGGTGTAGCCAGCACAGAGAAAAATCCATTCCAAACACAGGGAAATGTGGAGTGGAGCTCGTTCCTTAATGGTCTGGATTCAGACAAAGACACCATCACAGATAACAACAAGCATTTGTCAATGCCAAATGTTTGCTTGCTGGTATTAACATTGGAAATGCAGGAGTTAGACAGATGCAGAGAAGGAATGGCTATGAAGTAATCAACTTCACGCCAACCCCACCTCCACCCTGCAGAGATGGACAGGCATTTGGGTATGCGGTTGTGTTGTCGCCCATAATGTTCATGCCATTTCGCCTCACCCTATTCTGCAGACACTGACAAGTGTTGAGGTGTGCATTGGGGTGTTTGGCTTTACAGTCACCCTGCTCCATAAGAACATATGCTGAAATGGGTTCAATATAGGAGAATGGGGTATACTCTGGGGCCAAGCAGTCCAAGACACACCTTGATGCCTGTCACTGTCTGCAGGGTAGGGGGTGGAATGTCTTGAGCATTACAGTCAGCAATCCAAAGGCACACCCCTAATGCCTGTCAGTCTGTACAGGGTGGGACGTTATAGTTAGAAACCATAACGCCCTGGACGTTTGTTTGTATTTGCACTACAAATGTTCAGCATGGCCTTTTTGTAATCCCCACCTCATAAAAGCATTTGGGACCTCTTCTCATGAACAGTGGCACTGTGATTTTGTGAATGTGTCCCAGACTTTGAGTTCCCACAGCGACGGTGCCATTGTGCACCAGATGTACGAAAACACAGATGGGGCAGGATGTGAAAATGACAGCTGTACCATTTATAGGGAGGTGTGAGGAGATGGCAATGTTGAAAATCTGTAGTGAAAATATTAAAAATGCTGGAATTTCTGAGCATACGTGGAAACTGCCCAACTCATGCAAGTAACATGGTCATTTAGTGGAATTATGTCACCAAATGTTCAACATAGGCATTTTGTGTTCTCTGCTCATGAACACTGTCAGTATGATTTTCTTAATCTGTCCCAAACGTTGACTTCCTTCAGCAACCACGCTATTCTGCGCCAGATGTATAAATGCACATTTCGAGAACGATGTGAAAAATGACAACTGTACTGTTCATAAGGAAGTCTGAAAAAATGCCAATGTTGAAAATCTGGAGTGAAAATACTAAAATTTGCGTGATTATGAGGGTTACGTGGAAACTGCACAATGCATGCTGTAACAGTCATTTTATGGACGTTTGTCACCAAATTTTCAACATAAGCATTTTAGGACCTCTGCTCATGAACAGAGTGACTGTGATTTTACATACGAACATATGAATCTGCCAGCAGAACAGACCAATCGGTCTATCTACTGTAAGTCTGCCAGAGTGTGCAGCTAGCACCCTAGATTGCAGCTGCCCCAGCCTTCTCCCCCTCAGTTCCTCCCACGCTTGTCCCAGCCCCTGCCCCCTAACTCTTCCTCTTGCTTTATCCCAGTCCTTCTTAAAGCTATTGACTGTCCTTCATGTTACCACACCTTCTGACAGTGCATTCCAACTAGACACCACCCTCTCAGTGAAGTAGTGCCTCCTCATTTCCCTTTTGAAACATCCCTCTTCCAACCTTAGTCCGTGCCCCTCATCTCTCTCCACGCCTCAGTTTAAACACCCCTCAGTGCTATGTGTTTATTACCTCTCAGGTATTTAAAAATTCAATCATATCCCCATCCCTCCTCTCCTCCCAGTGTGTACATGTTCAGCTCCTTCAGCCTAAGTTCACATACCTTTCCTTCCATCCCCTTTAACATTTTTGTTGCCCTCCTTTGCACCCCCTCCAGTAACTTTATCTCTCTCCTCAGATATGGCCTCCAGCATTGCAGACAGTACACCAGGTGCGGTCTGACCAATGATCTGTAGAGCAGTAGGATCACATCCATGTCTGGATGAGAACTTCCTTGCAATGCACCCTAGCATCCTGTTTGCCTTCGCTGCTGCTCAACTGCACTGGGCAGAGTTGTTCATGCTCCCAGTTACCAACACCCCTAGGTCTTTCTCCTCCTCCTCCTCCTCCTCCTCTGTAATCCCCAACCTCATTCCCCCAACCAATAGGTCCATCTTCTGATTCTTAGCCCCGAAGTGCATCATCTTACACTTCTTTGCGTTGAATCCTAGCTGCCACTCATCTGACCCTGTCTCTAGTTTGGTTAGGTCCCCTGCAGTTTTTCCCATCTGTCCTCTTCGTTCACCACCGCCCCCAATTTGGTATCATCTGCAAACAGACTACTCTGTGTGCTATATCAGAGATAAAGAGCCCAAATAGCACCTGGCCCAGCACTGACCCCTGTGGTACCCTGCTTGTCACTGCTCTGGATGCTGAGAGCTCCCCCCCACCACCCTTTGCACCCTTCCCTGTAACCAGTTCTCTATCCATTTAGTCAGCTTATTTTCCCACTCCCACTGCTGTCAGCTTACCCCCAATCTCCCATGAGATGCTGTATCAAAGGCCTTACTGAAGTCCAAGTACAGGACATGTACCACATGGCCTTTGTTCAACTCCCTTGTCACCCAGTTATAATATTCTGTTAGGTTGGTTTGACAAGACCTCCCTGAGATGAACCCGTGTTGCTGCCCATCTTGGAAGCCATTGCTCTCTAGGAATGCCACCAGCCTCTCCTTCAGTATCACCTTCATAAGCTTACCCACTATGGACATGAGACTGACCATCCGATAATGTTCTGGCTCTTCCCTATGCCCACTCTTGTGTATGAGCACCACATGGGCCACCCTCCAGTCATGGGAAACACACCCCAGCTCCAGGGAGGTGTTGAACAGATCTGCCAACGGCTCAGCCAACAGCTCCGCCATCTCCCTCAGCACCCTGGGGTGGATGCCATAAGGACCTGGTGACTTGTCTACCCTTACTGCACTCAGCCCTTCTAGCACCCTACTCCCTGTGATCGCTTTGTCTGTCACCTTTCCCCACCCCAGCCCATGCTGGTAGTAGACTATCCTCTCTTAGTGAAAACGGAGCAGAAGTACTCATTTAGAATTTCCCATTGGTCCTTCCCTTTTCACCCAATTTCCTCCCGCTTTATCCTCACAGTATGTTCTTTGCACTTCCTCTTTTCCTGACATACCTAAAAAGTCCTTTCCTCCTTTATGCCCATGTGCTAACCTTAATTCTCTGAGCCCTTAGCTTTTTTCACCCTCCTGGCCACCTCCTTGACCAACTCCCGAAGTCTCCTTATCCTCTCCCTCCCTGTCCTCCCTATACTGCCGTATGCAGCTCTTTTGCCCTCACCCTTGCAGCACTTCCTTGTTCAGCCAGCATGGTTTCTTGGCTCTGCTCTTCTTACTCCTGGCCCTGGTGCAGGCTACTGTGGCCTCTGTTAGCCCAGTCTTTATGACTCCCCACTTTTGTTCTGCATCCATCCCCGGCCTTATATCCTGGAGTCTCCCTTGCAGTATTGCTCCCATCCTCCCAAAGTCCACCCTTCTAAAGTCCACCACCTCAGTGTCTGTGCCTCCTGTCTCCCTGACCACTGCGGGGATGAGACACACTATTTGGTGTTAGCTACCCACTAGCGGGTTCTCCACCCTTACCTCCCTCACTGCCTCCCCATTTGCCAGTATTAGGTCCAGAGTGCTACCAAGCCTTGTAGGCCCACTTACCAATTGTGTCAGAAGGCTGTCCTGGAATGCATCAAGGAGCACCTGCTCCCTGGTACTGATAGTGGCCGGGGTGCTCCAGTCAACCCCTGGTAGGTTAAAATCCCCCACTATCACCACACTCCCCCTTCTACACACCCTCCGTATCTGCTCTGTGAACTCCCCATCCAGTTCTCTGGATTGGGCTGGTGGTCTGCACACCACTCCCAGCCTCAGCTTTCTGCCCTTGGAGTCCAGGAGCAGCACCCAATACGTCTCTGTCCTCTCCTCTCCTCTTCTCTTCTCTCACATAAAGTGCAACCCACCCTCCAACCCCCCAGTCCCTCCTCTATATCCTGTATCCTGGGATTGCTAAGTTGCAATCATGGTACTCTGTGACCCAAGTCTCTGTTACTGTAGCAAGGTCCACCTCCTCTAAAAGCTCTGCAATTTTGTTCCCCAGGTTTCTTGTGTAGAGAGAGACCACCTTCTACCTGTACCCTCCTTCTCCTCTCTCTTCTCCTTGGCATGTGGCCCTCCTGAAGGTAGTCCACACCCTTTCTCCTCCTTATTCTTACCGGGTGGTGGTGCTTCTGTGTTACACTCAGACCACTCTGCCTGCACTCTCCTGGGGTTACTATGCCCGCCTTACCTATATCCAGGGGTGAGCTCATTAGGCTCCGCTATCCAGACCTTTCTACTACCTTAGGCTTTTGGCCACCTCCCACTACTTTAAATCCACCTTAGTAGAGATATACCTCTCTAATCCTGCCTTTAATACTCCCCTTCCCTCCCAGCTCAAGTGTGGCCTATCCCCCGGATACAAATTACTATTTCCCCAGACCCTACCCCAGTTAGTCAGTAACCCATAATTTTTGGTGTGGCACCAATCCCTCAGTCACTCGTTGAACTCCTCGATCCTCCCCTTCCTCCTCATGCTTGCACATGGTACCGGAGTACCTCCGAGAATGCCACCGACTCCGCCCCACACTGCCTGCCCAACTCCTTGAAACTCCCTCACTACTTCCTACAGTCTCCCGCCAAGTCATTTGTACACATGCAACACTAAATGAGGTTTCTTCCTCCTCTCACTGCACACTTGAGCAGTGCCTGCCCTGCCCCTCCTGCAGTCAACCCAGGGATAGCTTAACTCAAATACGGCTGCCTTCCTTCTGCCCCATCTCACCCCTTTCAGTATAGAATTCCCCAGGACGAGTACCCCCATCCCCACCCCTTCCCTTCTAATGCCCCTTCCACCATTCTGGTATTTGTTATTCCGCCGCTTACCCCTATCAGCTGCACCCTCTGTGACTTCTGTATCTGCACCACCTACTTCTACCTCACCCCTTTTCTCTGTCTTATTCCTCCCAACCCCCTTGAACCCCTTCCCAGCCTGACTACTTCCTACTGGGCTTCACATGTCGACCTTCCCTCCTCCCTTGCTGATTTCCAACCCCTCTCCTATCCCTGTTGTTGATGATTTAGAGCCCGCATTCCCTTCGACCCCGATAGTGATGCCCCTCCCATCCTTCCCCTTCCCATAGCCTTCTCTCCTCCAGTCACCCACCCTCCTTGCTTCCTTACTAGTCCCCTTCTACCATTTCGTCCTCACTATCTCTTCCCCTACCTGTTGCCATCCGTCTTATGCCCCGCTTGTCCTCCCCCAACAGTATGTTCCTGCTCCCCCTCTCTCTCCCCCATAGCAGAGGCTCAAATCTATTTCTAGTTGACACCCCTCCTACCTCTCTTCCCTCTAACGGTTCCCCCCTCCTACTTGTTCCCCTCCGTTCCCCCTGGTCCCACCCTGGTCCTCCCTACCCCAGCCATCTGCTCTCTCCTGGTCCTCCTCGTGGTCTCTTCCGCCTCAACAGGAGGCCCTCCTTCTCTCCTCTCTTTTCTGCAAGTGCTCTGATACTGGGTTGGTTTCAGTCCCTAGTTGTTCTTCTTCCTGTCCCCCCTTGCCATCTCTTATCTCCCCCCAGCCAAGATGCCTACCATACTCATCTACCCTGCCACTTAAGACTCCTCCCTAACCTCCACAGTTCCTCCCTCAAACTAGCCAGTTGTATACAGACCATATACCCCCCATCCTCCAAGCCCAGTCCAGGATCATGGCAGACCCACACCCTGTACACCCCACCACCCTTCCAAAGATGCCCACCCTATTGACGTATGGCGCCTGCCCCATTTTGGCCCTCATTTTATGTTATAGGCTCTTACTCCCAGTTTGTGTACCCTACTACAACTGTTAGGCCCCTATTTACTCAAATTCCTGTTCCCCCCACACTAGTCCCCCCTACTGCCCCCTTGCTGACCGGATTAATTCAGTCTCAAATCTCATCCGTTAGATACTGTATTACTGTAGCTATCCAACAGCCTCCTTGTCCATTTTCACCCCTCAGCTACCATACTTTTTGTTCTCAGCCCTCATATAGTTTCACTTAGCGCAGTTAGAAATCCTATTGCACTCCAAGTATTACTCAGCTCAGTTAGAGAAAGAAACAGAACAAATAAATATGTATTATTACAGCAATCCTAACAGTATAGCTCAGTACTTAGCTCCAGTTAGAGAAAGAAACAGAACAACTAAATTTGTATTATTACAGCAATCCTAAAAGTATCCAGTCATTGGTTTGCCTCCACCCCAGAGACTCTGCTGTAATATAGGACCACACAGGACACTGGGCGGAAGGGTGGGCAACTCTGAAGTCCCGACAGAGGTCCGTTGAGCTCACTCACTCCCCCTCTCTCACTCACTCATTCTGTTTCTCCCGGTGCTGCAGGCTGCCCTGTTGTACTGGGATCCTGCCTGTTTTGGAGCCTTTTTTTGCCCACAAAGAAATCCGCAGCAGTCCCAACAGAGCTCTGTTGAGCTCACTCACTCCCCCTCTCTCACTCGCTTATTCCGTTTCTCCCAGCGCTGCAGGCTGCCCTTTTATACTGGGCTCCTGCCTGTGTTGGTGCCTTTTTCTGCCCAAAAAGAAATCCACAGTAGTCCCGACAGAGCTCCGTTGAACTTGCTCACCCACCCTCTCTCACTTGCTCTTTCTGTTTCTCCCGGCGCTGCAGGCTGCCCTTTTGCACTGGGCTCCTGCCTGTGTTGGTGCTTTTTTCTGCCCAAAAAGAAATCCATAGCAGTCCTGACAGAGCTCCTTTGAGCTCGCTCACTCTCTCTCTTTCACTCACTCATTCTTAATCTGTCCCAAACACTGATTTCCCACAGCAACCGTACTATTCTGCACTGGAAGTGTGCAAACACATTTTGGCCAGGATGTGATAAATGACAGCTGTACTGTTCATAAGGAGGTATGAAGAAATGCCAGTGTTGTAAATCTGGCAAGAAAATATTACAAATTCGCGAAGTTACAAGGGTGAGTGGAAACTGTGCAACGCACGCTTGTAACACAGTCATTTTATGGACTTTCATCCCCAAATGTTCAGCATAGGTATTTTAGGACCTCTGCTCATAAACAGTGTCACTGTCATTTTCTTAATCTGTCCCAAACACTGATTTCCCACAGCGACTGCCCTATTCTGCGCCGGAAATGCGAAAACACATTTCAGCAAGGATGTGTAAAATGACAGCTGCATTGTTCATAAGAAGTGTGGGAAAATGCCAATGTTGAAAATCTGGAGTGAAATATTACAAATTCGTGAAGTTACAAGCGTGCGTGAGAAACTGCACAACTCATGCTTCATAAACAGTCATTTTTGATTTTTTACCTAAATTTGCAACATAGGCTTTTTGAGAGCCCACCTCATGAACAGTGACACTGTTGTTTTCATTAATCAGTCCCGAAGGTGATTCCACACAGTGATCATGAAATCACCTTTCGGGACTGAATAACACCATGACAGTGACTGAATTCACAAGGAGGGGTCCCAATAACCCCATGTTGAAAATTAGGTGCCAAAATTCCCCAAAATGCCCGAGATATGCACCAAAGTTGAAAAAACCTATTTATGCCATTATACAGCTTACCAGCATTTCTTCAGTTCACGGTTGGCTTTGAACAGTGCAGACGTGTTTCCGGTCCACCGAAGATCATCGCGCCACACTCCAGAGGTAAGTGTGGGGTGAGGGAGGTGTGGGGAGGTAGAGTATGCAGAGGGTGGGTGCAGGTTGGGGGGAAGGGTACCAGAACACTTCGAGGGACCATTTTCTCATTTTACAGGTAAAAACAACAAACAGACAATGCGGGTCAGTTTTCTTTTTTCACAGGCGTGTTTGGTACGCTGATGTGGGCTCCCAGTGTACCACCTGCATTTGTGGGGAAGGGGACCGAGCCGAAGGTATTGGACCCTGTTGGCTACGAGAAATGGGTGGGGGTCTGATGATGCCGAGGGGTTTGGGCACCCCTGGGCACAGACATGCAGCATTGAGGGCCATTATGCTGATGGGGAGTGGGCTCCCCATCGACAACTGGAACTGGGAAGGGGGAGACTGAAGCTGATGGGGATTGGGTCATCTGTTGGCACAGACATATGTGGGGGGGCACATGATGCTGAGGGGGATTGAGCACCACCTTGGCACATAACTGAAATGGGGGCATTATGCCAATGGGGAGTGGGCTCCCCCGTTGGCAAATGAACTGGATCGAGGGCATGCCAGCAGGGGGATTTGGCACCCCCATTGACTTTCTATGTGCTTCTGAGGCAGCAGCATACAGCTGCCATGTTCCTGGTAATTTTACACCAGGCAAGGTACCGCCCTGCAATGACAGGTTGCTCCCTCATTGCAGCAGAATGGCTGACACTGCAATGACGAGGCGGCCCCTGATTGCAGCAGTGAAATTGTTACAACTTGGTGGCACTCTGCAGAACCAGTGTCATCAGAACACTGGCCCTGCATTGGCTGAGCACTGCCTAGCCCAACAATGCAGTGCCAGCATTGGCCGCCACAGTGCCGCAGCTCCACAACTCGCTTCTCTCCTAAGCTGCCACATAATGTTTCTTGCGCATGCACACAAGCAAACTTAAAAATGATTTATCTGACCTATTTAAGAGATTGGAGAAGTTAAACATTCAGGAAATAAATGTATGGTTTGATGGGGCAACTCTGTCAGAGTATTTGAAAAAGAACAGAGTCCCACAGGGCCTTCGTGTGAGGAAAACACCATTCAGTTGCAATCTTGATTCTGACCTTAAGACTTGATGGGAGACAGCATTTGAAGCCTATTCATTATAACTGGTAAACATTCTGGTTGAGCAAGATAAAAGGTCACATGGTAGTGTGCAGAATGGAAGGGTGGGCAGATTGGATAGTCCCACGGGCCTTTTCTGCCATCAAGTTCTATGATTCTATGATTCTACAAATGCAATTAAAGGAGTAAATGAAGAGCTCAAGGCTTTCCATAAACCGGAGAATTACCAGGAGCTCAAGGCTTTCCATAAACAAGAGAATTACCAGGAGCTCAAGGCTTTCCATAAACCGGAGAATTACCAGGAGCTCAAGGCTTTCCATAAACCGGAGAATTACCAGGAGCTCAAGTCTTTCCATAAACCAGAGAATTACCAGGAGCTCAAGTCTTTCCATAAACCAGAGAATTACCAGGAGCTCAAGTCTTTGCATAAACAGGAGAATTACCAGGAGCTCAAGTCTTTCCATAAACTGGAGAATTACCAGGAGCTCAAGTCTTTCCATAAACCAGAGAATTACCAAGAGCTCAAGGCTTTGTATAAACAGGAGAATTATCAGGAGCTCAAGTCTTTCCATAAACTGAGAATTACCAGGAGCTCAAGTCTTTCCATAAACCAGAGAATTACCAGGAGCTCAAGGCTTTGTATAAACAGGAGAATTATCAGTCTTTCCATAAACCAGAGAATTACCAAGAGCTCAAGGCTTTGTATAAACTGGAGAATTATCAGAAGCTCAAGTCTTTCCATAAACCAGAGAATTACCAAGAGCTCAAGTCTTTCCATCAACCAGAGAATTACCAAGAGCTCAAGGCTTGGCATAAACAGGAGAATTACCAGGAGTTCAAGGCTTTGCATAAACAGGAGAATTATCAGGAGCTCAAGTCTTTCCATAAACTGGAGAACTACCTGAGTTCAAGGCTTTGCATAAACAGGAGAATTACCAGGAGCTCAAGTCTTTCCATAAACTGAGAATTACCAGGAGCTCAAGTCTTTCCATAAACTGGAGAATTACCAGGAGCTCAAGGCTTTGCATAAACAGGAGAATTACCAGGAGCTCAAGTCTTTCCATAAACTGAGAATTACCAGGAGCTCAAGTCTTTCCATAAACCAGAGAATTACCAAAAGCTCAAGGCTTTGCATAAACAGGAGAATTATCAGGAGCTCAAGTCTTTCCATAAACCAGAGAACTACCTGGAGTTCAAGGCTTTGCAAACAGGAGAATTACCAGGAGCTCAAGTCTTTCCATAAACTGGAGAATTACCAGGAGCTCAAGTCTTTCCATAAAATGGAGATTTACCAGGAGCTCAAGGCTTTGCATAAACAGGAGAATTACCAGAGCTCAAGTCTTTCCATAAACTGGAGAATTACCAGGAGCTCAAGTCTTTCCATAAACCAGAGAATTACCAAGAGCTCAAGGCTTTGCATAAACAGGAGAATTATCAGGAGCTCAAGTCTTTCCATAAACAGGAGAACTACCTGGAGTTCAAGGCTTTGCATAAACAGGAGAATTACCAGGAGCTCAAGTCTTTCCATTAACTGGAGAATTACCAGGAGCTCAAGTCTTTCCATAAACTGGAGAATTACCAGGAGCTCAAGGCTTTGCATAAACAGGAGAATTACCAGGAGCTCAAGTCTTTCCATAAACTGGAGAATTACCAGGAGCTCAAGGCTTTCCATAAACTGGAGAATTACCAGGAGCTCAAGGCTTTCCATAAACTGGAGAATTACCAGGAGCTCAAGGCTTGGCATAAACAGGAGAATTACCAGGAGCTCAAGTCTTTCCATAAACTGGAGAATTACCAGGAGCTCAAGGCTTTCCATAAACTGGAGAATTACCAGGAGCTCAAGGCTTTATAAACAGGAAATTACCAGGAGCTCAAGGCTTGCATAAACAGGAGAATTACCAGGAGCTCAAGGCTTTGCATGAACAGGAGAATTACCAGGAGCTCAAGGTTTTGCATAAACAGGAAATTACCAGGAGCTCAAGGCTTTGCATAAACAGGAGAATTACCAGGAGCTCAAGGCTTTCCATAAACAAGAAAATTACCAACAATTGCATAGGCTGTCATGGACAGAATTAAAAGCATGAAGCTGAAGTTCATGACAGAAAAAATATATTTTTGAGGGACAAATCAGATTATGATGCAGAGGAGTTTTCTCTGGGAAAGGACATAACCTCAAATGGGTGAGGGTGCTCATGTTCATGCAACCGTAACTAAGAAGTAAAAGTAAAACAGAAACAAAAACAATACAGATAATACAAATGACAAATTTGCATGCTCAAGACAATATGAGGTGAATTTTACTATAGAGACAATGGAGAGCAGGATATATTGCCCCAAAACCAAAATGCACAAAACAACACCAACAATGGGATCCTGGCCCTGGACCAGAGTTTTGTCCTGGCAACAATGGATCATGGGTTCAGGGATTGGATATGAAGGGACTGGTCCATAGCTTTCACTTTTATCAAAATGATATTTTTTTAACATGTAACTGTTTCTATGCTTTCCCGACAGCCCCATCTGATCGACCCCCAGCCCTGCCACCCAGAATTACGGAGTATACCTTATGCCCATCCCTGGAGCAGCACCTGCGGGAGTCGGTTGCCATCCTGCACGATGATTTTCTCCTCATTTTTCCCAGGAGTAGGGCGCTGCGTGGGAAGTGCGATGCCTTACATCTCCCCGTAATGACCCCATTCCACCTCACCCCATTGGCCTAATGCCTGCACCTCAAGACCTGTGTTGCCCGCCTCCACCAGGAGGCAGCCATTAACCGAGGGTTGCCACTACCACCTCCCCAGAGAGGAGAGTTGCCTGTCAGCAGCTCCATTCAGCTCCGCCCCCCCATTGCCAACCTCCGACGGCCCAGGCTTGTTCCCAAACCCGGGTCACCAGCCATCAAAATGGTATTTTGAAGTCTTATACACAGTTGCAGATGGAATACTCTCTTACACAAAATTATATCTATAAATATTTACAAATACAACACTTTCTGAGTAACACCCTGGACATAGGTATTACAACCAGAGTCATCCTACCTATACTATTACTCCTCACTCAGGTGCAGGGAGAATCTTCTTCCAGGCATTTGATATCTTGCTTATACAAAGCCACTGACACACCCTCCAATGAATCTGATGGACAGGGTCAAGTCCAACTGGGAGGCAGAAATGATGTTAGACTTGACGCTAGAGGACTGGCAACAAATATGGCTTAGACAGCATCAGACAACTGCCTCTACAGCTGGAGGGAATCTGGCTGGAGGGTGGTGGTAAGGTCTCTTTTAACATCCCACAGATTACAATGAAGTATATGTCTACACGGGTATATGTCTACAGGACTCTTCCTGTTGGAGACAATGTGGTTGTGAAGTCTCTACTCATGCACATGTGTTCTGGTACTGCCCAATACTTACTCACTTCTGGGAGGGGATGGGGCTGGTATTGGAAGACCTCTTTCCCAGCCTGGGACAATTGACACCTGAAATTGCCATACAATTACATCTTCACAGACAGGTGAAACAGCGACACCAAATATACTTAATAAGTATACTCCTTGCAGCAGCAAAGAAAACTATTACAAGACTGTGGCTCCAGCCCACTCCCCCAACAATTCACAGCTGGGAAGACACAGTATATGATGTATATAAAATGGAGAGCTTGACAGCTCACTTACAAAATAGAACCCCTATCCTCATGAACCAGTGGACCATATGGTTCACCTACGTGGCCACACATTGACCATATTTGGTCCCTTAAAACCTTTCAGCTGGGGTCATCTCCCCATGACATTCTGGTCAGCCCATTGTACCCACTTCCATTCCCACTGTTAGCTCCAGAAACCGATGATCTAGACTGATATCAGCCTCAGGATTTCCACCTTCTAACCATACATATTGTGCCCTCACTACTTTAGATAGAAATACTGTACATTATGAAGAAAGTTTGTAAACCTTGAATTGTACCTGGAGCTCTGGATATATTTTGAATCAGTTGTCTATCTGTATGCACCACAAAACTTAAATAAAAATTACAGTTTAAAAACAAAACAAAAAAACAACACCAACAACAAGGGACAGCAGTCTGCGGCCAGAAGTGGAGGAAAAGAAGAACCCAACGGTCAAAGAAAAAATGCTGGGGGCAAGCCAGTGATAACCAGGAGACAGACCAAAATCCAATAACAGTCTCACCAATTTTGAATATTTCGAGTCAGCAGCTTACTGCAGCTCAGGAGGAGGTATTAAGTGTAGGTCTGTCTTTTGTTCCTGACAGGTCAATTGATATTCCAGTTGGAGGTTGACTTATTTATATTATGCAGAAAAGATGATTTAAAATATCATTTCAAGGATATGCCTGCATCACAAGGATGACAGCCAACAGTTTTCCACTGACTCTCAGATACCTTTGATGCAGTTAGTAGATATACTTAATATGCCTGGCACTGTGTCAAGTGCATAAGTGAATGAGGGTGTAATTGAACCGAACTTTAGAATTGTTGGCTTTTGTGTTACATCATAACTACTTTATGTTTGATCATAAGTTTTATGTACAGTTATGTGGTACAGTGACTAGGGCTTCATTAGCCCTGTCATATGTCAATCTCTTTTTGGTATGGGGGAGAAGAATTAAGTATTCAGGAATTCCAACCCCACCTCAGACACATTGACTGAGGGTACCACTTTACTGATGACATAATTTGTGTCTGTGGTGTGGGTTTGGATACAGTCTCCCCCTTTACTGATTGGTTAAATACTAGTAATCTAAATATCAAACGCATGTTTTCAGGTGGACAGACATTGTGTAGAATTTGTGGATGTACATTTTAGATGTGGGCAAAATAATTTGGTAGAAGTGGAACCTTTCAGGAAATACTCTATTACGAGCAGAGAGTGCCCAACCCAGATCCTTAGTAGACAGCACCCCTTATGGACAGTTCCTGAGGATATGCAAGAACTGCACATCAACAACAGAATCTGAAGAAGAAGCAGAGACGCTGTCCACCAGATTTAGAGAAAGGGTTATTCTAAAGAAGTAACAACAAAAGCTTATAAGAAAACAAGGAGCAGAAGTAGGGGACAACGTTTGGTTCCTAAGACACATGTATAGACAACAAATGAGCACAGCATTACATTTGTCAAAGATTATAACACTTTATCTAATCAGATCAAAGACGTCATACACAATAGGAGGGAAATACTACAATCAGACCCGGTCATGGCGACGGGACCCAGACCCAGGGACTCATATCACAGAGGTAAAATTATTTCTGATTTTGTAACTAAAAGTCGTGGGGATAAGTTAAACCAAACATCTCTTCCATGGACATTTCAAAAGTATCAGAGTTGTAACATTTGTAAATAGGTGATGCCAGGCCCAGCATTTGTGGATCCACATACAGGAGATAGGTTCGATCTGGAATAATATGTTAACTGTAAAACTACCCACTTGGTTTATGTAGGGTGGTGTGATGGTAATTTGTTATTTGAGACATCACATTCAAAACATGTGAGGGCCATTTGTGCAGGTGACGTTCAAAATGTGTTGGGGTTGCATTTCAAAATCATCATAATTGCAACCCCAAAACTTTTAAATTCAGGCACTTGGAAAATGTGAGGAAATGAGAGAGAGGGGGAAACGGAACTGAAATGCTGGATCAGAAGTAACTAGAATGGATGTTTAAACTATTCACATGAGCACCAGCAGGACTGAATGAAATATTTAATTTGAGACCATTTTTGTAACTAGCAGGGCTATAACTTAGTGTTTTAGTGTCTTGGCATGTTTTCAGATGTTATTATGTAAAATGTTCTCCTGTAATTTAACTTGCTCTGATCAATTATTTTGGGTTCAAAATTTGAATGGTGGATTACTGTGTTTTCCGTCTATTTGTACATGTTTCTATATTAAGCCATGGATCATTTTTAATTAAAGTATGATGGGATGATTTTGTACCAGGGCTTCATCGTTGTTATGCCATTTCTGAGATTTATTTCTTAAATCCTTGATGGGGTATTTAATATGCAATCCATTAGGGCTTTCCCGTATAGGGTGCCAGCCTGGTTGAATGAACTCCCCACCTTAATTATGGAGCTATCTAAATTGAGTCCATTCAAATCATCCCTCAGAAAACATCTCACTTTACAAAAGCTATGCCAATGCTACCACTAGGAGAGTCCCTCGATATGCCCCCAGTTAGCCCTGCCTGACTTACCTGGACTACCTGCTGACAAAGATGCATCCCTGAAACTGCCCAACCTGAACTAGGCATTATAATCACTGCATGTGTTTTATTTCTTGTGTATAGGAATTCATTTGTATTTTCTCCTCAGTTTTATCATATTGCTGAAATATGCTTCTAGATCTTGCATTATTCTCTCTCTGTATTGTAAACTTGCTCTACTGTATCTATGATGTGGAACCTCTGTAAACGAGCTCTGCTCAAAAGTGTACTCTGACTATTCCAATAAATAAAAATAAATAATACCACAAACAAATTGGTTAGGACTATATCCCTTTGGTATGAATTAAGTCTCTAATGGTCATCATTGACAATTTTTGTGGGCAAATTTCGAATAAGGAGGACAGTCAGTATTTATGAAGGTGATGAATCACCCTTGTTGCATGATTTAAATTTGTGAGTCCCCTTGGAAATTCCTAGTTAACTGGCCTGCATTAGAATATAAAATATGGACATGAGTTTCTGACATCAACGATGTTTATGGGAATCTGCCAGTCTGTGAGGTTTAAGGTTTATAACATTGTTTTTTGACATGTGTTTAAGGATTCAATATGTACTTACACTAAATGATGTAATGGGGTCACATGTTTATGAAATTTGCATGAGTTTTTTGCTGCATTGCACTTAATTAGGTGATGAGTATTCATTGGTATGCACATAAATAAACAATAGGTGACTATGATGTTATTCCCTCTAATGAAGCCCGTGTAGGGTGAATGCACATGGGGAGTTTTGTTCCCAGAAGTTTGGTTGGTTTGCAAGAAAATGTTATGTTGCACCGCCCTTGGTGAATGTGCCTGGTTCTTCTTTTTATTTGATTTAGGAACTCTTTATATTCCTTATCACATGACTTGCTTTCTGCATTTCCTGGCACCTCTTGACTTGCTGTTTGCATTTCCTCTAACCACGTGACTTGCTCTCTGCATTTCCTCTCTCCACATGACTTGCTCCCTGCATTTCCTCTCACCACATGACTTGCTGTCTGTTTCTTCTCACCACATGACTTGCTCTCTACATTTCCTCTCACCACATGACTTTCTCCCTGCATTTCCTCTCCCCACATGACTTGCCCCCTGTGTTTCCTCTCACCACACAACTTGCTCTGCATAGTTTCTTTCACGTTGGTGCTTACATTGTGCATCTCAGTCTAGCTACACAGAAAGCCTACCACTTGGAAATTCCCACAGGCTAGGCTAGAGAAGAAATGACTGACAAGGGCTCCCAAGCAAGCCCTTAAAGATATG
Source organism: Neoceratodus forsteri (assembly GCA_016271365.2). NCBI lineage: Eukaryota > Metazoa > Chordata > Ceratodontiformes > Ceratodontidae > Neoceratodus > Neoceratodus forsteri. The sequence goes on along the minus strand of CM057450.1, from coordinate 551,097,127 downwards.
ACTCAATGTAACCAAGCACTGGCAACAATGCTCCCCTTACAATAGGATAGTGCCATTGCAAACAGTGTTAGAGGAATACCCCTATTTTAGCTCCTGTGGTTTCTAGGAGTGGTTCTGTCTTACTAATTTATCCTACATTCTGTGTGGATTCAGGGAGAGTTCCTCAGAAGCAGAGGATAGCCCCTTACTGATTGACAACTCTTATTTTCTCTGCACTCAGTTCATTGCAGGCATTGCAAAAAAAAAAAAAAAATAGAAGCATGTTGTGCTGTTCAAAAAAAAAATTGACAACTGTTCCTCACTAATCTGGATATGAGGGTTGGGGCATTCTAGACTGTAAATTCCCTGTAATTAGTTCACCCTTTCAGTAAGATCAAGAAAACTCCCTTGGCTTCCCACATAAGCCTCTTCCCCATAGCCCATGCCTTCTCACATAACATTTTACAATGCAACAGTGAACTGCTGAAACTGCAGATGTTAGTGCTTTCTGTAACTGGGGTCTTTTCCATGAGAAATGGAGTGGTATGAGGATGTCTGTGCAAATGCAACAAACTGTAAAATATATATTTTTGTCTCTTAATACAATACAGTAAAATACAGTACAATACATTGAACTTCAATACAGTACAATACAGTAGTGCAATCTAATTTATTTAACAATGGATTTTGGTTTTGTACATCATCTTCGATACAAAGTGTACCTCAAATGTTTTACAGTGAAACTAAAACTCTCTAAAACAGGATACAGTATTCAATATATAAAAATAATTGTCAGCTCCCCTTCCCTTCGTCAGTCACCCCCTCCCCACTCCCCACATCCTCACCCCTTGACAGCTCCCAGATTTTCTACACTCTCCCCAATCCTTCTCTCTGTCACCCCCATGTCCTCTGTGCTCCCTCCCCCATACCACCCTCCCTCCCATCCCTTCAGCCCTTGGCCTGACAAAGTCTCCCTGCTGACTGCTCTGCTTTTGCCCCATCTCTTTCTCTCCCTCTGTTGCCTGACAAAACCAATAATCTAACTGCTCAAATGTTGCTGCGTCACACTATTGGTGCACCAACCTGTAATTCGTATTGTAAACGTTTATTTTCTACCTGTAACCTCCCTTACCTGTTTCCCTGTACATGTTCATGCTGTTACTTTTCCTTGTTATTTATCAGTTTGCACTGGGATTGGAACTCATGCTCTTTTGACAGCGTCTCCTCACTGATAGCTCAAGTGTCACCTAATGTTCTCATTGACTGTGCCCTCTTTTATCATCTGCTCCCACTGTGTCCTCAAATGTACACAATGTAACTGTTACCCAAATGTGTTTACAAGTGTTTACTACATAATTCTGCCTTGTGATTCAATATCCCTTTGTCTGTACTATTTTATTGTACTTTGTCTGTATTCTAACCTATTGTTTGTTCAAACGTGGAACCTCTGTAAATGAGTCTCTGACTCAAAGGTTTTATAATTCCTAGAAATAAATAAAATAAAAATAAAATAATACTTTTTATAAAACAATGGTTAGATAGGGAGCATTCTGAAAATTAAAAAGAGGGGACAATATATTACATTATAAAATGGCAAGAAAAATCTAGAAACTTCATTGACTGAGAGATGACACCTGCAATGCATGGCCATGTGCTGGATCTCTTTACCAAGGCAAAAAAGCCTTATTACCTACAAAATCAAGAACTATTTTGTATATATATGTTGTTATTCAAAATGTACTTGAACTGGAGGTCACGTGTGCACCTGATCCAAGATGGCTGCTTAAGTTCTGAGCTCTGAGGACCGGCAGCAAGATTCAATCTCCATCCACTGTCCATTTATGAGATCTGCAGGAGCGTTATAGTCTAAAAGATGGAGAGAGATATGCTTGCAAGGATGGAGACTACAGTCTGCTGTTCTTAGCCTTTGTTGATTGCACTGTGAGGCCTTCCCGCACCATGCGATTCTGCTTAAATCAGAGCCAGTCCAAATTCTCTCATAGGGATTTGCATATGTTTCCCATGATGCTTTGCATTATTGGGGTATGTGCAACTGCTTACTGTACCAAAATGGAAAAAAGAGATAGATTCCTCCCCACCTGCTTCAACTTTACTGAGCTCTAAAATGACATCACTCCATGCAGTCCCGGCAGAACCAAGCATGGCAGGTGGGCACAAACTTTCCCTGTTAGAAAAGATTGCAATTTCCATGGAAGCAATAAAACAAACAGTAATGGAAACTCAGGCAAGCATCATGGCTTTGACTGGGAGAGTTACAGTTACCCGAGACTCATCTGTCTGCCATTAAGGAGGCCTAGCATCACTTGGATGAGTGTCTCCTGGCAGCTGAACAACAGATACACTGGCTAACTTCTAAACTGGAGGACTTCGAGGGACGGTGGAGATGAAAGAAATTTATGGATCCTGGGTCTCCCAGAGGGCCTAGAGGGGAAAGACCTGGTGAACTATCTCTGTACCCAGTTAATGAACTGGCTTCAGTTAGATCAGAACACCTATGACTTTAAACTTGACAGAGCTCACAGAATCTGGAAGGGGAAAAACAAACAAGTTAAATGCACATCCACAACCACTGATCTTTAAACTCTTGTGGTACCAGGACAAAGAAATAATTATGAGGAGAACGAGGGAATTGAAAGAAATCAGGGTAGTGGAATCCAGAATTTCATTTTACCCCAACTACCCCAAAAGTGTATTGGATAGACGCCTGGCTTTCAACAAAATAAAAATGGGTCTAAGAAACAGGGGATCCCAGTATTCCCTATTGTATCCTACAGTGTGTTCAGTGAGAGTATAAAAGGCAAAATTCACCAATTTCACTCCCCAGATGAAGCTGATGTCTTTCTGCGGCAAGTCCTGGGTCCAGTGGGATCGACATCGTGGGCTACTCCATCCAGCAGTCGAGGATCGCCACATATGAAGGATGGCCCAGCAGCCCTTTAGTGACTGATGGGTAAGGCCCGTACTTTCTTTCTATTCACCGCGCCGCACACCATGCCTTGGTTGGAATCACACTACTGCATGTATTTCAAGGTATAACCTGTGGAGGTGGTATTGAACCTTAACTGTAAAACTTTTGAAATGGGACTTTCTGAGGTTCATCCCTCATCAGATAAGGCAGTAGTTGTACCATTATCTTCCTCTCTGTAAGGTTGTCCAGATCTACGGTTCAAGGAGGCAGCTTGGGACACAGAGCAGGACAAATAGAAAAAGTCCATCAGAGGAGATGTCTGATTCAATGGGCACATCTAGACCCCCTGCTCGTCATCATCATCATCATGATAGTCTTCATCTCCCTCCCACTCCTCATAATAAGCGTCTGGATCATAATCCGGAGAAGACGGATCCGACCTAACCGGCGGTACCGGTTCGGATGGAACCGGTCTAAGTGACTGAACAATGCTAATCACTTTGGCTATTTCGTCCGCGGTTGGAGAGTGTGATACCGGATCTGAACCAGCAGACTTATGCTTCTTTTTTGATGGAACCGACCCCTCAGGGTCGGCTCTCCTTTGCCGAGGGTATCGCCAGGATCAGTAGTACCCTCTAAAGTTCGCCGCAACCGAACCGGCTGGCTATCCGGATTCACGGACTTCAGCCTTCCTTCGCTCAGCCTACTCAGTCTTTTGTCTAGAGTGCATTTAGGAAAGTTTTTTTTTTTTTTTTTTTTTTTTTTTTACAGATTTGGCAGTCTGACTTGAGGTGGTCAAACCCCAGACAATAAACACAGATGAGGTGGGGGGTCAGCCTTAGCAAAGGCCTCCCCACACTCACTACAGTGTTAAAACCCAGTGGGGCCAGTTTTCTTAGTGTGTCTCAGACATGGCCAACCTAACAAATTGCCCTATTGCAGCTTTCAAGCCAGGTAATACAATAACCAATTGGTTACTAACCATGTCACAGGTTTTTAAAAGAACCGGCAAAAAAGGCCAGTTCTTTTGAAACTGATCGGTACCGGAACACCACTCTAATCCCAGAAATAAAATTAAACAGAATGGGTCTGTTCCAAACCGGACCGACCGGAAAGAAACAGACGAAAAGAACAATTTCCAACTTTTTCACAGAAATAAAACACAGTCACTACCTTTCTACACACTACCCGTACCGTAGACAGAGGCTGGAAATCCGAAAATAACAAAAAATGATACGGTTTAAATTGAACGCTTTACTTTTACCGAACCAAGCAGAGGAAATCTCCGGAGCGACTTCACTATTAGGCAGAGTAAAGAATCTGACGGTTACACTGGGAAGTACCACAGACAGAGGTTTGAAAACCGAGCTCGAGCTCAATGTTCTATGCTTCCTGCACAGAGTTAATTCTTTCCCCTCCGGGGCAGTTCAAGTGCTGGGGCTAACTGCATTGTGTCTGAATACAGCAAGACTTCATGTTGTTTGAACAGTTCGTTCTGCCCTGCTTGCTGATATAATATACCACACTGAGGTTGTCAGACTGCACCAGCAGAGGGCCCGGGGACAGGTGGTCCTGGAAGGCCTGTAAAGCATACAGCACTGCCCTCGTTTCTAGCACATTTATGTGGACGTCAGTCTCTGCTGGAGACCAGGACCCCTGAGTCTGGAAACGGCTGAGGTAGGCTCCCCACCCCATACCCGAGGCGTCCATGGTAATGATCCGCCCGGGAGAAGGAATGAGAAAAGAGACACCCCACAAAAGGTTGAGCGGGTGCTGCCACTACTGCAAAACCTTCCAAACTGGAGAACAAACAAGGATCAGTTGATCTAAGTTATCCAAGCATTAGTTTTACTGAACTCTGAGGTTCCATTGGGGTATGCGCATATGAAGCCTGGCTAGGGGGACAGTGGCTATGGGCGCTGCCATTAGGCCCAGGAGTCCCAGAAAGGACCTGGCTGTCACTCATCTCTCTTGAGCCATAAGAGATACATGAGCCATCAGGCACTCTGCTCTGTCCTGGGGCAGGAAGGCCTTGCCCTGGGTCATGTTCAGAACTGCAAAAATGTACTACAGGCACTGGGACGGAAAAAGGACAGACTTGGGCAGACTGACTAATGTCCAGGGAATGAAACAACTCCATAGCCCTGTGCAGTGTAAGGTAACATTTATTTACATAGCACCAATCCCAGAGGCTCTGGGTGCCTTACACAATAACATGCAAGGGAATACAGGATAATAAACTGCGAAACATAAATACATTAAAATACAACATATAGTGCAGTTATAACAATCAATAAATACAGTCTTAAAAATATGTAACAACTCTGGAAAGCTAGCTTAAAGAGATGAGTTTTAAGACCACTCTTAAATGCCTCCACCGTGAGGGCCTCCGTAACAGACAGTGTAAGTTAGTTCCAGATGGCCGGGCCAACAACCTGAAATGCTTGATCGCCAAATGTTTTGAACCTGGCCTTGGGAACCACTAGGAGGCCCCTGGCGGAGGAGCAGAGGGAGCGGTGTGAGCTGGCAGGTGTTAGGAGATCAGCCAGGTAGCCAGGGCCAGTCTGTATAGCTTTACAGATGAGCAAACCCATCTTGAAGATGATCCTCCACCTGACAGGCAACCAGTGCAGAGCTCGCAGGACTCTAGTCACATGACATGTCCTAGGCAGGTGGAACAAACCTCTAAAACTGATATATAATGTCCTGGAGGCGCCGGTACATTTAGGACAGATAGATTCTACCAACATCCCCAAAACTATGCTTAATAAATTGGAAACACTAAAAGAACGAGAAATACGGTTAGATAGGCACGCTGTTACTCTATCAGAGTACATGAATCAAAAAAAAATACCTAGAGGTTTGAGAGTATTGGTTGAATCCCAATTGGGGTTTTCCTCTGATGGTTTCCAATTTAAATGGGATGGTATTAGCTCTAAATGTTCGTTTGATTTTATGCTTTTATTAATAGAAACACTAACAATAGAACAAGGCAAAATGATAAGTGAAATCAATGACCTGGAAACTAAAATTAAGGAAACTATAACAACATCAGAACTTAAAACCCTTCTGGAGAAAATAGATAAATCTCTTGTGGAACATGATAAACATATTCAAAATATCAAAATAGGAAAATTCAAAAGAGATCTTAATGATTACAAAAATGGTACAGTATATTCTTGGAAAAAATCTACTTCTCATACTAACATGTATGATCTCAATCAGACCTATACAAGTCCAACTACTTCAGACTCTGAAAATTCAGATTCATTACAACATAGAGATTTTCCTAATAGAAGATTTTTCAACAGACGCAATAGACGTTATTACATTCCACAAGGCAGATATTTTACTCCAAGGAGGTGGCAAAGTGAGAGTACTATGATGATTCCAGATATAATTGGCAATCTAACATTAGAACATCTGACAAAGATAAGGATTTTCACAGAGGTATGGAGGATATAGGAGTGTCGGATACACGCAGAAAAGAAAGATTTAGGAAATACAGAAAAAGAACAAGAAAAAACACATGAACTCGGATCGAGACACCGTTAGAACAAACAGTTTTTAATCTTTCAGCACGTAGATTGACAACCACAGAAACTAAAGTTCTCAGTTATGGTCTTTCTTTTAGTCTTTCAGAAAAACTGAATCCCTTCGAACTCAAATTAGATCTTGAGAAATTTTATCGCAAACTTCGATTGAAAAATTTCTATGGACTAAAACCTCCCTCACAAATAGATACTAATATGACATCACAAGAGGATAGACGTTTGTTGAAACAATCATTGGGTGTTAAATCGAAATTTGATCCCACTTATCTGATACCATTCAATGTTACCAATTACATTAATAAGGTCAACTTAGACATTGAGAAAATGTTAAATTCTAAACACAAATCTATGAAGTTTAATTTAACTAAGGAAGAATTTAAAGCACTTAATGATCTGAGTAAAGATGAAACAATAATCATTAAACCAGCTGATAAAGGTGGGGGGAATAGTCATTATGGATATAGAAGACTACAGAAGGGAATGTTTACGACAACTCATGGATGAGAACACACATGAAAAAATACATTCAATCCCATTCACTACACTAAAAACTAGTATTAGGGGAAATATTAATTGAAGCAAACGATAGAGGAATTATAGAACAATGGGTAATGGAAGAATTACTGAATAAAACACCTAAAATTCCTTTGTTTTATTGTTTACCCAAAATTCATAAAAACATAGAACATCCTCCGTGGAGACCTATAATATCAGGAATTGGCTCATTAACAGAACCTTTATCCATTTTTGTAGACCATTATTGTAATCCTTAGTTCCTAATACATGGCCTTATTTAAAAGATACAAAACATTGCATTCAAATATTAGACTAAATAAATAAGACCAATATTCAATTTGCACATAGTTTTTGGTCACCTTGGATGTTACAAATTTATATACTGAGTATTCCTCATTCAGAAGGCTTACAAGCTTTAGATTATTTCCTATCTACTAGAGAAAAGAATGAACCGGACAAGGATTTTTTGTTACAACTGACTAAAATCACATTAGAAAATAATTACTTTCAGTTTGAAGACAAAAAATTTCTACAGAAAGTGGGTACAGCAATGGGTGCCACAGTGGCACCTACTTATGCCAACTTGTATATGGCATATTTTGAAAAACTTTTCATTCAATCAGATGAAAACCCTTATACACTGAATATTGTTTTATACAAACGATTTATTGATGATATATCAATCATTTGGGACGGCACAGTTGAAGAAATTCTTCAATTTAAAAGTTATTTAGAACAAAGTTACCAAAACTTAAAATTCACCTTGAATCTTGAATTCTAATAAAATTACATATTTAGACTGAAAAATTATGAACATTAATGGTAAATTCCACACTGATTTATTTAGAAAAGAGATAACTAAAAATACCATTTTGCATTCCAAAAGTTTCCATCCCACAAATCTAAAACACAATATTCCCTATAGTCAGATGTTAAGGGTAAAACGCAACAGTAGCAATCCAGATCAATACCAAAAAAACATAGATGAATTAACTGATCGATTTATTAATCGAGGTTATTCAAGAGGTATTCTGGATCAAGCTAAAATGAGAGTGAATTCCAAAGAACGCAGTAGTTTATTAATAGAAGCGGTATCAGGTTTGAGTCCCACCACAGAAAAGATTAACATGTCTACAAAATTTTCCATACATTTTGGGAAAATTAAACATACTTGTATATTACTATCCAATTGGAATATTTTACAAAGTACAGAGGATGGACAGAAGATCTTTGAACATAAACCCTGGGTTACAGCTAAAAGAACAACAACTATACACAATAAAATCATTAAAACACAGCATTGGCATCAAAAAAAAGAAGGCATGGGATGGTTGAAAAGTGATGTGAAAGGCTTTTTTCCTTGTGGAAATTGCATCCATTGTAATAATGGTATCAAAATGAAAACTATTAAAAGCACTTGGAATGATCAAATATATAATATTATGGATTTCATGACTTGTAACACAGAGTATGTTGTTTACTGTATCATCTGTCCCTGCTCATTATACTATATTGTTGAAACTACTCGACCTTTGAAAATAAGAATTTCAGAACATAAGCGTACAATCCGTAAACAAGATTTACGTTCTTCTCTAGCCCGACACTTCATTGAAAGACAACATCAAGTATCCAGCTTGAAATTTTTTGGTATTGAGAAAATACCTGAATTACCGAGAGGTGGTGACAGAGAAAGGATTCTACTCAAGCGAGAAGCGTGGTGGATTTTTCATTTGAAAACCCATCTCCCTAAATACGGACTAAATAAAACACTTAACTGGACTGCTTATGATTAGAAAATTGTAACTTGTCATTATTTTGTTTCAGATGTACTAGTTAAATATTTGTCCTATTATTAAGGGCTTTCAGATACTGGTTTGAGTAGCAGAGTTCACATACATAAGATCAGGCATGCAGATGGGGCAACCTTTATTATTTCTTAGAAAATCCATTTCCATTACTCAAAATGATAAACCTATAGTAAAGGTTTGGTTTCCTTATGTGAGCTAATATATATTGTATACATATTAAATTTATGTTCAATTATGACAAGTTAGATATCAAGTAGTTTCCCCTTTTTTATAATTAAATGATTCATCTAATTATTATAGGTTTGCCCTATTTTACCTGATCTACAAGTAACTAAGTTAAATTCATTATGTCTTGTGAACATAGCTGATTAGAATTTCATTACTTTTGGATATAACTTTTTTCATTCAGCTACACCATCAAATCAATATTCAGGCTCTGTTTGTACCATACTTAGCAATGACTTATTCGTACTTAGTTAAGTACTGAGGAAGGGGGAAACTCCGTTGTTTCAGAGGAGTTTCATTTATTGACCGGACCGCCCCGTTACACGTCATTTAGTAGCGTGAACACGCTAAGCGTGTATACCTGTTAGTCCGCCCCCTTACCTCTTTTAGAAACACACCTGTGAAGCCAGTTTGCCGCGTTGTAAGTAGACGGCGTCTTTGGGTAATGGCGGCGGCTTGCTACCTTATCTTTCATCTTAATTTACTAAACGCTCGCATTTTCTAATACCAGAAAGCTGGTAAGAATCATTAAGTTTACTTTTAGTATGTTTCATAATTCAGGAAACAACATCCAAAAGATATTTATTTACATTTCTTTTAAGGCTAAAAGTTGAAACAGCTTTGGTATACGTAGACTCCTTTACACGAAGAGCGTTCAGATTTAAAGGCTCTAAAAAATAAGTAAGCAGCCTATTTTGAGCATTGACAATATTAAGATTATTGTTAAATATTTATATTTACTTTGAAACTTTATATTTTATGGGACACTCCTGGTTATTTTGAAATATATACTAAGGGTTTGCCCCCCCCCATCTTAAAGGAGCAAGCCGCGGACATTTTTACTGACGCCTCCAGGACATTATATATCAGTTTTAGAGGTTTGTTCCACCTACCAATAATAATAATAAAACAATATATTAACTTCTGATTTAATGATAATATGATACATTTACAACATTTATGCAAAATAATATAAGATGACAACATTTTAATATATATATTTTTTGTTTTTCATATTTCTGTTTTACAGATTAAACTCCAAGTCTGATGAAGGAACTTTGAGTTCTGAAACGTTACTATTTAATAATTTTATTTGGAGTGATACGAAATTCATCAGGAATGTTGTCATAAGAAATGCCATTATAAAAATATATAAAGTTTTGCAGTTTTATGCATTAATAAATTTATGGAACTTATGTTATGTTTAAATCATATTATCCTATAAGGGTTGAGATAGATCCTCTCATAATAAGTTTGTTGATTCTCCATATCTATTTCCCCTTCTATATAAAGAGATAAAGGAACCTTGGGAAACCCTATACATTTTTAAATGTCCTAGGCAGGCCCATCAGTAACCTGACCGCTGCGTTCTACTTAGCTGCAGCGTGGTAGGTCCCTACACTGACTCCAAGGTAAACAGCGTTACAGTAATCAAGCCTGGATGTAACAAAGGCATGTACTAGTGAGGCAGATACTCGAGCAGAACTAGCAGTTTAATCAAGGCGACATTCTTAAGTGGCAAAAAAATAACTTTGGACAACAGATGACACCTGAGCTTCAAATGTCAACCTGTCCTCCAGGAAGATGCCCAGATTTCTCACCCAAGAGGAAGCAATCAATAGGGTGGTTCCCAGGGCAAGTCTTGTTACCACACCGGAGGCACACCTATCACGCCCGCAACCCAGCTCAATCACCAGGACCTCCGTCTTGTCAGGGTTCAGTCATAACCAGTTGGAGAACATCCAGTCCTGGATCTCAGCAAGGTAGTTATTAAGCACTTCCACAGCGTCATATGTTCCAGGAGCAAAGGACATATACAGTTGGGTATCATCTGCATAGCAGTGAAAACCCAAACTGTAATGCCTAATGAGCTCACCCAGGGGTAGCATGTACACCGCAAACACTGGTGACAGGATCAAACCTTGAGGAACTCCACATGGCAGGAGCTTCAGAGAGGAGAAGAAATTTACCATCACCACCCGCTGCTTCCTGCCAGAGAGACAGGACTCAAACCAGTTGACAGTACCGGTGAGTCCACAATACTACTCTAAGGTGATCCACAGTGTCAAATGCTGAAGAGAGATAGAGAAGAACGAGAACTTACCACTCTCCTCTATCTCTGGCCCTGAGGATGTAATTTTGCACCCTAATCAACACCGTTTCAGTGCTATGCCTTGCCCTGAAACTGGACTGGAATGGTTCACAGATGTCAAAAGCCATGAGGTATGCCTCGAGCTGCTGCCCCACTATTTTCTCAACAACCTTTTCTAAAAATGGAAGGTTGGAGATAGGTCGATAATTCGCCAGGACATTGGGGTTGAGTGATGTTTTTTTCAGCAGGGGTCTCACTAGTGCTTCCAAGGCATCAGGAAAGACTCCCTCTGAAAGCGAACACCAGATTATTCCAGCAAACACTACACCAATGGTCCCAACACATCTCACCAGAAAACGGGCTTGGGCTAGGTCCAGCTCACAATAAGTGGGCCTCAGGTTCGAGATCACCTCAAATGACGTCAGTCACTTTCACTGATCTAAACTCCTCCCAGACAACAGGCGTGCCCATGCTCCTACCAGGCTGATCACTGCAGGGGAATATCTACCTCACTGGCAAGATCTCCGACCAGATGGAAGACACCCTGTCAGAGAAGAACTGAGCAAACTCATCGCACAATCCGACTGAAAAAGCTTTTTTCAGCTGCAGACAGACCGAATGGAGAAGTCTGTCTACAGTCCGAAAAAGCTGAGCTGGTCTCTTCTTCCCTGCAGCAATCTCCCTGGACAGGAACTCTGCCTTCTTACAGTCAATTGCCCCTTGGTACTCACAACAGTTAGAAAGGACAGTCTGTCCTCCTCAGAACGGGTCTTTCGCCAGCAACACTCCAACTTCTGACCCCTGATCTTCTTCACCTTGAGAGCCCCACCAAACCATGGGAGTTTCACTCAAGAGAATCTTGGTCATATATGGACCAGTGCGATGGTATCAAATGTCTCGGAGACTGCCTTATCAAAGGCTGCCACTGCCTTGCCCAAACCAATCGCACATGCAGCCATCACACCAGATAAATCTGCTACCGCCAACAGTACTCTGGGGACAGTCCCCTTAAAGGGTGATAGCCGACCATCTCAACAGAGGAAGGACTATGGGGGGAGGGCCCCCAAACGAGAACTCCACTGTGCAATGATCGGACCAAGCCACCCACTCAATCTTGAGGTTCATGTCCTCAAGCCTCAGTGACAAAACCAGGTCCAAAGTGTGGCTGTGGTGATGGGTCGAGGAAGCAACTTCTTGAGTAATGCCCAGTGATGTCATCAACTGGAGGAGATCATAACCTATTAGTCCTAAGGACTACCTTATCCCTGTGGAAAGAATAAAGTCAGTCTCCACTGACAAGGCTTGCAATTCACTTATGCGTCTGGCAGAAGTGATAGCCACTAGAAAAACAGTTTTCCAAGTTAGGAACTTAAGCTCTGCAGAAGACAGAGGTTCAAAGGGGTTGCATTAACTGGGCAATGCAAACATTAAGGTCCCAAGTAGGCCGGTTCCCCAAAGGGAGGATTAGTATGGAGTGATCCCTTAAAAACTTGGAAAACACAGGATGAGAGGAAGAGGGGATGACTTTCCTGTTGACACAAAAGCAGACACAGCTGCCAAATGAACTCTCAAGGTAGCTGGTCTGAGACCAAGGAATTAAGATGTACCATGTAATCTAACAAAATGGGCAATTCAGCAGATTCTGGGAAATATTTTCCCAGCACACAAATGGAAAACCTTTTCCATTTAGAACTATAAGTAGCCCTAGTGGAAGGCTTTCTGGAAGCCTTTAGGATCTCAAGAACACCCTGAGAGAGGTGTAAATCAGCAACTCTAACTCCTCAAGAGCCAGGCCTTGAGGTTGAGGATTGAGGTCGGATACCAAACCCTTCCCTGGGCACAAGTCAACAGATTGTGATTCCTGGGAGGCACAGGGAAGATGGACTGTCAGAGACAGAAGGTGGGTACCAGGGTTGCCTGACCCAATCCGGGGCAATCAGAATCACCCTGCAAGGCTGAGATCTGATTTTGACTAGTACTTTGAACAGGAGAGGAAAGGGGGGGAAAGCATAGAGGAACTTCCCCTCCCAATCCAGAAGAATTGAGCCCAGCACTGGAGGCCTGCAACAGAACAGAGGAAGTTTGTGATTGTCTGGGGCTGCAAAAAGATCTGAGGGATGCCCCACCTGGCAAAAACTATCCCCAGCACTTGAGGATCCACCATTCGTGATGGCCCTGGGAAATCCTGCTGAGGGCATCCGCTAGGACATTGTCCTTCCCTGGAAGATGAACTGCTATGAGGGAAGTGTTCAGGGAATAGGCCAGAGACCACAACTTCACTGCCTCGGTGCACAAGGCGAAGACCGAGTGCCCCGTTTGTTGATGTACCACATTGTTGTGGTGTTGTCTGTTCTGACTTGTATCACCTTGTCGTGGACAGATGCAGAAAAAGCTTGAAAGCTAAAAGACAGCTCTGAGTTCCAGCAAATTGATGTGGAGCAGAGATTCCTGGGGGACCAGACTCGCTGAGTGGAAAGGTCACCATGTGGGCTCCCAACCCAGAAGGGAAGCATCTGTAGTGAGTCAAGTCGTGAGAAGGGGAAATGAAGGGACCCCGGCTCTTAATTGCTCTGATCCTGCCACCACTGGAGAGCTAGGACCAAGGTTCGAGTCACTGGGACCAACTTGGAAAGGGGTCTCTTCTCTGAGACCAAAAGGTTCTCAAGTGAAACTGAATGTCTCATCTGAAATCTGTCCCTGCACAACAGCTGTGGATGCAGCCATGTGCCCCAGGAGCTGCAGAAAGTGTCTTGCTGGTCGAGAGACCTGCAGAGTGAAGGAGGAGGCCAGAGCCACTAAATTCCTTACCCTTTCTGGGGAAGAAAGGCTCTGGCTAGCTTTGTGTCCAATTCTGCCCCTATAAAGGTGAGTACCTGGACTGGTTCCAGAACCGACTTTGTAGGTTTGTAGAAAACCCAGGGAGGGAGAAGCTGCTGGGTGACCTGCAGGTGAGATTTTACCTGTTCTGGGGACTGGCCTACAATGAGCCAGTCGTCTAGATAGGGAAAAACAGCAATTCTCTGCCTCCTTAAGTGGACCACTGCCACTGCTAGACACTTTGTGAATACCCTTGGAGCATAGGTAAGGCCGAAGGGCATTGCTCTGAACTGGTAATGACCTGAGGGCAGTTCGAATCTGAGGTACTTGATGGGATCTTCTGATTAGGACATGGAAATAGGCATCCTTGAGGTCCAGGAGGCTAGCCAGTCCCTGGCCTTAGGGAAAGGTAAAATCATTGCCAGAGTTACCATTTTGAACTTTGGTTTCAAAAGATGCTTGTTCAGATATCTGAGATCTAAAATGGCGCCATTCTCCTGTCTTTTTGGGAAGGAAGTATCTGAATACAGACCCCTGCCCTGATGCAGGGAGGAACCCTTTCTACTGCTCTGAGAGCTAACAGGGATGAGACCTCTGTTTCCAGAGTGAGGGTCTCTGAAGCACTTGCAGGTAGAAAAAGTCTGCTTCTCAACTTGGGAAACTTTTTGAAGCTGAGAACCAGACCCTGGCTTACTACTTCAGAACCCACTTGTCTAAGGTTAAAGAAGCCCAATTTTGACTGAAGTAAGTAGCCTGCCCCACTGGTACAGGAGAATCGGCCCTGGGCACCCCATCAGGGTGCCTGTTTCCATGAGAGCTTTAGGCTGGGGGTGGGAGCAGGTCACCCACTGCAGTACCTGCCTCTAGAAGAAGCCCCTCTGAGCATAGGCAGAGGAGGCCTGAGTCTGGTAGAAAGGCCTGTGAAAAGGCCTACCCCTACCCGGGGCATGCCTTTGAGGAGTGGCTTGCCGCCCTTAGCCTGGGCACTCTTGTAAGTAGTCCCATATTCATCCATCTTCTTCATGTAATTCTCTGTCTGCTCTCCAAACAGAGAATTTCCCACCACAGGAAAAATCCATAGCCCTAGTCTGGGTATCCTGTGACAAACTAGTACACCTGAGCCAGGCCAACCTACAAAAGCTACAGATGTGGCCATGACCCTAGAGGAAACATCATTAACATCCACAGCAGCATGAAACTGAACCTTAGAGGCTTCAATGCCATCAGCAGCCACCTGTTCTAGTTCACTAGTCAGCTGGCCATGGGCCTGCTTGGCCAATTGCATAACAGTATCCCATCTAGATTTCTGATACCTAGCTACATAAGCCATATAATGTGCTTGCCTGAGTCCCAGAGAGGCTGCCATATACTGTTTTTGCCATGGCATCAATCTTCCTGGAATCCTTGTCAGGAGGATGTGAAGCCAAGGGAATTAGCTTTATCACAGGCAGCAGCCTGAACTACTCCAACATGACTGCATTGCTGAGAAAGGAATTCTGTATCAGGGCTGACAATGTATACCTTCTGTCCATCTTTTTATCTACAGGAGGCACAGAATTAGAGCTTTTAAAATTTTAATTGTTTGTTTCCTAAAAGACTTATGTAAAGGAATAGACAATCTCCTAGACTCTGGAATATCCATCATTTCTACAAAATCAGGCTCCTCTTGCTCATCCACAGCCTCTTCTAAAGAAAGCTGGAGGGTTTCAGCAACTTTTTATAAAACATAAAATGAGATAGGGACTCAGACAGCATGGGGAGATTCTAAAGGTCTGTCTGGGGAGATGACCGGTTCAATGGTCACACCCAGACCTTCCCAGCCACATTCATACTGTTCATAATCCTCCTCCCCCTCCTCTGGTTCATAAAATTCCTCAATAGCATAATCCTGAACCACTGGGACCGGACGAACCGACCTTTGACCAGATAGTGGTGGTCGGATGGACCCTGAGACAGTGACTGGACAATTTGTATGGCTTTTGCTATCTCTGCAGCAGTTGGAGAAGAATTTTTGGACTCCAGACCTGCTGATTTTCTTGTTTTCTTTACTGGAATTGGTTCCTCAGAACCAGCTTTTCTTTTGCCCGAGGAAGTCTGGCCCTGGTCAGAGGGCACTCCCTCTGGTTCGGTTGGCACCGAACCGGGCTGGCCATCTGGGTCAGCGGACTTTTTGGCCTCTCGTTCCCTGAGCCTGCCCAATCTTTTTTCCAGGGTGGCTGCAGGGAAATTCTTACATACCTGGCAGTCTGACTGGAGGTGGTCAAACCCCAGACAAACACATGTGGTGTGTGGGTCAGCCTTGGCAAAGACTTCCCCACAAACATCACAGTGTTGAAACCCAGTGGGCCCGGTTTTTCTTTTGGGTTTCTCAGACATAATGCCAGCCTAACCAAAAACTTGCCCTTTTAACGGCAGTGCCAGGCAAGACACCCTTATCGGTTCCTAACCGTGCCACGGGTATTGGAAAAAAACGTAATAAATCCGTTTTTTTTAGAACCGATAAGAACCGGGAACCGCACTCTAAAATAGTAACTTTTAGTTTTAAATGAGTTTAAACCCACTGATCGGTTCAAAACGAACCGATAACTTACAAGTTCCACACAGACAAAACCTTCATTTACTTACGTTACCACAGATAGAGCTTGAATCGAACGGTTTTATGTGTTAAAATAAACAATTTCGTTAAATCCAACGAAAACACTTTTAAACCGAAATGAACTATGCAGAAGGAGAAATCTCCGAGCGACTGTTCACTGAGGCGGAGTAAAGAATCTGACAGTTCAAGTTTGAAATGACACAGATAGAGCTGCTCTCGTGCCAAAATTCTATTTTGGAATGGTTTTAACCATTTCACTCCGGGGCAGTTCTAGAGCTGGATCAAACTGCTAATGTCTATAATATAGCAAGACTTCATGTTGTTTGAAGCAGAGTTCTCTCACCACCCTGTTATGAAGCTGGAAACCAAAAACAGGAGCACCTCTGCAAGCTGCAGAGAACACAGTCATAATCCTTACTAGCAGAAAAGTCATAACTTTCACCCCACAGAGAGAGGCTCTCACCACCCACTCCGTGTGAGCTGCAGATGTTACAGCAATCCTGCTAGTTAGGTATGCAATGTACTCACATCAAAAGTAACAAACCGTCCCAGGGTAAACCAGCAGCTGAAAGCCAGCACCAGCTCCTCGTCCCGCTGTGAAATGTTCTTCAGGCAAACAGCTCCCAGTAATATCCAAACAACTCTGTTCACCAGCTGCCAACCTCACCGACTCCTCAGTTGGTTGCACGTCTCAACGGCACAGCAGCTCCATTGATTCCCTTCCCACTGCGTCCACTGTCAACAACTTGACCTTCAGCAGTTCCAGTTGAGCTCCTCACACTTCTGATAAGATGGCCAACAGAGTTAAGCTAGCCCTGGCAAGACGAAATACAAGTGAGGGGGTACAGGCAAAGTGGGCAAGCATTAAGGATGCAATACTTGAAGCAACATCCCACTGTGTTAGAGAGAAAAGCAAAAGGAGGAGGAAACCACTGTGGTTCTCAAAAACAGTAGCAGAAAAGGTCAGAGCCAAAAGGCTGGCCTTCAGGAAATGTAAGGGAACACAGCAGGACGAACACAGGGAGGCATACCAAACTTCCCTAAGGGAAGCAGGGAAGGCAGCAAGGCAGGCAAAGGCCCAAACTGAGGAAACACTAGCACGAACAGTAAAAGAAGGAGACAATATTTCCTATAGATACATTAGTGAAAGGAGAAAGTCCAGAGGGGGTATTGCTAAGATCAAAGGGGGATAAGGGGGAGTGTGTGGAGGAAGACCAAGGAAAAGCATCCATCCTAAATAGATACTTCTGCTCAGTATCTACCGAGGAGAAGGTAGGGCAGGGCCCACAGCTCAGCACCATGGACACAGGGGGGAAGGAGGTGTGCACTAGTCCCTTCACAAAAGAAAGGGTCCCACAAGAGTTTGCTAAGTTCAGGGTGGACAAGGCAATAAGACCAGATGGCATACATCCCAGTCTAATAAAGGAGCTAAGAGTTTGTTGTTTGTTTGTTTAAAACTTTATTTTTATACAGGAATATTTGATTAGTGCAAAAACACTGTTTACAATCAAGTCCTGTGTAAATAATACATAAATAACATCAAATACACAAAATACAAAACTCACAATTACAACATAAATAACATTATCCATAACATACACAAGAGTGGAACTAGCAGAGCCATTATCAGAACTGTTTAGTGAGTCTCTGAGCACAGGAGAGGTCCCAGAAGACTGGAGAAGGGCTCATGTGATCCCACTCCACAAGGGTGGCAGCAGGGAGGAGGCAGGGAACTACAGACCAGTCAGCCTTATCTCAGTAGTGGGCAAGATTATGGAGGCACTCGTTAAGGAAAGGACAGTGCAACACCTAGAATCCATAGGAGCAAAGGATCCAAAACAGCATGGATTTACAACAGGAAGGTCCTGTCAAACTAATCTCAGATTTCTTTGACTGGGTAACCAGTGGTGGACCAAGGCGGAGCAGTTGATGTCACCTACCTTGATTTCAGCAAAGTTTTTAATACTGTTCCACACAGAAGATTGATTAATAAGCTGGGAAGGCTCGGGGTTGGTAAAAAGTTGGTAAACTGGTTGGCGGGCAGAAAACAGAGTGGTGGTAAACAGTATACAGTCAGAAGAGATGCAAGTCACAAGTGGAGTACCTCAGGGATCAGTCCTGGGGCCACTCCTCTTCAATATCTTCATCAGTGACATTGCAGATGCACTGGAGGGTAAGGTTTGTCTGTTTGCAGATGACACCAAGATCTGCAACAGAGTAGATGATCCAGATGGGATGGACAGAATGAGAAGAGATCTGGATAAACTGGCAAAATGGTCGGAAGAGTGGCAAATGGGGTTTAACACAAAAAAGTGCAAGAGCATACACATAAGGAAGAGAAACCTTGAAGCCAACTATAGGTTGGGAGGGGAGATGCTGGCAATCAGAAGGGAAGAAAGAGACTTGGGCGTCATCATCACAGATTACATGAAATCATCCAAGCAGACCACTAAAGCAATAGGTAAGGCTAGAGGGATGTTGGGGTGTATTAGTAGGGGTATCGCAAGTCGTAAGAGGGAGGTAATAATCCCCCTTTACAAAAGACTGGTTAGGCCCCATCTGGAGTACTGGAGGCCACACCTGCACAAGGACATTAACAAAATGGAGGCAGTCCAGAGAAGAGCAACCAAAATGGCACAGGGACTGCATCAGAAAACATATGGACACAGATTAATGGAGCTCAATATGTATACCCTAGAGCAAAGGAGGGAGAGAGGTGATATGATCGAAATATTCAAACATCTTAAGAGCATTAACAAGGTGAAAGAGTCTAACAAGTTTCAATACAAGAAAAATAGCAGGACAAGAGGACACAGCATGAGATTACAGGGAGACCAATTAAGGGGTAATGGGAGGAAGTTCTTTTTCACAGAAAGGGTGGTGGATGCATGGAACGGCCTACCTCAGAAAGTGGTGGATATGAATACAGTGCAGGGCTTCAAACAGGCATGGGATAGGGATAAGGGAGCAAAACAGATAAGTATGAATAGATAGGCCATTGACAGAGTACAGGCCTACGGCACATTCATAAGGTAGGAAAAATGGGCAGACTGGTTGGGCCTTATGGGCAGACTGGTTGGGCCTTGCTGTCCTTATGTGCCGTCAACGTCTATGTTTCTATCACACAGTCACCACTCTCCTCCGGTCCAAGAGTAAAAGCCTTCACTGATGCAGATATTGTTACCAATGGCATCAAAAATTTGTGAATGTAAAGTCCCCTGCAAAACACTAGAGGAATTTGGCCTAAAAATAATAAAACTACCTCCTATACTAACTTACTTGTTGACGGACCCTATCTACAACTTGAGTCCCTGTACCTCACCTCTAAAGTGTCTTACTAAATGTTACAAGTAAAACTACAATGCTTACTGGACGAAAACCACATCCAGCAAGCAGACTAATTAAGGATTCTCCTCTAATTCTTTTAAATTTATAAAATCCTTGAAATAAAAGGCAAAAGGGGATTTTTCATGTGCTCAGCTAGAGTACAGCCAGACAGCATCCCAGCGTGGTGGCTATCTTCCCCCTCATTGTGGCCAGTAAGAGGTCCATGGACGGGGCCTTTAGCAGACAGTCCAGATATGGGAACACACAGAAGCCCCCCCCAAAAAACCCTGTCTGAGAGTCACTGCTGCTGCTGCTAAGCATTTGGTAAAAGACCCTCGGCGAAGAGGACAAGCCAAAGAGCAAGACACTGAATTGGTAATGTTCCTCCTGGAACAGAAACCTAAGATACTGCCTGCGCAGAAGACAGATCAGGATATGTAGATAAGTGTCCTGTATATCCAGGGAGCAACGCCAATCTTCCTGTTTGAGCAAAGGCAGCAAGCCCTGCAGGGTGACCATACGGAGCCTCTTGTACTGAATGTATTGGTTTAGTCCCTTAAGATCTAGAATGGGACACAGATCCCCTGTTTTTCTGGGAACCAGGAAGAACCTAGAGTATAACCCCATGTTTTGCTGAGCACGTGGGACAGGCTCTATGGCCTGTTTGTACAACAGGGAAAAAACTTCAGCCCAGAGCGGAGGAATGTGGTCCAGTGGGTATGAGGTTGAAACAGGAGGGAAGTCTGGAGGCTGTTCCAGAAGCTCTAGAGTGTGGCCTCGCTCTATTATTTGCAGAATCCAAGCATCTGTGGTAAGTTTTCCACTGCTCTAGATGGAGGGAAAACCAACCCCTACCACCACCTCCTGGCTTGGAAGAAGAGGAGGAGGGGGCCAGGCAAGGAGTCAAGCTAAGACAGAGCCAGGGGCTGAGGCAGCACCACTGGCTTTGAGGCTTTTGGCTGAGGACTCAGTGGTTGAAGAAGGGGTAGAAGAGGTAGCTCAGCATTTCCCTTGAAGATGGGTGCCTGACCCTGGTTTCTGGGAGACCTTGTGAAAAGTCGGTCTTGGTAGACTCCTAGACTGAGTATGATAGATTAGACTAACCTGATGGCCCTCCCTGAGGCCTGCAACTAACTGAGAATGTTCTGCACATCGTCAGGGTCAAAGAGTCTGAAGCCCACAAAGGCGGCATCCAGGACTTTTTGCTGCACATCTGCAGCAAATTCAGAAGCACGGAGCCAGGAGTGCCTCCACAGGCAAATGCCTGTGGCAGCTGTCCTGGCTGTGGTATCTGACATATCATAGATGGTTGAGAGGAGGCGTTTAACGGTGTCCTCTGCCGCCTGGAGAACCCTGAGGAGCTCCTGCTTCTGAGACCCTTCTGTGAGGGCCTGGGCAGCTGCCCTGCCCTTCTTCCACAGGGTATTCTGGTACTTACCAGATGAGACATGTAGCAGGATTTCCAAAGGCTCAAAGTAGCCAAGGCAAAGGTTCTCTTACCCCACAAATCAAGTCTCCCGGACTCCTTGTCAGGGGGGATGGAGCTAAGGTGTTTGGGCACCTTGGAGTGGTCATGGACAGCCTTAACCACAGAGTCAGTTGCCGGCTGGGCAGAATAATAATGGCTTCCCGAGGGGAGCATGATGCAGTCAGTCTGTTTTTCTAGGCATGGCAGGGACTGAGTTAGGGCTGCATCAAACAGCCTGGGCAGCACCATCCACAGCTGGACATAAAAATGGGATGAACTTAGCAGGAAGACTCGGGGATCTCCAGAAAATCCACCATATTTCTCCTGGTGGTGTCATCCTCTTCAGTCTTGAATCCCATAGTGGACTGGAGCTGCTTCATTATGTTATAGAAGCTGGGGTCCTGAGGAGGAGATCTGGCGGTATTTTTCTCAAAGTCCCCACTCCTGGAAGAGGCAGTGGACCTATCAGAGGAATAGAGCCCAGTATTCTCCTCTTCCTCAGGGAGGATGAGATTACAGCAATACTACTCCTCGACATCGATCTTTTTAGAAGCAGGTATCGACAGAGCGGATACTGACAACGCCCGAGAGGGCACAGGGTGAGATGGCCAGAGTGGCAAAGAAGCAGATGGAGGCCCTGAAGGAGGTGTCAATGGCGGGGCAGACATAGGGGTGAACTGCCTGACCACAGCAGTCATGACAGAGGTCAGAACAGAGTTAAGGTCGACGACTGGGTAATGGATGGAGGTCGTGACCGAGAGCAACAGCAAAGGCCTGAAGCAGATGACGTCCTGCACCAGGACTGAAGGTGACGGCACTGGAGAAAATCTCACCATTGATGGTCCAGCCAAAGAAGAGAGCGACAGGGCCAAAGTCAGGCCAGCCATCAATGACCCACTGTCCATGACAGGAGCAGCACAACCCAGCGTTGAAAAGTCCTGCAAGGGAGTAAGCAGGGTAGGTAGGGCGTGGGCTGGCAACCCAGAGGTCGATGGCCTAGCATCTAAAGACACTGGAGAGGGACCCCCTCACCTGGATCAGCTGGAAAACACCAAGGCCAAGGTGGCAGAGGAAGTCGGCTCTAAAGGCGCCAACGACACAGCCCCTGAGGACTGTGGAGGAGGCAGCAGGAACCGGTGACTGGGGAGTGGTCCTTGCGATGGTCCTTGTCTCTATGCTTCCCTGAGGATTTGTCCCGGGCCTTGGACGTCTGTGAGCCCGAAAAGTGCGCCGGAGAGGGGGAAAAAGAAGCCCCCGAGCCCCACTGTTCCATAATGGCTAGCTTTTGCCCCATTAAAAATACCTTGAGGGCCCATTTTCAGTGCAGAACAGCGGTGAGATTAAATTTATGGAAGAGCTCACAGGCAAGGGCATTATGAGAAGGCCAGAGACAGCAGACACAAAGTTCATGTTCATCCTCACGACAGATGATCTTTCCATAGTGGCAGCAACGGAAGACAGAGGACAATTCAACAGTTCTAGACATAAAAATAATGAAACTAAAAGGTTGAGAAAGTTTTGGTGGTTGACTGAATGTCGAAGTTCCTACGGAGTCTATGCAAAACAGTCGACAACAGGAAAAGAACTGAGGAGGGAGTGGGGCCACCCATGCCATTATATGGTGAGTGACATCAGCGTAGGCAGCCCCTGATAGGCTGCTACAGAAAAAGCTTCCCTGGGATTCTACTGCCTGATGGCTAAGTTCCATAGGTGTGACCTGACAGAGATATCCCCGAAGATCTCAGATATTCCCTGTGAAATATCTCACTGAGATAGTGGATCATGGATCTGTGCAACTCCTTGCTGCCGCTACAAATACTGAAACCAGATGTACCTTCCCGAGTCAATAACAGTCGAGGGATAAGAAGCTTTAAAACTAGCACTTGTCTTACTAGTGCAATACAAGGTTCATGGGTTGTATAAGTTCAAGGGCAAAGCCCATAATGAACCCACCACCATTATTTCCTAAAGGTGGAAAATACATTTTCTATCTCCCATATATAGATCAAGGCTATGTTTAAATTGCTCAATAGTTTAACATGTTACAACTGCAACTGGTAGTGTGCTCAATAATGGGGGGAAAACTCTGTGTAATAAAGTTACTCCTACGAACAGTCTTACCAGTTTCAACCTGTAGCCTCAATTTGTGTGATCTGGTGCAATCTAGGGAAACTTGACTTACCATACAGTTAGACTCAAATAATACTGGGTCCTTAAACACTTTATAGGCCCCAGCATAATTCACCCCTTATAGTTTTATAGTCTAAAGTGTATAATCCTAGATTTCTTAATCTTTCTTCATACCCCACTGAATATTGATTCATCACATTTTCCTTTAGTTTTCTTTGGACTGACTCAAATGTTGATTTATCACTGATGGACGTGGGAGAACAGAAAGGAGCACGGTATTCTATATTTGTTCGTACCAAACAAGTATATAGAGGAACACTGACCCTACGGTTGTGGTATTGTTTGTCCAGCTCTGCACTGAATGAACCTGTCAAGTAACTGGCAGAAAAAAACAGCTTGCATAGACAGAAGCACTGCCAGAGTTTGAGCAGGTTTATGTGCTTCTGAGTCTCCTGTGGAATCCAGATGCCACTTGCCATGACGTCCCCAGATGAGGCATCTATTGTGAGAAACCTAGGAAGAGAATGCCCTCTCAGAAGTTGCTTTCCTCTTTCCATCATTCCACTCTTTGAATAATCATTCCAGTCTTTGAACAAAGTCTTTTGTGACTGCCAGGGAATATGACCAGGGATCTGACTTTGGGGACCAGTATCCTCTTGGGTGCTACAGCACTCTATGTCAACAGCTGGAGGAAAGCACTATTGCTGTGATGCCATGTAAATACAGGTTACTCACCTGTAACAAAGTTCTAGGAATGATATATGTTGTTCATCTACACTTATTGGCAGGTTCCTTGCCGCTTTAAATCTTGCCAGAAGGTCTTCAAGCTGGCTTCTCCCACCCACCCGGGTGGTAAAACTCTCGGCTCCGCCCCATGACGCCAGATCTAGCCCGCTGGAAGCCAGGTTGTGCGTCGAAGCCAGGGAGGTTGGGTGGGTCGCGTGGATGAACATATACCATTCCTAGAACTCCTGTTACAGGTGAGTAACCTGTATTTCTAGGGACATGGATATGTTGTTCAATCCACACTTATTGGCAGACTCCTAGCAGTTCTCCGGGAGGAGGGAGGCAAGGCACACACCCCCGATACTTACTTGGGAAATAGAGAATGGAGAACCGAGGCCCCAAAACCAGCATCCCGGCGTGACTCAAGGTCAATGTGGTACTGGGTAATAAAGGTATGTGCCGACTTCCAGGTAGCAGCCCTGCAGATATCCTGGAT
Source organism: Neoceratodus forsteri (assembly GCA_016271365.2). Classification (NCBI taxonomy): domain Eukaryota; kingdom Metazoa; phylum Chordata; order Ceratodontiformes; family Ceratodontidae; genus Neoceratodus; species Neoceratodus forsteri. Next base: position 551,072,464 of record CM057450.1, on the reverse strand, counting down.
AGGGACATCCCTGGAAGCAGCTACCGATGCAGCGGTATGGCGGGTAGAATGAGCTCTTATCCCTCTGGGAGGCTCCATGCCCGCCAACCTATAGCAGAGCTCTATGCAGGAGGTGACCCACCTGCTTATCGTCCGCGTGGCTGCAGGTCTGCCAGGTGCGGCTTCAGCATATGTGACAAACAGCCGGTGAACCTCTCCCAAAACTTCAGCCGTCCGCTCCTTATAATAAGCGAGCACTCGTCTAGGGTCCAAAGTATGGAGCCTATATTCGGCCTCCGAGGTGTGACAGGGGTAGAACACCGGCAGAGTCAACACCTGGTTAAGGTGAAACTTCGACACCACCTTCAGAAGGAATTTTGAGTGGGGGCGCAGGACAACCTTGTCCCTGTGGAAGACCAGATAAGGAGACTCAATGGAAAGCGCCTGAAGCTCTCCCATCCTTCTGGCTGACGTGATAGCCACCAAGAAGGCGGTCTTCCAGGACAGGTGGGAAATATCGCACCTGTGCATCGGTTCGAATGGCTTGCCCATGAGCTTGGCCAATACCAGCAGTAGGTCCCACGGAGGTGGAGGTTCTCGCACCGGAGGGGAAATGTGGTCAAGGCCTTTGAGAAAGCGCCAGACCACCTTTTCCTGCGTCACCGACTGCTTCCCGGCCTGCGCCCGGTACGCAGAGATGGCTGCCAGGTGCACCTTAAGGGTCGTCGACCGAAGCCCTTGCTGAGAAAGGGACCACAAGTAGTCCAGAATGCTTGCCAACGGACAGGCGGAAGGGTCCAAGCCCTTCCCCTGACACCAAATGGAGAATCTCTTCCATTTGAAGGCATAGCATTTCCTGGTCGACTCCTTACGGGATGCCTCAACGACGTTGCGGACCTCGTCGGAAAGACCCAAGGCCTGGAACTCTAGCCGCTCAGGAACCAGGCCGTCTGGTGCAGGAATTGAAGGTCCGGATGAAATACCTTCCCCTGGTTGACTGAGATCAGGTCCGGGCGGGCTGGAAGATGCCTCGGGAGCCTGGAGCAGAGGCTGAGGAGATCTGGATACCAGAACTGGCGGGGCCAGTCTGGGGCTACCAGAATCACCTGCGCCTTGTCCCTCCTCGCCTTGAGAAGCACCTTGTGGATCAAGGGAAATGGAGGAAAGGCGCAGAAGAGGCCCGGGGTCCACGGCCTCGAGAAAGCATCCCCTGCAGCAAGCCCTGCTGAGGGGGGCGGGCATGGAACAGACTCAGCTTCACATTCTCCCTGGAGGCAAACAGGTCCACCTGAGGCGTGCCCCAGTGGGAGAACAGATCTTGTACTACCTCTGGCAGGAAAGACCACTCGTGAGACACAGCCCCTATCCGGCTTAGGGCATCGGCCAGGGTGTTGGAGGCTCCTGCCACGTGAATGGCTAGGAGATCCGCCTCCAGGCTGCGCACGAGGGACCATATGCGGAGAGCTTCCTTGCATAACGGCATGGAGCGCGTCCCGCCCTGGCGGTTCAGACAGTACATGGTCGTGGTATTGTCCATCTGGACCTGAACCACTTGACCCCGTAGAAATGGAGCGAAGGCAGTGAGAGCTAGGCAGACTGCTCGGAGCTCCAGCAGGTTGATATGGCATCGGGACTCCCGAGGGAACCAGAGGCCGTGCGCTCTGTGCTCCCCCAGATGGGCACCCCAACCCATCAGAGATGCATCGGTCGATAGAGAGACTGTCGGCTCGGGGCGGACGAACGGGATGCCCTCCTGCAGATGTGCCGGAATGATCCACCACTGAAGAGCGTTCCACATCTCCTGGGTCACTGTCATGGGCTGGTCCAACAGATCACAGCGTTGTGACCACTGGCTGGCCAGTCCCCATTGAAGAGGACACATGTACCAACGGGCCAAACGGACCACGCTGGTGCAGGCCGTCATGAGGCCCAGGAGGCGCAGAAAGTCCCGGGCAGGGCGCAATTGCCCAACCAGAAATGATTGGGCAAAGGAGGAAAGAACCTCGGCCCTGTCCGTCGGGAGCCGAGCTCTGCCCCGATGAAGAGTATCACCTGCTTCGGCACGAGTTCTGACTTGGCCTCGTTGATGAGGAGGCCAATCTGAGAGCAAACCTGGAGGGCCAGATCTCTGGATCACTCCGCCTCCACTCTGGAGGGGACTGCAATCAGCCAGTCGTCCAGGTAGGGGTACACCAGGACCCTTCGGCACCGCAGGAATGCTGTCACCACTGCCATGCATTTGGTGAAGACCCTGGGAGCTAGGGAGAGGCCGAAGGGCATGGCGGAACTCGTAAAGGGATCCCTCCGCTCTGAAGCGGAGGAATCTCTGATGAGACGGATGGATTGGGACGTGAAAGAATGCGTCCTGGAGGTCCAGGGAACAGAACTACGCCACTCATTCCAAGGATGGGATTATCTGAGCCAGAGTGACCATCCTGAAGGTCCGAGACCTTAGGAACCTGTTCAGGTTTCCAGAATCGGGGTGCCACCCCCCGTCCGTTTTGGGACCAGGAAATACCTGGACACAAACCCCGGGTCTGGAGGAGGATCCGCCACCTCCCTGATCACCTCTTTTTCAAGGAGCAGGGCAATATCGGCTCGGCGGGCCGACCCCGTGGCACCCCGAGGGGCGACGGCTCGAAAGGGTGGAGCCGGCTCGAACTCCAGAGGCAGGCCTTTTCCTACCACCTCCAACACCCAGCGGTCCGTGGTGATAGCGGACCAGGCGGAAAGGAAGTGGCGGAGCCGTCCCCCCACGGGGGGAACCCAGGGGGGAGTGATGAGGCTGGGGGCGGCACACCTCAACCCGTCACTGGGCAGGCTTGGAGGAGAGACGGCCGAGGGACCTCCTGGGCCATTACCTCCTTGCTTCCTGTTGGAGGAAGCCACCGGCTTGGGTTTGGGATGACAAGCGTGAGCCTGCTGGCCCTGTAGCTGGTGCTGTTGGGCCGGTCGAGATGCAGGGGCAGAAGGACAAAAAGACTTCTGCTGTTGCTGACGGAGGCCTTTGTCCCTCTGGGCAGAGGTGACCAAGTCCAGGGTGGCATTGGACTTTTCGATCCGCTGGAGGTGTCCCTCCACTCCAGGGCTGAAGAGGTCAGTCCCCAAGAAGGGGACAACCGCCAGCTTGTGCTGGGTATCCGCCGTGAAGGTGGATATCCTCAGCCACGCCCTGCGGCGCATGGCCACCGCAGCCGCTACTGACCTGGCACAGGAATCACCTATGTCCAGAGCAGTCTGAAGCTGCTGCTTTGCCACCGCCCTACCCTGGTCCCGCAACTGGCGGACCGTGGTCTGCAGGTCGGTCAGGAGATGAGGACAACCTCATCCAGGGAGCCCAAGAGGGCATGGGAGAAGTGTGCCATCAGCACTTGGTCGAGCCGGCCTGGACGGAGGCCGAGGAGGATGCAGCATACACCTTGCGCCCGCAAAGTCCAGCTTTTTGGACTCTTTGTCGGGGCTTATCCACATCCCGAGCGTTACCGGAACACCGGAAAACGCTGTCGGTGACTAACCCCTCGGCAGAGGGGTGCTCCGAGAAACCGGGCAAAGAGCTGGTAGGGACCGCATACTTCCTGGCCATCCTGGCTGAGGGCACAGGACAGGAAGCAGGCCGCTGCAAGCTCAAGGCTGGGCCAACAATGGCCTCAGCCACCGGAAAGGCCTCGGTGGGGGAATCCCCTCGGTCCAGTATCTCTGTCAGGGGATACTTGGCCCATTTGGACACGGGCTCGAGCTGCATCCCGGTGGACTCCGAGATGAGTCGAAGCAGACCCAAGAAGGACGATAGGCTATCGTCCAATGACTGGCCCCCGGAGGACTCCAGGTCGACCTGCCTGGAGAACAGGGAGTCGTCGTCGTCGGATTCCGAAGAGTTTGCGAAGAGCTGCCTTGGCCATGAGCCACCCTCTACCTGCCGAGGACGGTCGGGAGTGAGGGTGACCGACAACCTGTGGGGCAGGCCGTGACCCGACCGAGAATCCTTGGTCGGTGCCCCAGACTACCGGTTGTGGAGGCAGAGGTTCCACCACAATCGGTGGAGCAGCTGGTTTTGGCTGAGCAACGGCCTGGAATGGGCAACTCAACTGAGGCGAGTGGTTGCTTGATGCGTTTGGCGACAGCCACTTGAAGCGTGAGGTCTGGACCGAGTTGGCTTAGACCGGACAACGGCAGACTGCTGCCACATAAGCTCTCGTGGCGCCCGGCGTAATTTCGCGAAGCCTCTCCTCATCCGAGGAAGAGGGCGAGAAGGAGCAGTGTCGCCCGCTTACTTGATATCGAGACCGAGACCGCTGATGGGCGGAACAGCTTGACCGAGATGAAGTCGAGACCGAGACCCCGGGGACCGAGGGCAGGTCAAGAAGGCGGGGACACCGGCTCTTCCCTCAGCTCGAACACTTTAACTGAGGGACTGCGCCCCAGGCGCAGGCAGATCTCCAGTCTCCACGAGGAGACGGTGAAGGTGGGTTATCGGCTTCACCAGTCGACAGCCCGTCTAACGGATCAAGAAAAATCTCGACTGCATCGGCGGGAGTCTCGGCAGGCTGGCCTGACGGGGACACCATGAAGCCAGCGGCCTGAGCCGCAACTTCGACCGAAGTCTACAGTCAGCTGTCTGGGGAAGGAGACCTCTCCCACTCCCACGAACAACGATGGTGGGACTTACCCTTCGACTCCTTCTTCTTGGGCTGAGAAGAATGTCCCGATGGCCCCTCTCCCTTCGTGGAAAGGGACTGACAAAGCTCCTTGAACGAAGCTGTATACAAGGAACTCCGAGAAAGCGGGATAAATGCCGCAGCCGAGGAGGAGGAAGATGCGGCCTGGGCCGCCTCCTCCTCGAGGGCGATCATATGCTCAAGCTGCTTGGCCGACAACTGCCACGGACACATGCTTGAGCCTCTTTTGATTTTACCGGTGGGAAGCGCTTCTCGGGGTCCCCGAGCTACATTGGGCAGCGATCATCCAGGACATTGGCCGAGAAAGCCGGCACAACTCGCGGGCCTGCGGTCACGATCTGAGGCCTGGGCAGTAGGCATGTGGAGTGCAGATCCGTCCTGGACATTTCTGCCCGCAAGGGCACCTCCAAAGCAGGAATAGATTTGTCCATCGCGGCCGTGAGGAAAATGAAGACGAAGTTTGAAAACTTCAAAACCAATTTCGGACGAACCAAGAGTTAGGATCCAGTCTAAACGCATGAGCGCTAAGGAGGGAACCTGAGCTTCCAGCGGTAAGGAAGATCTGGCGTCATGGGCGGAGCCGAGTTTTACCACCGGATGGGTGGGAGAAGAACTGAAGACCTTCCGGCCAAGATTTAAGAGGCAGGAACCTGCCATAGTGTGGATTGAACATATCCATGTCCCAAGAACCTGTATTTCTAGGGACATGGATATGTTGTTCAATCCACTTATTAATGGGCAGAGTCTAGCAGTTCTCCGGAGGAGGGAGGCAAGGCACACACCCCGATACTTACTTGGGAAATAGAGACTGAGAACGAGGCCCCAAAACCAGCATCCCGGCATGACTCAAGTCGATGTGGTAGTGGGTAATAAAGGTATGTGCCAACTTCCAGGTAGCAGCCCTGCAGATATCCTGGATAGGGACATCCCTGGAAGCAGCTACCGATGCAGCGGTATGGCGGGTAGAATGAGCTCTTATCCCTCTGGGAGGCTCCATGCCCGCCAACCTATAGCAGAGCTCTAAGCAGGAGGTGACCCACCTGCTTATTGTCCGCTTGGCTGCAGGTCTGCCAGGTGCGGCTTCAGCGTAGGTGACAAACAGCTGGCGAACCTCTCCCAAAACTTCGGCCGTCTGCTCCTTATAATAAGCGAGCACTCGTCTAGGGTCCAAAGTATAGAGCCTATATTCGGCCTCCGAGGTGTGACTGGGGTAGAACACCGGCAGAGTCAACACCTGGTTAAGGTGAAACTCCGACACCACCTTCAGAAGGAATTTCGGGTGGGGGCGCAGGACAACCTTGTCCCTGTGGAAGACCAGATAAGGAGACTCGATGGAAAGTGGCTGGAGCTCTCCCATCCTCCTGGCTGACGTGATAGCCACCAAGAAGGTGGTCTTCCACGACAGTTGAGCGATGTCACACCTGTGCATCGGTTCGACTGGCTTGCCCATGAGCTTAGCCAATATCAGCAGCAGATCCCATGGAGGTGAAGGTTCTTGCACCGGAGGGGATATGTGATCAAGGCCTTTGAAAAAGCGCCCAACCACCTTCTCCTGCACCACTGACTGCTTTCTGGCCTGCACCTGGTAAGCAGAGATGACTGCCAGGTGCACCTTAAAGGTGGTCGACCGAAGCCCTAGCTGAGAAAGAGACCACAGGTAGTCCAGAATGCTAGGCAAAGAACAGGAGGAAGGGTCCAACCCCTAGCCCTGACACCAAATGGAGAATCTCTTCCATTTGAAGGCATGGCATTTTCTGGTTGACTCCTTACAGGATGCCTCAACGACGTTGAGGACCTCGTCGGAAAGACCCAAGGCCTAGTACTCTAGCCGCTCAGGAACCAGGCCATCAAGTGGAGGGATTGAAGGTCCGGGTGGAGTACCATCCCCTTGCTGACTGAGATCAGGTCCAGGCGGGCTGGAAGCCGCCTCAGGAGCCTGGAGCAGAGGCTGAGGAGATCTGGATACCAGAACTGGCGGGGCCAGTCTGGGTCTACCAGAATCACCTGTGCCTTGTCCCTCTTCGCCTTGAGAAGCACCTTGTGGATCAAGGGAAATGGAGGGAAGGCGTAGAAGAGGCCCGGGGTCCAGGGCCTCAAGAAGGCATACCCCTGCAGTAAGCCCTGCTGAGGGGGGCGGGCATGGAACAGCCTCAGCTTCTCTTTCTCCCTGGAGGCAAACAGGTCCACCTGAGGGGTGCCCCAGTGGGAGAAAAGATCTTGTACTACCTCCAACGGGAGAGACCACTTGTGAGATACAGCACCTATCCGGCTTAGGGCATCGGCCAGACTGTTGGAGGCTCCTGCCACATGGGTGGCCAGGAGATCCGCCTCCAGGCTGATCATGAGAGACCAAGTGCGGAGAGTCTCCTTGCACAGAGGCAAGGAGTGCATCCCACCCTGCCGGTTGAGGTAGTACATAGTCGTGGTGTTGTCCGTCTGGACCTGGACCACTTGACCCGTACAAACGGAGCGAAGGCAGTCAGGGCTAGTCAGACCGCTCGAAGCTCCAGCAGGTTGATGTGGCATCGAGACTCCTGAGGGGACCAGAGGCCGTGGGCTCTGAGCTCCCCCAGATGGGCACCCCAACTCAGAGAGGCGTCGGTCGTGAGAGTGACCGTCGGCTCGGGGCGGACAAATGGGATGCCCCCCTGCAGATGAGCTGGAACAAGCCACCTCTGGAGGCCATTCCACATCTCCTGGGTCACGGTCACTGGCTGGTCCAGCGGACTGGAGCGTTGTGACCACTGGCGGGCCAGCCCCCATTGGAGGGGACGCATGTGCCAGCAGGCCCAACGGACCACGCCAATGCAGGCCGCCATGAGGCACAGGAAGTCCTGGGCAGGGTGCAATTGCCCAACCAGAAATGACTGGGCAAAGGAAGAAAGGACCTCGGCCCTGCCCGACGGGAGCCGTGCTCTGGCTCGAAGAGAGTTGAGCTCTGCCCCAATAAACTGAAGCACCTGCGATGGCACGAGTTCTGATTTGGCCCCAATGATGAGGAGGCCAATCTGAGAGCAGACTTGGAGGGCCAGATCCTTGGACCACTCCACCTCCAACCTGGAGGGGCTGCAACCAGCCAGTCGTCCAGGTAAGGGTACACCAGGACCCTTGACACACAGGAATGCTGTCACCACTGCTATGCATTTGGTGAAGACCCTGGGAGCTGGAGAGGCCGAAGGGCATGGCCCGGAACTCGTAAAGGGATCTCTCTGCCCTGAAGTGGAGGAATCGCTGGTGAGACGGACGGACTGGGACGTGAAAGAATGTGTCCTGAAGGTCCAGAGAACAGAATCACATGCCTCGTTCTAAGGATGGAATGATCTGAGCCAGAGTGACCATCCTGAAGGTGCAAGACCTTAGGAACTTGTTCAGGTTGTGTAGGTCGAGAATGGGGCGCCAGCCCCCCCATCTGTTTTGGGACCAGGAAGGACCTGGACACAAACCCTGGGTCTGGAGGAGGGTCCACCACCTCCCTGATCACCTCCTTCTGGAGGAGCAAGGGCAATGTGGGCTCGACGAGCCGACAGAGGCTGCGGAACCCGAAGACCCCCGTGGGGCAATGGCTCGATAGGGTGGGACTGCTCAAATTCAGAGGCAGACCCCTGACTACCACTTCCAACAACCAGCGGTCCGTGGTGATATCGGACCAGGTGGAAAGGAAATGGCTGAGCAGTCCCCTCACGGGGGGGGGAGAGAGACCCGGGGAGGAGTGACGAGGTTGGGGGCAACACCCCTCAACCAGTCACTGGGCAGGCTTGGAAGAAGGGCCGGCCGAGGAGCTGCCTGGGCCTTTCCCTCCCGGCTTCCTGCTGGAGGAAGCAGCAGGCTTGACTTTGGGAAGCCAAGTGCGAGCCTGCTGGCCCTGATGCTGGTGTTGCTGGGCCAGACGTGCTGAAGGACGAAAGGGCTTACGCTGCTGTTGGCGGCCTTTGTCCTTCTGGGCAGACGTGACAGAGTCCAAGATGGCACTGGACTTCTTGATCCGTTGGAGATGACCCTCCAACCTGGGACCGAACAAGTCGGTACCCAGGAAGGAAGCGTCTGCCAGCTTGTGCTGGGTATCTGCTGTAAGGTGGAGATCCGCAGCCAAGCTCTGCGGCTTATAGCCACAGCGGCCGCTACTGACTGGGCACATGAGTGAGCAATGTCCGAAGAAGTTTGGAGCTGCTGTTTGGCCACCACCCATCCCTGGTCCTGCACCTGCTTGACTGTCGTTTGAAGGTCAGCCGGGAGATGAGGAATCCCCTCATCCAGGGAGCCCAAAAGGGTGTGTGAAAAGTGTGCTATCAGGACGGCCAAGTTAGCCTGACGAAGGCCTTGGGAGGAAGCAGCATATACTTTCCGCCAAGTAGTCCAATTTCTTGGACTCCTTATCGGATGGCTTGTCCACATCCCGAGCATTCCCGGAATGCTGGAAAACGCTGTCGGTCACTAACCCCTCCATAGAGGGGTGCTCCAAGAAACCAGAGAGTGAACCTGTAGGGACCGCATACTAGAGTCATCCTGGCTAAAGATGCTGGACAAGAAGCTGCCCACTGCCACAGCTCCAGGGCCGGGCTAACAATAGCTTCAGCCACGGAGAAGGCCTCCGTGGGAATCCCCTCGGTCCAGTATCGCCGTGAGGGGTACTTGGCCCGTTTTGAAACAGGTTCGAGCTTCATCCCAGTGGATTCTGAGATGAGTCGAAGCATACCCAAGAACGAGGATGGGCTCTCGTCCACCGACTGAACCCCAGTGGACTCCAGGTCAAGTGGCCTGGAGAACAAGGAGTCATCGTCAGACTCTGAAGAGTCTGCAAACAGCTGCAAAACGCCTGAGCTACCCTCCACATGCAGAGGTCGATCGGGAGTGAGGGTGACAGACAACCTATGGGGCAAACCCTGACCCGACCGAGAATCCTTGGTCGGGGCCCCAGTCTTCGGTTGTGGAGGCGGAGGTTCCACCACAATGGGTGGCGCAGCCAGTTTCAGCTGAACAACTGATGCTGGCTTCGGCTCCTCGACCACTATGAGGGGTTGTTTCGGCCGCTCGTGACTGCCACTTAATGGCCGGAGAAGGCGACCAAGTCTGCTTATTCCCGGACAATAAGATCTGCTGCCACACTAAATCCTCGTAGCGCCGATGCTACTTGCACTCGAGCCTATCCTCCAAAGACGACGACGAGGATGAGCAGCGCTGCCGCTTTCCATGGTGCCGAGACCACCGACGGCGGGACCGGCTGGACCTGGAAGAGGTCCGAGACCAAGACCTTCGGAGATTCCAAGGGTAGGTCACGGGGGAGGACCCGCTCCTCCCTCGGTTCAGGGACCTTAACCAGGGACTCCGGCACTGGCAAGTCCTTGGTTTCCACGAGGAACCGTGAAGAAGGGTTGTCTGCTTCTCCACTCGACAAACCGTCTGACGGGTGAGAAAAATCTCAACCATGTGTGGTTGTCTCGCCAGCTGACCTGACGGGGACACCGGAAACCAGTGGCCTTAGTACGAACCCTAATCAAGCCCACTGTCGACTATCCGGGAAGGGACCCCTCCCACCCCATTAACGCTCAATGGTGGGACTTACCTTTGGAGTCCTTTTTGGACCAAGAGGAATGTCCCGATGGCCCTTCTCCCTTGGTGGAGAGGGACTGGCAAAGCTCCTTAAAAGAAGCTGTATAAGAAGAGCCCAAGGAGAGCGGGATAAATGCCACGACCAAGGAAGATGAAGATGCGGCCTGGGCCGCCTCCTCCTCGAGGGCGATCATCTGCTCCAGCTGGTCTGCCGAGCCCGCCACCGGACACCGCCAAGGGCCTCCTTCGACTTAACCGGAGGATAACATTTCATCGGGCAGCGGTGCTCCCAGCCCGAAGCCGAAAGGTTTGCATAACTGCAAGCCTGCGAGTCATGCAGAGTCCTAGGCAGTAACGCATGTGGAGTGCGGTCGTCCGGGACATCTTCTATTCCACAGGGCACCGACGAATCACGGGAGTCTATTTGTCCATCGCAGCTCTGAAGGAAAAAGAAGACTGAAGTCTTTTAAACTTTAGAATAAGTTTCGGTTTAACCGAAGAGTGTGATCCAGGCCTAAAGCAAGGCGCTAAGGAGGAACCTGAGCTTCCAAGTGGTAAGGAAGATCTGGCGTCATGGGGTGGAGCAGAGTTTTACCACCGGGTGGGTGGGAGGAACCACCTGAAGACCTTCGGCAAGATTTAAAGTGGCAAGGAACCTGCCAGTAAGTGTGGATTGAACAACATATCACGACCCTAGAACCTAGAAGTTGCAGAAAGTCCCTTGAATGCCTTGACTGACATGGGACAAATGACTTTGCAATTACCATCAGGTTTACTTCTTTGCTTTGTGGAAGGAATGACCTTCCCTGCAGGGTATCCAGCTCTGCTGCAATGAAATACAGGACCAGAAACGGTTCTGTCAGAGACTTCTGCAGATTTATTAGGAAACCTAGCCTTTCCAAGGTGTTCCTTACTAGCAGGATGGAGCACACTGCTTCCTCCCTTGTTTTCCCTGAGACTAGCCAGTCATCCAGGTAAGGGAAGACCACTACACCTTCCTTCTCAAGTGAGCCACTACCACAGCTAAGCACTATTGAACACTCTTGGTGTTGAAGTGAGGTCAAAGGGTAAAGCTGTGAACTTGATACTGAGTATCCCAGCCTGAACCATAGATACCTTCTATGACTGGGTCTGGCTGGGATGTGAAGTCAACATCCTTCAGGTCCAGAAACCCCAGTCAATCTACTGACAGCAGGGATTGATTACTGTGCCTAGTGTAACCATCTTGAACTATTCCTTTTTGATATGTTTAGGTACCTTAAATCCATAATGGGTTCTCATTCTCCATTCTTTTTGTCAGTTAGTACGTAGATGGGACCTTACTAGAAGCAGTGCAGTCATTCAACTATCTTGGGGTTATCATGGACCCCACACCTGACTTTTAACTTGCATATATCAAAAACATGTAAAGCAGTTAATTCTAGATTGAGCCTATCATACAGGATTAGGAACAACCTTACCAACCATGACTGCCTATCGATTGCTCGGGGCATACTGCTCAACAAACTCATGTACAATGTTGCAGTGTATGCACCCTCAGCATCTAAGCTTGGACTAAGGTGGTGGGATGTCACTTACAATAGAACATAATGATGGAACAGCAGCAAAGACATGTCATGTTGTGTGGAATGTCCCCAATTAGTTCCACAATGTCACAATTCATTTTGGAGATTTCCACCTATTCCTGGAAAACTTTGGCATTATAGGACAGTTAGTTGGTGGCAGTGGCTTTGAGGACATAGTAGTTCAGGCTGGTCTTTGTGCCTCTGGCAGCATAAGGGGAGTTTTGCAATTGAAGCATTACAATCGGGCATGGATTGTATATGAGCATTTTGCAGATGCCTTAGAATGATTACTTCAGGTCAGATTTCTAGAGTATTCAACAGAACTGAATGCCACCACTGCAGCATTGCTTGACCTGATCAAATCATCACCTCAACCCATAGAGTTACATAAACAGCTTCAGGAAGATGAGATTGTCACTTTCCAGACTAAGCAGATTCGTCACAGTGAGCTGGGAAAAAACCCACAGCTCTGGAAGACATATCTGGATATAGTAGATTGGCAGCATTTGCTCCACACAGCAAATAAAAAAAAAAAATGGAAATTATGTACCTATCGTAATTCTTGATCTTCTTGGACAAAGTCTCCACCACTCATTCACACTAATGGGAGTACGCTGGAGGCGCTAGGACCCAGCAGGAGAAAACTTTTTCAGGAGGGCCGGCGCCTGAGATGGAGCCCGCAGGCAGCTGTGAGCCCGCATGTGTGGTAATGACCATCTCGATGTCTCACCTCCAACCGCCTCGCCCCCCCCGGAGGAGGTGCAACGTGACTAACCTAAAAATCGGACACAAGATCGTCCGAATGACCCATTTAAGAAGAGTCAACAATAAAGTCTTCACAGCTCAGCCATTGAGGGAGTGAAGATCATCAACAGAGAAGTGAGCTCGGGAGATGGTGGGTGGGCATGTGAATGAGTGATGATCAAGAATTATGGTAGGTATGTAATTTCCATGGACATAAAGTCTCCACCACTCATTCACACTAATGGGAGAGTAACAAGCTAAATAATCCCCAGAGACGGGCGGCAGGAGATAAAGAGCTCACATGCTTAGGACAGAAGTCCATTAAGAATGGGGTCCTGCCAAATGACAGATGTCATCTGGCATGGACATCCAAGGCGTAATGCTTAATGAAAGTATGCAAGGAGCTCCAGGTAGCCGCATTGCAAATATCTGCAATGGGCACGTTACGGATTTCCATCACAGATGCGGCGACTGCTCTGGTAGAGTGAGCGTATACTCTGTCTTCCAGCTTGCCCCACCAGCCATGCTGAAATGCATCTGATAGCAACAGGTTGACCAGCCGGATCTCGCTGAAGGAAACAAACCATTGTTGAGCCTTGCAAATTTCTTTCGTGAGAACTGCACCGACTGTCAATATGGTGGCGGATCACCTTTAAAGTCGGTTTACTGACTTTCAAAGCCCTACACAATCTGGGTCCGTTCTATCTGAAAGAACTTCTGGTTCCTTACTGCCCTGAGTGATCGCTCCGCTCGGCCGACGAGGGTTGCTGGAGATTCCAAGGGTGAATTTGAAATCTTCTGGTGCTAGAGCTTTTTCCAAAGCTGCTCCCACCCTTTGGAATTCTCTACCCCATCGGTTACGAAGAGTGCACTTCTCTGGTGGATTTTAAGAATGGATTGAAAACATTTCTCTGGTAAAAGGCCTTCTTGGAAAGTTGATCTGTTTATTTGATTTGATTTTAACTGTATTAAGTATTATGGAATTTTATAATGGTGGTTTTTGGCTGTTTAAATTGTTCTTGAAATTAGAAAGGCACCTTATAAATAAATATCATCAATATCATCAATATCATCATCATCATCATCATCAATCTAGATAGAACCGCAACGCTCTCTTAATATCCAGCAAATGAAGGGTACGCTCCCCTTCATTCTGGAAGTTCGCAAAGTAGGTAGGAAGGACTAAAGGTTGGTTCAGATGGAATTCTGAGAAACCCTTACGGAGAAACTTAGGATGAGTCCTAAGAACTACTTTGTCCTTATGAAATACAGTGTACCGGGGTGGAGAGGTCTGTGACCAGTGTGTGTATTTCAAACACTCTATGGGCCAAAGTAATGGCCACCAGGAAGCCATTTTCAAATGAGGAACTTCAACTGCAAGTAGCTAGAAGCTCGAAGGTTTACAACTGAGCATGTCTAGCACAAGGTTAATGTCCCAGGCTGCAACTGGACATCTAATAGGAGGTCTAGTATGCAGGATACCCCTAAGAAACCTCTCATATATGGGCAACTGAGCCAGCGACATGGAAAGTATCGGCTCATGATGTGCCGAAGTGGCACAAAGACGAACTTTGACTGTGAAGTACTGCAGACCTGTGTTTGAGAGGTCGAGAGATACTCCAAGACTTTATTCGGTGGGCAGGAAAAAGAGTTAAGAGGATTTTGCACACCAGATAGAGAAACGTTTCCATTTAGCTGTGTAGGTTTTTCTAGTGGCCGGCTTACACGCAGCCTAAAGAATATCTGAAACTCTTCGAGAAACATTGAGCCTGTTCACCTCTATCTCATCTCTTCAGGAGCCAGGCGTGAAGGTGAAGCGACCTCAGGTTGGGATGGACCACAGGACCCTGGGTCAGAAGGTTTGTTTGAAGGGGAAGCATTTTTGGGGGGGGTTTCCAGTAGTTTGCTGAGTAGCGGGAACCACATCTGCTGAGGCCAGAAGGGGGCAATGAGAATCATTCTGCCCCCCTGGGACTCCAATTTGAGCAGTACCCTCTGAATTAGGGGAAGAGGAGGAAAAGCGTATAGAAAGTGTTTTGTCCACCGCAGCCTGAATACATCCTGACAAAAAATACCAGGTCCTGGATTTCTGGAGCAGAAGAGAGGCAGTTTTGCGTTGAGTGGGGATGCAAAAAGGTCCAGGTCTGGAGCTCCCCACTCTTTGAAGAGTGACTGAACGACGGTTAAGTCGAGAGACCACTCGTGAGGATCCACCTCCATTCTGCTGAGATGGCTGCCAGCTCATTTTGTACTCCTGGCAGGTAAACCGCCTGAATCAGAGCCTTGTGCTCCAGGCACCATTCCCATACTCTCATTGTTTCCATGCATAATGGATAAGAGTGTGCACCGCCCTGCTTGTTGATGTAGTACAACACAGCCTTGTTATCCGTTTGAAGGAGAATGTTCTTGTGACAGAGTATGTCCTCCGAAGCTCGGACTGCATAGAGGACGGCTCTCATTTCTAGGATGTTTATGTGAAGTTGACACTCGTCCTGAGTCAACATACCCTGGGTGTGGAGATCCCGGCAGTGAGCTCCCCATGGAGATCTGATGATCCAGAGGAGTGAAGGGATATCCTTCCAGAATGTTGTCTTCCTGAGGCCACCTGGTGAGCGACCTCTTCAGAGGTTCCGTCACCTTGACAAGACAAGACTGAGGGTGAGTGGTTGGGGACCACTGAGCATCCACTGAGAGGTTCTCATGCAAAGACGAGCCAAGGGTACAACACAGTGAACACCGAGGATGCCATGAGGCCCAGCATCCATTGCATCAAGATAGCTTGAACCAAGTTGAGTTCTCTGATGTATCAGGCCATCTGTAAGATATCGCTCCTTCTGTCCTCTTGAAGAAAAGCCTTCACACAGGGGTGTCCAGAAGAGTTCCTATGAAGAGAAGCTGGGAGAGCTGCAACTGCAACTTGTTGAGGTTCAGCAGGACTCCCATGGGCGTAGGAAGTCTGAGGCGTGGCCACGGCCTCCAGAGTCTCTTGCCTGGAGGGACTTGCTAGGGACAGTCGTCCAGATATGGGAACACTTGTCTTCAGAGTTTCCTGAGGTGCGCCGATGAAATGCACAACACTTTTAAAAACTCACGAGCTGAGGATAGCCCAAAGGGCAGGACTCTGAACTGATAGTGTTGACCCAATGCCACGAACCTTAGGTATTTACGGTGCTTTGTGTGTCTGAGAATGTGTTGGTAGGCATACTGCATGTCCAGGAGGCTAGCCAATCATGTTGATGAATCAAAGGTAGCAGGGTACAGAGTGATATATTGAACTTCTCCTTGTGTAGGAACTTGTTTAACTTTCTAGGATCAATATGAGGCACAGCATCCGCTGGTCTTCTTTAGGACAGAAAGTAATGGGAGTAGAAACCTGTGTTTCATTGATCCAGCAGAACTACTTCTACTGCCCTGTTGTTCAGAACGCCTTGTACCTCGGCAGCAAGAGGGTCTGACTGTACCACCGACAGCCTGGGCTGTCGTATGGGAGGATGATCCGGAGGGATTTCCGGAAGACAGAGTACCCCTCGCGGATTATCCTGAGGACCCAGTTGTCCGATGTTCTAGATTTCCACTGGTTGTAGAACCGAGTCAGACGTCCTCCCACTGCTGAGGAGGAGTCCCCATCTGGAAGCTGAGGTGGGACCTGGGCCGGAAACTCAGAAGGTGGCACTAGGCGCTTTTGGGCCGTGTGCCTTCTGCTCTGCTTTCTTTTGTGGCTCAGGGTTCTGGTTTCTGTTGAAACCTCCTCTGCCTTTGCCCCAAAAGGACTGATGGTTGTGAAACCGGTGCATGTTCCCACCCCCTTGGGAGGGGACGGGCATAGGTCTGGCTGTCTTAATGGCAGACTTAGTCTTCCATGTGGCCTCTAGTGCTTGCCCCACCCGAGGTCTAAACAGATACATGCCATCGAAAGGTAAGGCCATGACTTGCTGCTGGGCGTCATTCATGAAGCCCGAAGTACACAGACAAGAGTGGCGGTGGGTGCAGATGCCAGCTTCGCCGCCCAAGGAAGCAATGTACAAGCGCCCATTGCAGCTTTAACCTGTTGGTTATTGGACTTGATACCTAGTTATGGTTTGAAGTAGCTCTGAGTTAACCTCTGATTCAGGCAGGGCTTCTACCATTGCTTTGAGCAAATGTCAAAGAACATACTCATATTGAGAAAATGGCCCTGGTAGCTGGCAATGCGCATGCTCAGGATTGAGGCAGCAAAGACTCTCTTACCTAAGATGCCTATCTTGCAAGATTCTTTGTTAATAGGACGGGCTGTAGATTCCTGAGGAAGGACAGCCTTATTCTCTGCAAGGACCACTATGGCATCAGCAAAGGCTTGTGAGGCCAAAATGGGACAATCCTTGGGAGAGGCATACTTATGGACTTGGCCGCGGAAGGAATAAGAGCCGGATTCTTCCACACAATCTGTGAAAGTGTCTCGAAAGAAGGCTGTACCGGAGGGAAAAATTACTCACCTTAGTAATTATGTTTCTTCTAGTGGAGTCTTGCTGTATTCTCACAATTGCAGCAGTTAGCCCCAGCCTTTAAACTGCCCCAGAGAACAAAGGGTTAACTTTTATGCAAGGCATAGAATGCTCATCTCAAGCTCGGTTGAAGCCTCTGCCTGTTATTCCGCAACTGCAACCGTCAGATCTTTACGAGCAAAACTCACTAGGTATTCTGTGGAGAAACTGTAAAACTTTTAACTAGCCAACTGGCTGAAAAATAATGTTTTGGGTCCTCAAAGGAAGACTCAAGTCAGGAAACCCAAAAACAATCAAATGAAATAACATTCCACCCAAAGAAAAAAAAAGAGGGTGTAAAAGAGGGAGCACCTCTAGGGTGCCAACACTGCACCTGTCCACCCACATCCCAAAAATCCAGGTTCTGAGAGGGGAGGCGGGTCAGAATACAGCAAGACTCCATTAGAAGAAACATAATTACTAAGGTGAGTAATTTTTTCTTCAAACAACATGAAGTCTAGCTGTATTCTGACAATTGCAGACTACCAAGCAGTACCTCCATGAAGGAGGGACAGAACCTACTTTGGAAATAGGCTCTGAAGTACTGCTGTGTCAAACTGAGCATCACTCCTAGCCTGGATATCCAGAGAGTAATGCTTGGTAAAAGTATGGACTGTTTTCCAGGTGGCTGCTTGACAAATTTCTAAAAGAGGGATATCCCTTGCAGTAGCCAGGAAGCAGCTGCACCTCTTGTGGAATGAGCTCTCAGACCTAAGGTGGAGTTTACCCAGTTTTCATAGCAGAATTGTACAAGAAACAATCCACCTGGCAATAGATCTCTTGGTGGCAGGTTTGCCCTTCCCAACTTCTCCATAAGTGAGGAACAACTGGAGGAGTCAAACCTGTGACCTTTGGTACGCTCTATGTAGTAGCTAAGGCTCTTTTAACATCCAAATTGTAGCCTCCTCTCTCCGAGGAAGAATGATCAGTGAAGAAAACAGGAGAGATACAGACTGATTGAGGTGGAAATCTGAAACCACTTTACTTAATAACTTTCTGTTAGTTCTAAGGACCACTTTTATCTCTGTGAAAGAGATGAAATCAGATTCCACTGACAGGGCTTGCAATTCACTGATCGTCCAGCAGAAGTAATGCTACCAAAACACAGTTTTTCAAGTCAAGTACTTAAGCGTTACTGAGGACAATGGCTCAAAAGGGATAGGGGTTGCATAAGCTGGCCAATGCAAACATTAAGATCCCAAGCAGGAGCAGGAGCCTAAAGGGGATTGTGTGAAGCAATCCTTGAAAACTTACAGAATACAGAATGGGATGACGAGAGAAGACTTGCCTACTGACAAGAAAGCAGAAACAGCTGCCAAGTGTACCTTGAGAGTAGCTGGTCTGAGACTCTAGGCCATTGAGATGGACCATATAATCCAGAACTGAGGTAATTCAGCAGAGTCTGGAGAAATATTCTTCTTAGAACACCAAATGCTGAATCTTTTCCATTTGGAGTTGCAAGTCTTTCTGGTGGAAGGCTTTCAAGAAGCTTTAAGGATATCCAGAACCCCTTGGGAAAGATGTAGATCTGCAAACTCTAACTCTTCAAGAGCCAAGCCTTGAGATTGAGAGACTGAAGATTGGGGTACCAAATCCTCCCCTGAGAGAATGTTAACAGGTTGTAATTCCTGGGAAGAGACAGGGGAAGATGGACTGCTAGAGACAGCAACAAGGGATACCATGGCTGCCTGGCCCAGTCTGGAACAATCAGAATCACTTTGCATGGTTGTGACCTTATCTTGACTAGCACTTTGAACAGGAGAGGGAAGGGGGGAAAAGCATACAGACATTTCCCTTCCCAGTTCAGAATCAGAGCATCCAGGGGGACTGAGCCCAATACTAGGGGTCTGCAACAAAAGAGAGGAAGTTGGTGATTGTCTGGGGCTGCAAAAAGATCCATCTCTGGAGTGCCCCATCTTGAGAAAATCACCTTCAACACCAGAGGATCTAGGGCCCATTCGTGATGGCCCTGGGATATTCTGCTCAGTGCATCTGCTAGAACATTGTCCCTTCCTGGAAGGTGAACTGCTGTCAGAGAGGTTTGCAGGGAATAAGCCAGGGACCACAACTTCATTGCTTCTGTGCACAAGGCCATAGACAGAGTGCCTCCTTGCTTGTTGATGTACCACATGGTGGTGGTGTTGTCTGTTCTGACCTGAACCACCTTGTTCTGTACTGATTTGGAAAAAGCTTGCAGTGCCAGAAACACTGCCCTGAGTTCCAAGAGATTGATGTGTAAGAGATTCCTGAGGCGACCACAGTTCCTGGGTGGCAAAGTCCTCAAATGAGCTCCCCAGCCCAGCAGGGAAGCATCCGTGGTGAGGACCCTGAATGAGACTGAGTGGCAAATGAAACCCTTGCCTCAAATTGTCCTGATCCTGCTACCATTGCAGGGCTTGGATCAGAGTTGAGTCACTGGAATTAGTTTAGTAGGGAATCCTTTCTTTGGGACCAAAAGCTCTTAAGTGGAACTGAATGTCCCTCATTTGGAATCTTGCCCTTGACCACTGATGTAGAAGCTGCCATGTGGCCCAATAGCTGAAGGAAGTGCCTTGCTGGTCGAGACCCTGAAGGCTGGAATGAAGAGGCCAGCTCCATGAGAGCCTTTGCCCTGTCCAGGGAAGGAAGGCCCTGCTTTTACTCAGATTCAGCCCGCTGAAGGTGAGGAGCTGCACTGGTTCTGAGAACTGGACTTTGGTAGGTTGGAGAAGAAATCCTAAAGAAGTGAGCACTTGCTGGGTCACTTACAGGTGTGACTTGACTTGGTCTGGGACTGGCCCACTATGAGCCAGTCGTCCAAATATGGAAAAAATGGAAATCTTTTGTCTTCTTTGGAAGGCAACAACTACTGCCAGGCACTCTGTGAAGAGCCTTGGGGCTGATGTTAGGCCAAAGGGCATTGCTCTGAACTGATAGTGGCCTGAGGGCAACTTGAACCTGAGGTACTTTCTGTGGGAGCACCTGATGGGAATGTGAAAGAAGGCATCTTTGAGGTCCAGGGAGGCTAGCCAGTCCCCTGGCCTTAGAGAGGGAAGGATAATTCCCAGAGTTACCATCTTGAACTTTGGCTTTAAAGATGTTTGTTCAGGTATCTTAGGTCCAGGATGGGTCGCCACTCTCCTGTCTTTTTGGGGGTTAGGAAGCACCTGGAGTACAATCCTTTGCCCCTGTGTAGGTAGGCACTCTCTCATAGCTCTTAGAGCTAGAAGAGAAGAAACTCTACCTCTAGTGCAGGGTTTCTGAGAGATTTGCAGGTGGAAAAGACCTGGCTCTCATCTCGGGAAATTTTCTGAAGCTGAGAACCAGTCCCTGGCTTACCACTTCCAGGACCCACTTGTCTGACGTAACAGACATCCAGTCCTGGACAAAGAAAGCCAGCCTGCCCCCTACTGGGATAGGAGAATCGACCCGGGCAGACCCATCAGGGTGTCTGCTTGGCAGGGGCTTTAAGCTGAGGGGTGGATGCAGGTCTGCTCATCCTACTTCTGCCTCTCCCTCTGAAGAACCCCCTCTCCGAAAAGGAAAAAGAGGCCTGTGTTGGTAAAAGGCCCTGGAAAGGCCTGCCCTGGACTGCTGCCTTTGAGGAGTTGCTTGCCTTTCTCATGCCTGAGCATCCTGTAAGTGGTCCTGTATTCATCCATCTTCTTCAGGTAATTCTCTGTCTGCTCCCCAAACAGAGAATTACCGACTACGGAAAAATCCATGGCCTTAGCCTGGGTATCCTGTGAGAGCTAGTACATCTGAGCCAAGCCATTCTCAAGAGCCACAGATGTAGCCATGACTCTGATGATACATCACTGGAGTCACAGCAGCATGAAACTAAACTTCGATGCCTCAATCCCATCTGCAGCCACCTCCTCCAGTTCCTTGGCAAGCTGGGGGGAAGCCCGTTTAGCCAGTGCCAGTACAGTGTACCATTCGGACTTCTGGTACCTGGCTGCACAGGCCATATAATTAGCCTGCCTGAGTCCCAAGGATGATGCCATGTACTGCTTCTTTGCCATGGCATCAATCTTCCTGGAGTCCTTGCCTGGGGGTGTGTGATGCCAAGGGAATGCTTGCCTTATCACAGGCAGCACCCCAACATGGCTGCATTGCTGATAAAGGAACTCCGTATCTGAGCCTGAAAGAGTATACCTCTTGTCCATTCTTCTGTCCACAGTAGGTATGGAACTGGGAGACTTAAGAATTTTTGTGTCTGTTTCCCAAAGATTTGTGGAGGGAATAGACAGTCTCCTGGGCTCTGGGATGTCCATCATCTCTCTCCATAGTCAGGCTTTTCCTGATCCTCCACTGCCTCCTCCACAGGAAGCTGGAGGGTATCAGTCACCTTCTGTAAAACATGAAGTGTGAAGGGACTCAGAAAGCCTAGGAGGAGAAACACCTGAAGGTCTGTCTGGGATGATGTCCAGGTCAATACGCACATCCAGACTTTCACCATCACCATAATCATCTTCCAACTCTCCTTCCTCCTCAAACTGCAGTTCATAAAATTCTTCTAGGGTATAATCCAGAACCGGGGGAACCGACCGAACAGAGCCCCTGCCAAAAGGTGGCGGATAAGTCGGAACCGATCAAAGAGATTCCACAATACAAATCGCTTTGGCTATTTCATCGGCAGTCGGAGTATGAGATTCTGGATCCGAACCGGTCGACTTGTCTTTTCGTTTTCTTTTTGTCGGAACCGACTCCTCAGAATCGGCTCTCCTTTTGCCCGAAGAAGTATTGCCCTGGTCAGAGGGCACTCCTCCTGGTTCGGTCGGAACTGAACCGGGCTGGCCATCCGGGTCAGCGGACTTCTCGGCCTCCCTTTCCCTCAGTCTACCTAATCTCTTTTCCAGGGTAGATTTGGGGAAATGTCTGCAAATTTGGCAGTCTGAATTGAGGTGGTCAAACCCCAGACAAACACAGGTGGTGTGGGGATCGGCCTTAGCAAAGACCTCCCACACACACTGCAGTGTTGAAACCCAGTGGGCCCGCTTTTTTCTTGGGTTTCTCAGACATGGCCAACCTAACCAAATTTACCTTTTTCGGCAACCGCCAGGCAAGACTCTCCTATCGGTTCCTGACTGTGTCACGGTCTTGGAAAAAAAGACTTAAACACTTTTTTTTTTTTGGAACCGATATGAACGGTAACCACACACTAAAGTAAAGTACAAATTTTACCTCAAAATGATTGGTTCAGCCAACTGATCCACACTTTTACAAGTTCCACACAGAAAACAGAACAAAACCTATCTAGTACTCACGGTACCACAGACAGAGACTTGAACCGACTACTGCGGAAACAACAATTTCGGTAGAAAAACCGACCCGAAAACAGACACTTCAACCAACTTTGAACCGAGCAGCAGGAGAAACTCCGAGAGTGTGTTCAGTGAGGCTGATAAAGAATCTGACGGTTGCAGTTTGAATAACAACAGGCAGAGGCTTCAACAGAGTTCGAGATGAACATTCTATGCCATGCACAGAAAAGTTAACCCTTGTTCTCTGGGGTAGTTTAAAGGCTGGGGCTAACTGCTGCAATTGTCAGAATACAGCAAGACTTCATGTTGTTTGAAGGATTAAATCCATAGGGATTTCGGGACATGAAGATATTCGAGATGCAGATGCCTCCCAGGATCGATTTCTGTGGTCTGGAGAGAAAGAGCAGAACTTAAATTCTTGAGCAGAGACTTAATGGAAAGGTCCTCAACAACAGGCTCTGCAGGAGGATTGATCCCTGCCACCAGGGCAGTGTCAGCATCAATTTCATCACCCAGGCAAAGATCTGGATCGGGCTCAAAATCATCTCCTGACAGTCCAGGGGGGACTGTATAGACAAGAATGGAGTGAAAGTCAGGAGGAAGAAGAGAAGAAAGAAAGAATCTGAGTCGAAAACCCATGAAGGCTAGACTGCGCCACACTCATCCCCGGCACTGTCGAGGAAAACGGCGCAGAGAACAAAGAAGGAAACGGCATCGCACATGGCACCGACAAAGAGCACAGTGTCGCCGCCAGCCCAGACGCTGACAGGGCCCACGGTGCTGTAGACCGCACCGACAGATGGCGCTGACAGAGCCAACAGTGCTGCAGATGGCGCAGTCAGAGCCCGCGCTGCCGCAGATGGCGAGTCAGAGCTCGCGCTACGCAGACGCTTGACAGAGCCCCGCGCCGAGAAGTCGGCATCGCAGATGGCAACATTACAGGAGTCTGAGAACCGCGACTGAAAGTAAAAAGAAGAAAATGGCAGGAGATAGAGGCATCGGTGTAGACCCCTGTGTCGCAGACCCTGTGAGGGGATAGACACCGAGCACGGAGTCAACAGCACCGAAGAAGGCACTGGCGCCGACTAGAAGGCCCAACCTGACTCCCCACCCGCCTCTTCTGAAACCGAACGTCTGGCGGCCCGTGTTGGACTGGCCGGCTCGAGCAACTGGACCAACCTACGAGCCCACAGCTCCATAACAGCAGCCCAATGGTAAAACTGCTCATCAGAAGCTCCTCCAATAGGCAGAGAGGAGCTCCGGTGTCGAGGAGATCAGCCACCAGAGACAGAAACCGTCAGCTCCGACAGAGGTAGAGACCGGCACCTGGCCCCAATAACCGACCGTTTACACGCAGACGTACCAGAGGGTGACCTCGAGTGATGCAATTTCTTCTTCGACCTCTGCGTCGAAGAAGAACTCGAGGCCAAACGGTGCCGAAAATGGGACCTTTTCTGCTTATGCTTTCAGGGAGATTGCCCAACTTCCTGAGCATTGGACTGTCCTTTGTCAGACCCCCCCTCCAAGGAGGGCGGCGGACCGGACCCGGCACAGCTGACTGAACAGCTACAAAGTCTCCCTACCATCACCTGACCCACTCATGGTCAACTCTGTCAATGGAGGGCTGAAGACTTCTCTTGTAAAAGTAGAATTAATAAATATAATCAGTACTCATTGAAGATAACATACAAAACAATAAAACTAAGCTGCTAGTGAAGTTTAACTCCCAGCGGGTAAGCGACGTCATCACTAAAGCGTACTAGACAGCGGGGAAAAAAGGAACTGAGGCAGTTGGAGGGTCGACGCAGAGATAGCCATCACCATACGTGCCGGGCTCGAGGTGCCACTTCCTCATGGCTCCATCTTAGGCGCCAGCCTTCCTGAAAAAAAGTTTGCTCCCACTGGGTCCTAGCGCCTCCGGCATATTCCCATTGGTGTGAATGAGCGGTGGAGACTTTATGTCCAGGAAGATCAACTCTGATCTTAGACTACTGTGTTGGAAATATTCACTGCCCTTGTTCTTCGCCTCAACAAGCAAAATTATGCTTGATATGGGGCTTACTACGTGCACACACTTGAAACTCTTGAAGCTTCTCATTCAGGGTCCAAGACATTAATTGAAAAGCAAAGGCTGTCAGTTCAAATGAGCCATCATAAAGCTTCTAGGGACTCAGTTGAGCTGGTGAGCAGACATACCATCAAAGCGCCAAAATTTAGGTGGAATCAAACACTTTGCTGCAAATCAAATGGCCTATGATAAATGGGTGGTAATTCGCCACATCTAGCAAAGTTCAGAGAGGCACTTTTGGAGATGACTGGCCTTACAGTTCAGCCAGTAATCTGCAAAAGCATGCAGGCCATCTGAAATCATCAAGTCAGAACAATGCATCAAAGCCATATTGACTCTTCTCGAACAAGAGTTTATCAACCCATTCAATGCTACTTTAGATGCTGAAAGATTGTACAATTTGTCCTGGGAGCACCTGTCATGCCTGATATTAAAGAGAACCTCACCAGTAACATTGAACGAGGTACAGAAATGTATGAACAGTTTGTCAAAGAAAGACTGGAAAGTGGTAAAAGAAATATGTTGATCCAATTTCAAAAGCCCCAGTGAAATCCATCAATGATGCAAACAAAACCACAAGTAACTACCAAAGGAAAAGTTACAGAACTTAAATTTGAAAGAGATATGCTGGGAAAACTTTTGGCCTTTTCAAACAAGCACCACTTCCTGCAGATATAAACAAGTTATTAATAAATTGCCTGGGCCCAGTCCTGCTGAGTCTAGCCAATGCAGATGAAATTAGATGGACAACACCAAAGTTACTTGAGGTGCTAGCAGAATACCGCCCAGTGTTGGACACTTCAGAGCTTCCCCCCAGGAAAAGTGTCTCAGTATACATAGTTGATCTAATGGCAACAGTGGGGGTTATGACAGGAATCCCTGAAACCTTTGGTGATCTGGCACTGAAACTCCTGAATAGTCTTCCAAAGGGATTTGCAAGACTGGATGTTGCTGCGGATACAGAGTGCAGTCAATCAAAGAGGCTGCAAGATTTCAACGAGGATTTAGTGAGAAGCATATTATCAATAATCCCAACACCAAAGTGCCAAAGAATTTCAGTTATTCTTCTAATGAATCTAATAAGGAGTACCTGACTGATCTGGTCATGCAGATCTGGGAAGAAAATTGCACGAGTTTGCCAGAGGGCCAAGTGATCTATTTTTCAAATACAGACAAATGCTACATGATCACCAAAGAAGGGACTGTAGTTGTGGATGAGCTCTGTTCTGACCATGGAGAAGCAGACACAAAAACTGTCCTTCATGTGCAACATGTCATTACAATACATCCAGGCCCTGCCATCATCCATTCAATGCGAGCAAAGTATAAACCTGGACAACGGCCATAGTAACAGTAGGGAAATCTTCGACATTAACAAGTATGAAATGACCACTGCAACAAAGAAAGCCGGTTAGTCGGTTTCCATGTATTCACAGGCAAGACTATGTTTCAGCGTTCTTCAAAAAGGGTAAGAAGATTTGCTGGAACGTCCTTCAAAAGTACCCCAATTCCTGGATGCTTTTCAGAAACTTGGGAGTGATTGGCAAGTGGATAAGGGTGTCATAGCTCTGTTAGAGTATGTCTGTAAACTGTCTGGAAGGAAGCAAGTTACTAGTGTAAATATAGTGAGGCAGCAGATCTGGGAGAAATATAAAAGACCACAAAATAACTGATCTGTCTCTGCTACCACCCTGCCAGGAAACCCTGAAGTTATATATTCTACGAGAAAACTACGTCTGCCAATTGTGCAGGCTTTCTTCTGTTACAGTTATCAATGCCCCAAATGCAGCTTTGCATGGTTGGACTGATGATCTCAATGTAAAGTGGACGCGGACACCATTTCCAGATGATATGTCATGTCTCTGCTCTATAATGACAATGATGAGGGCCAAGATGTATGCGATTACAAGATGATATTGTGTATCGGATTTATGATAAGATTTTTCCTAGATGGACAAGACTTAAGTTCCAGTACTTTACCAACAGACATATTTTATATTTTTGAAATAAAAATGTTTTGTGAACACAAAGGTGTTTTTTTTTTTCAGATAAATTTTCTTCTTTAAAAAAAAAACTTTAAAAATAACCTTTGAGGCAACTTATGGGTATGCATTTTAAAGCTTTAACTCCCATCTACTTATTGAGATCACACTTGAATGCATATTTAAATTAGTCTCAAGAAATGGCCCAAGAATCTACAATAAGTATGCGTAGCTGAAAATTGCAAACTTTGACAAGGTATAAACCTGCTAAAATTTTGTCCATTAATGGTGTCTTCACTTTTATCAATTTATCCTCTCACATACCTTAAGGGTTCAAAATCACATATGCATTTGAGCAGCATCCTTACCCTTTAGACAACATAAAATTATATTATAAAGCATAATAAATCCTGTCTGACAAGATTAAATATAAGCATATTTTGAAATTTCACAAGAAATTAAAGGGTGGTGGTTGGTATTTAACCTTATAACTTTTAACATTAATCTTTTGAGGCAACATATGGGTATGCAATTTAAAGCTCTAACTCCTGCCTATTCATTGAGACCATACTTGAATGTATAGTTCGCTTACTCTCAAAGTAATGGCCCAAGAATCTGCATTAAGTACGTGGAGCTGAAAATTGCAAAATCTGTCAAGGTGTCAGTACAAAATTGATACAAACTACTGTTTTGCCCCAGCATTCATGCAATCAACAGACAGATCATGAATTCTGGGCATATCTGCTACAGTAAACAACCATCAGCATTTATTTAGCTCTCAGGTGACACCCCATCTCCATCTACACCGGGGTGGGATATTCAGACTGCGCCAGGCAGGGGCGCAAGCCTTAGCGCAGCACAACTGGGTTGAGCCAGGGCATGGTCCAGGCGATATTCAACGGTGCTGTGCCATGGCTCAGCACTGTTGAATATGGCACTGAGGGTGCACGGCACAGTGGCAGAAGGGGAGCAGGGTGATGCGCCAGTGCAAGTGCAGTTGCGCTAGGCGCATCTACCATGATATTCAGCACTGGGCATGCAAATGAGGCCATTATGCATGCAAGGTGCAAATGGGGCCATTTGCATGTCATTATGACCTCATTTGCATGCGGTGTGCCGATCCCCGGTGACTTGGCGCCTCTGTCAGGCTGCAGCCATCAGGGGACCGACGCCGCTTTCCTCGACAGGCTGGCGCCCTTCGCCTATCGTGGGCAAGTGAAAGTAGAAGCCCTGGTGGTCCAGTGGACCGGATGCCAGTCACCTGATTGCAGGCATCAAATGGAAATATCCTTGGCAGTCCAGTGGACCGCTATCCTGTGCCTGATAGCGGGCTTGTAAGAAAACAATCCCTGGTGGTCCAGTAGCGATCTCCTCGCCCAACCGTGGGCATTTGTCCAACGCGCCTTTGTGGTCAGTGGTATCCCCCTGCCCCACCCGCCCACTGAGTCCTCCGCCACCCTGCACCCCCTCTGGTCAGCGGTGTGCAGCAGCTCCCCACCGCAAGCTGCCCGGCCGCCCGCCAGCATACAGTAGGGCTGTATGCCCAAATGGGCATGCAGACCATACAGTATTGATGACAAGTCCCCAATTGTGAATGAACGCCTCATTCACACCCGAGACTCTGTAATACAGTATGGTTCGCTGTACACGCATTGGCTCATGCAATGGAACAATAGGCGACAGCCCTACTGTACACTGTCAGTCGGTGGGCGGCCAGGCGGGGAGCTGCTGCTGACTGGGGGGGGGTGTAGAGTGGCGGGGGACTCAGTGGGCAGGTGGGGAGGCGGGATACCACTGAACCACCAGGGCATTTGACAAATGCCCACGATCGGGCAAGGGAGATCGGTCCACTGGACCACCAGGGAGGTCCTTTACTGATGCTAGCAATCGGGCAACGGGGCGGGTGGGGCATACCGCTCCCTGGGCAGAGCGCATGGGGTCAGTGATTTTGGAGGTCTGGGCCACCCACAGCAGGTGGCTGCTGTGCTGCGCCAGCAATACGGCAGCCTGCCTGTGGGTGTCCCCAACTTGTTCCCTGTTTGTACAGGCACAACACTGTGCCCCCTGAGCGGGGCAAGGCAGGGATGTGCCTGCACTTATGCCGCACATCCCGAGCTGAATATCAGGATGTGCCACATATGCATGGGCATGCCCCCCGCACTTGCGCCGCATACACTGCAGGTGTGCCCTGGAGCATCGGGGGTTGCGCAGCACAACCCGCCCGTTTGAATATCGCGCTGAGGTGCATTGGTGAGTTGCGCATGGTGCAACCTTGTTGCGCCATGCACAACTCCTTTGAATATCCCACCCCAGGTCTAAACAGGGTAATGATACCAACTCAGACAATGAGTGGTCAGAATCCTAGACGCCCACTGACTCTGGTGGTTCTCCGTTGATGACAAAGATTCTGACCAAGCAACAGCTTTAGTCGGCAACTGCGTTCCTGACTTACACGCTGATTCTGACGTGTCCCCTTTCACCATAAGCAATTTCTGCATTTATGTTTCAGTGTCAATGGTTTTGGAGATTTGTCAGGAACTGGTTCATCTCTGTCCATTTATTTTTTATTTTTTATTTATTTATTTACTTTTTTAAATGCGCCGAAGCCTTATACCCGCATTCCTGGGTGGCTTGTTTATACACGATAAACCATAGTTCTGTATAATGTGAGATAGTGCACACAGAGAATTTGTAAATCTGTAAATTCATTGGTAAGATTCTTTTACATCTTCTATACAGCTTCTTTTATACAATCTTTATACAAATTTATACTGTCCAGGAAGCTAGCCAGGATGCGAAGATGTAACGCAGCAAAGATCGGAAGGCACGGGACACTGGCTAACAGGGGAAACAGCTTCCTTCAGTAAAGGGTTACTTAAGTACATCTCTGTGAGTTGTAAGGCGGCTGGCTCAGGTTTCACCCAATTCCAGCGAGGCCATGCTATCGTAGCAGCTTCCTATAAACAGGCTAAGTGCACATGCTCTGTACAGGGTGATATGACACACTAAGGAATTTTCCCTGACAAAGAGAGCAAAGATAGTGTGAGATAACGATAGTGTGAGAACAGTCAAGTAAATGCCACCATGGTGCTGGGTCCTACTGTCTCCCTGATTCGGTAATACCCATCTGCATCTTTATTTTGTGAAACTTGGTAATAAATGTTTTACCAATGAAATCTTTGGTGTCCGCTCTATTTGTCCAGATCTAATTTCTGCAAAAATAGAGTAAATAAAAAACACAGAGCTCGTGGGGCATTCCCAATACATCAGGTTTCTACAGCTACAGTGGCGACATACACTGGTTATCCGTGGATCCCAAAGGAGCAGCTACTGAAGAGAAATAAATTAATGTCAGCAAAAGTGAAAACAGCCTCAACTGAGATGTTCTCACTCTTAATGACAGCAGAGAAAGAGCTGAAGTGGAGGAGACCCACCCATGTAGTACAGGCGATTGTGTGTGCCACTGACATGCCCATACAGTTGATGCGGACAGTTCCATCATTACAAAAGCTTCCTATGAGGTCTTGATGCTGACAGCTTACAGTCCAAAGTATAATGGCTCTTTGAAGACACCCTTAAAGAAGGTCATTGGTGGGAATGGGAAATGCTGGCTCCTCTGAAGATGATCAGGGTGGGACCTACTCTGTTATAATGGAAGCGGAATGTTGGAGCCCTCAGTCAGATCATGGAGAAACTGGTGAATATGAAGTCTGAAGAATTCTGAAGCCCTCAAACAGATATGGGCAGGACCCACCTGCGCTATTGCGAGGGGATGCTGGAGCAGTCTAAGTGGGACCTGTTCTGTGTAAACGGGAGTAAGTGAGCTGGATAAGAAGCACACAACCAGGGAAGAGGGGGCACTGGCATCTTACCTAACTGGATGGAAAAACTTACTGAACAAACAGAGAAAAGTAAGGCAACCCTCCAATATGTGGACTTGACTTTCAGGAGATGTGATCTCAGTTGACTGTACCTTGTAACAGCATTCAAAACTAAAACAAAAAAAAAAACCTTACCTCCTCATTAAATAGCTTGCTTGTTTCCTTTTTGATGGGATCCAGGTACTGAACCTGTCCTGCAGAGAAGCCAACAAGAAGAGACACACTTTCAGGAGTGGCCATGAACTGGTTAAAATCATGGCAGGTGGCTGGGTGCCTTGTAAATCCGCTTGTCTATTGGTTTATTCAAATCTATTGCCTAATGGGAAAGAGAGACAGAAACAGAAAACGGACCTTTAAATGCCACCACTGTGAAATGGGCTTTGATAAACTGCCAACCAAGTTATTTTTGATTACACTGCACATCTATAAACTAAACTGCCAATTATTTTCAATGTGACTGGAAGACCTAGCCCACTGAAATAAAAATGAAAAAAAAAAATATTACATTTAGGGATAAAATCGTACCAAGCTGGGTTCACAAACCTATTTTTAAAGGGCCCCTTGGCAGCAGGACACACACATTCGTATACTTTTATAGTGTCAGGTAGAACGGTGTACAGAAATCCATACCTAGAACAACATTGTTGTGCTGTAGTAGCTTGTCATTATGCTTGTTGTGCTGCACTAGATACATAGCTACTGCAGCACAACTTCAAACATCTTCACATATACCCGCTACGCCGAACTTCCACTCTTCCTCAAACAGCCGCAGCGGTGAAACCTGACCCTGAAAGACAGCAGCGCTGGAAAGGGAGTGAGGGCTTACTGCCGGTTACGTTTGATGTCTCCCCCAAACACCGGACATCAGACCCTCCCTTTCAACCCCCACGACTTACCCTTCATGGCGAGGGGTGTGGAGACCTCTTGACCCACCAGACCGGATTCAGTTTATGAGTAGGCATCTTCCCGGTGGTGCCACAGGGGACAATCGCCATCCTTCTGTGGCAGAGGACTCCCTTTGTTTTCCATTTTTTGGGGAGTAGGACATGCAATGACACAGATGGTGGGCTCCTCCAGGCGCCTGCTCCATCCCCCATCCACATCTTCAGCATTGGCCAGCTGCCTCACAGGATCCACTAGGGGTAAGCATTCGCTGACTGCTGGTACTCCCACTCCCTGGAGGAGAGCAGTCTTTGGGACACTTATCCTTCTCCACCCCTGCCGGACCCCAGCAGCCCGCTCATTTCCGAACACGGGCTGCCAGTGTGGCATGAGGTGTAGCATCCAGCATCTCAGCGCCAGCAGGCTGGCAAAAGGGAGTGATATTTTAAGGCAAACAGACTAATTTTTTCTTGTGCACAATGGACCATAAACTACAAAAGATAATGTATGGTCCACCATCCACAACAAGCGTGAGTAGCCATCTCAAGGTTGCCACGGCGACCAAAACCTCTCCAGCTTCGCTCTTGAGGTTTAAACGGTCGCCATGACAATCTCTCAATGGCTACGTAGGCTTGTTGTGGATAGCGGACCATACATTATCCTCTATATATTGCATACACATCCTCAGAACACAGATCCATTTCAAAAATTGCCAAAAAACTAATTTTCTCTAGGGGCGGAGGGGTTCTGAACCTGTGTGTTTGATGTTGGTGAGGGGCACTAAAACTGAAGTGTCCGAAGCCAGGTGGGGGCGTTATAAGTGGATCTGGGGCCGGGCGGGGGAGGGGGGCAAAATGTGATTTGTCTATTTGAAGGACATGAACCACTGAAACCACAGCATTACTGAAAAGCAGTGCTGCTATGTCAAAACCCTCCCTATTCGCATTGTTTAATATAAAACTGTAAAGTGACATTGAAGTGATGAAACTGGTTGAAGGATAGGACACAGAGGTTGATAGTACACAGTCACTCGGGGGGACGCTAGAGCAACCAGCGGAGTGCCAAAGGGATCAGTACTGAGTCCTGTCTTCTTCAATGCCTTCATAAGTAACCCTGCTGAGGATCTGGAGGGGAGGAGCATCTCTGCGGATGACACGAAAACCTGAAAACAGGGTGGAAACCCAGGAAGGGATGAAGAGTATGCAAAGGATCTGGGAAAACTAAAGAGCGTGGTCTAGGTGGATGTGGCAGCTGGGTTTCAATGCCAAAAGTATAAAGTCATGCACCTGGCGTTGGGAAACCCAGAGACTGGGTATAAAATGGGAAGAGGTACTTACAGTCACTAAGAAAAGAGGGATCTTGGGGTAATTATATCTGATTATGTCAGGCTGGCAAGGCAGTGCGACATGGTAGTAGTTGGGGCAAGTGGGATGCCGGAGTGCATAGGGAGGGATTTCTAGCAGAAGAAGGGTGGTGGTATTACCACTGTATCGCTCCCTAGTGAAACCCCACCTGAGTACCGTGTCCAGCTCTGAAGGCCATACCTCCGTAAGGACACTGACAGGGTAGAGACAGCCCAGAGCAGGGCTACCAAAATGGTGAGAGAATGCACGAGAAACCAAATAATGCGAAGGTGTGGAGTTCAACATGTACTCCCTGGAGGAGAGGAGAGCAAGAGACGACATAACTGAGACCTATAAGTACCTCATAAGGGTGAACAAGGGTGCAGGAGGGAGTCTCTAAGAGGAGGAGGAGCACCAGAATACAGGGGCATGAAATGAGGCAGGGTAGAGTTTAAAAGCCTGGAACAGTCTGCCAATAGTGTGTTGGTGGGGCAAGGACAGTGGGAAGCTTAAGCATGCATGGGATAGGCATGTGAGCATAATAAGTAAAGTACAGGGAGGGGATAGTAACAGAGACCTAATAGGGTCCAGGGTGTAGTAAGAGGCAGGGGAAAATGGGGCATACTGGATGGACCTACCAGTCCTTTCCTGCTGACAAATCAACAAATTCTAATGATGGATGTGGTTCTCAAATAAATAATCTTGTTAAAGTAGACTGTGAGCCAGTAAGACCTGCTATAAAAATGTACAAAACATACAACATTGTACTTTTTTACTTACAGGAACAGTTATACTAACACATCTATACACAATACTGGGGAAAAAAAAAAAGATAAACATAAAAAAATAAGACAAGCGTGCTTGGCAACACAGAATGTAGAAACATAGAATATGATGGCTGAAAGGGCTGCTGGGCCCACCCAGTCTGCCCTTTTCTTTTTATTTTATTTTTTTTATTTCACTTTCATTTTCTGCCACAGACTACTTGAGCTACAGCACAATCTCTTCCCCCTTCCATACCCCTATGATTCCTTTGTGCCTGTCCCAGCCATTTTTGAACCCCACCACTGTTTTCGCTACCACTACCTCCACTGGAAGGCTGTTGCATGTATCCACCACCCTTTCTGTGAAAAAGTACTTCTCACATCCCTCCTGAATTTACCCACCAGCTTCATAGCATGCCCCTTGTTCTAGAGCACGTTTTCTCTGAAAACTATCCTCCATACCTTATTAAGCCTGTGAGGTATTTAAAGGTTTCTATCATATGCCTCTTCTCCTCCAGGGTGTACATATTTCCTCAACCCATTCGCTCTCCTCCTCCTCAACTGCCCTTGAAAGAGCACTCACCCAACACTCGCTTGTCACTGGCACCTGCACCCTTCGTCCATCACCTACTGCTACCTACCGCTCTCACCACTGCATACTTCCAAGTACTCACTGGTCTTCTCCTCAGCTAAATTGCCTGACATATTGTTGCTCTACTCCCCTCTGTATTGCACTTTAATACACTGTTGTTGTAACCAAAACTGAATATGTAACTGTAACAAAACTGTAATCAACTCTGTGTAATTTTATTTGCAAACAAATGCCTCCTGTATTGTATGTATTCCTCTTCCCCGGTAGCACCTGAAATGACCTCTTCTCAGCGTGCCTCTCCCAGTCACCAACTTTAAATATTTTGCTCCTTTAGCCTTTCCTCATAGGGCTTTTGATGCAGACCCTAGTGCGCCATTCTCGCAGTCCTCTTCTGGACTGCCTCTACTCTGTCCATGTCATTCCTGGGATGTGGTCTCCAGAACTGGACACAGTATTCAAGGTGGGGTATTACCAACGATCTATATGGGGCAGCACCACCTCCCTCTTCCTGCTGGTGATACCCCTTCCTATGTGCCCCAGCATCTCACTAGCCCTTCTGACTGCCCTGTCACACTGCCTGGCCACCTTTAGGTTACCCATATGATTGCCCCGGGTCTCGCTGCCTGTTTGGTCTTTGTCAGTATCACTCAGCCCACTTTATATTCCACTCCCAGGTTTCTATGGACCAAGTGCATTATTTTGCACTTTTCTGCATTAGAAGCCAGCTGCCATACCTTTGACCACTCTTCCAGTCTATTTAGATCCCTGCCCACCCCCCAAGTGTCCACTCTGTTGCACATCTTGGTGTCATCTGCAAAAGGCAGACCTTCCTTTCCAGTTTCTCCACAATGTCACTTATAAAGACATTGAAGAGGACCAGTCCCAGCACTGATCCCTGAGGTACTCACTGGTCACCCTCCTTCCTCAGAGAGCACTTGCTTTACCACTACCCTCTGTGTCCTACTCATTAACCAGTTTTTTTGTTTGTTTTTTTTTTTTTTTACAGAGGTTATCACCTTGTTGATTTCACCATAAAGTTATCCAACTTGCTTACCAGTCTATGTGGAACAGTTGAAAGCATTGCTGAAATCCAGGTAACCGCTCCTCCTGATCCAGCTCCTGATCACCCAGTCAAAGAAAATATCAGGTTTGTTTGGCATGACCTTCCCTCTGTGAGACCATGCCACCTTGGGTCCTGTTACCCACTGGATACAAGATATTACACAATCCTTTCCTTTAATAGTGTTTCCATCAACTGACCCACCACCAATGTCAGGCTGATGACGCCTTTCACCGGCTGGATTTCAGCAAGGCCTTGACTCTGTACCCCACAGGAGGCTGGTCATGAAGTTGGCAGACCTCGGAATCTGAGAGAAGCTGGTTAGATGGGCAGAGAACTGGCTAAGGAACAGGACCCAAAAGGTGATGGTGGGAGGCGAGTTGTCTAGCACCACGGTGGTCACAAGTGGTGGCCCGCAGGGCTCGGTGCTGGGACCGATGCTATTCAATGTTTTCATTAATGATATTGGGGACCACATCAAGGGCAAAATGTCTCTCTTTGTGGACGACACCAAGCTCTATGAGAGGCTGGAATCAGCTGAGGGGATAGAGGACCATAAAGAGGACCTAAGAAGACTTGAAAGGTGGCCTGAGATCTGGCAACTGAGCTTCAGTGCCAAGAAGTGCAAGGTTATGTACACTGGAGCCAAAATCCCCAAGACAATACTACCTGGGAGGGGTCTGGGCATCTCCCGAGGAGAAAGATCTGGGAGTGATGATATCTAGTGACCTGAAGCACTCCACGCAGTGCAAGAAGGCAGTGGCAAGGGCAAAAAGGATGCTGGGGTATATAGCAAGGGGGATCAGCAGTAGGAGACAGGAGGTGGTACTGCCCTTGTACAGGTCACTGGTGAGACTGCATCTGGAATATGCGGTGCAGTTCTGGCACCCTCGCCTTAAAAAGGATATCAACCTGATGGAGATGGTCCAGAGGAGGGTCACGAAGATGACTGGCAAGGCAGGGAAACTTATGAAGAGAGACTGAGGGCCTTGAACATGTACTCCCTGGAAGACAGGAGGAGGGGAACATGACTGAGAGACCTTCAAGTACTTGAAAGGGATTAACAGTGTGAACAGAAGGGTCTCTTCAGGCAAACCTGGAACAAAAATACTGGGAGCACAGCCTTAAGTTGGGGGGTTTAGGAGGAAGTTAGGAGACATTTCTTCACAGAAAATTGGTGACCAAGTTGAATGCACTGCCAGAGAGGATCTCAGTAAGGACAGTGGGCAGCTTCAGAGAGGTTAGGATGCAGGGGGAGGATAAAGACTGGGAGGGGAGAAGGAGAGGGATGGAATGGTCAGGGGGGGCAGGGGCAACTGCCTGAGCTAGAACCCTGCACAATGAGCAGACTAGATAGACCAGAGGCCTAATTCTACTGCTAATTCGTGATGTTCTATAACTGCCAGTCTCTTCCTTGCTACCACTTTTTGTGAAGTGGGACTATACCTGCCCTTCTCCAGTCTTCTGGGACCAGGCTGGTCTCTAGTGACCTGTTAAAAGGTCTGTCAGAGGCGCAACTAGTACCTCCTTGAGCTCCCTCAGCACCCTTGGATGTACCCTGTCTGGCGACAAAGGTCTGTCTACCTTCAGGTTAGTGAGTGCTTTCTGGACTCTACACAGAAAACAGACTAGTGTCCATTTCCTATTATCAAAGCTCCAGGTGCCTTTTCTGGTCCTTTCTTCTACTGTGAACACTGAGCAGAAGTATTTGTTCAAGATATTTGCTTTTTCTTGATCCCTCTCTATACAGTCATCCCCTCCTATTTAACCATACAATCCCTCCCTTTGTCTTCCTTTTTTCACTAACATACATATTAACTGTATTGTCCCTTTTTGATACTCCATGAGCTATTCTTTCCTCAGTTTGCACCTTTGTGCTCCTTACTGCTTTGCCTGCCTGTCTCTCTGTCTTCCCCGATACACTTCCCTATCCTCCTCTCTCTATGTCTCCTTATACCTTCCGAATGCTACTCTTTTCGCCTTTACCTTTTCTGCTGCCTCTTTTGACCACAGTAGTCTCCTCTTTCTTTTACTTTTGTTTACTTGGTTAACACAGAGGACTGTTGCCTTCACTATGCCCACTTTCAGTTTGATCCACCAGCCAAAAATACAGGTTACTCACCTGTAACAGGAGTTCTAGGAATGGTATATGTTGTTCATCCACACTCATTGGCAGTATCCTTGCGCTTTAAAATCTTGCGGAAGGTCTTCAAGCTTGCTCCTCCACCCACCGGGCAGTATAACTCGCTCCGCCCCATGGCGCCAGATCTGGCCGCTGGAAGCTCAGGTTGTGCCGGGCCGGGGTTGAGATTGTGGATGAAGAATATACCATTCCTAGAACTCCTGTTGCAGAGTAACCTGTATTTCTAGGGACATGGATATGTTGTTCATCCACACTCATTGGCAGACTCTAGCAGTTCTCCGGGAGGAGGGAGGCAGACGACACCCCCATATACTTACTTGGGAAAGAGAGACTGGAGAACCGAGGCCCCAAAACCAGCATCCCGGCGTGACTCAAGGTCGATGTGGTAGTGGGTAATGAAGGTGTTTGCTGACCTCCAGGTAGCAGCCCTGCAGATTTCCTGGATAGGACGTCCCTGGAAGCAGCCACCGTTGCAGCAGTATGGCGGTGAATGAGCTCTATCCCTCTGGGAGGCTCCATGCCCGCTAACTTATAGCAGAGATCTATGCAGGAGGTTACCCACCTGCTTATCAGTCCGCTTGGCTGCAGGTCTGCCAGATGCGGCTTCAGCGTAGGTGACAACAGCTGGCGAACCTCTCCTCAATTTCAGCCGTATGCCCTTATATATTAAGCGAGCCTTCTAGGATCCAGAGTATGGAGCCTTATTCGGCTCCGAGGTGTGATTGGGGTAGAACACCGGCAGAGTCAACACCTGGTTAAGGTGAAACTCCGACACCACCTTCGGAAGGAATTTCGGTGGGGGCGCAGGACAACCTTGTCCCTGTGGAAGACCAGGTAGGGAGACTCGATGGAAGCGCCTGGAGCTCTCCCATCCTCTGGCTGGACGCGGATAGCCACCAAGAAGGCGGTCTTCCACGACAGGTAGAGAGAGAGCAGCACCTGTGCATAGGTTCTAATGGCTTGCCCATGAGCTTTGCCAGTACCAGCAGTAGATCCCACGGAGGTGGGGGTTCCCAAGACTGGAGGGGAAATGTGATCAAGGCCTTTGAAAAGCGCCAGACCACCTTCTCTCCTTATACTACTGCTTCCCGGCCCGCGCTCGTAAGCAGAGATGGCTGCCAGGTGCACCCTTAGGTCGCCGACCTAAGCCCTTGACTAGAAAGGGACCATAAATAGTCCAAGATGCTTGCCAAGGAACAGGAGGAAGGGTCCAAGCCTTGTTCTGACACCAAATGGAAAACCTTTTCCATTTGAAGGCATAACATTTTCTGGTCGACTCACTTGGACGCCTCAACTACATTGAGGACCTCGTCCGGAAAGACCCAAAGCCTGGAACTCTGGCCGCTCAGGAACCAGGCCGTCAGGTGCAGGGATTGAAGGTCCGGATGGAACACCTTCCCTGATTGACTGAGAGCAGGTCCGGCGAGCTGGAAGCTGCCAGGAGTCCTGGAGCTGAGACTGAGGAGATCTGGGTACCAGAACTGGCGAGGCCAGTCTGGGGCTATCAGAATCACCTGCGCCTTGTCCCTCCTCGCCTTGAGAAGCACCTTGTGGATCAAGGGAAATGGGAAAGCGAAAGAGGCCCGGGGTCCATTGCCTCGAGAAGGCATCCCTGCAGCGAGCCCTGCTGAGGGGCGGGCATGGAACAGACTCAGCTTCATGCCTCCATGGAGGCAAACAGGTCCACCTGAGGTGTGCCCCAAAGGGAGAACAGATGCTGTACTACCTCCGGCAGGAGAGACCACTCGTGGGATGCAGCCCCTATCCGGCTCAGGGCATCGGCCAGGGTGTTGGAGGCTCCTGCCACGTGAATGGCTAGGAGATCCGCCTCCAGGCTGCGCACGAGTGACCAAATGCGGAGAGCTTCCTTGCAGAGAAGCATGGAGCGCGTCCCGCCCTGGCGGTTTAGATAGTACATGGTCGTGGTATTGTCCGTCTGGACTCGGACCACTTGACCCCGGAGGAACGGAGCAAAGGCGGTGAGAGCTAGGCGGACCGCTCGGAGCTCCAGCAGGTTGATGTGGCATCGGGACTCCCGCGGGGACCAGAGGCCATGAGCCCGGTGTTCCCCCAGATGGGCACCCCAACCCATCAGAGAGGCATCGGTCGACAGAGAGACCGTCGGCTCGGGCGGACGAACGGATGCCTCCTGCAAATGATCTGGAACGGTCCACCACTGGAGAGCGCCCACATCCCCTGTGTCACCGGCTAGCTGGTCCAAGGGATCGCAGTGCCAGGACCACTGGCTGGCCAGTCCCACTGAAGGGACGATGTTCCAGCGGGCCCAACGGACCACGCTGGTACAGGCCGCCATGAGACCCAGGGAGGCGAGGAAGTCCCGGGCAGGGGCGAATTGCCCAACCAGAAATGATCGGGCAAAGGAGGAAAGAACCTCGGCCCTGTCCGCGGAGCCGCTCTGGCTCAAGAGAGTCGAGCTGCGCCCGATGAATAAAATCACCTGCTTGCTCGAGTTCCGACTTGGCCTCTTGATAAGGAGGCCCAGTTGAGAGCAGACCTGAGGCCAGATCTCAACACACTCCGCCTCCTTCCTGGAGGGAGCTGCTATCAGCCAGTCGCCCAGGTGGGCGGTACACCCGGACCCCTCGGGCGCCGGAGGAATGCTGTCACCACTGCCATGCATTTGGTGAAGACCCTGGGAGCTGGAGACAAGCCAAGGGCATGGCTTGAACTCGAAGAGAGATCCTTCCGCCGAAGCGGGAATCTCTGTGAGACGGACGGATAGGGACGTGAAAAAGCGCCCTGCAAGTCCAGAGAGCAGAACCATACCGCTGCTCCAAGGATGGTATTATCTGAGCCAGAGTGACCATCCTGAAGGTTCGAGACCTTAGGAACTTGTTTAGGTCGTGTAGGTCGAGAATGGGGCGCCAGCCCCGTCTGCTTCGGAACCAGGAAGTACCTGGACACAAACCCTGGGTCTGAAGGAGGGTCCACCACCTCTCTTACCACCTCCTTCTGGAGGAGGAGAGCGATGTCGGCTCGACGAGCCAGTGAGGCTGGGATCCCAAGCTCTCGAGGGGCGACGGCTCTGAAGGTGGTGCCTGCTCGATTCCAGAGGCAGGCCTCTTCCCACCACCTCCAAGACCCACCTGTCCGTGGTAACAGCGGACCAGGCGGAACGGAGTGCTGAGCCGCCTCCACGGGGACCTAGGTCAGGTGACGGGATGGCAGCACCCCTCAGCCCGTCACTGGGCAGGCTTGGAGGAGGGACCGGCCGAGGGACCTCTTGGCCCTTCCTCCCTGCCTCCTGTTAGGGAGCCGCGGCTTGGGTTTGGGATGCCAAGGTCGAGCCTGCTGGCCCTGACGTTGCTGGGCCGGAAGGCCAGAGGGCCAGAAGGACGAAGTGGCTTAGGCTGTGGTTTATGCCTTTGTCCTTCTGAGCGAAGAGACCAGTCCAAGGTGGCATTGGACTTCTGATCCTCTGGCAGGTGACCTTCCACCCCAGGGTCAAGAGGTCAGTCCCCAAAGGGAACATCCGCCAACTTGTGCTGGGCATCCGGCAAAGGTGGATATCCTCGCCAAGCCCGCCGACGCAGACAGCCACTTTGCGCCACCGATCTGGCACATGAGTCCCTACATCCAAAGCAGTCTGAGCTGCTGTTTGCTACTGCTCTGCCCTGGTCCCACCTGCTTAACCGTAGTCTGCAGATCGGCGGAAGATGAGGATGACCTCATCCAGGGAGCCCAACAGGGCATGAGAAAAATGTGCTGAGGACGGCCGAACTGGCCTGACGGCGTCGAGAGGACGCAGTGTAGACTTTTCGCCCGACATAGTCCACTTTTGACCCTGCAGTCAGGTTTGTCCACATCCCTGGCGCTAGCCGGGCGCCGGAAAACGCTGTCGGTAACCAACCCCAGCAGAGGGTGTTCCAAAACGGACAAGGAACCGGTAGGACCGTGATACTTCTGGCCATCCTGGCCAAGGCGAGGGCGGGAAGCAGGGCGCTGCCAAAGTTCCAGTGCCGGCTCCACATGGCCTCGCCACCGGAAAGGCCTCCGGCTGGAGAACTTCGGGTCCAGAATCTCCGTGAGGGGATACCTGGTCTGCTTTGGAACGTGGCGGTCTCGCTGGTGCTCCATCCCGCAGACCCGAGATGAGCCGGGCAGTCCTAGGAAGGACGACGGGCCATCGTCCCATTGACTGACCTTCCTGAAGACTCCAAGTCCAGTCGCTTGAGAAGAAGGAGGAATCATCTTCGACTCGGAAGAGTCCTCGAAGAGCTGCCTCTGGCCTGAGCCACCCTTCACCCAGCCGAGGTCGGTCGGGAGTGAGTGGCACTGACAGCCGATGGGGTAAACCCTAGTCGATCGAGAATCTTTGGTCGAGCCCTCACATTGGGCTGTGAGGCGGAGGTTCCACCGAATCGGTGGAGCAGTTGGTTTTGGCCGAACAACCTGCCTTGTATAGGCCTCGGAAGTCGAGGGTTGTGTCGCGCCGCTCCGTGACAGCCACTTAATGGCGCGGAAGGCGCCGAGTCGGCTTTCCCGCCAGGAGGAGCTGTTGCAACATAAGGTCTCGCATCACGACGACTTACGGCAGCCTCCCTCATCCGAGGAGGAGGGACGAGGATCAGCGGCGACGCCGCCATCGCGTGCCGAGACCGAGACCGCTTATGACGGGGAACGGCTGACCGCGAAGAGGTCCAGACCGAGACCGAGAGTCCCGAATTTCCGGGTCGGTGCGGGAGGTCGGCCGAACCGCACTCCTTCGCTCGAAGGTCCATCCGAGGGCCCGGAACCGGAGGCACAGGCGAGCCCACGGGATCTCAACTCCTCCCGGGGAACCGGGAGAGGGGAATTCGGCTGCTAAAGCGACAGTCGTCAATG
This sequence comes from Neoceratodus forsteri, assembly GCA_016271365.2. Classification (NCBI taxonomy): domain Eukaryota; kingdom Metazoa; phylum Chordata; order Ceratodontiformes; family Ceratodontidae; genus Neoceratodus; species Neoceratodus forsteri. The sequence goes on along the minus strand of CM057450.1, from coordinate 551,030,627 downwards.
GGTCGAGAAAATCTCGACTTATCAGTGGGAGTCTCGGTCAACTGACCTGGCGGGGCACCGTGAGGCCAGTGGTCGAAGCCGGGCGGTCGAACGAAGCCGACGGGTCGACGGCCCGGGAGAGGACCTTTCCCCTCCCAAGAGCGCCGGACGGAGGGACTTACCTTGTCCTCTTTTGGACCGAGAATAAGGTCCAGCAGATGAGGCCTTCTCCTTTAGTGGAGAGGGACAGACAAAGCTCCTAAGGAAGCCGTGTAGGAAGAACCCAGAGAGCGGGATAAATGCGGCCGAGGAAGATACGACCCAGCGCCGCCTCCTCTTGAGGCGACCATCCGCTCGAGGCTGATCCGCCGAGCCGCCCGCGCTGAAACCGCCAACCGGGCCTCCTTGACTTCACCGAGGGAACGCTGGACGCCCAGTTGCAATCGGGCAGCACGGTCTTCGAGGACGAGGTCGAAAGATGAGCACAGGTCGTCAAGCCCGCGGGTCGTGCTCAAGGCCTAAGCAGTAGACACACGTGAGGTGGATCCGTCCGGGACATCTTCGCCGCATGGGCATTCCGAACCGGGAGTCGATGGTCCATCGCAGCCGCGAGGGATCAAGACTGAAGTCTTTTGCAAAATATTATTTTTAAACCGCAAACGGAGAAATAGGAACCAGTCGTGAAACGCAGAGCGTTAAGGAGGAACCTGAGCCTGCGGTAAGGAAGATCTGGCGATGGGCGGAGCCGAGTTATACCACCCGGTGGGTGGGAGGAGCAGTTTGAAGACCTTCCGCAAGATTTAAAGCGGCAAGGATACTGCCAATGAGTGTGGATGAACAACATATCCATGTCCCTAGAACCTTTTTTTTCCTAAGCATATCAAGCTTGAAAATATATTTCCCCTATGGTGATACAATTCCTCCCGTGGTATATTTAAGAGCATTACAGAAGTATCACACAGGGTTACCATGGAAGAATGAGAACACCAGTGTGCAAATCAAAGAAACTCTGTGGTCTCATGTACAACACTTCAATCACACGGAGGAGGAAAAAAATCCATAGAACTGTGTCTCAGGTCTTTCTGTGCCACATGGGTATCATATCAAACATCCTAGTCAAATCATATGGAGCATACTTGTCTGGGCAGACAGTACAGCCTAGAAGTAAGAATAAGAGTAACTAGCTTTGAATGAGTCTGGTACATCTAGCAGACCTGGGTTTGATTCCCACAACCTCCACTTGCATACTGTGCAAGTCAGCTAACCACCCAGTGTCAAGTCGCCCCGCGATAACAGGCACTTGTGCCTAGGGGCCTATAACCAGATACCAAAGAAGTGAAAAAAAAAAAAGTTACTTCCTAACCTCACCTAATTATTTAACACACTACTAGTTTTGTGCAACATAACTCAAGCATGCATAGAATATACTACTCCCCCTATTTATTACACAAACTTATCTCTTCACTATCACCGTTTTGTAACAGATGTTCAGACAAGATCGGAAACTTCTCAGATTATGGTAAAGTGAAAATTTCTGGCATCATTCTGGAAACAAATTTTTCAATTCACCAACATAATATTTAATGCAAAATTGAAAACAGAACCACATTTATATATTTTGGGTACATGATCCTCTACGCAAATAATTCCAAAACAGTCTAAAAAAGAAATTACCCGATATAATTTTATTTTATTTATTGAAATGTTTCACCAGGAGGGCACCCTGAATAACAAGTTACTCATCTCACGGTGCGACCTGGGTGGAGGGGGTTACATAGGGTTGTGAAGGATGATCAGTTACAACAGTATGTGGGTAGTACAAACAATACAACATTGTAAGATTATGCAACAGTTGGAACACAAGGTATTGTACAGTAAACAGTAGTGGAACATTGGGCAAATTACAATACATGTCCAAAATCGTACAAAAGAACATATAAATGTACAAAAGAGTAAAAATGTGACAGAACCATTACAGTGCATGAGTGTACCAGGAGCAGGCTCAAGGTAGTACGCAAGTACTGTTGGAGTAAAAAGGATGGGGTAGGTTGTGCACGGTGACCCCTGAAGGGCAGTGTGGGGGGGAGAAAGAGAGAGAGAGCAGGCAAGAATTGAATAGGAGGAGAGGGTAGCTATTCCTGACTCCTTCAGGATGTTGAGAACCCGTCAGGATAGGGAGGCAGAAACTGGGATAAGTATTAAGGAGGTTAAAGCAGAAACAGCTGAGGAGAGGTAAGTTTGTAGGGCACATAAGGGAGTAGTTGGAGGAGTGTTGTATTTCAGGGAGGAATTCCAGACTTTAGGGAAGCAATGGGCGAAACCATTCTGACCGATGAGGGTGGAGCGGTGAGGACCGTCAAGGTGAGGGGTGTCATTAGATCTGAGAGAGGTGAGAATGGGTGGGGGGTGGAGTGGAGAGGATGAGAGACAGGAGGAGCACTCCGAACCAGAATTTGGAGGTTAGTTTGGCACAGTGTGAGATGCATCTTGTGAGATAGTGGAAGGAAGGTTAGAGAGCAACAGAGTTCACAGAGGTGGGAGGCGGAAGGGGTCAAGAGCAAAGTGGCAGAAGGAGTTAGAGAGAGTGTCCAGTTTGGTCAGGGAAGATGTGGGAGCAGTACCATAGACTACGTCACAGTAGTCAAAGATGGGGAGTATCATCTTCTGGGCAATTTCGTGCCTCGCAGTCAGCGAGATGCAACTTCATTCCTGTACAGAGCACTGCTGGGGCACAGTTTCTTCCGGACAGCATCGATATGCACAAAGAAGAGGAGGTGCTGGTCCAGCCAAACCCCCAGATATCTAAATGAGGAGGTGTCCTCCAGGATGATCCCGTCAAGGGTGTGGAAGGTGGGTAGGGCCGGAAGCCTAGAGAGTCTCTGCCTGGTGCTGAAGGTCATTGAGACTGTCTCCTTGGCATTTAGGAAAAGCTGGTGAGAAGCAAACCACAGATGAACTTGGTTGAAGTCATACTGTAAGCTGGTTTCCACAGCAGCATGGTTTTTGCTGGAACTGTATAAAACAGTATCATAAGCGTACATGTGGATAGACGAGGATGAGCAGGCGGTGGGAAGATCATTTAGGAAAATGGAGAAGAGTAGGGAACCAAGCACTGAGCCCTGAGGGACACCAGTACTGATGGGGAGTGGAGGGGAGATGGAATCAAGGATTCTCACCAACTGGGTCCTGCCAATGAGGTAGGATTTAAACTAGTTGGTGGCTGACAGAGCAAGGCCAGCTGAGGAGAGGGAATCAAGAAGCAGGGGATGGGAAATAGTGTTGAAAGCTTTGGCTAGGTCGACAAAGATGGCCAAGGTGATCAAACCATCGTCCATCCCTGAAAGGATGGAGTCAGTAAGCCTGATTAATTGGCCATGGAGCCAGGGTCGGAAACTAGAGAGTTATTTATTCTGAGAACGGGAAGGGGGGAGAGAATAGGGCATGAACTACCCTCCAGAATTTAGATGGAGAGTTAATGTTAGTCGGGAAAGAGGAGTTGAAACAAATCGGACTTAGCCAGTCTAGTAGTTTTAGCACATGAATTGTGTAGCATTCTGTACTGGCATAGTCATTCGTATGTTTAGTAGATTTGCATTTTCTCTAGGCCCGGTCATGCTCCCTGAAGCAGGCCAGCAGTTCAGGGGCGATCCAGGGAAGGTGAAGCCCACGGACTCTGGTCCTTCTGAAAGGAGCAAAGGCATTCCAGGTGGCAATGAATTTACCCTTAAAACAGACAAGGGCTTTGTCGACAGAAATGTAGTAGTGAGAGGGGGCCCAGTCAGTGGAAGCAAGTGCAGAGCTGATGGGTAAGGGCTAAGGATTTAAAGGACCAGAGCTGTAAGGACTTTAGAGGAGGTTTGAGGCGATGGACCTTATATACAATGAAAATCATGCAGATCACTAAGGGCATCAGGGAGGAGACCAGATTTGATGACGCGGTGTGGTGGGTTGTGAGTGCCCAGTCAAACAGGGTATGGTTCTGTGTTTTGGGATTAGGGCATGTGGGCTCAAGTATAAGCTGAGTGAGATTTAGAGCAATGACGTCTTTGTGTTGCTTGTTTAACTTGGGAAACAACCAATTTAGATTCACGTCACCCATTATGAACAGTTCACCAGATTGCGAGAGGGAGGTGATGTTGGCCAAGAGTTCAGTCGTGACCAAGGGTTGAATGCTTGAGCAACAATAGATGACAGCCACAAAGACTGGGATTGAGAAAGGAAGGGTAATGCGGGTGACAAGGGCTTCATAGGTAGGTGGGATGGAGGCAGATAGGGTGGTATTAAACTGCAGTGAAGACAGGATATACATGGCCACCACCCCTCTGTGACCCAATCGAACTTGTCTGGAGAGGGAATGCCCAGTGACAGCAATGGCATTGTCAGGGATGCTTTTTTTGAGCAATGTCTCGGTAATAATTAGGATGTCAGGGGGTGTGTGAAATCGTAAGAGTTTGTAGGAGGTCGATTTTAGGTAGCAGGATGCAGATGTTCAGGTGGAGGAGCTTCAACCCGTTAGGAAGGGTTGTAGTGGAAGTGGGGTTTGGAGACATGTTGTTTGGGTAAGGAGCCAGGTTAGGAGAAGAAATAGGACCAGGGCTGGGGTGGATGTTCCCTGATGAAAGAAGGAGGAGGGCAAGGATGAAATAGTTTAGTTTAGAACTTCTGTAATTAGAGTAGGAAATAAGGGAAGGAGGGGTGGAGAGAAGGAGATAAGGAAATGAAGAAAGGCAAAGTGACTAGGAAGGGAAAACCGAGGCTGGAGGGTAGTAGGGAAAGTGGGGTCTGTTTACAAGAGGAGCTGTGGGGGGAGATTGACAGGATGAAGGCGGTATCTGGAAGGGAAGCAGAGAGAAGTGGCAATAGGTGTGGAGGGGGAGACTGGGATAAAGGTAAGAACCAGGAAGGGTGCAGTAGGAGGAGATGGAAACCATTCTGGGTAGGGTAGTAGAGGCTTTATACAGGCTTACAGATTCAGATCACACCACTGAATGTTAAGGCGTAGATAATTTGCTTTAGGTATGAATGACCCAGGACTAGAAGTGTTACAGGAGAGCAGTGGGAAGAGGATTGCAATCTACACGTCTTGTTGCCCTCTGGTGGCTTTCTGCAGTATAAAAGGACTTCTAGTCTTAGTGGGCCTACCAGGTCAACAAAGTTCAATAAATAAATAATATGCAAGTGGCAAAAGCAGACACTTAAAATTAAAAAGAAAAAGTACAGCTAAAATTACACTTTGTTGAAAAATTCAGCACTGAGCATTAAAACAGTCCAGAAATCAGAGGCAATACTGGATTGGGAGAAAAAGGTTAAACTGCCTGATGGTAATGACATAGTCCAGTCAGGAGGAATTTGAAAATGCCTGGCAGGATGAGGAACCAAACAAGGAGCCCGTGGTTCCACGGGTGACCAGTAAGAGCTGTCCCAATAGAAAGGCAATCGCCCTTAGAAAATTTACAGAGACAGCCACGCAGCCTTGAGTTCCCGGAACACGGTTTAGGCCGTACCTGCAAGCAAGGGCTCTGGGAGTGTGGCAGCAGGCTCTTCTCACCGTGGAGGCGTGTAGACCCCCATCAGAGGCGCTGTTAGCCCAAAGGGCTATGAGAGGACACCTGCAAGCATAGGCTCAGGGAGTGTGGCAGCAGGCTCTTCTCACCATGGAAGCGTGTAGACTCCCGTCGGAAGCGCTGTTAGCCCAACGGGCTATGATGCTGAATACCAAAATATTTACTAGAGCATGGGGAAAAAAAAAAAAAAAAAACATTTTCCCCCACATTTTTCCTTTTGGAAATCCTTATTAATAGATACTATGATAATTGAGAAAAACATTTATAAGCCAAACAAATATAAGGTAAATGAGTTTTTTTGGGAGCGGCTTAGTAATTTGATTGAAAATAATGGCTTATAACTACATTTGGCAAAATGTAATTTGTGAATGACTGTTTTGTAATTTATATCAGTTCATATGTTCTGTTTAACATTTTGATGTAACAAATATAATAAAAAAAACTGTAGGTAACATGAACCAAAAAAAAAAAAAAAAAAAATGAACACTGCACTTTGTAATATTACACATATTTTTATTATTTTAGGTTACCAGAGAAAACAACTTGCCGCGGTAAAAAAAAAAAAAGTTAGTTCCCATAGTAACTGTGTTTCATCTAAGGGATGTGACAAGGTAGTCAAACTGCTGCATCGAGTCAGCTGCAGAGTGATGCCCCGGAACTTAAGAACTTTCAAAGGATGTCCTTTGAACTGTGCTGGTCATGAACTTCTAGCACTCTAACGGGAGATCTTTTAGCTGAACAAACTAGGGTCACAACTATCATTCAAAAACAAAATAAAAAAAAAAATGTTCATCACATTTTCAAATTTGGTTAATCATGTGATACACTAATACAGTATAACAATTTCAGATTAAAGGAACTCTCCCAACCAATGGGAGCGCACCTTTGCTCTGCATGTGAGACACTATTATTCTGTGAAGGGGCACATTTGAATAAGGTTTTAAAAAAATTTAATGTAATATTGATCGAGCTTGACTAATAATATGTTAAAACCACCTCGAGACCACTTTTACAACCTAAGTGTGTTCTTGACAGTCGTATTATCATACAACTAAGGTTAATAATACACTGAGGTGAGGCATGCTGTGGAGCACATCTACTGATCAGATGTGCTTAACATTGGTTCCTCAGTGCATGCGGCTAAAATAGCATAAAAAGTTCATGCTGACTTTGCAAAAGATTTAGCAACAGATCGGAATTCAACAGAACTTTTTTCCAGGAGCACACACCACCTTCTGAGAGATGGGGCGCCCAACTAAAGTAAGAGAGTATAGGCAGAAAGGTTCACAGTCAGTGGGAAGGCAGAACGGAACATCGATTCCCGTAGTGGCTGGGACAGGCACAGAACCCCCACGGTACTCGCTGTCGATGCAAGCAATCAACAGTAAAGTTGCAGACATCAATGGGACAGGGCATCAAAACTGAGGCAGTAAACTAAACAGTAACAACATTAGAGGTGCAGGTGAAGCAGGCCCTAGCTGCTACCAACAAACTTGTTCAGGAAAACGTACAACTCCACTACTGTACTGAGGCCCACGAAAATGCAAACAGGGCCTCAAATTTGCAGCTGGTCAGTTTGCAAGACAGCAGTGAAAGTGAGCCACTACTGGACTTGATTAGCACAGGTTCTGTATCTAGAAGGTAGGGAGATGGCACAGCATTTTATCTGCGCCTACAGTATTTCTACACGGATGGCGGAGTAACAGTAGAATCTCCCACTCCTGTTGCTGATCATGACCAAAGTGAATTTGGGATGCACTTCTGAAGGCCTCCAGGAAATTACAGGCTCTTAACATTGATGGCAACATCCTCCATCAGTTTCCTAATGAGTCTTACGCAACAAAACCGAGGTATAAGAAATTGGATGGGATGTGGGCCAAGTTAAAAAGTCTTTCATCGTGCATTTAATGTTAATGCCAGCCAGGCTCCATGTACAATATGCAGGCATGCTAACCCAATACAGAGACACCACCAAGGCTGGTAGGAAAGCTGAGGCCATAACAAGAGTCTCTGAAGCAGTAGACCCAATAGGGATGCCTAAGATGGAAGACTTACACTTACATTTTGTTTAAGTACTGTTTCAGTATGTTTAGCAGAACAGATATTTGGACCAGAACTTTTGTGACTCTGGAGCTGTCAATGTTTTATTTTGTGTTTTTTGTCATCATGGTCTTGGTAATTTTTTTTTTTTTTCCTAAGGAGGGTATATAGCTTCCTACGTTTAGAATACTGCCAGCATAGGCTCAGTGGTCGTATTCCTAAAGGTGATACGAAACAGTTTTACACCTCTAGATGCTCTCCAGTTCTTTTACTGGCTACCCAGTATTCCGATATGTTTTTGAACTTTATTGTTAAGTTAATAATCTAATTTTGTTGGTTTTTAACTACACTTAATACCTCTCTCCTCAGCAGTTGCTGCTGTCTCTTTTCATACTGTCTGAACATTCTATGACATCAGAAACTCCCACTCCAGGTCATTCAGATAAATAGCATGGAATGGGAGTTTATGATGTCATAGAATGTTTTAGAAATATGAAAATCAAGTGCAGCAGCTGGTGAGGAGAGTGGACGTCTATGCAGATCCGAGGACACCCCAAAGTTAGATTTTTTATCAAAAAAATCATTAAAGCATATTAGAATACATAACCTGCATGGAAAGGAAGATGTAAGGGCAGTTACCTATGTAAAAATAATTTCCTATCTTCTTTAAGGGACATGCTGAATATTAATGTTGATTTTCCCTCTTATCTGTAAGCCAGACTGAATAGGCTACCACAGTCAGTACCCATTTTTTTTTTTGTTTAAAAAGTTTGTTACTAGGAGAGGCACACTGAGCGAAGGTTCATTTCCAGGTGACCCAGGGAGGGGGAAGGGGAAAATACAATGACAAAGATTACAGCAAATCAGATGATGCATTTACAATGACAACGAAGTGCAATAGCAGAGTGCAGAACAAACAAGAAAGCAAGATTGTTGCATATAAACAGAGGACAAATAAATTAGCATACAAATCAGCTGGGCAATTGGACACGATCAAAAAATGCTTAGTTCCTGAATGAGCGAAGACTGACCTAGTCTTGAGGGAAGTAGTGAAACAGGCCAATTAAACTACACATGAAACAGCCAAAACCATGTGGTTGGGGAGGAGTAAAAAGTAAGGGGAGGGCAGAATCGCAAAGGAAGGATTGAAAAGAGTTCAGGTAGAGGGTTGACAGGAGCAGGGGGAGAAGAAAAAAATTACTCACCATAGTAATTATGTTTCTTCCAGGGGATCACTCAGTATTTTTAACAAATACAGTCAGCCTTCAGTGCTGAACTGCCACGGAGAGAATGGAATATATGTAAATGATGGAATTCTCATTGACTCATGCCAATTTAAAACTGCTGCCCCTAGTAACTGCTGCACTCTGAAGTGCTCAGATTCATCACGAGGCCTAACCAAGTGTAGGTACCCTAACTAGCTAAACTACACAACCCTATTACCCTGTATCAACAACCCCTTAAGGAATGGACCCTATAAGAAGGGGTAACAATTAAACACAACTTGTTTATAAAATATTCAAATATGAATCCTAATAAAACAATAGGACATATAGTGACTAGCAGGGATGTAAGATAAGGGATCTCCTTTTTCCTGGTTCTGGTAGGGGAGGCAGGGTTGGAGCTTAAGCATACTGTGCGATCCCCTGGAAGAAACATAATTACTATGGTGAGTAATTGTTTCTTCAAACCTCAGGAATCACTCAGTATGCTTAACAAATGCAGACTACCAAACAGTACCTCTGGAAGTAGGGCAAAGAACCTGTTTGGGGAAAAAGGCTCTGCAGAACTGCTGTGCCAAACCTGGCATCACTTCTGGACTGTATGTCTAAGCAGCAGTACTTGGTGAATGTGTGAACAGTTTTTCAAGTAGCTGCTTTGCAAGTTTCCAGTAGGGGTATGTCCCTTGCTGCAGCTACTGATGCAGGTGTGCCCCTAGTAGAATGTGCCCTAAGGCCCAGGGTTGGCGGCTTACCAAATTTGCTGTTGCAGAACTGAATGCAGGCCACTATCCAGCTTGCAATGGTTCTTCTAGATGCTGGTTTTACCTTCACCCACTTCATCATAAGTGAGGAACAATGGAGCAACCTCTGGCCTATATGCTTTGGTCCTATCAAGGTAGTGGCTAAGTGCCCTCTTGATATCCAGGCTATGCAATCTCCGCTCTCCTGAGCTGGAGTTGACAGTGAAAGACTGGCAATGTAATGGACCGGTTCAAGTGGAAATCCGAAACTACTTTAGGTAGGAAATTCCTATTAGTCCTGAGTACATTATCACTGTGGAAGAGATACAGTATATAGTTCAGATCTGTGCACGGGGCCTGAAGCTCAATTACTCGTCTAGTTGAAGCAACAGCTACTAGGAAAACAGCTTTCCAGGTAACATACTTAACTCTGTGGTTTCCATGGACTCAAATGGGGGTTCCATTATCCTGGCAATGCAAATGTTCAGATCCCAGGCCAGCACTGGCTTCCCTAAAGGGAGGGTGAAGGTGAAGGAGACCTTTAAAAAACTTCCTGAAGACAGGGTGAGATGCCAAAGACCTGTCTTTACTAGCTGAAATGTATGCAGAGACTACAGTCAGGTGTACCTTCAAGGTAGAGGGCCTAATGACAAGTGAATTCAAGTGGGTCAGATAGCCTCACACACACCTTTTCTCCTTTGAGCTTAGTAATACCCCCTCTGGACTTTCTCCTTTCACTAATGTGACCTGAGTGAAGCGGGAGGATGGACAAGGAGGACTATAGGTACAGTGGTGACTGAAACAGAGAGTTGGTAGCAAAGCAGCAGAAGGCATTGCAGAAGGTGTCCAGTCTGGCAAGGGAAGTGGAGAGGTGGTGCCACAGACCACATCCGCATAGTCAAAAACCGGGAGAACCATTTTGGTGGCCGGCTCCCGGCAGACTTGGGAAGAAAGGCAGTCCTTACTGAAGTACAAGACACCAAGTCTGGGGCACAGTTTGGCATGAATGGCATCAATGTGGGCAGAGAAGTCAAGCCTGTTATCTAACCACACACCAAGGGGTATGCCCCCTTACGGTGAAAGCCAACATGGAAATACACACCTGTCAATAAAGCTGACACTCTGCCAACAGGTCGCTGTGTTGGTGTGCCTGAGACAGGGGCATGCTGTCTCCGGTCCTGCACCCACCCGACTCAACACCGACTGGAGTTGAGAATCCAAAAGATGGGGGAGGGTGAAGGACAGAAACCCTGCATGGGGGTTGGGGGCAAAGCCCCTATTAACAGGACAGGGGCGACAGGAATCATGTTGACCAAAACTTGCGGTTGACATGATTCCTATCAGTGAAATTGCGGTCGACATAAAGTATGTCAAACCGGCATGGTAGTTCCCTTACTGAGGTACTTGTATGATAGGATTATGACAAAGGAGGTGCCATCCAGCAGTGAGAAATCGAGGAAGTGGGGGAGCCTGGTCAGCTTCTGGCTGGTAATTTTTTTTTTTTTTTTTTAAGTGCTGACCCGAAATTGGCTGGACTGGAACCAGCGCAGAACATCGTTAAAGTCCTGCTACAGCAAGACTTCCACAGATGTAGTCAGGACACCAGATGGGTAGAGTACTGTCAGCTGCATACATCCGAATATGAGAGTTGGCACAGACGGAGGGGAGGTCATTTGGGAAGATGGAAAATAGGATTTGTTAGTGTTTGTATAATCCTTGACCTTGCTATTTATTTATACATGTGTCTGTCACTGGAAGCTTGTAAGCAGGCAGTTCTGGATGATAGTGGAGAATAATGGAGCACAGACCGGACCCTACGCTATTAGCATACAGCTCAAGTTATGATACTTTCTAAAACTGGCCTTTGGTTATTTTTATTAGTTGAGTTCGGAGCTGCTTCACACAACAAGGGCTGGGTGTGAGGGGCAACCCCCCAACTCAAAAAAATTACAAAATTGAATTTAACAGCAAGCACACACACGCCGCTGTATTCACTATAGCTTTATAACGCTTACTTAGTGGTGGTCTTATGTTCTCCACTACCACCCAGTTTTGCTCACATGTCTGAGTATAAACAATAAAAATGAAAGATTTGACCCAGAATAGAGCCCTGTAGGACACCAGCCTAGATAGGGAGAAGCAGGGAAAGGGTGCCTCCTACCTATACTGACTGCCGACAACCTGAGAGACAGGAATGGAACCAGTCAACAGCAAGGGGTGAGAGACCAGCAGAGATCAGCTTGTCCAAGAGGACTGACTGGGACACCGAGTCAAAGGCTTCGGCCAGATCAATGAAAATGGCCACTGTAATATGCCCCTGATTAATCCCAGAGAGGATGGAGTCAGTGACCCGAAGCAGGGAGGAGACAGTGGAGTGGGACTTCCTAAAACCACACTGGAAGGGGGAGAGGAAGTTAGAGGAGTGGAGAAAAATCAGCAAGCTGTGAGTAGATCAGTTCCCCTACAGCTTTGCAAAAGAGGGGAGGAGGGAGATAGGACGGAAGTTGCCAGGGGTGGAGGGATCAAACCTTGGTGAGCTTCCAAGACTGCAGTACAGCACAAAGGGGAGGCTTAGGAAGAGAGTGTGGGGGGGGGGGGTGATGGCAGATGGAGAAGTGTGGGGTCCAAACCATGGACTAGAGTTGGTCAGGTTAAGGAAAAGGGCAAGCAGGGTTTCCTGGGGTGTGACAGGTACAAAATCAAAACCCAGGGTGAAGTGAGTTAAGGGAGAGGGAAGAGATGGGGGAGAGGAGATGGGTTCCTCTCCTCCACCCCATCTCCTCCCTCACCTCTACCCAGGTGGAGTGGAGGCGGAGAACAAGTGTGGTGAAAAACTCACTGAGTGAGCAGCAACACAGGAAGGGTCAAGCCAGTGACCCATTAACCATGAGGACTGAGGAGAGGTTAAAAGGAGTGAATCACCTTCCAGAATTTGGCAGGGGAGTTAAGATTATTCTGGAGGTTGGTCTTGAAGCAGAGGGACTTGGCAGTATGAACAGCCTTAATGCAAAAGTTCCTAAGCACGCTGTAGGAGAGGAGGTCCGAAAGGGAGCGGGATAATTACCTGGCCCAGGCTTGGTCACGGGTCTTGCACAAGTCTAACACTGAAGGTGCTCCAGAGCTGCTGAGTGGATTTAACCCTAGAGTTCCTGATGGGGGCATGCTGGTCCCAGACAGAGGTAAAAAGCAGAGTGGAAAAGGGAGAGAACTATATCAATGTCTGGGCGGGGGGGGGGAGAGACAGCATGGGGGACCAAGCAGAGAGAACCCATCACTTGCAGCCAGGTCGCTCCATAGAGCTTCTCTCTTCAGTCACTGGAGGGTACTAGACCAGATGTACCTGGGGAAGAAGGTAGGGAGATGGATTTTCCAGACACAAAATGTTATGCAGTAGTTGCTGAAGGTATCCAGAAATATACCTGTTACAACAATGCAGTGGGGGTGTGAGGCAAAAACCCAGTCCAGGAGGGTATGGTTTGATGAATGAGGACAGAGACGGGTAGGTTCAGTGACAAGTTGTGAGAGATTAAGGAACTCAATCCTGTGGGAGGACCAGGTTGGCCTGGAGGCTAAGGAAAGTCAACTAATGCTAAAGTCCCCCAGGCGGATGAGCTCACCAGCAGAAAAGTGTGAGGTGATGGCTGAGTGCGAGTCCACCAAAGAGGAGAAGGAATTCTCGAAAAGGCACAAAAACACCAATAAAAATGGGAATGGAGGAGGGAAATTAAAAGAGTTTGTCAAAGGAAACTCATGGCAGGAGGGCATAGCCTCCCTGAGAGTGACTGTGCAGGAGAGGCTCTGGCGGACATATAGGGTTAACGCCACCCCCTTGTTTACTCCTGTCCTGCCTGAAGAGGTGGCAGTGAGGGATGACCAAGCAAGAATTAGGATTTCTGGAAGAAAGCCAGTATTCTGTGATACAGAGTAGGTAAGTCTGGGAGAGTGCTGAGAAACCCATATGGTGAGGAAATCCAGTTTAGGGAGGAGGCTCCCAGCATTGGAATGGAAAATACTAAGGCCTCTGGATACAGAGAAGAGGTGGGGAGAGGAACAGGGAACGGCACAGAAGAGGAATTTCAAGCTGAAGGGAAGGAGATCAGGATGGATGGGGAGGAGTGGAGAGGAAGGGAGTGGGGTGCATGGGTAGGGGTGAGGCAACAGGAGTGGGAGGGTGGAGAGGGAGTTGGAGGAGAAATGGTTGAGTGTAGGAAGAGGAATCTATTTGATGGGTCTGTATATCAAATTTTGTATGCCTGTCACAAAAATTATTAAGTTTCCATTGTTTTCTAGTAAAACAATAAAATATTACACAAAAAGTATACAATAAAGCATAATTGCAAAAAAAACAACAACAAAAAAAAACACTTGGGTAATAAGGAGAATAACAGAGACTGAGGTATCCATTTTAACTCCGCCAACAATCCAGTGGCAGAAGTTCAGCCTACTAAGTCACAAGATAAATTTGTCCAAATTAAATTTAAAATGTTCCTTACCTTTATATAACACCACACAGGTCTGGTAAAATGGTAGATGCTTACAGCTAATAATGAATGAATATAGCAATAACTACTACTGCAGTTTAATAGTGCTTGTTTTGAAAAAAGGGCAACAGAATGGAATGGGTTAACAAGTAGGAGCTCAGTCTGAACAGTGAACAGTTTTTGCTTCTAAACAGGATGTGTGTTAGAGGTGACAAATGAAGAGGGAAAAGTGAGACAGACAAACAGTACGTGCTGATCAGACGCCTAGTAATGGAAGAGTGAATATGTCCTTACTGGCAAAAAGCCTTTTGTAGATTGGCATAAATATTTCCTTCTTTTATATATTGTCATAAATAACCTTATTTGGACAAGGTTTCCTTTATGCCTTTTAATGGTTAATATATAGAACTTCCCTGTTTGAATATGCTATCAAATCAGTGATGCACCTACATGTACATTATGGCCCAGATATTCAAACTCGCCAGACTGTGGCTCAAGCTGGTAGCGCAAACTTGGCTGCGCAGGGGCGTTGGCTGGGCAATATTCAACGGAGCTGCGCCATGGCACAGCATCGTTGAATATTGCAACCTGGCCACCCGCAGTGTGCATGGTGCAGTGGCACTGCGCCAGCACAAGTGGCCAGAGTGGAGCAGGGGGGATGCGCTAGCGAAAGTTCCATTGCGCTATGCACAGCAACCACGCTATTCAAAACTTGACATGCAAATGGGGCCATAATGTATGCAAGGCGCAAATGGGTCCATTTGCATGTCATTATGGCCCCATTTGCATGCATGTGTGCCGATCCCCGACGACTTGCGCCTGGCACCCTGCCAGGCAGCAGTCGCCGGGGACCGATGCCCCTGCAGCACTATTAATGTGCCCCAAAGCCCGACTGCAGGCTAAGTAAATAAAAGATAAACCGAGATTCAGATTTTCCATGAGAGCCAGCTGACATATCAGAAGAAAGACTATCTATTCTCATTGGTTCAGTGATCGTTGGTCGCAGATTGGTTATAAAGAGAATTCATCCCGCCAGTGACATAGTCCACAGCGATTGAGGTTTCTCTTTATTTACTTAGCCTGCGATCGGCGGCAGCGTCCACTGGACCACCAGGATATAGGATTAATTTTTTTACTGATGCCCGTAATCGGCATGGGGCACCACCTGAGGTGCAGCAGAGCCTCGGCGGCCACTACAGCGGTGGCAGCTGCCGTGTTGGCGCCTCGCAATGTGCAGCTCACCCGTGGGTGGGCATCCATTGTCCTTTTTTGGGATCACCTTTGCACTGGTGCAGATAGGGTTGCGTGATGCATGGCCCCACATCCCGGCTGAATATCGGATCGTGCAGAGTATGCATGGGCACTTCCCCACCTGTGCTCGCATAAGAGTTACTGATGCGTCCGCACTCGGGATTTGTGCCGTGCGGCACTTTTCCTTTGAATATCGCGGCCGGAGCGAGGTTAGTGGTTGCCTCATGGTGCAACACTTGCACCATGCGCAACCCTGTTGAATATCTGGGTTTTGTATGTATGTATATGTATATATAGACAGATGTTCAGCTGTAACCAGTGTGTTCGAGAGGAGAGCAAAATATCAGCCTTCATGGGTGCTCTAATATCCAATAGGACAGGGTAATATCTACTGTTATTTCTGTTATGCGGTTTATAGCTCTGATGGTAGTGTCATCGCTAGTTTTACATTATCTAGTTTGTATTTAGGCATTAATAAATTGCAAAAGTATTAAAGTTAACATCTGGTGTAGTGACTTCATTTGACTGTCAGGGCCACCAACCAAAGAACCTCCTATCATAATAACATTACGCTTATTTGTTTTATAACACTGGTGCATAAACTGTTCTTACTAATCTACCACTCATGTAAAGAAGAATAAATATTATTAACTATAGCAATGTTTTTTTCTTCTTAGGGATCCAGCAATGAACTTTACAAACATCATCAGTCTGCAGAAGTGTGCTGCCCCAGAGATGGTGCTTTAGGCAAATTTAGGAATTTAGAATACAAGTTCAACAAAGAACTGTGGTCACGCCTCCCTGCTGTTTAAACATCAAATTTGTTTTACAATTAGGGGGAGCAGGACCACTGACCACTCAAACTTCCCAAATGGCTACTAAAATATTTTCTGAATTTTTCAAAAATTTGAAAATCCAAGTAAATTTAGCAGACAAAAGATTTAGGATAGAAATGATCACACAAATGTCAAGAAACTGCAGTAAGTACTGCTCGCTAACCATAACGATGAGAATGTGAGAACGGATTCATCGCTAACCAATTTTCAGGTTCTAGAAGGGAGGCACAGGTCAGGGTTTGCAAGGCTCATTGATGGATCCTCAGGAAAAACATTACGGTGAGTACTTTTTTCTTCAAACAGTAATCCATCAATGGGATGCTTACAAACTGCAGACTCACTAGCCGTACCTTGGGAAGACAGGTCTCGAAACTATTTATGAAAAAGGTCTTGCAAGACAGTAGTTCCAAAACTGGTACCCCCTGGGGTGTGTATATTGCCAGCTTTTTCAAACAGAACTGTATACAGGAAAACGATTCAACTGGAGAGTCTTCCTACCTGCCGGCTTGCATTTACCAACCTCTCCGTAGGTAACAAAAAGCTGTGTACTCTTGAGCCTGCCATCCCTTGTTCGCTCTAATGCCCTTTTTTACATACAGACTGCAATATCTGCTCACCTGTAGTGGAATGTTCAGAGTAAAAAACAGGAAAGATAACTGTGGAATATTATGTAGTTGGGATCTGTACATGGCTATAAGGAAAACTGTTTTCCATGTGACATTTTAAATCAGTTGTAGCCATAGGCTCAAAGGGAGTCTCAATCAGCTGGGAAAAGATGCCTGTTCAGGCCCTATGGGGGTAACTGGTTCCCTTATAGGAGGATGCAGATGGTTGAGACCCTTGAAACCCTTTTTAAAAACAGGTTGTGTAGCCAGTCTGGTGGCATGGAGGGCTGAGGTGCCAAATGCCTTTCATGCTGCAATGCCAGCAGCCTATGTTCAGGAATGAGCACAGGTTGCTGGGGGTTGACAGCGGGGAGGAGGATCAAGGGCCTGATGGGCTGCTCTCCTCCGGCGTGGGGTGGGAACAGCGCCCAGAATTAGCCTGGCACCAGCACCAGTTGGGGTCAGACTGCTGCAACCACATGCAGGGGACAGAGAGGCATACATCTAGCGTACTGCGTACAGAAGAGCATGCAGCTCAACCACTGACATCATTGCATGCCACCTCCTCTACAGTACGGGGAAGACTGCAAAAGGGGAAAAATAAAAAAATCGGCCTGGTTAACAGGACGATTCTCCAACCCCTTTGCAAGTCCCGCACAGGTGACCTAGCTGCGACTCAAACTGGATCCTCTCCAGCAGGTTTGGCTTGGCTCTCACCACCCCTGCTGTGGAGGGTAAGCTGTGGGGAAGCTGGGTGTCTGGGAGATACCAGATGATGAGACTGAGAGGTTGACAGGGAGGAAGGAAGCCAGCCAGGAAGGAAGAAAAAGGACCGACAAAAAAAGTTGAGAGGCTAAGACAGGTCCTTGGCCTTACAGGCTATGAGGCCAAGTGCCTGTCTTTGCCTGCTGCCAGGTGCACTTTCAAGGCTTAAGGTTCATACCCAAGGAGTGTAGGTGTACCAGGTAGTCAGGAAATTAAAATCAGGTAGGTAACGTAATTCTTGATCTTCAAGAATATCTTCACCATTGATTACCACTTGTGGGTCTGTGCTGGGGGCGCCAGGACCCCGCGGGAGCCAGAAATTTTCTGGGGGCAGGTGATGTGATGGACACTGTGCATGTGACCCCACACAGACACACGTAAGCCCTCTGGTATACAGTGGCACCAGCCCCAACCACCTCAGTACTTTTTTTTTTTTAAACCAAGGAGATGTAGCATAAACCCAACAAGTAATCTATGCACTTAACCTAAGGGCATAAGATAGCCCTGGGGGCTCATGTATGAAGGACCACTAAACACAGTGTCTTCACAGTCCAAACCAGTATGAAGGGTGAAGACCACAACTCAACAATACTGGAGTGAGTCCAGGAGATGGTGGTGGGTGGGTGGGTGTGGTAATCAATGGTCTCCCCAGTGTCTTGGCAGTCACGAGGGCTCGGTAGCAGCCCTCCCAGCAGCAGCCCTGCAGGACACCTCCGCCGACTCAATTGCCCAGACGACCCCCCAGTGACTTGGCGGTCGCGAGGGCTCGGTAGCAGCCCTCCCCCAGCAGCCCTGCAGGACGCCTCCTTGCCGACTCAATTGCCCAGGTAATTTCAGCCCTCTGAAGGAAGCAGTCCCCTGCACAGCTGAGCCTTCCTCCCCCGACGACCGACTGTGGACCAGCGGCGCATTTCTTAAGACAAAATTCACTCTGTGCCGTAGGGAAAACGGCTCACTTGGCGCCTTGCACCTGGCCTCCCTCGCCCCTGTGGCGCAGCTGTCGAGGAATCCCTGGTGCCAAATTCAAAAGTGCGGAGCCTCCAGTCGGCATAGGAGCACTAGCCCACCGAACGCTGCAGCGCTCAGTTCCCCACCGCCCCACCACCACCCTTGGTCGGCTCTGTTAAACAGGTTATTTTCGCACCATGTGGCTCCCTACCGCCTATCAGCCCTGTTTGCCATCTGCAGGTTATTTTCTCTCACCACTAGTGGCCGCACTATCAGCCTAGCTCACTCTCTCCCATTTGTAACCCACCTAAATCTAGCCCAGCCGCTTGCTTACATTTTTCTCCCTTGTTCTACCTAACACCGTGTGTTCCGCTCTCTGTACTGCACCCGTAAGGTGGGCACCCAAAGTGACTCCCCTACTTGGACTAACCCCCTAACTTTCTGCTCATCTCTCTGGATTTTTCCCTCCACCCTGTCACACTGTAAGGTTGTTCTATTCCACAGTCTTTATATTAGTTCCCCTGGTGCTCACAGGACCCACTTAGGGGTATGGCCTCACTACTCAGTCCGCTATACACCCTGCCGTCTCTTAACTCCCACCCCCCCGGCTCTCCTCAAAAGGACTCAAAATTGCCCACCTGAACGTATGTAGCCTCCTACGCAACCTAACCGAGCTCACAGCGTGGGTCGCCCACCACCAGCCGGATATCCTGGGCCTCTCTGAAACCTGGCTTAAGCCCCATATATCTGATGCCCAGTGCACCCTCCCGGGCTATAACCACTTCAGAAGAGACAGACCGGGTAAGAAGAGATGCGGCTGGGTGATCCTCTACTATAAGGTGCACCTAAACTTGTCCCCCATCGATCACTCACCTACCAACCCTCCTGCATGCGAGTTCCTGCATGCTCTCCTCCTGCTGGGTCACACAAAGAAAATTCACCTGGTATGCACTTACATTCCCCCCACAGGATGGTCTGCCTGGTCTCCTCCCTGCTTGACTGTGTGGCAATAAGTGGGTCCCAGCGAAACCCTAGTAATAGGTGACTTCAACCTCAACTGGTTGGGTACCAACGCATATTTGAATGAGCCTCTGCTCTCGGGCCTTGCACTAAGCCAAGTCATAACCGAACCCACCAGGCTCTCCTCACGGGGGAACTCAGGATCCCTTATCGACTGGATCTTGTCCAACAGGCCTGCCAATATCATATCCTCAGGAACTCTCCCGGATGCCATCTCTGACCATTCTCCTATCTACTGTGTCTGGGGCATCTCTCAGCCTAAAATCCCTAGCAAAGTGATTGAACTGAGGGACTACTCCAAATTTAATACCCACGACTTCCTTTCTGACCTCCTAGCAATTGACTGGACAGGGGTCACTGCCTCCAACGACCCTTCACGTGCTTTGGATCTTTTCCTAGCCGAGCTTGTCCCCCTTCAGAATAAACATGCCCCCTCACTAGAAGAAGGGAGAGGGGCACCGTCACCAAATGGCTAAATGGGGGCCTATTCTCCCTTATGAAGGCCAGGGACAAATGTTGGGCGACCTACAAGGCCTCCCAAAACAATAATGATCTGATGGCTTACAGGCACCTCAGAAACTCCTGCAAAGAGCCATCCACTCAGCAAAAAGCGAGTTCTGTAAAGCCGCCTTACTCTCCTCCGGCAGCAACCCAAGGAGTTTCTGGCAAAATATTAAAAATGCTGTTGGGGGGTCAGCTAAAGCACAGGTCACTGACCTGCTTGTTGGGGGGGGTCAGCTGCAATAACCCCCACACCACTGCAAACACCTTCAACTCCTTGTTTTCCAAACTGCCCCCCCCCAGTCGTCTATCCCCGCGCCCCCTCACCTGGCCTCCACCCCCAGACCCCCCTTCCAACTGAGACAAGTTTCACCTAAGGAGACCCAGAAGCTGCTCTCAGGCCTCTCCCCTCACAGTGGCGCAGGTCATGACAGCCTCAAGCCGAAACTGCTCAGACTGGGGGCCCACCTCCTTGCCAGGCCCGTCTCGCACCTATTCAACACCTCCCTTAACACTGGTATCATTCCCGACCTGTGGAAAGTGGCCAAGGTCGTTCCTGTCTTAAAACAGAAGAATCCCAAAGATCCTCGCAACTACTGCCCCACTGCCATTCTGTCTGCCATCAGTAAACTTCTCGAGAAAGCCGTTGCCTCCCAGCTCTCCCAATACATCCAGGACTACAACATCCTCTCTCCTGCTCAGCATGGCTTCAGGAAAGGGCACAGTATATCCACCGCCCTTGCTGTAGTCACTTCACTGATCAGGACAGGTGCTGACCATGGCAATCTCACTGGAGCCATTTTCGTGGACCTGTCAAAAGCTTTTGACAGGGTTGATCACTCCCTCCTCGGCTCCATGCTTCTATCCCTCGGGTTCTCCTCCTCCGCCCACGCTTGGTTCCTAAACTACCTCTCCAACCGACAGCAATACACCAACTTCAGTTGGACTTTCTCAACCTCTCACTAGTCCACTGTGGGGTCCCTCAAGGATTTGGTCTGACCCTATTCTCACTATTTATCAACGATCTACCGTCCGTCACTGTCCATGGTCACACCACCTTGTCATGCGGATGACCTTCCTCCTGGCCAGCTCCGGGACATCTCCACAATTAACTCCCAACTGACACCGATTTGAATGCATCCAAACTTGGCTGGGGACCACAGTCTCACCTCAATCTCAATAAAACCCAAGCCATGCTGTTTGGGTCCCTGAACAAAATAAAATCCTGCCCCGCTCCCCTGCTGATCCTTGGGGCCGACAGCTCACCCCTTGAGATGGTAACCATCATCAAGTACCTGGGCGTCACCCTGGACCCGCAGTTGGACCTTACCTTACACATCTGTAACATTTGCAAGGCTACTAATTGTAAGCTTGGCCTAGCTTATTGAGCCAATAACTGCCTCACCCCCGCCGCCCACCTGGCCCTAGCGAGGGGGGGTCCTCCTCCCCGCACTCTGCTACGGACTCGTAACATTTGCACCACTTCCCAAAACCAGCCTCTCAAAATGGGACACGGCCTACAATGTTTGCCGCTTCGTGCCTTCCGCCCCTTCCCTCACCCACCGTTATGATCTTTAGTACACCCATAGAGGGTGATAAATTGAACAGTAACATGAACTAGTCTTGCCTTATTTCTTGAAAGTATGTTTCTAGTGTTAGATTAAAGGTCATCACAGTATCAGCTCTGGCAGTGTTCACCACTCATTCTGTGACATAATTCTTCCTAATGTTTCCTTCACTCTTCCTCCTTTAGTGATATTGAGTGTCCCCCTGTCCTTTCATCCTTGTGCATCTTGAAGAGCTGCTTTGGTCTGCAGATCTGGTCTCTCAAATCATAGAAGTTGAAGGGCATAAGCTGGAAGTCCCCCCCTGTAGCATTGTGGCTAATTGTCACTGGAACATTTTTGCCAAATGACGGAACTTTTAGCCACACCTAAAACAAAACAAAAAAAAAAATTATTTGAAAATTAATCAGCAGCTAGTAGCAGTATGGATGCTCGAATAGTGTTATTTACAATTGCAAAAATGGTTAGCAAACTGGTGTTTGGTTAGTGTCAGCTTAAACAAATATCCAATGATTCTCCACATGTGCATATACCCTGCAGGATGCCACAGTGGCATTAAAGAAGAAGAATCAGCATTTATATAGCGCTTTTCATACACAGTATCCCAAAGCGCTTTACAAGCAATGCTAGACTGGTAGTGAAGTGATTGAATGTGTGGTGGCAGCAGCCATATCGCACATCATCACTCACACACAGCCTGGATAATTGCATGAACCAGTTTATGGGAAGGGGAATGTTGGCTAGGACACCCGGGAATGTTCCCTGCACTTTACGAAGAGTGCCCTGGGTTCTTTTACTTCCACCTGGACACCCACCAGGGCAACACCAGGATGGGCAGAAGGGACCTCGGTTTAACGTCTCATCCGAAGAGACCCGGCACACCCCAGCAGTACAGCACTCGGATGCTAGCGATTTTTGGTGCAAGTCCAGTCCTGGTGGGCGAGAACCCACAACCTTCTGGGTCCAGAGGCAGATGTGCCACCAACTGAGCCATGCTGACACCAGGCTGGCCCATCCACGCATCAGTAGTGCTACTGCTCACAACACCGGTGACCAGGGTTCATGAACAAGCTTGAGTTGTCGGAGGCCAGAAGAGGGGAGAAAGGTCGAGCTTCTCAGGAGATGCGCTCTTCCTCTGGGGGTGAGAGGGTGGGTGTGGCCATTCAACACTGCCACCGGGTGGCGATGCAGCAGCAGTCCAGCTGGTAAGGAGGACCTTGGTGGAGTTCTGCTCGTCACGCTCTGCATGCTTACGCATGGACTCCCAAGTACTGGCATCCTAAAGGGACAGGGATCAAAACAAGGAAAGAACCCCGCTCTGTGCAGGATGACTTGGGAGCACCCTGGCCCTGACCCTCACCACTGCCCCCTGCTCCTCCACCCAGGGAACTGCAGCCGCCATACTCAGGAAGATTTTGGGGGGGGGGGGGTCTGGCTTGGCCAGACTCCGCCACAGGGGGAAGGGAAGTAAGCCTGTGGGGTTGAAAGGAGGAACATGCAAGAGACATAGACCTGAGGGGATGGAACTGGGTCCAAACCAGAAAAAGAGGGCCAGAGCGTGGGAGCATAAATTACAAATTTAACAACAACAACAAAAAATTTCTTTGGGTGTATGGTATTTTGGTGGCTACCCATCCCAAATAGTTTCCATTGAGTGCAGCGGATTTGGATCTGTAGCACCATGTGCTGTGGTCGCCATCCTGATCTTCCACTTCGCCACAGAAAGGTTTACCACACTACACTGTTATCAAAGTACCGCATCAGCTGAAGTGAATAGGACACAGAGAGTAATAGTAAATGGAGTCCACTCAGAAGAAAGGAGGGTTACTAGTGGGGTACTGCAGGGTTCAGTATTAGGACCGGTCCTCTTCAATGTCTTTATAAGTGACATTGCGGAAGGACTGGAAGGAAAAGTATGTCTCTTTGCAGATGACACTAAGATCTGCAACAGAGTTGATGCATAGGGTGGGGTGGAAAGGATGAGAAGGGACTTGGCAAGGTTAGAGGAATGGTCAAATGTATGGCAGCTTAGATTCAATGCTAAGAAGTGCAAGGTAATTCACCTGGGAAACAAAAACCCAGGGGAAGAGTACACAATGGGGGGTGAGATACTAACAACAAAAATGGAAAGGGACCTGGGGGGTAGTCATATCAGATGACCTAAAGGTGGGCAAGCAATGTGAGAGGGCAGCAAGGAGGGCTGGGGGGTTACTGGGATGCATAGGGAGAGGCATCACCAGTAGAAAACAGGAAGTTATTATCCCTCTGTACAGACAGCTGGTGAGACCCCATCTGGAGTACTGTGTGCAGTTCTGGAGACCCATCTCTCGAAAGACAGACAGGATGGAAGCTGTCCAGAGGAGGGCAACTAAAATGGTGCAGGGTCTGCACCAGAAGACATATGAAGAGAGACTTAAGGAGCTTAATATGTATAGCCTCGAGGAAAGGAGGGAGAGGGGGGACATGATAGAAACTTTCAAGTACCTCAAGGGAATCAACAAAGTCCAAGAGGTAGCATCTTTCAAAAAAGAGGTGTGTGCAAGAACAAGAGGGCACAATTTGAAGATGGGGGGGCAGCTCAGAGGTAATTTAAGGAAGTATTTTTTCACAGAGAGGGTTGTGGATGCATGGAATGGCCTTCCGGAGGAGTTTGTGGAGTCAAAATCAGTGGTGGAATTCAAGCATGCATGGGACAGTCATAAGGCAATTCTGGGGGGTGGGGGTAAGAAGAAGTAGGCTGCTGGTTAACTAGGATCTGCAGCTTATCCAGTAGGTAGGGAAATGGGCAGACTGGGTGGGCCAAGTGGTCCTTATCTGCCGTCAAATTCTATGTTTCTATGTTACAGCCGCCTGGAGTGACTTCCCCCGGAGAAGCACCGCTCCTTCGTACTCGGAAACTTCATTGACAACATTATCTGCTCTGGCACCCCTTCAGCCCTAGCCCTTCCCCTTAAACCAGGCGCCCCATCCTACCACCTTATATCTGGGACAAACCAGGAATGCCTGGTTCCTAGAACCCGCACTCTTGCGGGGGATTGGGCCTTCCACACATATGCCCCCAAATTCTGGAACTCGCTCCCTGAGCTTACTCGGTCCTCCTCCCATCCAAACTTTAAAGCTTCCCTCTGGAACTTCCTGAAACCTTCCTCCCCCTGTCCCTGCTCCTCGTAGCCCTATTCCATTGCCCCTCTCCTCCTTCTAGCCCGGTTGGGTGGGGGCCTCAGCGCTACTTGCACTTCCTCTCCAGTAACTGGCCAGGAATCCTGGACTTGACCCCTGCCTAGGGCCCCCATTTGCAGGCATTTACCATTGTCTTTGTTTCTGTTTACTCCACTGTTTACCTCTAATTATATCCTGTATGTCCCATTCTATTGTAATGCACGTTGCCAACCTTGAAATACCTGTTATTTTAGAGTATTTTTCTCGACTCCTCAACTGTCCATGTATGAATTTTGTGCCAACCTTGCTCTAGAGCCAGCCTTGTAATGCCTGTTTATTTCCTATGTATTTCTTTCGATTCCCCAACTGTTTACGTATGAAGTTTTCACCTGTAACTCTCCCGAGTCGCACCTGAAAATAGGCACTTGGCTGTCTAGTGTGCTTACCCGGTTAACAAAAGCAAATAAAATAAAATAAACATATTCTTGAAAAATAAGAATTACGATAAGTACATCATTTTAATATCTTCTAAGGATCAATCTTCACCAATTCCCACTTGTGGGTCAGAGTACCAAGCTCAGAAAACCTCCTAGACTAGGAGGCTGGAGCTCAGGGCTCACTCAAGATAGTAATCCATTCAGAACTGTTCTGCGAAAGTAGCATGCAGCCTGGCATGGACACCAAGGGCACAGTGCTTGGTGAAGATGTGCACTGTGCTCCAAGTTGCAGCTCTGCAAATTTCAACAACAAGCACAAGAGCAGATTTTTGCCAGGAAGTGGCAACCACTCTGGTGGAGTGGGCACGTACACTACCCTCAATTTAACCTGGGCCATTGCATAGGACTGGCAAGACAATTTACAATCCAGGAAGAGATGTACTTGATTGTGACAGGATATCCCTTACGATTAGGGTTAAGAGAGACAAAGTCCTTAGTCCTTTCCAAGTAAAACCTAAGAACCTTCAACATCCAGCAAGTGGTAAGTCCTTTCTCCCTCATTCTGGAAGTTTGCAAAGTAAGTAGGCAGGATTCCTTGACAGAAGGGAATATATGTGCCAATCCTTTGAAAAATGTCCTGAAAATAGGGTGTGAAGCTATTGTTCTCTGAGCACCTGCAGACAAATAAGCACACTGCTGCTGCTGCTAAGTGAACCCTAAGGGTTGCAGGCCTGAGGCAGAGAGCCTGCAGGTGCACCAGATAATCAAGCAATGCAGATAAGCTTGCCTTAAGGGGACTAAATTTGCTTAGGCATGCGCCAAATGGAAAATCTTTTCCATTCTGAAGCACAAGCCTTTCTTGTGGAAGTTTTCCTGGAAACTTGCAGTACTTTACTTCTTCTGACAGTTGGAATTTTCTGAATTTAAACTCCTCAAGAACAAGGCCTTTAGGTGAAGGCTCTCAAGGTTCGGAAATATTATCGGACCCTGAAGAACTGTTAGGAGATCGAGTCTCTGGGGTAGATGAATGGGTTGCTTGGTGAACAGGGTGAGCAACAGAGGGTACCATGGCTGCCTGGCCCAGTCTGGAGCAACCAGTATCACGGTTGCAGGCTAACTCCTCAGCTTAACGAGGACTCTCGACACCACTGGAGTTGGAGGAAAAGCATAAAGATTTCCCGTCCAATCTAAGGCTAATGCCTCCATGGTCACTGTGCCCAAGGAGGGGCCTGCAGCAATAAAGAGGAGTTGGTGGTTTCTTTGAGGCAAACAGATCTATTTCTGGGATGCCTAGCGTCTGAAAACTGTGTCCAACACTTGCCTGTTCGAGGCCCATTGTGATGATCCTGGCTGATTCTGAGTGAATTTGACAGTGTACTGTCTTTCCCTGGAACATGAATGGCAAACAGATGCAACCACAGGGAATATGCTAGGGACCAAATTTTCATGGCCTCTGTGCACAGCCTTGAAGATTTTGTCTCCCACTTGTTGATGTACCACATGGTAGTTGTGGTTGTCTGTTCTGACCTGGACTGCGTTACCCCTCAACCCGAGGAGCAAGGCCTTTGGGTCAGAAGACTGCTCTCAATTCTAAAAGACTGATGTGTGCGTGGACTCCTGAGGTGACCAAATTACGCTGATTTTGAGGTCACTTGTGTGTGCTCTCACCCTAGGAGGGAGGTATCTGTTAGGACCATAGTGTGGTGCTGTTGCTGAAAAGGGACGCCCTGTCGGAGGTTGTCCCTTTCTTTCCCACCAGTGCAGTGCCAGTAATAGAGTTTTTGTAACCAGTACTAGCTTCAAAATGGAGTCCCTTCTTTGGGACCAATAGGATCCGAGGTAATACTGAATATCCCTCATCTGAAACATGAAGCCCAATATTACTGCACTTGCAGTTCTGGGCTGACCCAAGGCAAAGAAATTTGCCAAGGTCAGTAGATCTGTCACCCTTTCCTGTGGGAGAAAAGCTTTTCCCTGGACGGTATCCAGTTCTGCTCCAATGAATTCCAGTGACTGAACTTGCTCCATCTGAGACTTTTGAGGATTGCTAAGGAAACCCAGGGACTTCAGGGTACTTTGAGTCACCCTGGTGGAATCCTTTACCTGCTAATATGAGTCCCCTGCAACTAGCCAGTCATCCAGATAGTACAGAAATTCCCTGCCTTCTGAGGTAAGTTGCCACCACTGACAGACACTGTGTGAATACCCGTGGGGCAGAAGTGAGCCCCAAAGGGAGTGCTGACAACTGGTAATGATCTGAGGGCAGAGAGAACCTTAGGTATTTCCTGTGGCAAGATCAGATTGGAAAGCTAAAGTAAGCATCTTTCAGATCCAGAGATGCCAGCCAGTTTCCTCTTCTTAGTGAAGGAATAACTATAGCCAGTGTTACCATTTTTAACTTGGGCTTTACCAGGTGTTTGCACTGGTATCCGAGATCCAGGATTTGCCACCAATCTCCATTTTTCTTTATGGTCAGAAAGTATCTTGAACACACGCCTTTTCCTTCAGGTAAGAGGTACTGGCTCTATTGCCCTGGATTGCAAGAGCTTTTACCTCTAACTCCAGCAGAATAGTGTCTGTGGGTGTTGAAAGCGGAAACACTGCTGCCCTGGAGTTTTGTAACTGTTTGAACTGTAGACAGAGACCCTGACTCACTACTTCCAGCACCCAAATGTCTGTGGTAATGTTTTCCCAGTGTTGGAAATAGTAAGCCAGCCTGCCCCTACTGAAGGAGGGTGGCAGCCTGTCCAGTCAGGGGTTCTGTCAGGACTGGGGTCTAGAAGCTGAAGCTGGACTGGCTCACCTAAAAGACTTCCAGTCCTGCCCCTGCAGTACCTTCTAACCTGTGTATACTCTACAAGGGATGAAAAATCCCCAAATCCGAGGTCTGGGACTTAAAGAATTGGCACCTGGACTTGAACGGCACAGCCCTAGTCAGTCCGAGGGACTTGGCTGTGCAGTTTAATCTTGGTGCACATGTGCAGTGTCTCTTAGTGCAGCTGAGTCCCTGATCAACACCACCCCGCCGAGCACGCTCACCTCCCACTGCACTTCTCCTGGAGTCCGGCGATCGCAATCTTCATGAATGCGCCAGGGGGATGGGAGCATGCTCAGCATCGTACAGTGGAACTCTGAGCAGTTCATGAAGTCCTGATTGAGATCTGGTGTCTCCGAGTACATGCCCAGGCTAGTCGGAAGTCTCGCGGAGTGACACAGCGCTGCAAGAACAGCCACCAGGGAGATCACATGTGTATCAAATGGTGATCATGTGGTGGCTGTTCTTTGCATGTCTTAGGCAATTTTCAGTGCTCCATCACTCCTGTGCAGACCGCCAGACTGAATGGATGTTCGCTTGGTAGTCACCACTCTGCATAGCGCTACTTCGATCAATCCACTCAACTTTACAATTTCTGACCTAATCACTTTTTAGGAGTACTACTGGGAAAAATGAATAATATTTGAAATCCAGGGGTATTTTGGTACTAGTGAGCTTTGTCAGAGGAAATCTCAGCCTACTGACAGACTTTGAACTCAGGCTGCAGTTGCACTGTGTGGATAAATAAAAATATAACTGGCTGCAAAATCAAAATCCTCTGATCAGGACAGGGTACATTTTGAATTGTGACTCACTGAGACTCAAAGGCAGGGTAACATTCTGTCCAGACCCAATCTGTGCAGAGGGCTGGGAAGACAAATTTATTCTGACAGTCCTTTCAGAGCAGAGGGGCAGATAAGTGTTGTACTCAGGAATCAGAGCCAAAAGCAACTGTAGTTTATTTTGTGGCTGAAAGTAGCTGACAAATGAATCTAATATCACCACCACTCTGCAATTTCACTGACTGAATCAAGTGTGTGTCTGCATACTAGTTTTGTAGTCTTGAAGCAGGCCAGCTAAATTAAAGCCCGTCATTTAATTTAGTGAGTCCCTGGTTTTGAATTCAGCATTGCAACACGGTCATTTACTTATTTTAAATAATCTCACTGAAAGCAAGCCTGAAGTGCACTCTCTGTCAGTGAGTTACAACTGAGACAGTCACAGGTTATCTCTAGTAGAAATATTTTGGCTGTGAAAGCAAGACAGTAGTCATTAAGTTGGTCTGAAGTCAGAGTACAGTCACTAAATAATTCTGGGCTCAAGCAAAGCATGTCACACTTAACAGTCATCATTTAGTTTTGAGACATAAATCAGTCTAGTCACTAAATATTTTTCTGGTCTTGAAGCAAAGCCTGCCACGTCACTGTCACCACAGTCATCTATTTAGTTTGAGACAGAAGTCAACGTAAAGTCACAAAATAGTTTTCTGGGCTTGAAGCAAAGCATGAGTGCGTCTGTCTGACATATTTTGTCTGAATGAGACAGAAGTCAGAGTAGTAACTAAGTAATTCTGGGCTGAAGCAAAATCTGCGTCACTGTGTCTAACAAACAGTCCTATTTAGTCTGAGACAGAAGTGACACAGTAAAATCACAAAATATTTTTCTGGGCTTGAAGCAAAGCCTGCTTCACTCTGTGTCCGACATACATTTTGTTTGAATGAGACAGATGTCAGAGTAGTTCTGGGCTGAAGCAAAGCCTACGTCACTGTGACCAACAGTTCTATTTAGTTTGAGACAGAAGTCACAAAATAGTTTTCTGGTCTCAAGCAAAGCCTGCGTGTCACTGTGTCTAACAGTCATCTGTTTAGCTTGAAGTCACACTTACAAGTCACTTTTCGGGGCTGTGAAGTGAAGCCCGTCAGTGTGTCACTGTGTCTGAAATCTAAATCACAAAGTTTGCAGAAGCACACCTTTTTTCCCTTAGTTTGTGATAAATACCATAATTTAAAAAATATTTCACAGTTGTGTCACCCCTGGTCAGGGTCACTGCTCATGTCATCATAGTGTCAGCCGAGACATGTGTCCATCTGCCCTTGCTAACCTATTAAAGCAAATTACTTCTGGGCCACTAAGCAGCACCGTCTTTCACATGTATTTCCACCTTGTTAAAAATAAATATTTTCTAAATACAAAAACTATTTTCTGACCTTAATCCCAGAGCAATTTCTTACAGCAAAATCAGCTTATTAAAATTTGGTTTCTCAAAATCTGGAGGAGCAAGCACTAGTAGTACAACAACCAGTTCTGCTAAAGTAAAAGTTCTGATGATGGCCTTACCAAGGATAAAGATATGACAGAGAAAAAAAAAGGTCAGGAATTTCCGTCCTGAATGGAAAAAAAAAAAAATACTATCCATGCCTGGATTTCAATGAAGAAAAATCTGTAATGTACTGCATATAGTGTAAGGCCTACCCCTAAATCTGTGATCCTACTTCTGCTATGGTAAAAGGCTCAAATGATCTTAAGTTAGACCCCATAAAGAGGCACGATGCGATGAGGGAACACATCAGTTGCACAAAGCATTACTTAAAGAATACCGCTCAAGGACTACCCATTTGCCTGTCAGAAACAGCTCTGGGTCAGTCATTTCAAAAAAGCCACATGACACCAAAAGGACTTGGAAAAATACAAAATTTTATTTAACACTGCATACAATACAGCAAAGAATATGAAACCTTTATTTCTGATTTTGAAATTATTTGTGAGATCCAGCATAAAAATAGTTTAAATGTTGGCAACAACTACATGAATATAGCAGGTTGCCGTTTGTTTGTGGACAATATAGCAAAGACAATACAGTCAGCAATAACTGATGAGGTCAAAAATGCCTCCTTTCTGAGCATTCTTGCAGATGGAAGTACAGACCACTATTACTGAACAAGAAATTGTTTACCCGAGATATGTAGGTGCTAACTCTTTGCAAGTCACAAACCTAATATCCGTGGTGCCACTTGAAACTACAAGTGCTGAGGGTGTATTTAATACTATTGACAAAGCTTTACAAATCAGTGGATTTGCCATTACCAGAACTTAAGACAGGCAGTGGACATCCGGCACTTGTATGTGCTAATTTTGATGGTGCATCAGTTAATCTTGGTGAACGGACAGGAGCTATTACTTACTAGACTCAAATCACTTTTGCCAGATGTTACTGGCATTCACTGTGTTGCCCACAAACTTGATCGCCATTATGGATGCTAGTAAACAGTTCAAATACATGCCCAAATTTGAAGACTGTTTAAAAGGCATTTTCAGTTTTTAATTTTTGGTCTCCAAAACGCAGGAGAGAACTTAAAAGAAATCGCTGAAGTTCTCAATGAGCATCTTGCACATTTCACAACTGTAAAGCAAGTCAGGTGGCTAGCAAGCAAAGGCAGAGCAGTTATGGCATTAGAAAAAAAAAACTCAGCACTGTGGCAATGCATCTGGAGCACAGATTCGTGGATGGCAACAGGGCAGATGATGCTAACGGAGGTAAGGGCTACCACAAGGAACTGGCCTCTATGCACTTCATCAAAGTTCTCTATTTCTTATTTGATGTTTGCCAATTGTTGTTAGATTATCAAAAACTTTCCAGTTGGCAGACTACTTAATTGTTGAGATACCAGAACATACAGAACAAGCATTTGTCAATGCCAAATGTTTGCTTGCTGGCATTGGCATTGGTAGTGTAGGAGTTAGGGAGATGCATAATAGGAATGGCAGTGAAATACTGAACTGAAGCCAACCCCACCACCCTGCAGAGACTGACAGGCACTGGGGTGTGCCTTTGGGTCGTTAGGCATAACGGCCATGCCATTCCACCACACCCTACCCTGCAGACTCAGACAAGTGTCACGGTGTGCCTTTGGGGTCTTCAGGTTTTATGCTCACCCCATTCCATCAGGAAATACGGTGAGATGGGTGCAGTATAGGAGAATGGGGTGAACTTTGGGGCGAAGAGTGCAAGGCACACCTCGATGCCGTCACTGGCTGCAGGGTGGGGTGGGGTGGAATGGCATGAGCATTACAGGCGGCAATTCCAAGTCACACCCATGATGCCAGTCAGTCTCTACAGGGTGAGGCGTTATGGTCGGAAACCCTAACACCCCGGGTGTTCATTGGTATTTTCAACATGGGTTTTTTGTGACCCCCCCACCTCATGAACAGTGGCAATATCTGTTAGTTAGCTGAAATCTGATTTTGCACAGTGACTACACCATTTGGCACCACAGGTGCAAAAACACATTTCGAACAGGATGTGAAAAATGACAGCTGTACTGTTCATGGGGAGGTGTAAAAAATGGGAATGTTGAAAATCTGGAATGAAAATATTAAAAAAAAATTATGAAGTCACGAGCATGCGTAGAAACTGCGCATCGCACACCCATAATGTAATTAGCTTGGGGATATTTTAGAGCAGGTCATCAACACAGGCATTTTGGGAATTCCGCTCATGAACAGTGTCACTGTGATTTTTTTAATCTGTTCCGAAAACTGATTTCCCACAGCGACCACGCATTTCTGTGCCGGAACTGCGAAAACACATTTCAGCTATGGTGTTAAAAATGAAAGCTCTACTGTTCATAAGGATGGGTGGAAAAATGCCAGTGTTGAAAATCTGAACTTGAAAATAGTACTAATTCGTGAGCTTACGACGGTGCGTGGAAACTGCGCAATGCACACTCGTAATAGTCATTTTATGGACTTCTGTCACCAAATTTTCAACATAGCCATTTTAACACCTCTGCTCATGAAGTTTCACTGTGATTTTCTTAATCTGTACCAAACATTGATTTCACACACCAATCGAGCCATTGGGCGCTACGTGCGCGAAAACATGTTTTGAGCACGATATGAAAAATTATAGCTGTACTGCTTATAAGGAGGTGTGGTAAAATGGCAATGTTGAAAATATTAAAAATGTGCGAAGTTACGAGTGTGTGTAGGAACTGCACAACTCACACTCGTATAACAGTC
Organism: Neoceratodus forsteri; assembly: GCA_016271365.2. Taxonomy (NCBI): domain Eukaryota; kingdom Metazoa; phylum Chordata; order Ceratodontiformes; family Ceratodontidae; genus Neoceratodus; species Neoceratodus forsteri. The sequence continues at coordinate 550,997,679 of CM057450.1, read as the reverse complement.
ATTTTGGGAAATTTTCACAAAATTTTTAACTTAGGATTTGGGGGCTTACCTCATGAACTGTGACAGTCATTTGTTATCGGTCCCAAAGGTGGTTCCACACAGTGAATGCGTAAATCACCTTTGGGACCAATAACAAAATGTCAGTGACTGAGTTCATGAGGTGTGGGGTCCAAGAACCCCAAGTTAAATGTGGTGCAAAAATTCCCCAAATGGGCGAGATATGCACCAAAGTTGAAAAAAAGCAATTTATGCCATTATACAGCTTACCAGCATTTCTTCAGTTGCAGTCGACTAAGAAGAGTGCAGGCGTGTTCCTGGTCCACAAAGATCGTTGTGCCAGACTCAGAGGTAAGTATGGGGTTGGGAGGTGGATGCACAGAGAGTGTGCACGGGTTGGGGGCAAGACAATCAACGAGGGACCGTTTTTGTTTTCAGTTTTTTTTCTTTTTAGGAAGATGACACAGGACTTGTGCCATGCTGGGGTGGGCTCCCAGCGTAGCAGCTGAAAGGTTTGTTTTTTGGGGGTCAGTGGAGCTGATGAGGAACTGGGCATCCCGTCACCATACAGACATTTGCCACGCTGGGTGGGCTCCCAGCGTGGCAGCTGAAGTTTTTTGGGGGGCGGTCAGTGGAGCAGACAGGAGATTGGGCACCCGTTGCCATTCTGACTTTTGCCACGCTGGGTGGGCTCCCAGGTGGCACCGGACTCTGTGGGGAGTGCAGGCGGAGCCAGCGGGGACTGGGCACCCCGTCAGCCACTCTGATTGTGCGGGGCGGCATGAGCATGCTGGGATGGACTCCCAGCATGCTACTTGAGTGTTTGGGAAGGGAAACTTGAAAACAAGGGTGCTGTGTATGACATCTGTGTTCAGGATGCAGTGCTGAGTGTAGGCACTTTGCATACTACCGGCGATAGTATGCAAACTGCCCACACATACAACCACTGACTGCAGTGGTTCCGCTTTCAACTGCCGCCACTGCATCTGGGCGGCTGTCATAGACAGCTCGGACATTCACTGGCGCGGTGTGGCTGCACCTACAAAGGGAGCAGAGCACTGGAAGTGGGCGCCACACCTATGAAAACTTCGTATGGTGGCACTATGTTTCTTGCACATGCGTGCAAGTAAACATAAAAAGCCATTGTGCAGCTCGAAGCACTTACTGGTACTCCTGGAAAATATCTTAAATTCCAGGAACAGTATAACGCAGAAGAGCATATGTTTGACAAAACAAAAATCCATGGAACACCTGAAAGCGATGCTGAACTTCACACATTTGTTAATGATACTGTCACATACATCCGGAACAGGTTTGGTGTTCTCTCAGAGAAACCTTTGTTTTTGCTTCAGATTTTGAACTTTCACAACTGGCCAGTGGAAAAGGAAAATCTAGCAACATTTGGCAAGGCTGAACTAACTGAACTCATCACAGATAGCCCTTTCTCTGCTCACTTCTCATAACTTGATAAAGACTGTGCTATAGATGAGTGGGTACAGCTGAAGTTATACCTTTCTCGGTTCGAACAAAACCTCTCTCTTAACTATGTACCAGTTGGTGTTAAAATGAAAATTGCTGAGCGTGGAGCAGATTCCACGAAGGACCCCATGCAAAAGCTTATTGAGATTCTGCTCACAATTTCCTTCCACAAAGTGAATGTGAAAGAGGATTTTCAAAAGCTAATTTCATTAAAAATAAATTATAAACAACCCTGACACAACAGTCTTCCCAGAATCAGCTGCTTATCACAAATGCATAACCATCAGTCTCCGAATTTGATCCACTGCCATCAATTAAGTACTGGCTTGACAACAGTCTGGGTACTATCCATTCCACTGGTCACAAATGTCCATCAAAAGAAATGGAAGAAAATCAGCATGAAGCAAGCTGCAGTAGTACTGCTGTGTTATTTCTCTGACTCTCTATAACCTTTCTCTGACTGTCACTGAAGCATTCCGGGGGGGAAAAATAAATCATAATTTTTTTGTTAATACTGTACATCACTTAAAAATGTTGTGACTTACTGGATCCTGATAAGGACTTGCCCTCAAAATGTACCATAAGTCCTGGACTTATGCATCCCCAAAACATTTTTCAACCCCTGCTTTTAGGCAGAATGGTAGGACTACAAACGGATAATGTCCAGAAGGTAGTCTGAACCAGAGGTATTTTCTGTGAGTTTCCTTGATGGGGATGTGAAAGTAGGCATCCTTCAGATCCAGTGATGCCAGCCAGTCTCCTTGCTGATGGGTCATTGCCAAAGTTACCATTCTAAACTTTGGCTTTGCCAAGTGCTTGTTCAGAGCCCTTAGATCTAAAATGGGTCACCACTCCCCATTTTTCTTTAAGCTTAGGAATCTTCCATAGAACCCTTCCCCCTTTTGGGAGAAGGGAACTGGCGCTCCACTGCTTTTGCTACCAGCAGTTGGACACTTCTTTTTTTAAGACTGCCTTTTCTGTGGGGGATGCTGGTCTGAAGAACTTCAACCTTCGCTTAGGAAAAGATTTGGAGCCGAGGGCTAGGCCATGACTCACTACTTCCAGAACCCACTTGTCTGTGGTGATGGTTTTCCAAGCCTGGAAGTAGTGAGTCAGCCTGCCCCCTACTGGTAATGGGGAGGTGACACACAGAAATACAGACTCTGACAGCAGATAAGGACCACTTGGCCAACCCAGTCTGCCCATTTCCCTACCTACTGGTTAAGCTGCAGTTTCTAGTTAAACAGCCTATTTCCTCCCACCCCCATTATAACTGCCTTATGTCTGTCCCATGCATGTTTGAATTCCCCCACTGTTTTAGATCCCATAACCTCCTCAGGAAGGAAACTGACTTACAAATCAGTGAGTCTGCTTTATTTGGGCTGTACCTTGTGGGGTCTGGTCCCCACGCCTTGAGCCCCTTCCACCCCTGCCTCTTAAGTATCTCTCTGTTGCTGATAAGACAGTGGAGGCTTGGGCCTGGAAAAAAGGTCTGCTGTAGCCTGACCCGACTACCTCCCTTTCCCTGTGCTCTACAGGAGGTTGAAGACTTTTTCTTAGCAGCACTGCTCTTACAGGTGGTTGTATATTCATCCACCTTCTTCATGTAAGGCTCTGTTTTGTCTCCAAACAAGGAATTATTTTCACATGGGGAGTCCATGGCCTTAGCCTGGGTATCCTGAGTGAGGTTTATGGTTCTAAGCCAGGCAAATCTCAGTGCGACTGTCAGGGCCATCCATCTAGCTGCAGTGTCACTGGAGTCCACCGCCATATAAAACTGGTATTTTGTGGCTTCTAAGTCACATCTGGCTATTTCCGCCAGGTCAGGGGTGTGCAAATCCTGTTGCTCCCTGACTGGGGCAAGTAAATTTCCTTGAAGGGCAAGTACAGAGAGAGCTAATTTCATTGCAATGAATAGGGGCGAGTGAAAATTCAGCTAGTCATGGCTGGGCAAGTCCTGAAAGTTTTGATTTGAACACCCCTGTACCAGATCAGAAGCCAGACCAGGTGGTGCCTTTTCCACCACTGCCATTACAGAATTCCAGAGTTTTCTGGTACTGGGCAGTGTAGGTCATATAATAATTAGCCTGTCTGATGGCCAAAGAGGCTGCTAAATAGCCTTTCTTGGCCATACTGTCTGTCCTCCTGGAATCCTTTTCAGGTGGGTGTAACGCCAGTGGTACTCTGGCCCTGTAACAAGCTGCTGCTTGCACTACAACCTTGTGATCAGGATGAGAAAAAAAGGAATGCTGCCCCGATCTACCAAGCAGTGTTTTTTTTTTTGTTTTTTGTTTTTTTTAAATCGGCTTTTTTGTCAATGGGAGGTACAGAATTTGGTGTTTCCAACACCTTCATAACATGTTTCCTTAGGGACTTGTCGATGGGGAGCAACAGCTTCTTGGTAGGTGCAAACGCCATCACATCCAGGAATTCTGCCTCCTCATCCTCCACAGTCTCACTTGTGGTAAGGTCAAGGGCTTCCACCATCTGTTTGACGAAGGTGTAGTATGAGGAATAATCCTCTGACAGTCTAGAAGGGGATTCAGATTCTAGATCAGGAGAAGCCTCCAGTTCTATCAGTTCTTCCTCATTCTCTTCTTCCTCATATTCCTCATACAAGAGGTCCTGAAGCACTGGAACCAAGCACAGAACCATTTGGTGAACCATGGTCGGAACCGTCACTGGAATCAATGGATACACCAGTATTGGTTGTATTGGAACCAGTAACAGGCCCTTCTGCAGGGCTTGTAATGCTTGAGCCACTACTTCAGCCAAAGGCATGGCAGACTTGGACCCCAGGATCTCCTTTGGCTTGTCAGCAGGAGGTTTGGTGTGTTTCTGTTTTTGTTTCTTTTTAGTCGGAACTGGGTCTCCAGCTGGTTCCCTGGGTCGTTTAGGCTTTGAGGGCTCACCTTTGTCAGAGGTGATCGTTCTCTATCCTCCTGATCCTTTTATAAGAAGAGGGATTAGGCTGATCCATTGCCAGATCATTTGGAACTAATGGAGCAGCCATCTTCTTTTAAACGCTCTAGGTGCTTTTCCACAGTTTTGCCATAAAGATTTAAATTTCACAAATCAGCCTGAAAGTATGAGGAGCCTAAACAGAAATAAGAACAAATCGTGTTATCCACTTTCACAAAAACCTCCCCACTCTCTATACAGTTTTAAAACTGGTAGGCCCATTTTCTTTTTAGGCTTATCGGACATAAAACTACAGTGTAAATGTGAGAAAACAGAGGTCCCAACCAAAGTATTCAGAATAAAAGGAAGGCAATATGGTTCCATAGAAGTAGCGGTTGGTTCCCAAACCGGAAGAAACTACTAATCTGGTAAAAAAATTAAACAAAAACTTAAACTAAAAAAAAGTACAAAGATATCCGTTCCTCAATGGTTTCGCTGAACCACTAACTGAAGTATTAAAAAAAAAAAAATCAATCAAAACTAGCTTAACTATTAAATACTAAAGTAAAGGCAGCAGTAATAAACAAATAAACATTTTACTTGTTTTTCACAAAAAATAAATGTAAACTCAGTCACGCTGAGAAGCAGTCTCCGAGGCGTCTTACTAGGCGGGCAAAGAATGTAATACGAGCATTCTAGAACGCAGCAGTTGGTGAGAGCAGCAGTCTGAATGGTGGCACAAGCCAATGGATGTTCCATCATTTGTAAAAGTTCCATTTGTCTCAGAGGCAGTTCAACACAGGAGGCTGACTGCTACAGTTAATCATACTGAAGAATTCCTGGGGTTAGAATATTAGCTGTTCGCCCACCTCTCAGTCCTCCCTTTAGGCGCCTAAGTAGTACACGCTGGATTCCCTGGGCCATTTCTACTGACAAACTGCTATTTGGACTGAATGAAGCAACAGGAGATTTGAGGTCTTACTAAGGAAAACAGAGTTCCTACAAACCAAAATTAACCAGATTCAGGTCACAAAGACAGCAACAGAGACAGCTGGAGCAAACACTTAATGCTGAGTAAGTAAGCTGCAAAAATAGCTGTCCTAAAAGCAAACTGTTATAGCCTGATCAAAGATAACTATGACATACAGTAATCATAGATTGGAAAATAAGAAAAAAAAAATACTCACCGCAGTAATCATTTTTCTTCCAAGGGGTCCTTTAGCAACTGTAGCTTTTTTGCACTTAGCTGGCTAGGTGCAACTGCCCCAGAGGTGTGCCTTTAAGAGATATTTAAATGAGCTTAGGGCCAAGCCAATCAAAGATAGGAGGGGGTGTGAGCTGAGTGACAGCCGTTGAAGGCGTCAAAATTCCCCCCCCCGAGGAAAAACAGGGCAAATGCCCTGAAAAAGAATCAACAGGATTCAAAAAACATGAAAATGTCCACAAAAGTGGAAACAGAAACAGCAGCAATACGAGCTAAAAACATATCAATAAGAAACTCCAAATTTGGTAAAAGGGGACAAAGAGCCCTTCTCCGACATGTGAACCGGGGAGGAAGGGTGGGAGCTTACTGATGCTAAAGGACCCCTTGGAAGAAAGAAGATTACTGCGGTGAGAAATGTTTCTTCTTACCACAGGAGTCCTTTAGCATCAGTAACTTTTTTGCAGACTACTGAACAGTACCAAGTGGGAGGTGGGCAGAGAACCTACTTAGGAAAGAGACTCTGCAGAACTGCCTTGCCAAATTTGACATTGGCTCTGGTCTGCACATCCAAACGGTAGTGTTTCACAAAGGTGTGCACAGATTTCAAGGCAGCTGCTTTGCAGACATCCAGTAGGGGAATGTCCCTTGCTGCTGCAAGCGAGGCTGCAGTGCCCCTGATGAAGTGGGCCCAGAGCCCCGAGCCCCACTGGAGGTTGGTGACCAGCTTTCTCATTGTAGAACCTAATACAAGAGACTAACCAACGAGAAATAGTTCTCTTGGTAGCTGGTCTTCCCTCTGCCTACATCCCCGTAGGGTGAGGAACAACTGAGTGGAAGAGCCTCTGAACTGTCTTGTATGCTCTAGGTAGTGAAAGATGGCTCTTCTGACATCCAAGCTGTGGAGCTTTTGCTCGCCAGGAGTGGATGGTTCAGTAAAGAAGACAGGCAGAGTAATGGACTGATTCAAGTGAAACTCTGAAACCACCTTTGGCAGAAATTTCCTATTTGTCCTGAGCTCAGCTTTATCGTTGTGAAGTGTGATGTAATTCGGCTCAGTGCACAGGACCTGTAGCTCTGAAATCCTCCTGTCGGATGTAATGGCTACTGGGAAGACCGTCTTCCAGTTACAAACTTGATGTGGGCCGTGAACATCGCTCAAGGTGGATTCATGAACCCATCTATGCAAAGGATCAACTCAAGGAGGAACAGGCTCTGGTTGGAGGCTGGAGGTACAAGAGGCCTTTGAAAACTGTTTAAAAATGTCATGGGAAAAAGTTGTTTCTTCTTTCCACCAAAAGGTAGGCGAAACTGCTACGAGGTGTAGCTTGAGGAAGATGGTTTCAAGCCCGGCCAGTAGGTGTACCAGGTAGTCTAGCAGCAGAGGGTCTGAAGCCAATAGAGGTTCGACCTTTTCGCTTTGCACCAGAGGGAAAACCTTTCCATTTGGCTGCATAAGTCTTCCTAGTGTTTGTTTTTAGCCATCCTCAGTATCTTAAGTACTTGTTCAGAGTACTGTGAGGATGGAAACTAACACCTCAAGAACCAGGCCTTGAGGTGAACAGTGAGTATGTCTGGGTACTGCAGTCCCGTCTGAGGAAGGGTCAGCAGGGAGTGAGCTGGAGGCAAGTGAATGGGCCTGCTGCAGGACACTGAGAGGAGGAGAGGGTACCATGCTTGCCTGGGCCAGTCTGGAGCCACCAGGATCATCGATGCAAGCTGCTGTCTGAGTTTCAGCAAAACCCTGAACATCAGGGGAAAGAGAGGAAATGCGTATAGGAACATCCCTGACCAGTCCAGGATCAGGGCATCCAGAGGAAGTGTTCCCTTAACTGGGGGCCTGCAACAGTACTGAGGAAGCTGAAATTGAGAGGAGGCAAACAGATCCAAGGCTGGTGTGCCCCACGCCTGAACACTGTGGCTATTACTTGCTTGTTCAGTGTCCATTCACTCTGGCCTTGACTGATGCGGCTTAGAGCATCCGCCAGAGTATTGAGTTTGCCTGGGAGGTGAACAGCCGAGAGTTTGCCTCCCAGGGAGAATGCTAGAGACCAGAACTTCAGAGCTTCCAAACAGTATTCCTGATCTGGTACCACCCTGCTTGTTTATGTAGAACATTGCAGTGGTTTTGTCCATTCAAACTTGAAACATCTGCCCTTCTATACTGGTGCAAAAGCTTTGAGAGCTAGTAAGACTGCTCCGAGTTCCACAAGATTTATGTGCACCTGTGACTCTTCAGGAGGCCAGCTGCCACCACAGCAAGTTTTGGAGGAACTGCTCAGACACAGGCATCAACTTTGAAAATGTGCTGCTTCTCTGAGACCAGCGAGTTCTGAGGTAGGCTTGCAGAAGTCTCATCCTGTACCTGACCCCTGGGACTATTGCAGTCATAGAGGCCATATGAACCAGAAGTTTGAAGAAATGTCTGGCTGGTCTCGGCTGTCCCCGGGTGAAAGAATCTGCCACTGAAAGGAAACTCTGAATTTTTTCCTGTGAGAGGAAAGAATATCCCTTCTGAATGTCCAGCTGGGCCCCTATGGAGGTGAGCAGCTGGGTGGGTTCCGGGTGAGATTTCTTTAGATTTACCAGAGATTCCAGAGTGCGTTCTGTGAGGGAGAAAGATTCCTTGACCTGGCAAGGAGACTTTGCTACTATGAGCCAGTCGTCCAGATAGGGACAGAGAGCGACACCCAATCTCCTGAGATGCGCTGCTTCCACTGCGAGACACTTGGTAAAGACTCTCAGGGCATAGGACAGACCGAAGGGCACTGCAGTGAACTGATAATGACCCGCAAGAAGTTTGAATCTGAGAAACTTCGTATGAGATGATCTTATGAGTATGTGGAAGTAGGCATCCTTTAAGTCTATGGAGGCTAGCCAGTCTCCCTGCTGTAAGGACTGTATGACCAGTGATACAGTGACCATTTTGAATTTGGGTTTTTCAGATGTTTGTTTAAATATCTGAGATCTAAGATAGGTCACCACTCCCCATTTTTCTTTTGTGTCAGAAAATACCTGGAGTAGAGGACCTTGCCCTTCTCGTGGGCGGGGACCCTCTCCACTGCTCGTCAAGCCAGAAGGTTTTGTATCTCCAATTCCAACAGCGGTATCTGTGTTGAGGACAGTGGTCTTGACACCTGGGTATGACTGAGGTCTGGCAGCTGCTTAAAATGTAATGACAGACCCTTCTCCACCGCCTCCAGCACCCACCTGTACAACGTGATGAGGGACCAGTGCTGAAGACAGTGGGAGAGTGTCTCCAGCCAGAAGTGGGGAGGCGACCTGGACACTCACATCAGGACTTAGACGGAGAGGCAGATGACTGGGTAGAGGGTGGCTCTTCTTTGGTACCTTCTGCTCCTGCCTCTGAAAGATCCCTGTACTGGCTGAAGTCAGATTGGTGATAGGGAGTGTAAGGTCCTTAAGTGAGTACTGGTATCTCTCATTTGAACCCTGGCCAATGGAACCACAGCTGTGGATGTGGCCATGTGCCCTAGTAACTGTAAGAAGTCTCTTGGAGATCTTTTGCTTGCCTGCTGTGAAGACTTTGCTGTTGCTATCAAAGCTGTAACTCTGGTCTGCAGGAGGAAGCTTTCCCTGCAGGGTGTCTAGCTCTGCTTCTGTGGAGTCCAGAGCTCGAATAGGCTGTACCTGGGAATTCTGCAGGCTTATCAAGAATCCCAGGTTCTCCAAGATGCTTTTATCAACTGAGTGAGCACCCTTGCCTCTTGTTCTGTTTTCCATTGAGACAAGTCGGTCATCCTGGTGAGGAAACCACCATGCTCTGTTTTTCTTAGATGCTGCCACCACAGCCAAGCACTTGAAAGCCCTTGGAGCTGAGTAAAGACCAAATGGGAGAGCTCTGGAACTTGTACTGGCAGTTCTCCAGCTTGACTCTGAGGTATTTTCTCTGACACGTCTAACTGGGTTATGAAACAGGTGCTTTCCGATCCAGAGATCACAGACGGTGACCATCTGCAAAGATGGTATCACTGTCATAGTGTGACCATCTTAGATTTTCTTTTTTTCAAATGCTTGTTCAGAAGCCTGAGGTTTGAAATGGGTTGCCACTTCTCATTTTCCTTGTGGGTCAGGAACTTGGGAATAGGCCCAGCCCCACTGGGAGGCAGGGACGTTTTCTATAGTTTTTGCTATTAACAGTCTTTTTTTTTGCTTCCAATTCTAGCAGACTTTTTTTGTAGGAGAATGAGCTGAAAAACGTCTGTGTTTCTGCAGGTTTGGATAGTGTTTGAACCACAGACGCAACCCCGCTGCACTATTTCCAGTACCCACTTGCCTGTGGTTATTTTGACCCATTCCTGGAAGTAGTGTATCAGTCTTTCCCACTGGCAGTGGTTGGGTGACCTGAGCAAATTTGTCAAGGGTTTTGTTTTGACTGGAGCTTAGGCACTAGAGCTGTATCATCATGCATGGAAGGCTGGAAGCCCAAACTCCCCTCTTTGTGATTGGTACTCATAGGGGACAGAAGAGACATAGGCTCTTGGCAAGTATCCCCTGCTTCTGCCTCCCCTTCAATATGACCTGTAGGAGGTAGAGGCATTGTCCTTCGCACTGTCACTTTTGAAAGTGATTTTGTATTCATCCACTTTTTTCATCTAGGCCTCTGTTTTGTCACCAAATAATGAATCTCCCACAAAGGAGAAATGCATGGCCTTCTTTAGAGTATCATGGAAGGGATGGTGGTCCTCAGCCTGGAAAACCTTCTAAAGGACACTGCATAAGACAAAAACTCTGGCAGCAGTGTCAATGGATGTCCACCTCAGTGAGGAAATGATATTTTGTGGCATTCAAGGTTGATCTTGCTGTGGCAGTCAAGTCCTGTTTGAAACCATCATTTGCTCTTTTCAGTCAGTGAAACTGTGTTCCAAATGCTTTCTGGTATTGTGCTGTGTGTGCTAAATGAGCTGCCTGCCTGATAAGCAGGAAGATGTGTATAAGCCTTTTATTCCATATCATCCCATTTTTAAAGTCTTTTCCAGGGGCTGTGCAGATGAGTGATTTCTGCTTCTCACAAACAGCAGCTGGACTATCCCATGATGATGAGGGTGGGCATACAGATATTCCTCTGTACTTCATGTCATCATCTGTCATCAAATCTTTTATTTATTCAGGCGGAACATCATTGGCAAGGCTCATTTACAAGATGGACCTGAGTAAGGTCAAGGTTCAATAGTTTATACAACAGATACATTACACTTTATACAGTCAGATATTACAGAGGGAAAATAACGTTTATAACAACAATGATGTACAGTAAATTCACATGATAAAACTCGGTTACAGAAAGGTTAAGCCAATATTTACAGTATATACAGTACATACATATCCCAATGGGGGCCATGGCAGACACACAACATAATGAATACTAGGATGGTGAAGGTATTATTGGGTGCCATAAGATGGTGTCTGTCTGGAAGGAATATGCCATATATGATTTGGAAGTCAGATTTGTAAGATGACTGTTCTACCTCTAGCGGTAGCATTTGTCTGTAAAGTAGGCTGTACAGTGCTGTTTAAAGGATGCAAATGGTATGATAATGGACAGTTTTAGGGTTTTTGTAGGTGTGTTCCATGCTATAGCTAGAGAATAGCTGATTGCTGCCCTCCCTAGCCTGGTGTTGAATTTGGGCAATTTGAGCAGGATGATATTGCTGCTTCTTAGGGCATAAAGACTAGGAGTGGTCTGGTGTGAAGCAGTCCAGGATATAGTTGGAAGTTTTTTGATAAAAGCTCTGTAGATCCATAGAGCTGCATTCTGCTCCTCCTGATATGAAGGAAACCCATCCAACTGCATTATAAAGAGAGCAATGGTGGGTATTATATATGGCAGATCTGTAATGAACCTTATTGCTCTATGGTATAAAGTATCCAGCTTGTGAAGGTAGGAGATGGGGCAGTGACTATAAAGAAAGTCTGTATAGTCAACAACTGATAGAAAAATGGTCTGGACTAACCTCATCTTTGAGTCTCTGTTAAGGAAGGGTTTTAATCTACAGAGAAGGCCAAGCCTTTGGCGAAGCTTTTTTAACAGTTCTTCTAGATGATGAGTGAAGTCCAGTCTGCTGTCAATCCACACACCTAGGTATTTGAAGTTTTCAACATACATTCAGATTTTCCAAGTATAGTGCATAGCTGGGGAGAGTGATTGAAGAGGGCGTGCTGGTGGAGTTTTGATTTGTGAACATCATTGCTTTAGTTTTCTTTTGCATTTAACAGGCTTTTTCTCGAGTAGCTGATGTAACGAGAGAATTCTGTTTGTAGGATTTCACGACAACTGCAGGCTAAGGGTTGCTGACATACAGAACAATGTCATCAGCAAGAGGTGTACTGAGGAATTGTAAGGTTGAATCAATGTTATTTATATAAATGGCAAAAAGGATAGGACCCAGAATAGAACGTTGGGGGACTCCTCTTGACAGTGGTCTTAATTGGGATAGGTCACCTTCAGCTTTTACCTGCTGTGACCTACCGGTGAGGTATCATCTGAACCACTTAAGGGAGGGTGGATCTAGGCCAAGGGAGTGTAGGGATGAAAGTAGAAGCTCATGGTCCACAGTATCGAATGCTTTGCTCAGGTCCAAGAATACTGCACAGACATTATTCTTTTTATCCAATTCAGTTTGCCAGTCATTTGTGACCTTGGCTAATGCAGTGATAGTGCTATGTTTGGCCGGAATCCAGATTGAGCTGGATTTAATAGGTTAGCATTGTCAAGATATTATGCTTAGCTGATTACTCACTAATTTCTCCAGCATCTTGGATAGCACAGGTAGAATGGAAATGGGCCTGTAATTATTAAGATCCATAGGGTCCCCTGATTTTAGAAGGGGGGCCACTTGGGCTGTATTCCACAGTGTGGGAATAGAGCCAGAGTTTAGGAAAAGGTTAAATAGGTGTGTTAGGGGGACTGCAAGTACATGGCACACAATCTTTAGAAAGAAGGGGTCCAGAGAGTCTGCTCCTGCACTTATTTTGGTATCCAGATGCCATAATAGATCCTCAACTTGTTTCAACAGTATAGGTTTGAAGCTAAAAGAAGAGTCAACTCTTTGATCACCAGTGTAGTGGGACCTTAATTGTTCCCTCAGCAGGTTAGCTGGAGAGGTGTCAAAGGCAAGGCCAGCCATTGTGAAGTGGTTATTGAATGCGTCCAGGATTTCCATCTTGCCAGTGATAGGGCCATAACTGTTGTGTAGCTGAGTTGGAAGGGGGTTGTTAGCGTCCTGCCCCACCATACCCTTGATGGTGCCCCAAAACCTAGCAGGATTATGGTAGGAGGAGTCAAGCTCGGCCTGGTAGAAGGCAGCCTTTGCATCCCTAACTTTCTTGGTGCATGTATTCCTGACTTTCCTAAAAATCATCCAGTCATTTGCATTCTTAGTTTTTCTTGCCACTTTCCAGAGTTTATCTCTCTCCAGCAGTGCAGCTTTGAGGTCAACTGAAAACCAACGACAGGATTTGTTTTTTATTCGGTTACTAGAGATTGGGGCATGGGTGTTAAGGGCATTTATTATAATGCTATTTAGCACCTGCTGAGCTTTTTCTACAGAATGTGCAAGACAAAACTTTTGCCAGTGTGGAGAGTAAGCTAGATCAAGCAAATATCCTTCAATATTGATGTTTTTCTTGGATCTCCTCATGAGGAATTTTGCAGGATTTGTTGTTATGCTGGTGGATCTTACCCCTGCGATGGGGCAGTGATCACTTATATCACAGAGGAGCACTCCAGCATGTGTGAATAGATGTGGTTTACTCACTAGCATGATATCAAGTAGTGTGCTGTTACTGCTATTCCTTGCATTAATTCTTGTTGGTTCATTAATTAACTGTGTGAGCCCATAGGTGTCACAGAACGATATCAGAGGTGTAGCTGCCTGGGTGAGCCAGTTGAAATTCAGGTCACCTAGTATAATGACTTCTTCAGTGCTGGGCTTGACCAGGTTCCCAGGTGGGATAGAGCTTGTGTTCAGCAGAGGGGTCTAGCATCCAATTAGTTGAAAAGCTGCTGTATTGGGGAGAGAGACTTTTAGGGATAGGCATTCAAACTCCTTGGGCATAGATGTTGCAGCAGTACAGGATACAGTTATACCAGATTTTGTATATATAGCTACTCCACCTCCCCTTGTTTGGCGATCAGCTCTGAATAGCTGATAGGTAGGTTAACATCCCTGTCCGCTGTGATGGGTTTGAGCCATGTCTCAGTTACCACAAGAAAGTCTGGCAAGGTATGGGCAGCCCAGGCTTGTATCAATGTGAATTTTTCAACAGACTGCATACATTAATATGAAGGAAACTGAGGCCTTTAATTGAGGTTAGGTCTGATGGAGAGGTGATACTTTCAAGAGGTCCAGGGTTGATTTCCACATTACAATACAGAGCAATAGAAAAGCAGTAGTTTCATGAGGGCTGCCAGTGATAGGAGAGGGGCTGTCTTTGGTCCTCCTTCTTTTATTCTGTTGCCACTCTTTTGGGTGCTCCTGTGGGTTTAAAGAATATGTTGTTGAGACACCAAGTAGCAGTTTGGCCTACTTAGCGGGGATCTGTATATCCAGCAGTGGAGCCATGACTGAAATACATGTGTGGTGGTATGTGTCTCTTTATGGTGATTATACCACTGAAGTCAATGCAGCAATGGTAGAGCATATGTGAGGGTTTGAGTGTCAGCCAAAGGGGATGGTTCAGAGAGACTGGGCGGATGGATTACCCTAATTTGTATGACAGGGACATCTTCTTTGTGGAACCCTATGGCTGATAGTGAAAGGAGTATCAGAAGTAAACTCCCCACTCTGAAAAAGATATTGGTAGTTGGCTGTCAGGGAGTAGTGAGGTTGCTGATTGGTTGGGTCAGCAAGCTGGTGTGTCTCTCTGTTGGTTTAGAAAAATGCTGTGGGCGGGGAAGAGATTTCGGCAGGAAGATGCCTATAAAGTGACACACAAGAGGGGGGAAGGGTGGGTGTGCAAAAAATCTGCGCCTTTCCCGAGTGCTCCCTCGCTGTTCCTCCTGGCCTCGTGGTTCCCTGGTTCGGCTAAGGTGCCGCCGACTGCCCGCTGGCGGAGCGAAGCCCCGGCGCTCAGCTGGGTGCTGTGGGATGGGAATTGCAGGCTGGAGAGAGACAGAGAAGGGTGCAGCAGTTAATAAAGGCAGAATCAAGTGTTCCTGAGCGTCACTGACTAAAGCTGCACTACAAAAGGACTGTGGGGGGTGCTGTGGCGCCTCAGCGTCTGGCCCACCTTGCACATGCAAAAAAGGAGCTGTGATTACAGTAAAGAGCAGTAAAATGGCAGTTTCCCCTTGCAAATACAATAGTGGAAAACAGCACCTTTTAGGTAATTTACACAGTTAAGAGAAGGAGAGTGGCGCCTCAGCATCTGGCCCACTGCTGCTAACAGGATTCAGCAGAATTCAAACAAAAATAACAGATTCCCTCTACAGATGCATTACAAGTTGGAGACAGCTCTTTTGGGGATTTTGCAGTAATACAGAGGAAGAAAGAAAATAAAAATCAAGTCCCACACAGATTTCGGCAAGGCAGGCTGAGTCAGTGAAAGTCAATGGAGCAGAAGAGCCAATCGGCTGCTGTGCCTGGAGAAGCGCTCGCTTACCGATTGGCTGCGCCTTTCCTGAGTGCTCCCTCACTGTTCCTCCCGGCCTCGTGGTTCCCTGGTTTGGCTAAGGTGCCGCCGACCGCCCGCTGGCGGAGCGAAGCCCCCGCGCTCAGCTGGGTGCTGTGGGGTACTTGTCCACCTGATCTTATTCAAACTTCCCATAGCCTGCACCACCTGGAAAAATTGTCACATTTTATATTTGCTTGCGTGCATGCACAAGAAACATCTTGGAACAGTACAACATTTTAGAGGTGTGTGAGTTTCTGCCCAATACAGTTGACGCTTTATGGGGCTCGTCCCTCAGGCACCAATGAATCAGCGAGCTGTCTATAACAGCAGTTTGAGAGAAGTGGTTTTCACTTGAAAGAAAACTGCCACACCAATCAGGGATGGTTACGAGTTGATGCTTTATGGGACTCATCCCTCAGGCACCAATGACTCGGCAAACTGTCTATGACAGCAGTTTGAGGGAGAGGACCGCACTTGAAAGAAATCAGCCACTGCAATGAAGGACAGTTTCCTCATTGCAGTGGGACCTTGCCCCTCCCTCACAAGCAGGCACACAGACATACCTCCTCTCTGTTGGCAGCAGCTGACAAGACTCCGGCCACATGCATTACAGTGCACAGTAATGCGTGTAGCTGGAGTTACACTTCTTGTTGGCTCCTGCTGCCGAGCACCTTGTTTATTCAGTGTGCCTTTCCTGGTGAATCATTTCAATAAATAAATAAATGAGCTGCGGCGTGGCTTTTCACATTGGTGGCTCCTGCCGCCTGCCACACATTCCCCAGAATGCCAACATCGGGGTGCCCAGTCCCCGTGTCGGCATGTATCCCCCTTCCCCCAATTAATGTGAGCCACTGGGAGCCTACCCCAGTGTGCCAAAATAATTTTTTATTTCTGTTTCTGACACCGGGATGCCTACTCCTGGGGTCAGATGACCCCCACCACCAGCCCGAATATTTCAAGTGCTGACAGTGGGGTGCCCAATCCCTATGTTGGCATGCCCCCCCTACACACACACACACACACACTATTGTGGCACACTGGGAGCCCACCCCAGTGCACCTATATATATTTGATACCCTGTAAAATAAAATGAAGAAAACTGTCCTCAAAGTCTTTTCTTTTCATCCTGTAAAACAGGAAACCATCCCTCGTCGTCTCCCCATTCCCCCTCCCCCACCCTCCCTCTGCTGAGCCACGTCCTCACACACACCCCTTACCCCATACTTACCTCCAGAGGTCAGGAGCAGCGATCTTCTATGGACCGGGACATGTCTGCACTCTTCAAAGCAGACCGGCAAACTGAAGAAAAGATAGTAAGCTGTATAATGGGAGATAACGGGGGGGGGTTCAACTTAGCTTGATATCTCAGCCATTTTTAGGAATTTTGGCCCCAAATTTTCACCATGGAGTTCTTAGTACCCCACCTCATGAACACTGTCACTGTCATTTGGTTACTTGGTCCCAAAAGGTGATTCCGTGGTTGCTGCGTGGAATCACCTTTCGAGACCAGTTAATGAAATGACAGCGCCACTGTTCATGAGGTGGGGGTCCCAAAAAACCCATGTTTCAAATTTGTTGAAAAGATTCCCAAAAATGATTGCATTATGAGCGTGCATTGCGCAGTTTCTATGCACGCTTGTACCTACGCCAATTTTTAATATTTTCACTCCAGATTTTCAACATTGCCATTTTTTCATAGCTCCTTGTGAATAGTACAACTGTTATTTTTCACATCCTGCCCAAAATGCGTTTTCGCACCTATGGCACAGAATGGTGCAGTCTCTGTGGGAAATCAACTTTTGAGACAGATTAACAAAATCAGAGTGGCATTGTTTTGAAAATTTGGTGAAAAAAATTCCCCAAAAATGATTGTGTTACAGGTGTGCGTTGCACAGTTTCCACGCACGCTCATAACTACACCAATTTTTCATATTTTCACTCCAGATTCTCAACATTGCCATTTTTTCACACCTCCTCATGAACAATACAGCTGTCATTTTTCACATCCTGCCCAAAATGTGTTTTCGTACCTGTGGCGCTGAATGGCGCAGTCGCTGTGCGAAATCAACTTTTGGGATTGAGTAACGAAATGATAGTGTCACTGCTCATGAGGTAGGGTCCCAAAAGCCCAAGTTGAAAATTTGGAGTAAAAATACCAATAAATGCCCGGGGCATTAGGGTTTCCAACTGTAACGCCCCACCCTGTAGAGACTGACAGGTGTCGGGGGTGTGACTTAGGGTTGTTGGCCGTAATGCTCACGCCATTCCATCCCCACCCTGCAGCCAGTGACAGGCATTGAGGTGTACTTTTGGGTTTTTGGCCCTAATGTTCACCCCATGCTCCCCTCTACTGCACCCATCTCAGCTTATTTCCTTAGGAATGGGGTGAGCGTAAGGGTCAAACACCCCACGGCACACCGCAACACCTGTTGGTGTCTGCAGGATGGAGTGAGGCAGAATGGCATGAGTGTTATGGCTGATGACCCAAATGCACACCCCCAAATGCCTGTCAATCTCTGCAGGGTGGGGGTGAGGGTTAGTATTAGTTTAATATTTCACTACCATTCCTATTATGCATCTCTCTACCTCCTGCACTACCAATGCCAATACCAGCAAGCAAACATTCAGCATTGACAAATGCTTGTTGTTTTGTGCAGTCCAATAAAAAGCAAACTGTGAAAGCAGAGCCAGTAAAGGTTTGTGTCACATATGAACCCATTTTGGGGGCAGTCCTTTGGCAGTTGCTTGATAGCTTCCTGTCTACAGTGTCACCAGCCTTTTCCTATGGAACTACAAGGCAATTTTTGTTTTGTGTAGTCCGTTAAAAAAAAAAAAAATTGCGAAAGCAGAGCAGGTTAAGGCTTGCATCACAGGTGAAGCCTTTTTGGGATGGGGAGAGACACACCTTTGGCAGTTGCATAATAGCCCCAGCTTGTAGTCTTGCTATTGTTAGCCAGTTGTTACCTTGTCTTAAGACATGCACTCATTACTACCACCTGTTTCCCCAAGGTGACCGAGGCATAGGGATGGGAGAACCTCAAAAGGTTCTGAGGTTTTAAAAGGTTTTGATAAGCAAACAAAGGTTCAGATCCTTATCCGAACCTTATCCAAACCTTTTCTACCCTTTATTGTTTTATGGAAACTGTATGTTAAAAAATCATTTTAAACTGCTTTTAATCAACATATCTGTAGAAAAAAACAATTAAACCACTGTTTAGTAGTACTAAACAGCATGATTAGTGAAGTGAGATGAGAAGGAATGATTGATGTGACTGTGGAAGAGCTTACTGGAAGTGCCGGCGCTGTGATATGTACAGTACAACTGCCACTGATCTCTAAGATGATGATGATGATGATGATGATTTTGTCCAAAGACAGGCAAGTTACAGAACTTTGACCAGCTTTTATAGCTTAGTAGTTAAAGCACCGGTGTGAACCATGAAACTGACAGCTACCCACCACATACTGTCTGTGGGATTGTTTTGTCAAAAAGCAGGTAACTCCCAGAATGCTCTCTAATGACTTTTCCATTTCTGACATTTAAGAAAGTAATACTAATACTGTGTATACATTATTAAGAGTAGTGATTTCTATTTCTCAACAGGCACAGGCACCACTGTGAGTGTCTTTTAAGTAATGAAGAAGAAGCCAGGAACACAAAAACAGCACCAGGGCAAAGCAGAGGGCAGCCGGTGTAGGAGAGCCAGTCAGAGAGAACCAGTCAGCCAGCTACCACTTCAAGACTTCTGCTACCCCTGTTTACTACAATCAGGGGAAAACCAGAAATAGTCTACCAGCACTGAGATCAATATGGTTAAGGCAGATTTACCAAAAATTACTGCTCAGGAAAGAATGAGATAGTGACTGTGATGACAAGCAAGTCCCAGACCAGATCTGTCTAGTTTGTTAATAGTCTCCTCCTGAGTCTAATTTTTACAGCTGCGTGGGCCAAGCTCTGCAGACGTTATGCCATAATCAGATTTGTTTAAGAGCACTGTTAAAGCATGTAACCAGACTGCTGTCTCTGGCATAGTTTCCAATGATTCTGTTTATGCCACCCTTCCCCTCCTTGGGCCACATAAACACCCCCCCTTCCCGGCTCACTACTTTTCCTTTCTGTAACCACAGAAATGACGGCCACTGTGTGCAACATGGCGGCACTGACTTAAACTGTGCATGCAGGAGTATTACACATACGTAGTCATGTCAAGACCACCATGTTGTGCACGGCTGTCTCCGGGGCAAACAGCGCATGCACGAGTATCATGCATGTGCAGCACTATAATTGCTGCAGTATTAGTTACAGCTGACTCTGGTGCGTTGAGTGAACCGCATATTCTCTTCAATGCTCTTGCCATTCCTAAAAGCTTTCCACAGCCATATCGGCTCTGACCAGAGTTTGTTCAGTTTAGCAACTGTCTGTCTGTGCTTGCTGTCTACAGTCTGACTCACTCTCTCTTTTATTTTTAAAAATGAACATGAACCAAATCAAGTCCTGTCAACGCCTTTGATGTCCATCATGTCTGTCACCAATCAAACAGTACACGCCAGCGAAAAAGACCATTCTGCCCTTGACTGGATTTTCACCAACCAGTCAGACCTGGTCCTTCAGGCAGGTACAATGTCTGACTCTATCAGCGACCACTCCCTGACCTACATTATCCTCTCCTCCAAATACCTCCTCCCTCTGCCTAAGCTTCTGTCGTTCAGAAAATTTAGCTGCCAGGACCCTACACCCATCCTTGAGGAAGCCTACAACTTAAATTGGTCAGATCTTTTCTCTTACACAGACATCTCTACTGCAGTTACCCTCTTTACTGTTGTCCTTCTCACCTTCTAAGACATTCACTTCCCCATCACCACAAAAAGGGTCTGGGGCGGTAGCACGGATATCTAAGGAACTACTGTCCCAAATGAAACACCAGAACAAGGCATGGAAAGCCTATAAGGCATCCCCATCTAACCAGCTATGGAATGCTTACAGCCATTTGTATAACTCCTGCAAGCATGATATAAAGTCCCGTAAGTGCCAATATTACACTACCCTGCAATCAGACTCTCTTGGCAACTCACATACCTTCTGAGCTTCACTAGGGTCCCTCCTAAACCCAAAATCCAAGAAGCAGATAACTTGGCTTAACTCCCGCACTGGTCATATCACCAACCAAGGTGATATCGCAGACACCT
The DNA here is from genome assembly GCA_016271365.2 of Neoceratodus forsteri. NCBI lineage: Eukaryota > Metazoa > Chordata > Ceratodontiformes > Ceratodontidae > Neoceratodus > Neoceratodus forsteri. The sequence goes on along the minus strand of CM057450.1, from coordinate 550,977,278 downwards.
TCAACAAAATTTTCATAGACCTCTCTCCTTACACTAGCAAACTCCCTGCTCAGCTGCCCTCGGGCCAGTTCAGCATACCGCATGGCTCTCTACAGTCCACCATTGCAACCTCGCCCCCCCCTTTTTTACTTCAGGGCAGTTGGTCTCAGTGTCACCACAAAACTGATCAAAACACTACCAGCAAGAGGTACCCCAGGCAGTGATGGACTTTATCCTGCCTTCCTGAGACTGCTCTCCCCAGCCATTGTTCAACCCCTAACCTATATCTTCAACCTTGCCCTTTCAACGTCAGCGGTACCTGACTCCTGGAAGCACATTATCATTGTACCCATTCATGAGGTCAGTGATCCCCATGCCCCTGAGAACTACAAACCCATCTCTCTCCTCCCTCACTTGAGCAAAATACTTGAGAAAATAGCTCACCGTCAGTTATCCAATCACCTAGAGAAATACCACCTTCTCAGCTCTCACCAGCATGGCTTTCATAAACTCCACAGTACTTCCTCTGCCCTTGCTCTTTTCGCCATTCACATTCTCAGAAAGATGGACAGGGGCAATGCCACAGGCGCAGTGTTTGTGGACCTATCGAAGGCCTTTGACCTCGTCAATCACCATCTCCTCTACTCAACCTTACTTAACTTTGGCTGCTCATTGGATACTGCTACTTGGTTCCATAGCTACCTCTCTAATCAGTCCCAGTCCATACTATTAGGATATAACTCCTCCACTGCCTTGCCCATCCGCACAGGCATACCACAGGACTCAATACTTGGGCCTCTGCTATTTTCTATGTTTATAAATGACCTCCCTGCAGATAGCCTAAACTGCAAGGCACTCCTCTATACTGATGACCTTGTCATCTATCATAGTGACAAATCCCTGTTGTCTTTATCTGCCACCTTCTCAACTAACTATGGAGCCACCCAGAATTGGTTCCTCTCTAAGAAACTTCTCGTTAATGAGAGAAAAACTAAAGCTATGCTCTTTGGTTCCAAGCCATTCCTAGCTAAAGTGTCAAAATCAGAAACCTCACTTTTGATTCTACCCCTGCCAGCCCGCCCCTTAAAACAGTATCTACCTTTAAATATCTAGGTGTGATGCTTGACTCATCCCTTACCTTCAGTGAGCACACTGCCACCATTGTAAAGAAAATCCACCAAAAGCTGGGGGCAGCCTATTGCCTCAGTCAGTTCCTGACCCCTGAGTCCCACCTTGCCATCGCTAGAGGAAACCTGCTGCCTCTACTTGACTAATGCTCGCCTGTCTATGCCACCATGTCCTCATCTGTTTTCGCTCATCTAGTCCCCACATACAATGCCATCTGTTGCTTTGTCCTCCTAGCCCCTTTCTCCAGTAACCACTGCTCACTGTATCAGTCCCTAGACTGCTCCTGCTGCAAGGACACTTTGACCTCGCCATGGGCAATTTAGTTGATTCCTCACTTAGGACTTCGCAGAAGTCATCCTACTCCACCCTCCTGACTCATGGGGTGGTTCCTAGACACCTTAGGAACTCCTCCATTCCCCAGCTTGAAATTCCTCATACCTCTACAGCCATGGGCTGCAAAACCTTCTCTGTCTCTGCCCCTACTCTCTGGAACCATCTCCCTCCATCTGTCAGGCAATCCCCCCCCCCACCTGTCCTTTAAATCCAACCTCCAAGCCTGGCTCCTGTCTGAGGCCACATGCATTTGCAACTGATCCTTAACCCCCCACCTGGCTGACCTATGGCCCACCCCGCACCACACACACACCACATCTTCCTCTTGAATAACTTGCTGTGTTTATGAATAAGCCTCATCAATTGTATATTAATACATTTGTACATGTGTTTGTCTGTACAGAGCCTTATACACTTGTTTATTGTTGTTTGTAAAGAATGTTATCAACTGTATATTTTTATACCCCTGTATATTTTTTGTTTTCCACACCATCCCATGCTCAGGGTGTGTATTTCCCTGTCTCTGTATTTATGAATAAGCCTCATCAATTGTATATTACTTCACTTGTTTGTCTGTATAGAGCACTATACACTTGTATGTTGTTTGTAAAGAATGTCATCAACTGTATATTTTTATACACCTGTATATTTGTTGTTTTCCACACCATCCCATGCTCGGGGTATGTATTTCCCCTAACCCTGTATGTACAGTTTGTCTGTTTTGTTTTCCTGTTTCAGCCACCCTGTGGCCCAGGTTGTGCCTGAAAACAGTCCTTTGGATCAGTGCACCTACCCAGTTACCAAAGACATAAATAAATAAGTAAATAAATAAATAGAAAAAAAGGCCAGAAGACACCAAATTGTAAGTACAATTTGTATTACCACTCACACACAGCAGCAAATGAAATGCAATTTTTATCAGGAAATCCAGCCCCCAGTTTATCCCTCCACCCACAAAATGTGGGTTCTCACCTTTTGGCAGACCTGGCAAGGGAAATTACCCCTGGACGCCAAATCAAATTTTAAGCTCCACCCATGCATCCCAGCGTCCTGTTTGCCTTGCCCATAGCTCTATTACAGTGTGCTGTTATTTTTAGGCTCTCCAACAACATGTCACTCTAGGTCCTAGGGAAGGGGCACACACATGGGAGTGAAGTGTGGAAACATGACAACATCACTGTCCTCGTAGGAAAAATGATTATTAAATAGCTAGTGTACTGCCTGAAACTGATATTATTTTTTAAAAGCAGTCAACTATTAGCTCCTATATCTAGGATATTTTTTTTTCCCCTTTGGTTAATTAGAAGACTGTTTACCTGATGTTAGTAGGTGTGCTGTGTGGAACAGCACTCTGCCTGGCAGTTGACATGTCTAGCTCTGTTCCACCCATTACATCAGCATTGTGACCTCACTGACTGTGACATCACTGCTGCTTAGGAACAGCCACTCAATAGCTGCCAGGTCAGTCACCTGTGATGTCATTGTCAATGAGATCACAATGCTGATGATGTAGTGGAAGGTCTACAGATAGATATGTCAGCTGCCAGGCTGAGAGCTAGTCCACACATCCAATACAATATTATCACATAAAAAACATTAAAATGAGCAAAAGAAAAAAGAAAAATATTTGTAAAATAAAAAGTTACAACTGACTACTTCTTAAAAATTGTATCATTTTCCTCTATGTCTTTTTTGGTTCCACTAGCTCTTTAAAACACTGTACTGTTTATGGAAAAGCTGATGTGTGAGTTCCCACACCAAAACATGTATGCTGAAACCATTTTATTATGTGGACCACAGTATTATATATACAGGTGTCGAAATAACCACCTGGCTGCCTGTCTCAGACATCCAGTTTTCACTAGGAACAGCTAGTTTCTCTGCCTTTCCCTGGAACAGACACCAAGGTAAAAAGCATTAATGGGCACAAGGACCCAGGAGATGCTGCCACCTGTAAGTCTGGGCTTTGAGTGTCCCAACATCACAATATGATATGTTGAGGGATGCCCATTCAACCAAACATCCCGTGATGGGCTGTTCTGTGCAGTCGGTGGTTTCGCCAAGCAGCAGAAATGAAAACAGTGCCGCAGTAGGACTAGACTGCAGATGTGTTCCTCGTCATGTTGCGTGAGCAGTTGCCCATCCTCCTTTTGCTTTCTGCACTGCATACCTCAGTTCTTTGCATGCTGTTTCTGCAGTAGAAGACCAAGACAAGCTCTTGTTCACAGGCAGCAGAGTTTTAACAATGCAGATTATAAACCCTTTTCAGGGCTGTCTGCTAACGAAGACGGGCCTGGGTAAGACTAATTAAAAGCCCTTTTAAGGGCTAGAAAACAGTATTTGAGAGCACTTTTCAGGGCAGTCAAGGCAGAGAGAGGAGAAGACTTGGTATTAAGAAATTAGGAGAAGAACTTAAAGGGCTGAGACAACCACTTAAACCCCCCTGTCAGGGTAGGAAGGGCTCCAGAGACAGGAGATAGGGAGGCTGGTTAAAAGCCTTTGTCAGAGCTGGCCCTATGGTGCAGCGGCAGCACTATCACTCATGATGTCAGCGACCTGGGTTCGGGAACAAGTCCAGATCATTGGAGGCCAAATGGGGAGAGGAGGACTGAGAGTCCCAGAGGACACTCACCTCCTCTGGGGAGGGAGGGCTATCACACAGCTCAGACACTGCCATGTGTGGATGCATGGGTGGCAGTGCAAGGGCAGCAGTGTAGAGAGGTGGAAAGTGCAATTAGACACTTGGCTGAGACATCTGTCAGCATGTCACCAGCCTGGAGGTTAGTCCTTCATGCCAGCATCCTTAGGAGGGGCGGCAAGGAGTAAACTAAGGGGAAATCCCCCAACGCCAGACCCTTTGATAGTCCCCAGGCGAGCAGGGCAAAACAGGCAGGTGTAATTGCCACCAGGGCCAGCAACAGGAACAAAAACTATGTTGAAGAGAAAAGCCTTTGTCAGAGTTACTAAGTAGGGGGAGCTACATAAGAGCAGAGGAAGCTGATCAGCTTGTCAGGGCAGAGCAGATGGGAATTAATTAAGCACCCTTGTCAGAGCTACTACTGAGCAGTAGAGGGAAGTAAATTAAAAGCCCTCATTAGGGCAGTGAACTGAGAGCACACTTAAGTTCTTTTCAGGACCATGTACCAGCCAGTGGGTCATCAGGCCCAACTCTCACCCCATTCCACATGTAAGCAAGCTTACACGCTACAGTATAGGACAATGAGGTGAGAGTTAGACCTGACAACCCAATGACACACCCCAACGCCTGTTGGTGTGTGAAGGATGGGAGGATGGGGTGGGGTGGTAGGGGTGGGAACCCTGGGGGTGAGGCATTAGGGTTGGAAATCCTAATGCCACATTTCCCTGCTTTTGTCGCTGTGGTATTCACCCTAACTGATGCATTAACAAAGTTTTTTGCAAAGAATTTCCTTCTTTTTCAGATAGTATAATTGTATCCTCATTTTACTGTGGGAGCAGACTTTCATTCAGATAGTACAACAGTATCCATATATCATGGTGGGAGTCCCTCCATCGAGATAGTATAACAGTATCCATATGTCACGGTGGGTCCCATACCTCCATCCAGATATTACAACATAGTACAACAGTACCCACATGTCCCTTCGGACCCTGCGCTCCCATGCCTCCATCGAGATAGTATAATACTGTTTATATGTCACAGTGGCAGTCCCATCCCTCCATCTGGGTAGCAAAACAGTGTCCATATGTGACGGTGGGAGCGCAGGGTCCGGTCCCTCCATCCAGATAATACAGCAGTGTCCATATAGGTCCCTGCACTCCCATCCCTCCATGCAGATAATACAACAGTGTCCATATGTCACAGTGGAAGCGCAGGGTCCTTTGGACCTTGCGCTCCCATCCCTCCACAGATGCACATATGTATCAAGCTGTGGAAACACAGGGGTCTCGGGCCCCTGCACTTCCACACCTTAGGTTATGAGCAGGCATACCAAAATTGCAACAAATAGTCATAACTGTCATCTCAAATAATTTTCACCCCAAATGTTCAACATAACCTTCTTAACGCTTTACCACATGTACGCAGTACAACAAACTTTTAAACCCCCGTGAAAATGGAATTCCGCACAAGTGTAACATTTTTGTGCCACAGTTGCGGAAAAATATTTTCAGTAGGATTTGAAAATTGACAGCTGTACTATTCATGAGGTGGTGTGGAAAAATGGTAATGTCAAAAGTCTGGACTGAAAACAGGAAAAATTGGCAACGTTACGAGTGAGTGTAGAAACTGAGCAATGCACACTCATAACATGGTCATTTTGTGGAATTTTTTCACCAAATTTCAACATTGGCATTATGTGACCTCTCCTCATGAATAGTGCAACTGTGATTTTGTTACTCCATTCCAAAAGTTGATTTCGCACAGCGACTGCGCCATTCTGCACCACAGGTGTGAAAACATGTTCTGGGCAGGATGTACAAAATGACAGCTATACTGTTCATAAGGAGGTGTGGAAAAATGGCAATGTTGAAAATCTGATGTGAAAATATAAAAAAATGGTGAAGTTATGAGCATGCATAAAAACTGCACCACGCACGCTCATAACGCAGTCATTTTTAGGAATTTTTGCACCAAATTTTCAACAATGGCTTTTTGAGACCCCACCTCATGAACAACTGCACTGTCATTTCTTGAATCAGTCCCAAAAGGTGATTCCGTGCAGTGACCGTGAAATCACCTTTCAGGACCGAGAAATGAAATGACAGTGCCAGTGTTCACGAGGTGGGGTTCCAAGAACCCGATGTTAAAAATTTTGTGCACAAATTCCTAAAATTGACCAAGATATCAACATAATTTGACTCCCCATTTATTAATTTATTTATTGATTGATTTTTGTTGACCGGGTGAGCCCACTGAGACTAGAAGTCCCTTTTTCAGGGGTGACCTGGGGGTGGGGATACAGATGGTAACCAACTGAAACTAAACCAGATTAAGCTGTTAGTGATATTTCTAGTGAATGAAGGAAATTTGGCCAGGACACCGGGGAAATTTCCCCTACTCTTTTCGAGAAGTACCATGGTATCTTTAACATCCACCTGAACAGCCACCAGAACAGGCAGACAGGACCTCAAGTTTAGCATCTCATCCAAAAGATGGAACCTCAGGAGTGCAACACCCCCCTCATGCTGCACTACAGTGTCAGTATTGGGATATTAATCCAAGTGCCTGGTGTGGGGATAGAACCCCACAGCCTTCTGATCTCCCAGCCTCAGAGGCGAGTGTGCTACTGTAACTGCTGAGCCACTGACACTGACAATTATACGGTTTACCTTGATTCCTCAGATCGCAGTTCGGTTTTTAAGAGTGCAGACATGTCCTGGTCCAGAGAAGATCACCGATCCCGAGCTCTGGAGGGTAAATACGGATGGGGGGTACGGGGAGAGGGAGGGTGGGGAGACGATGATGAACCATTTTCTTTTTCAGGTGTTTTTTTTAACATAAAAAACTACGGGGGTGGTTTTCTGTATTAACAGGGTAATTTATTTAAAAAATAAATATGAGAACACTGCAGTGGGCTCCCAGTGTGCCAGGTGAGTCTGAGAAGGGGACGGCTCAGGGGCAAGGGTGTAGCTACTGATACTCCAAGTAAGCCATGGCGTACCAAGTTTGGTAGCAGGGGGTAGCAAACAAGCTGGCCAGCACTGCTTTGCCCTGTCTAGTCCATTGCATTTAAATTCCTTTGTTTGGCTTCGCAATCTTTTTCTTTTCTTTTTCAGCTTTGTTTTGGGGGCGGGGGTGACAGAGTGGACCATGGACGTTGAAGCTGAAGGTCTCAATTAGGTCCGCATGGTCCGCCTGCATAGTGATTGGCTGTGGTATTTGGTAGGGGGTGTGGCAAGTCTTGAGTGGTGAGTTTAAATGCCCCAGCAAAGTTAGAAGCCATACTATTAGTTCAAATGTACTGGGAGCGAGAGAAGCAATAAAAGAACTGAGGTGCAGCAGACAGAAGAACAGACTCAGGGCTGGTTAAAAGAATGAAGACTTCATGGGAGTGACAAGTGGAGCAAATCTGCCTACCTGCAGGGGGAGAGAGAGAAGAAATTTCTGCCATGGTCTTGGACTCATGGAGCAGTCAGTGGCGTTTACCAGTGGGCAGCGAGCACCACACTAGCAGCGCAGACAGACAGCAGGTCTAGTGTGGGAATCATCTGACTGGAGCCAGGAACCTTGAACTCGAGTCGTGAGGGGGCAGGCATAAACAACAGCGGGGAAGGGGGTAGCAGTGTGGCAGGTTGGTGTACAAATCTGAAATGTCTGGCTACACCCCTGCTCAGGGGTAATGTGAGGAAATTTTTTTTCACGGAGAGAGTGGTGGATACATGGAACAGCCTTCCTGAGGAGGTTGTTGGGTCTAAAACAGTGGGGGAATTCAAACATGCATGGGACAGACACAAGGCAATTATAGTGGGGGGTTTCAGGAAGTAGGCTGTTGGTTAACTAGAATCTGCAGCTTATCCAGTAGGTAGGGAAATGGGCAGACTGGGTGGGCCAAGTGGTCCTTATCTGCCGTCAAAGTCTATGTTTCTATGTTTCTATATATCATGCCAACAGGGGGATTGGGCACCCCCATTGGCAGTGAAAGTGTCAGTGGACAGGGCATTCTAGTTCAATGCAGAATCCTGCATCGAAATGTTCGCAAATTTCGATGCAGGATTCTGCCTCAAAGAAAAGGCATCAGGGGACAGTTTTCTTTCCACAGGCTTGTACGAATGGATGAGGAGGTAAGGAGGAGGTGAGGCAGGGGAGGGGGGAGGGGGGAGATGACAATGGACCATTTTTTTTTTTTCAGTGTTTTTTTTTTAACATAAAAGACTACGGGGGATGTTTTTTGAAAGGCTGCAGCCTGTGTTTCTATGGGGGGGATATAGCTCCTCCCCATCTCCTTTATAAACCTCCAGGTAACACCCTCTCTGCTTAGGGTGAGTCGCACTTGATTCTCAGTGGTGTGGCTGATCAGTTCCCCCTGCCCCTCCCCCTCTCTTCCCTTCCTCGGATCATTTGTTTCTGCCCTTCACCTCCCCTTTCTCTGCCTGGCTGTTGTCTTGCTTTTGCACCCCCCCTGTTCTTTCCTCATCGTGGTTCCTCCCCGCGCTCCCATATCTCTCTCTTTCTGTACTTTTCTTTTTCGGTTGCTTCTCCTCCAGCCGCGCCTCAGTACTTCCGCCGCCTGTCCCCTTCCATCGCCGGTTTTGTTCCTGCTTTGCAGCATGTAGCCATGCTTTGGCTTCTCTTCATCAGTTTCCTGGCTTGTGTTACGGGTCCGATCTAGTGCTTCTGCCCTGGCATTCTCCACTGGACATCATCATATCTGCGCCGTCCGTTCAGCTACCTCTGGATTCCTTCGCAGTCGCTGCACTGGTTCTCTAAGCTTTTCCGGTGGGTCAGCAGCGGGCAGCATGGTCCAACTTAATTACAGCTGACAAAGACCATAAATCTGCAGGCCTTGTACCTACAGCAGCCATTTAAGTGGCTGCTACTCGCTGCCTTCTGCACATCCACGGAGCGAATTGCCCTCCATGCATTTCAGATATGCCTTGAACATATAATTGTCCAGATCATCTCCATGTGCCTTTTTGTATCTTCCCCTCAGAGTCCCTCTTTTGGTCTCCTGCTTGCAGTTCCCCAGCATGTCAGTGCCATAGTAATAGTGCTGTTACTGAAGAGCTAACCTTGCTGTCATATCAGGCCAAAGCCTCACCTAATCCTACAGCCAAGTACCCTTCTCGGAGTCATGTTCAGTATACTGAGGGGTTTTCTCCCCATAGCAAGAATCCCCCAAAGATCACTGTAACCACTTTGTGCACTATGATAACTCCAGTACTTACGTATACTTAGTTCTTCATCATCTTCTGTGTCTGCCTGCAGTTCCTGAATCCATACAGCTACATATAGCAACATCTGCTGATGTTAGTAATGGCAATATATCAGGCAAAGAAGAAGTGGTAGCCATCCATTCAGATACCTCATTGAAGCCTCCCACCTTTGTCAAACGTAATGCAACATCCAGATCCCACTATATGGTAAAAAGTGTTCTGCTGCCAACTAGTGGCATCCCTCTGAAATACGAACATCCCCTTTTCCCTTTGTTTATATGTAGCAGCATTCTCTACCAGCCTTCTCCTGACAGTGACATAAGGCTCCTATTCCAAGCTTTCCTGACAAGGATGTAAATGCTTTTAGTTCTGCTATTCCTCATTTCAGGACTTGTGGGTTCTTATAGCCTGAATGGCAGTAATCTTCATTTTTCTTGGATCGTTTGTCTGGCAGCAGCATTTACCATGCCACATTCAGTAAGTCCTCCCATGACTTGGGCTTTCTGACTCGCTATATCTATCTTTGACAAAGCCAGGACTTGTTCCCTGTGCCTTCCTACTTAGTTCAATTTACTGTGCCTGCATTCTGCATTTCTTCAGCTTACACGCCTTCCTGCCTCAGTCGACTGCTAGTTGGCATCTGGCTTTCTACATGAAGTTCATACCCACCAAGCCTGCTTGCTGCTTACCTCAGCTCCTCAGCTCACCGTCATCCTTCTCATACAAAAGGATTTTGCTACTTGTATTCCACTACTGCTAGTCCACTGGAACCGCGGACCCATACAAAACAGTTCATTGATACATCCCCCTTGGACTTGCCTTCATGTAATCTTCTTCCTCAGGTCCTTCACAGCATGCAGTGCTCCAGCTCCCTGATGTTATATCGTTCCCTGCTTCACTCCTTCTACAGCTGGCCTTCCACCATCCTTCGGGATCCATCAGCTCTCAGAATATTGCTGCCTTTCCAGTTTCACCAGTTACCTGCCTGCACTCCTGGTTACTCCCCGGGCCTGCAATGCCCAGGTCTTCGCTCTTCAGTTGATAGTCCCCTGCATTCGCTTTTCTTTATGTAACCCCTAGGTGGCGCTATCCCAAGGGCTACTACCCCTGCCGGCTTGGCTAGTAGCAGGTTAAGGGGCCTGAGTTCTGAAACTGGTGCCTCCACCCCTCTTTCCTCACTAGTGGCGGAACAATACACAGTGATCTCTTTCACAATACCCCGATACACCACACAAGTACCCACACTGTTTGCACTTACCACCAGGCCTTTCCTCTGGCTCGGCCCTGGAGACCCCCTGTAAAACAAGGTTATACACAGCAAATAACAGCAGTACAGTACTCTTGCACAAACTGGAACCACAGTCAGGGAAAATGCAAAAAAGAGTTAGATCTGATTTATTTAAGGGACTTGAACAACAGACAGGCGTAATCAGGTTAATTTGCTTAAAGGCTGTATCAATCAAACAGTTATGCATGCGCTTCAGGGTCCATAAACAGTCACACACCCTGGGTACCCAGATGGAGAATAGTGGGCCAGGAACGTTGCAGCTGGTTGGGGATCTGTGATGGAAAAAAACAACATGCATAACACACACTATTTGTAATCCAGAGCCGCAGGGCTCAGTTCGTGAAAAGAAAACAACAAGACAATCAGATGACACACTTTTAGATTAGGCTGTTGTTGCAGAGAGCTACCCTGATGGTTACTCATGATACCCAAGACTGGACTAAAATCGAGACAGCAGGTGGTTAATCTGGAGTGCCAGGAGAAGCTGGGCCCACATGAATCGCCAAGGTGTCATTCCTGTTCAAGCGTGGAGTAGGGGGCTGATCCCCAGGCAGGTCTCTCGTCAGTGGCTTTCTCTGTGCAGTGGGGTAGGCTGGCAGGGCCAGCGTGGCATGGCCCAGGCTGAATAGAGATGAACGCGGAATTTAGTCCGATTAGGCTGGATAAAGCTTCCAGCAAGCAGAACACAGTTCACACAGTGGGGAACCAAATCACAACCCACTTTCAATGCACAGCACATTTACATGTAAATGATTCTATGGTACCAGCAAGCAGAACACAGTTCACACAGCAGGAAACCAAATTACGACCCACTTTCAATACACAACACATTTACATGTAAGGAAATTCTACTGTACCAGGCAAACCTCTCTCCGGTCATGATCGCAAAGTCTCTGCACAAACCGGGGATTCAGAAGCAGCTGGAAATCCTGACAGGCCGATCACATTCAGCAAAATCTTCGGTCTTCTTCAGGTATGAGCCTGGTAAAAAATCAGTGGCTTACTTCATTCTCACAAACTTGAATTCGGTGCAAAATAATTCTCTTCTCTCCTTCTCGGGGGCAGCAGGCAGACATGCAGGCCACAACTCAGGCCTTTCCACAGTTCTCCTGCATGAAACTACTCAGATGACTACTTGACTGTCTCAACACCAGCCTGACAGTGAGCATTTAGGCAAGCTCAAGGAAGACTCTTCAGGAACTCTCATTTGTAGGGGGGTTACACCCTTCCCTGCCTGGAGAAAACTTGGCATCTGCATCAAGTCTGTACCATCACAATATTGCAAATGCAAACTATACAAGACATTTATACAATTAGCATGTTATGCAAGTGACATCTGATGCATCAGTCAACGTAAACTTATACCTTAACTAGACATATTCTCTACACTTCACAATACTATATCCATTCTGACAACACATTTTGCATATTTCACACAGGTAAATTGAACATTACTATACTGAATCAGGTAATATCTTCTTGTACCTTAAACAATGCAAGAGGGGGCCCTTCCCTATCAGCTAACTTGGGGCTAGAGGGGGCAGGGGTACCATGGTGAGAGGGAAAGACAAGTAACCTGGAATTGGCTGTCAAGCTCAATTTGGGCAGTGAGGTTGGTGAGACATAAACACCTTTGTGCACCACATTAAGAGGCAAATCCACTTGCCTCCTGGGAGAATCATAACTGAAGTGTACTACTGGCTTGACAGCTCGGTCAGTCTTTCTGATGGGGACAACTACAGTCTCTGTACTTTCAGCACTGGTCTGGGGACTCTCATCACTTGTGAGGGGTGCCTCTGCCTGGAAGTGAATGTCCAAACTTGGGGCGCTGTCAGCTCCTTGCTCTGTAGGCTCTGTTTCTACAACACTTGACTCATCTTGCAAAGGCTCAGGCACAATCAAACTTTGAGGCACTGAAGGAGGGGTTGTCAGCACTCTCATGGTGTTCTTCAAATTCTGGTATGTCACCAGAAAGACTCAAACCATCAGCCCCTCCTTCAGGCAAATCATACAGTTCCACAATACACAGAGACTCAGCATCTTCAGACATGATACTTCACACTTCACTTTCTGGGAGCATTGGCTCCAAGGATGAAACTGGGGGGTAAGGCAGTCCAGAAGGCCCAGCTTCAACCCCACAATTAGTCATAGGGTTACCTTGAAACAGCTGACTCAATTCATAAGAGGGGTAATAGGCATTGTCACATTCACTTTCGTCTGAGGTGGACTGACTGTCACTATCATTCCATACCTGCTGCAAGGGAAACCTTGAACTTGTAACCACTGGGGTAGGTCAACTCTGTCTTTTTCTTGCAGCAGCACAAGTCACCGGCTCAGGGGAATCAGTCTCTGATTGTTCAGCCTCAATTATGACTTGGCCAATAGGTAGCAAGTGGTTACGGTGCATGGTCTTGACAGCTTTGGAGTTGTTCTCTGGGTGCACCTCATAGACAGGTAAATCATCCAACTTTCCAACTATTACATGGGGAAGATGGTGCCACCTATCAGTTATTTTGTGTTTGCCATGCAGTGCTAAATTGCATAACAACACACAGTCTCCAGATCAAAGCTCTTGAGCCTTTACTTTTTTATCATGCCTCTCTTTGTTGGCTAGATTTCTCTTGAAAGCCATTGTCTTGGCCAGTTGATAGGCATGGTTCAATTGAGCTTTCAGTTTTTGTACATATTGCAAGTAGTTTTCGGCTCGGACCCCTTCTGGAGAGACCCCAAAACAGACATCAACTGGCAGCCGGGCCTCTCACCCGAACATGAGGCAGTAGGGGGAGAACCTAGTAGCATCATTTTTTGTGCAATTTTATGCGTGTACCAAGATGCTAATCTGCTGGCTCCATTTATGCTTGTCTTTTGGGTGGAGGGTGCCCAGCATGTCTAGAAGAGTGCGGTTAAAATGTTCTGGTTGAGGGTCTCCCTGCGGGTGTTAGGGGGTGGTTCTTGACTTTCACAACCCCATAGAGAGAGCATTTCTTTGATTAGTCAACTCTCAAAGTCTCTGCCCTGGTCAGAGTGGATCCGCTGGGGGGCACCATAGTGAACAAAGAAATGTTCCACTAGCACCCTGGCCACGGTAGATGCGTTTTGATCTTTGGTGGGAGAAGCTTGTGCATACCGCGTAAAATGATCCATAACCACTAACACATTGCCAATGTTCCGCTGATCAGGTTCTAAACCCAAGAAGTCTATGCAGACTAGTTCCATGGGGGTGCTGGTAGTAATATTAACAAGGGGGGGTAACCCTCTGAGGCAGGGCTTTTCTTTGCAGGCAGTGACTGCAAGTCTTTATATGGTGCTCAACATTGGCCCCTATTTTGGACCAGTAGAAGTGAGATCGTACCAGGTCAAGGGTTCTGTCAATACCGAGGTGCCCCATGTGATTGTGGAGGGACCTCAGTACCAAATCTTTAAAGGCTGTGGGCAGGACCAATTGTTGCTTGTCTACTTTGCCACTACAATCTACTGTCTCTCTATACGACAACTGATTGAGCAACTTCAATCTGGGGCCTTCTTTAAACAATAAAGCAGTTCGCAAGTCAGTGGAACGTAACCTAGACACATCTTTCCCTGCACGCAGGGCATCAAGTGCTGGCTGAATCATAAGATCTTGGGACTGAGCCCACTGAATGCTGTCATTGTCAAATTGAGGTGGTGCACTAAAATCTAGAGCAGAGAAGTGGCAATAAGTAGCTGGTATGCAGGTGTCAGAAGGGCCCAAGCAATCTACTAAACAGTCCACTGTGTCCGCAGACATCTGTTCATCTCTATCAAACTTTTGACACAATACTCGAATGTCAGGTTCAGACAGCCTGACCCAATCACTCTTGGAAGTGGGCCTTCATGATAGGGCGTCAGCATCAATATGGTTCAGGCCCGGTCTGTATTCGACAGCATGATCATAGGTTGATAATGCAGAAAGCCACCGGTGCCCAGTGGCATCTAACTTAGCTGAAGTCTGTACATAGGTCAACAGGTTATTGTCAGTCTTCACCAATATCTTTGCCACATAGAGGTATTAATGAAACTGGTCAACGAAAGCCCATTTTAGCGCAAGGAACTCCAACTTATGCACAGGATAGTTTCGTTCGGACCAGGTCAAGCTCCTACTGGTGAAAGCTACTGGTCTCAGGCCATCCTTATGGTCTTGATACAACACCACTCCTAGACCCTGCAGACTAGCATCTGCATGCAACACATAGGGTTTGATGGGGTCAGCATAGACGAGGATGAGGGCGTGGGTGAGCTGGTATATGATCTCATGGAAGGCTGCTTCACAGTCGGGAGTCTAGCAGGGCCCGAATAGTTCACCTGGGTGGAAGAATACTTTTTCTGGTTCTTCAACGGACCCTTTTTTGTATTTACGATTGGTAGGAGGGTAACCCTGGGTAAGGTTCAAGAGTGGGCGAATCACCTTGGAATAGTCTTTTATCAACCTGCGTTAGTAGCCACAGAACCCCAGGAAACATTGTAATTCTTTCAGATTATGGGACTGAGGCCAAGTAGTCAGTGATTCAACCTTACTGTGATCAGTTTTTATCCCTTTTGTAGATACTATGTGCCCCACATACTTCACAGAGGTTTGGAAAAACTGGCACTTGTCAATGGACAGCTTGAGGCCTAAGTCTTCCAGTCGGTCTAGGACTTTAAACAGTCAGTTCTCATGCTCCTCTAAGGTGCTCCCAAACACAATGACATCGTCCAAGTACACCAGACATTCCAGCAAATTCATATCTCCCACCGCACGTTCCATCAATCACTGAAAGGTGGCAAGGGCGCCCGATATCCCCTGTGGCATCCTCAGAAAATCATAGAACCCCAACAGCAGATGAAGACTGTTTTCTCATGGTCTTCTGGGGCCATCAGGATCTGGTAGTATCCGCTGCAAAGATCCAACACCGAGAACCATTTGCTCCCATTCAAGCAATCCAGGACATCTTGTATACGAGGCATAGTGTAATGGTCTGGGATGGTCTGCCGGTTCAGGGTTCGATAATCAACACACATCCTCACAGACCCATTCTTCTTATACACAACCACAATGGTAGAAGTGTATGGGCTCCTGGATTTTTGTATCACACCAGAAGCAAGCATTTCCTGCAGGTGTCTTCTCCCATCATCTATGTCTGCTGGGGCTAGGCATCGGGACCTCTCTCGAAATGGCCATTCATCGTGCAGGCGAATGTGATGCTCCACACCCTGGACACATCCCACATCCCATTCCTTCAACGAAAACACTTGTTCTCTCTGAGCAAGTCTCTTGCTAATTCTAGCCTTCCATTCAGCTGACAACGGAGAGTCACCAAAGTCAAACAAGTATGGGGTCACTCTCTCCTTCTCACCAGGGTGCTTGTTGCTGGGTAATACTGCAGTGTCTGTGCAGTCTACCGTAGCTAGGGTGCACCATCTGTTCACTCGGATCTCCCAATCTGACACACTGTGAATCTGGACCATCACTCATCGTGCATAGACATGGGCATGAGCAGGCAAGATGCTGGGCTTGACCAATAATCCATCTGGCAATTTTCCATCGCCTGGCGCATCTAACATCAGTATTTTGTTCTTGACATCTTTCCGGAGGCAGACCTCCCCTTGAATGGTACACAGGACATTAGGGGCCAGTACCATTGAATCAGGATCCTTCTTCCACATGATCCCCACCAGTTCATCCTGGTCTACTTCCTTGGGTTTCTGTTGCAAGTCATAGGCCCTCTTGCTCAGAGCTGGACTTTTTATAGCCCTTCCAGTCCATCGCCCTTGTTTCTCATGACAGAGTTGTGCTAGTCTCCCAAACATGTGGGCATTTGTTCCAATTAACAGAAGAACCCCATCATACTGTCCAGTGGGGGACACACTAGGGCCAGTGTCTCTACTTGTTCCTCTACGCCAGTGACAGTAGCAGGAAAAGACAACCAGACGTAGGCATATCCTAGATATGGATAAGACTTGTCGCTCAGCCCCCACACATGTAGGCCTCCCAGGGATTGTAAGGGCTCATCGGATAAGTGTTTGTCATACCAGGCCTGAAACACAGTGGTCACTTGTGACCCACTGTCAAGCACAGTCCGAATAGGAATACCATTCACTGCCATATTAGTCTCCATTGAAGGGCCCACTATCATTGGACCAGTCGGGAGGGACAACAGCAGGGGCCTGGATTGACGATTTAGCTACAGAGGGCTTTGAGTTAGGATGGAAGAAGCTTTTAATGCAGTCATTTCATGCACCCCTTGGCCACTGACTCATTTTCCGAAGCTCTCCTTGAAGCTAGTTCACCACTTTCTCCAAGTCCTTCTGAGACTGGCATTCCCTCTTCATATGGCCATCCTTGTTGCAGTTGTGACAAATGACACGCTCTCGGGGCATCCTTGAGGAAAACATAGCAGGGAATGCTGGAGCATCGATGGGAGATTGTGGTCTGACTTCTGCAGGTAGTGTACCAAGTCTCAAAAGTTCCTTTAGGGTGGCAGTCAATTCCTTGAACTCAGCCGAGAAGCCACCCCCAATAGAGGATGCCTGAGGGGCACCCCTATAACAGTCACGTTCTGACAGGGACCAGGGTCTCTGTCAGCAGGGAATACCTCAGTGAACGCACCCGGTTGTGCTTTGCTGACTTCCTTCAGTAACTCCTCTCCCCACCGTTTAGCCCATGGTGGGACACTCCTAGTGGTCTCCATTTCGGGAGGGCCTTCCTGTGCCATGATCACTTGGGCTGCACTCACCCCATAATTACAATCTCCCTCTTCACCTTCTACCTCCCGGAGTTCTTTTATCAAGTCACAGTAGTCAGGTGGGTTATCTCTCCTATTCTGGAGCCTTAACTGGATGATCTGCAGTTTAGAATGCTTGGCATGTTGCAGCATGTGCCCCAATCTCACACGGTTCAAATCATTAGCGGCTACCCCACCTTTCTGGTAAGCTTTCTGCAGAGCTCTTTCTAGGCGAGTAACATACGTAGACAAACTTTCCCCCTTCCATTGCTTGGTACCTTGGAATTTCCACATCAAAGTCTCCCCTGACTCAATGCTCCCAAAATTGCCTTCAAGTACAGATAGGTACTTCTGAGCAGATGCATCAGGTCCATGGATCTCAAAAATGTAATGGCTTCAAGGACGGGGCCCCTCAAATGTTCTATGATTCTTTTCTGCTTCTCAGCCTCTGCACACTGCCACTGGGTTCCAAGGGGACAACATAGTCAATCCAGGTCTCCTAGTCATCCTCCCCACGGGGGTGGGTGGGGAGGGTGCCCGAGAAGATTCTCAGCCTTCGGTAGGAGTCGTGACTAATGGCAGGTACAGATATAGGGGCAAGCATTGGCATGGGCACAGATGGCGGGGCAGTAATAGGTGCTGGTGTGGGAGGTGGTGTTGGGGAAAGAACACCCCCAGGTGGCAGGAATAGTTTCTTACAGTCCTCTACAGTTTTCCCATCCTCCAGCAACAACTTAGCAAATTTCTCCTCAAAAGTCTCAGATAATGGTGGGAGCTCATCCTCCCCAGGGTCTTTACTGTCTTTTGTTATCACTCTCCAGGCAGCTGGAACTACTTCTGGGGCAATAGTCTGTGGCACTTTAGAGCTGTCCACAAGGTCACTACACTCTACTAAGGCTATGAAAGTTTGGGCGAACAAATCAGCCTGTCGACCCACCACCACAGGGTTTTTTAAGCATTCAACTTTGGAGAGTACTCCCTCTACAGTGTCCTTACTGGTACCCAGGGGAATATCCAGTATAAGCAGAGCA
Organism: Neoceratodus forsteri; assembly: GCA_016271365.2. Classification (NCBI taxonomy): domain Eukaryota; kingdom Metazoa; phylum Chordata; order Ceratodontiformes; family Ceratodontidae; genus Neoceratodus; species Neoceratodus forsteri. Next base: position 550,958,946 of record CM057450.1, on the reverse strand, counting down.
TTTTGGTGGTCAATCTCCTGCCCAGTACACCATCCCACCAACTGGTGTACAGCCATTTCTACTGGGGTAGCCATTAATCTTTAACAATAATTCATAATTTTTGCCCACTAGAAGGCACAAAATCCCAGCAGTGAGCCTCCAAAATGTAACCCCTAGGTGGCACTATCCCAAGGGCTACTACCCCTGCCGGCTCGGCTAGTAGCAGGTTAAGGGGCCTGAGTTCTGAAACTGGTGCCTCCACCCAGAGGTCAGGGTTGATAGTGGTCAGGCTAACCTGGGTACAGCCCTCCGGGACACTGTATCCCCCCTCTTTCCTTACTAGTGGTCAGAACAATACACAATAATCACTTTCACAATACCCCTGATACACCACAGAAGTACCCACATTGTTTGCACTTACCACCAGGGCTTTCCTCTGGCCCGGCCCTGTGGACCCCCTGTAAAACAAGGTTATACACAACAAATAACAGCAGTACAGTACTCTTGCACAAACTGGAACCACAGTCAGGGTAAATGCAAAAAAGAGTTAGATCTGATTTATTTAAGGGACTTGAACAAGGGAGGGGCATAATCAGGTTAATTTGCTTAAAAGCTGTATCAGTCAAACAGTTATGCATGCACTTCAGGGTCCATAAACAGTTACACACCCTGGGTACCCAGATAGAGAATAGTGGGCTAGCCAGGAATGTTGCAGCTGGTTGGAGCCCTGTGATGGAAAAAAAACAACATGCACAACACACACTATTTGTAATCCGGATCCGGAGGGCTCAGTTCATGAAAAGAAAACAACAAGACAATCAGTTGACACACTTTTAGATTAGGCTGTTGTTGCAGGGAGCTACCCTGATGGTTACTCACGATACCCAAGACTGGACACAGGCTGGACAAAAATCGAGACAGCAGGTGGTTAATCTGGAGTACCAGGAGAAGCAGAGCCCACATGAATTGCTGAGGCATCGTTCCTGTTCAAGCATGGAGCAGGGGGCTGATCCCCAGGCAGGTCTCTCGTCGGTGGCTTTCTCTGTGCAGTGGGGTAGTCTGGCAGGGCCAGTGTGGCATGGCACAGGCCGAATGGAGATGAATGTGGATTCAGTCCGATTAGGCTGGATAAAGCTTCCATCAAGCAGAACACAGTTCATACAGTGGGGACCCAAATCACGACCCACTTTCAATACACAGCACATTTACATGTAAGGAAATTCTACTGTACCAGGTAAACAGCTCTCTGGTCACAATCGCAAAGTCTCTGCACAAACCGGGGATTCAAAAGCAGCTGGAAATCCTGACAGGCTGATTGCATTCAGCAAAATCTTCGGTCTTCTTCAGGTATGAGCCTGGTAAAAAATCAGTGGCTTACTCTTCTCTCCCTCTCAGGAGAGCAGGCAGACATGCAGGCCACAACTCAGACTTTTCCACAGTTCTCCTGCACGAAACTACTCAGCCGGCTACTTGACTATCTCATGCATGTTGCTTCTTCAGCTCCCAACTTAGATCTGACTCAACTGCCAGCAAACCTGGGACGTTCCCCAGAATCCAAAAGGTTCAGTTGGCTGATCTGTCAGTCACAATAAAGGCTCCCCCTTCAGGTGCAAAAAGGCACCAAAAGCCCAAAGCTACAATTCCTACAGATTTTGACTCCAGACAGCTCTTGTAGTCTGGCTTCATTTTAGGTCCCACCAGAACTGATTGGTCCAATTCGGCAGTCCAGGACCAAAATAGTGGAGATAAACAAAACAGTCCTTGCTGCAAAGAAGGCAGGTTAGAAAAACTACATTATCATTATCACTCTAAATGATTTTCAGCAAATAGTTACATCTTTCAACAGAGCTTCCTCTCAGATTACTTATGACTGCAATCCAGGCAACTCTTAAAGAGACAGTACACAGAGGCTATATAGGCACTCTCTGGCAATCACTTTTAAACTGCTAAAACACAGGATACCAGCCTGGCAGTGACCATTTAGGCAAGCTCAAAGAAGACATTTTGTGAACCCCTATTTGTAGGGGGGTTATATTTACTTAACCCATCAGCCTGCTTGTCTATAATGTTATTGTTTCTGCTTGTCCGATCTGCCAGCAATACAGAACTACCTAACTCCTCTCCTGTGCTTTTCACCTGTTAAGCCCTCAGAGAACTGCAAGTCAGCAAGACTCTACTCCTGCCTTGGTATTCATCTTCTGCCTATGTATCAGACTTTATCCTTGCCTCATTCATGGATAGCTGAGTTTACCAATTCCCCAATCCTCCTCGCCCTTCCTCATGCCTGCCTATGACCCCTCAGCGCCTCCTGACCTATAGTTTCCATCAGTCATGTCTGAGACTTATACCCATACCATCTATCAGTCTGTACTCCTCGGCTACTCCCCTGGGCTATCTATTCCATACAGTCACGATTCTCCTGCTCTGCAGTGTTACCATCAGCCCAGTGGATCTTCAGTGCCAGCTTATTTCCTGGGATACTCTTCCAAACTCCCATGCCTAACAGCTCCTTGTTCGACAATCAGAATATCCATGTTTGCTTCAGACATTCACCCTGCAGCCCTGGAATTGGACGTCCTCCTTGTGTACTAAGGCCCATTGTTTACTTGGATCCACTGTGCAGATTTCCTTCCTCCAGCTATTCTTCTTTAACAGCCATCCAGCTGAGAATACTGTCCAGTTCCCCTCATTCCAGTTAGACCTACGTGGAGATCCTCCCTCTCATTAGCCCCTTCTCAGGCTGACCTATGTGGAGGTCCAGCTGGTCCAGTAGCCTACGTGGAGGTCTAGCTTTATAATATCTATCTCTATCATTCCTTGGGCTGACCTACATGGAGGCCTAGCTCGACTCATGCTCCCTACTTCCCTTAGGCTGACCTACGTGGAGGGCCAGCTGATCCTGCTAACCTAAGTGGAGGCCTAGCTCAACACACACTTATTCTCCTTCTTCAGGCTGACCTACATGGAGGCTCAGCCAATCCTGCTAGCCTACGTGGAGGCATAGCTCGATTTCCATTCACCACTTGTACCTGGCTGACCTACGTGGAGGTCCAGGTGCTCCTGCTAGCCCATGTGGGGGCTAGTATCATTCTTGCTGCCATTCTATCAGACTCCTTGTTTACTTGCTCAGCCAAGTGAAACACTTTCAAATTATACATCTATGGATTGGACTAGGATTCACTAACTGGAAGTGCTTTGGCTTTCTTCATGAACACTTATCATCAGTACTTCAACTACAAGTTCTACTAGCAATCACCTCATGATCTACTCTTCAATCAAGACTCGTGATTTGTATTATTCGGTGTCTTATTCCTTTAGTTTATTAGGATTGCTCTCCTTTAGTATGCCCAGAGGATGGGCAGGTCAATAGCCATGGGTCCTCGGTGGTTTCCCCTAAGGGGTTTTATTCCTCTCCTGTGTGCTACTTGCCAAATTCTCTGAAGTTGGAGGAGGTAATCATCTAGCTATTACTTTTCTCTTTTTGGGCCTTCCCTTCCACCCTCAACTAAGCATTTGGTCTAAGGTAGGATACAGAGAAAGGCTAAAACAGCAAGTTCTACCAGCTATTATAGCTCATGCAATTAAAAGTATCTAAGCACCAATCATATATGATCCAGTTCCTATGTACTACAACCACTGACCTATGGCCCTATCCAGTGCTAATGTATCTAAACACTAACCATACCATTCAGTTCCCACATCCTGCAAGCACTGTCCTACATTCTGGTTTAGCCCTAATGTTCTAAGCACCAACCATGCCATTCAGTTCTAAGTACATCAAGCACTGAGCTATGTACCACACATAGAATCTGTATTAACAGGATAATTTATTTAAAAAATAAGTCTGGGCACACGGGGATGGGCTCTCAGTGTGCCTGATGAGTCCTGGGGGGGGCATACATGATGCCAACAGGGAATTGGGCACCCCCATCAGCAGCGAAAGTGTCAGTGGACAGGGTAGACTAGTTCAATGCAGGATCCTGCATCGAAATGTTTGCAAATTTCAATGCAGGATTCTGCATTGAAGAAAAGACATCGGGGAAAGTTTTCTTCTTCCACAGGCTTTTATAAATAAGGACACACTGGGGTGGGCTCCCAGTGTGCCAGATGAGTCTGGGGGAGCATACGTGATGTCGACAGGGGGACTGGGCACCTCCGTCGGCAGTGAAAGTGTCAGTGGACGGGGCACATGATACATTTTTGAAAATGGCCATTAATGTTATGTTTTTTTGACAGTCCATATCTCAAAGACCACAAAACCCAGCAACACACAATTTGGCATGTCAAAAGACCTACCCCCTGGAGATTATGCATGCTACATTTTGTGCAAATCCATTAAAATGTTCCAGAGTTATTAACGTTCAACAATTAAACAACTTGGTTTCATTTTCTAAAGTGGACTCATTTTCGCAAAGGTCCATTTCCATGCCCAGCACTTAACTTTTGAATGAATTAATATTTTTTTCACCAAACCTTCAAAAATCTCATCTGTGACCCAAGGGCTTTGTACTCTGAAAATTTCAGCCCACAACATAAAGTCATTTCTGAGCTCCAGAATAACAAAGAAATGTCAAAAAATTCCGATTTTTCTGAGATGACGCATGCCAAATTTCATGCAAATCCATTTACTGGTTCCGAAGTTATTAAGCCTCAAAGTTTGAACTTTAGCATTGAAGTGCACTTTCACCCTAACTACTGTTATGACCGCGCCAGTATAATTTCTATATCTATATCTATATATGTATATATATATATATATATATATATATATATATATATATATATATTCCATGTAGTACTGAATGTCTGAATTAACAAACCACATCATGAAAATGTGAATACGGGAGCTCAGTGATAAGCACATGTCTTGGGAATTGTACAGTATTTTGGGCTCAATGGTCTAAATGGTGTCAGGGCCGTTTAAATATCATACAGCTTGTTCCTGGCATCCTGGTGGGTGCCACATACTGGCACTCCCTGCCTTGCCATTGCGCCTCATGTTGTGCATTCTGAAACATGGTGACCATCAAGCAGGAGCATGGAGATGCTGTGGGCGAGGCAAGGTCCGACCACATCATGGCAGAGGTGGCCCTGACATACGCACTTGACTGGGTTGGGTTGCTCCTCTACAAGGATTCCAGTGACATACTATGGCATATCAGTGCCCTGAAAAGTTGGGCTGTGTGTGTCATGGGGCTCTAAGGGTCAGTACATGCGTGTTTGCTCCACATCAGTCAGCTTACTATTTTTTTTTTTGTCTTCCAGCCATTTAGGGGTCATTCAGTACAGTTGGTACTGGTGTCTGGGAGCATGCCACAGTCAGCTCACTGTACAAGGAGTGGTCTACAGATGAAAAGACAGATGCACCTGCATTGAGGTATGGAGCTTGTGGACAGGTACTACCTGGACAAGTATGGGGAGGTGTAGTATATCATTGGCTGACCAGAGGAAAGTGCACAGTAGCTGCAACATGGTTGTTGGTGACATGGCCTGCTCTGCATTGGTGTGAAAATACAGAAAACAGAAAAACACTCTACAGTTCTAGATTAGGCTTTTTGAAAGATGTTAACTATTTGTCATTTTTTTAATGCTTGCTTGTGCACATACTCAAAGCAAACATATTGTTGCTACTCTGGCAGTGTATGTGCAGTGGGAGGTGTGTGATGTAAGCAGCCAATGCAGCTGTGCATGCAGGAGGTGTGCCTGTGCACCTCAAATCCTAGCAGGGTCCCTGCTGATGCTGCTTCATTGGCTGATGGGCAGAAACTTCTCATATATTAAAGTATGCAGACACACCTATCACAGTATGGCTGCATCCTTTCACAGTGCTACCATCTATCAGCGAACAGCATCCCCCCCTCCCTCATGACCCAGGTTTTACCAGCAGTAGGTGCTCAACCCCACTGTCTGTATCCCCACTCCCTCCCAACCTAACCTTCTTCTGTGATCAGTGGCAGGTGCTCAATCCTGCCACCAGTATACTCAGTCCCACTGAGCTTTCAACCCCCCACACACACACACTCTGAAACTGAGTTGCCCACCCCCCAGTGCTGGCTATCCCTCCAAACAGGATATGACAATGGGGTGCCCAGCCCCGCTACTGCTAAACAACAAACCAACACTGTGATGCCCAATCCCCAGTGTCCGTACCTGAAATAAAGGAAACCATCCCTCATTGTTTTTAAATAAATCCATAAAAACCAAAATGGTCCCTTCATGTTTTCTGCTCCCCAGGGCCCTCCAGGTGACCACCCCAACCTCACTATCAGCACCCTCCACCCCACACACCACATCACCCCTCACTTACATATCTGGTCCAGTGCTGCAATCCTCTCTCCACCCCGGAACATTCTGCTGCTACACAGCCTAACTGCAAACTGCCTGAAAACAAGGTAGGCCTGATTAACTGCTTTTTAATGTGTTTTAAACTTTTATTCATAACGTTGCCATTTTTTAACATTTCTGCACCGAATTTTCAACATAGCATTTTGGGACCCCACCTCATGAACAAGGGAGGTGACATTTTTTTAATTCCCCCAAAAAATGTTTTCCCAGTCACTCCATTAAATCACCTTTTGGACAGGATTTTAAGAACTCCACCTGTTTTGATCATAAGGTGGGGTCATAAAAAGACTGTTGAAAATTTAGGGTCAAAATGTAAAAAAAAATGACCTTATGAGGAAATGTTGAATTGTTTACTCATAATTTTTGTGATTTGTGCAGATTTTAGCCCCAAATATGAAACATATCATTTTGGTTACCACACCTGATGAACAGGACCGGTGTCATTTTTCAGATCCCCTCCAAAACATGTTTTTTTCTGTCACTGCAAAATCACTTTTCGGATGGGATTTAAAAAATTCCATCAGTCTGGATCATAAGGTGGGGTCATAAAAAGACTATGTTGAAAATGTGGGGTGAAGTTATGAAGAACCGTTGAATTTTTCCAATGTTTACTCATAACTTTATTATTTTTGCACATTTTGGCCCCACATTTTTAACACCGCCCATGTGTTGCAGCCCTCTCATGAATGTGACAGGCGTCATTTTTTTCAAATCCCCTCTGAAACATGCTATTGCATTCGCTCCCCAAAATCACCTTTAGACAGGATTTAAAAAAAATTCCACCTGTCTTGAATATAATGTGGGGTCATAAAAGACAATGTTGAAAATGTAAGGTCAAGCTGTCAAAAAATAGCCAGCCCATTAATGCAGCAGTAGCACTACCACCCGCCACGCCAGTGACCCGGGTTCGGGAGTAGGCTTGGGTCACTGAGGGTCAGCTGGGGAGATGGATAAGTATCTGGAGGACTGCTCTCCTCTCCCTGGGGGAAGCCTCTGTCAACCATACCGATGACTGCCACCAGGTGGAGGCCTGGTGGTAGTGCAGGCTGGGGCGGTGCGTAATAGGGAGGGGCCGCCGGTTTGGTATGGTGCATGTGTGCCTCCACACAGTAAATACCACTGCCTGTCTGGAACTGAGGTGGCAAGGGCTCCAGAAAATGGAAAATGTGGGCAGTGCAGGCTAATGAAGCCCTGCCTACCTTTCCTCACCCTCTGCTACTAGCTGACCACCCAAAATCTGGATTATGAGCACAAGTGGGGGAGACAGCCCTCTCCTCCCATGCCACACTGGGGGGGGAAGCTGCAGAGGGACTCCAGTGGGCCAGTGTGGTGAGCGCTGGTCAGGGGAGACAGGAATGGGGCCACTAGCCCTACAGCACAGCCCCCGTGGTCAAAAAGCTTGATGAAACAAAAGTCAAAAACAACTATGTTATAAAGAAACGGGGAACTTATGAAGATATTCTTTATTCTTTATTCTGTTCTCCATTTTTTCAGCTCTATACCCCTTGACTGAATGCTTTGGCAGGGGGTGTAGAGGAAGGGAAGTAGACAATTTTATTTATTTATTTATTTGAATTTTGCTAACTGAGTGGGTCCACTGAGACAAGGTCCCTTTTTTAGGGGCAACCTGGGGGAGGGGTAACAAGGGGAGCAAAAGGAAGTGTACGCAGGCACTTAACAAGAAAAAGTACAAGGGGAGTGTGCGCAGACACTTCTTCAGAGTTAGCATATAAAGCAATTAACAATTAAAAAGTGCAAATAAACAGTGGACAATAGACAAAGTGCAGACAAAATATTAAATCAAACATCAGGTTCATACTGGTTGGGAAGTTTCAGTCTCCTCTTAATGTATAATAGGTTGAAACTCAGCCTGCAGCATAACAGAAGAGAATATGGGCCCGGGGGGGGGAGTAGGAGAGACAGTGGGGAGAGCAGGGGTGAGAGAGAAGGGAGAAAAGTGGGAAGGCAGTAGAGGTATTGCAAATTAGTGACAGCTGCAAGTAGGAGGAGGAAAGAAGATTTCCTTGTAGAGTCTCTTAAGGTGAGGAAGAGAAGTGCAGGAGAGTAATTTGTGTGGGAGTTTGTTCCATTTTTGTGGTGCAGCAACATGGAAGGATCTGTTGCCTATGGCTAAGCAGGTTTGGGGATACTTAATATGGGGAGATGAGAGGATCTAAGTGTCCTAGAGAAGGATTTCAGTGAGAGGAGATTGGAGAGGATGGGAGGAGAGGAGGGAAGGATTAGTTTAAAGACAGCACATAGTACTGGGAAATCCATTTTGGCCTCGAAGGACGGCCAATTCAATATGCAGAGAACATCACAGTGGTGTGCACGAGAGCGGTAGTGAGCTGCGAAGCGGTCAACTCTGTGATAGGCCTGCTTAAGTTTTGCCTGGATAGGGGTCCTGGCCAAGTGAGTGATAGGAGCAGCAGAGAAGAGCCCAGGGAGAAGAGTAGTTGAGGTAATGGTCTTTCGAGCATGGGGTGAGAGGTAGGGGACAACACAGTATAACAGACCAAGTTTTTGGTTTGTTACCTTGATGACGTTTGTTGTGTGTGATTCAAGGGATAGGTGCATATCCGGTGTCAGTCCCAGGTATTTGAAGGAGCTCACTTCTTCTAGTGGCTTACCAGAGGAGGTGTGGATTACTGGGGGGCTGTGAAGTTATATCGAAGGAGGTGTGAGGGAACAGCATGGTTTTAGTTTTTTTTTTAATTCAGGACCAACGGATTCCCCATCAACCAATATTCCAGCTTTTGGAAAACAAATTGAAGGTCAGTCTTAATGGAGGGGACATCAGTGTTAGACCTATATATAATGGCATCATCTGCTTATAGCTGGACCAAGGCCCCACCACAGTTCAAAGGCAGCTCATTAATGAAGATGGAGACTAGGAGTGGCCCAAGGATTGACCCTTGAGGGACCCCATCAGTGACAGGAGATGAGGAGTGAACACCAGACCATTTAACACATTGTGACCTACCGAATAGGTAGTTAGAGAACCAGGTCAGAGAGGTGGAATCAAGACCGAGACAGTGGAGCTTTGAGAGGAGGAGGAGTAGGTGATTAACCAGATCAGAGGCCTTCGTAAGGTCAATAAAGACAGCCCCTGTGGCCCGTCCAAGATCCATGGCCTGATATAAATCTGAGGTGACCTTCAGAAGGGCGGATTCAGTCCCATGTGATTTTCAGAAGCCATGTTTGTGTTTGGTGAGGGCACTGGTTTGCTTGAGAAAAGAGTAGAGTTGGTTGTATATGATTCTTTCCTGTATATTGGCAACAGGACAAAGGATAGATATAGGTCAGTAGTTCCCAAGAAGGTTTGTTGGGCTGGTTTTATGAACTGGGACAAAAATTGCAGTTTTCCATTTGTTGGGGATAGATTGGGTTAGGAAGGATCTGTTAATTAACTGTGCGATTGGCCGAGCAAGCACGGGGGCTCCAATTCTGAGGAATTTAGATGGCAGGGAGTCAAATCCTGGAGAACTATCAGGGTTGAGGCCCAAGAGGAGTTTGAGGACTTCCATAGTTGAGGTGAGTTTTACGTGGAAGAGTGGATGAGAGGCTTCTAGAGGCGAGTGGAGTGGAGCAAACTGGGAAGTTGGTAAACCAGCTTTGTACGCTCCTAGGTCAATGAAGAAATTATTAAAACTGGAGGCTATCTCCAGAGGTGAATGTGTTAATCTGCCATTCAGATTCATGGTATGGGGGGCTGCTCCTCCTGTTGCCCTCGAGGGGGGCATTTATTTGAGTCCAAAAACTGTTGGTGTTGGAGAGACTTGAACCTTGTATCAAAAGCATGTAGTCCCTCTTTGATTTGTTAGTTTTGGCCTTGCATGTATTCCTTAGTTGGCAGTAGATAATCCAGTCCGATTGTAGACCAGATTTCTTAAATGACTTCCAAGCTTTGTCCCTGAGCGCATTAGAAGCCTCAGGTCCTGAGAGAGCCAGGAGGAATAAATACCTTTGGCACGCCTCAGTTTGTAGGATGCATGGGAGTCTAGGATTGCATTAAAGGTGGTAATGAGGTATTCCAGGGCCTGATTTATATTATTTATTAGCTTTTGGTAACTGGGAAGTACACTAGGCAAAATATATGCCTATTTTCAGGTACGACCCAGGATATTAGGAAGGGAGGTGATGGGGGACCAATCAACAGAGGCCAGGCTTTGCCAAAAAGCCATGTGGTTGAAATTAAATAGATCCTTTGACATAATAAGTTTAGGAGATGTGTGAAGGAAGTTGTTTTTCCAAACACAGAAAGTAGGGCAGTGGTCACTGAGCGCATCAGGAAGTGTCCCTGTGATTTTGATATGGGATTTGTTGGTGAGCATCCAGTCCAGAAGACTGGTTTCCAGATTTTTGATTAAGCCTGGTTGGCTGATCAATTAGTTGCTCAAGTTTGACATCCATGACAGCATCTAGATATTGGGCATAATTTGGTCCCATCCAATCAAGATTGAAATCACCACAGAGTATGGTATCATTAGGGGAGAGAGAGTCGAGACAGGACAGAAGGTCTGAAAAGAATGCTGAGGCAGTCCTGGGGGGCAGGTAAACACATCCTATAGTTAGGCGTAAGACTCAACCAAAGGTAATTGAGATAAATAACTGCTCAATATTAGGGTTGAACTGTATATCATTAAGCTCACTAACATCCAGCTCAGTCTTGGTGTACATCAGTACACCCCCACCTCGCTTGGTAGGTCGATCCGATCTAAAAGAGGAGAAGCTGGGTCGTGAGACCTAATGTGTTAGGATTGAAGGTTTTAACCAGGACTCGGTAATACAGAGGACATCTGGCTTGTAGTGAAGAGCCCAGGCCTCCAGTTCAGCCATTTTACACCTGATGCTTTGCACATTCATATGAGCAATCTTGAGCCCTTTTAATTTGACCAGTAAGGGCACAAGAGATTTTGCTTGGCATTCGTGCGGGGGTCGGGGTTCATTCAATGTCACCTGACAAGAGGAGCAAACATAGCCTAGATTGAATAGAGGGGGGGACAGAGGAAGGGTGACATAAAAATGCCTGGTCCATGAGACTAGCAGGATTGTTTTTTTTGTGATGGGTGAAGGCAAAAAAACTGAAGGTATGGGGGGGCCTGGTTAAAGGGAGAGGAGGGGGATTGTTGGGGGGATGACAGCAGGAAGGGTGCCTGGATAGGGAAAGAAGTAACCATGCTAGAAGGAAATGGTTTGAATAGATGGAGACAGGCCATAATGGAATTCAGAAGGAGCAGCTTCCTGGTCTAGAATAGAAACATGGTGACAGATGAGAGGTTGGGGGGTTTACTAACACAAAGAAGCCAATGGGTGGAAGCAGGTAGATGGGGTGGAGTTTTAGTGTATTTAATAAAGGTCAGGTTGGGGGTGGGTGGGCCAGCTGCAAAATCAAGAGGACACGTCCATTTTAGAAATGAGCAGCAGCTAAATATAGAAGTCAGTGCCGCTCACTGAAGAGCTGCTCCCAATGCCAAAATGTCCAACTACGTCTGAAAGCAGCATGATTGTGCCAATGGGAGCAATGACTTTGGAGCCTTTCAATCGGTCAGGAGCCCTGGAGCTTGAGGATGGCTGAGAACACCACATGACCACTCCCAGCATATCATGGCTGACCAGGAAGCTCTGCCTCTGCAATAAAGGTGGTAACACCAAGCAGGTCCTGTCACGCTTGTGTCCCAGCACGTGAGTTGGACAGTGTGTGAGTGGAGCGTCTGCCTTAAGAGTGTCTGCAGAGAAACCACACATAGTGCTCAGTCTGCAGGAGACTCAGCAGAGCGAATCCCAGGCCAGGGTAGAAGATAACAGAGTACTGTGTTTTGATATACTGAAACAATCAGCTACAGGGTAGGCAACTACAGGGAGTGGGTTAACAACTAGTGTTTAAGGAGTAGTAGGTATACAGAGGCACCAGGATAAGGTAGGTACAGGTAGGAGGGAAAGAAATGGGAAAATAAGAGCTACCCTATCTAGGGTATAGTAACAAATAAAGTTCAGGCAAGTGGGTAAGGAGTAATAGACACCCAGGTCAGGTTAGGTACAGGTAGGTGGGTTAAAAAATGGAAAACAAGAGACCCCCTATCTAGAGTAGAGTAACAAATAGGTTTCAGACAAGCAAAAGGGAGAGGTCGAAATACAACAGGCATACAAAGGAGACAGCAAGGTACAGAGAAGTTTCAATAGGAACTAACATGAAAGAGGTGAAGAGCAAGAGAGTGGTGCAGTGCAATGGGTGTGGGTCTGCAGTCTTTTATGAAACCTTCTGGAGACTGTGGTGGTGCCCCATTTGTACTCATCTCTTTGGGTTGAGGGCAGAGGTAGCTGGACTCCAGGCTGAACTGGCAAGTGTGCAGAGGACCTTCTGCCTCACCAAAGACCCACAAAAGTCTGCGCCCACTACTCTGGAGGAGGCCTAGGCAGAGCACTTGTACCTTGGTGGGCCCTAGGAGAGCGGGGGTGGTGGGAAAGGTACATGCTCCTCAGCCTTTACCATTGCAGAATACCTCTGTCATACTTGCAGGAAAGGGCAGCTGAGAAGAGGCACCCGAAGCAGTGGGAAGGGGGGACGTGGGGGTCCTCAGAAGGGGAGTCCCCAAAGACAGAAGAAGAAGCCACCAGCAAAGGAGGAAGCAGCTGCTGGTGATGGACTCTTTTGTTAGGATGATAGTTTTGGGAGTGGGAAGAGGAAGGGAGAGGGAAGTGAAGTTCCTGAGAGGTGCTTCGACCTGGATGGATGGACAGCACACCCAAAGGATGGCTAGGGCAGCAGGAGCTGGGCGGGAACTAGACATCACTGTCCACCTGGGGACAAACTACCTGGCAAAGGATGGGGTAGGGGTAGTGCAGGGCAATTTCAGCAAGCTGGGGAGGGACCTCAATGAGGTGGCATGAATGGTGGCTTTTGCTGAGGTGTTACTTGGGTACAGCCAGGGTGTGAAAAGGGCACTCCGCAACAGGACATTTAACAACTGGTTGAAGGCATGATGCATGGAGGAGGGCTTTGGCTACACTGGGGACAGGAAGCCAGCCTAGGAGGATATTGGCCTCTTTTAGGAAGACAGCCTCCAGCATTCCAGGAAGGGGACCACAGTCCTTAGTGGGAGGTTTAAATGCTACTTGAATGAGCATTTAAGCTAGCCGGGGGGGGGGGGCAGGCTGTACAAACTAGGGAGGAAACAATTGTCCCCTGAATGATGGAGCATTAGGAAGGGAGGGTCAGAAGGAAGCAAACTCCCCAAAGGTAGGAGAAGGAGCACAGCAAGACTGGAGTGGGGACAAGGCCAAGGAAAAGGGGGTTATAAATCAGGTAAGCCAAAATAAAGGAGTAAAGGGGACAGAGAACAGAGAAGGTAAAAAGGAACAAGGTGGGTCAGGAGCAACTTCAGGGAACAGCACAGATAGGAAGGAGTGGGAAAGGAGGCAGGGAGGCAGTAAGGTATGGAGAGCCACGTGCACCAATACAAAGAGTCTGTGAAATACAGTTTCAGACCTGGAAGCCACCACTGCAAAGACAGGCAATTAAAGGGGGATTCATGTCCCCAGTCCTGTTCCTGAACCATTCCCTACCACCCTTTTTCTTTATATTTTGAGACTAGCTTGTTGTACATCAGTTTATATTGTATTTTGAGATGGGTTGGGATTTATACTCACTAGCTACACTCTTTGTGGTACACTTTAAATGCTTAATGTAGTTGATATCGCGCAATCGAATTGGCACATTATCACTCTAATTGATCAGTGTATTTAAGGAAATGATGTAGACGGTGATGTAATTGCCTTGATAAAGCACATGTTTTTTATTTATTATGCTTTTTGCCACCTCCAGCCTGCCCAGTGCATCCACCTGGTCATGGACCCCCGCTTTCACTCCCATATTAGCCTTGACCCCTCGATACCCCCTGGTTTACCTCCCCAGGGCGGGTTTTGGCACCATACCCCCGCAGTGCTGCAGATGACGGGATAGGTAGTGGGGCCGGCCTGAAACTGATAGAAGCCGAGGCAGGCTTCATTTAGGGTGACTGGCAGCATCTTTTTCCCGGTGTCTTGAGGCAGGGGCGATCATTGATATCAGCATCCGCGCGCCCCTCTGAGCTATGTGTGGGTGTCGGCATGATCTGCACACCCAGCCTCTGTTAGGAGTCCATATCATGCCGAGCACCCCCCAACCGAGAAGGACAGCAGTCATCGGACACTCGATCCTTCTTCCCTGGCCAACCCTCCAGCATCCCTGGTCCATTTCTGAACCTGAGCCACCAGCGTCTCAGGTAGGCAACCTGCCCCTGTGCCAGTGGGCCGGCATTTGACAAAGTACATGTGTGCACAAAAATGTTTAGCAGGCTGCTGGTGGTGAGTGCTACTTTTTTACATAGAATAAATATATTTTGCACATCATCCTACAACTAAACTGGGTTTATTTCTATGTACCAGTGTCTGTTTGAGCCATGCTGTGTTCTTTTTGTTGTACTATTGTTGCATGAGTGACTCCAGACATGGATCCCCCTTTAGCTGCCTATCTCTGTAACTCCTTGGTTCCTTATTTTGGCATGCTAAGTGGACCTGGTACAATTTTGCACTTTAGCATATATACAGCAACACTAGATACTGGCAATTTAAGTAGCACTCCCCTGCTTTTGTTAAATAATCATCCCAGCACCTTCATAGACTCATTATTTTTCAGGGCAGGTGATTTAAATCCTCTGCTGAGCAGAAAAGATACCACTAATGAAACACCAGCTTCTATCACTGAAGACAGCCAACTTAGGTCTCTTGACATCAAGGAAGCCTTTATTCAATTAGAACAAATTGCCCCTCACAGTAGAAGGCTGTACTGGCAGCAAGTAACTCCGTCGGATTAAAGGCTTCTAATATCACTTTTTATAAGAATGCACTTGGATTCACCTTGGGCCTTACCAAAAAATAATTTAATAAATTACCAAAAATAATAAATATTCACATGTGATATTATCCTATGCTCTCCAGATTCAAAAATGACGATGAAAAACACTGTTGCCACACTTTGGATTATATAAGAGAAATATAATTTATTCACATATGTACAAGTCCTAAATATTCATAACTAGCATAAATATCAAGCATAATAAGAGTAATGTAAACACAAACTGTAAACTGAGCCCAAGCACTCATCTTAAAAAATCACACCTGACCCCGTCTGAGGCCCTCTCTTCCTCACAGTCTCCTATGTACCCCCGAGGAATCAAAACCAAGCGGTCCAGTCCCTCATTGACTACCTCACATCTCTCCCTCACAAAGTGGAGCAAGTCATCCCAGGTGATCTCAATGTTAACTAGCTTGCCTCCACTGCCTCCCATATAAGGGACTCCTTTGCTGCCCTGGATATGTCCCAGTTAGTCACCCAGCCCACCTGATTCAACCACTCTACTGGCAACAGCACTCTCCTACATGTTGTTATAGCTAACCACCCCTGCAAAATCTGGGATGTCACTGTCCTCCCTGACTCTCTTAGCAATCACTCCCCAGTCCTCTGTCTCTGGTCATCCTCCAATCTGAAGCCAGTGTCCCAGGCCACTCTACACCACCGTTTACACCACAGTGGCCTCAGAAAATTAAAACAATACCTAGCCCAGCTAGACTGGTCCCCTATCCAGCATGCCTCTGGCATTGACTCAGCTTTTGACCTCTTCACAAATGCCTTCCATAAGGCTTGAGACCTTTTCGCCCCCCTCATCAGGATCCGCTCCAAAAACTGCAATGCCCCATGGATCACCCCACCCCTCCTCCAGAGACTCAGAAACAGAGATAATCTCTGGCACATTGCTGTAGAATCTGGAAAGGTGTCTGATAGACAGGCCTACAACGCAGAACGCATAAGTGCACTCGGCCATTAGCAGGCCAAGGCAGAGCACTACCAGACCACCCTCGCCCACTTGGGGTTCAGCCTGCACCTTCTGGGATAATATGAAAGAGCTAAATGGGAAGTCCCGCCTCCCCGCACCTTCTCAGCTCTCCATCAATGGCACCCCCACCGCAGATCCACTCCTTATAGCTGATTGCCTTAACACTGCCTTCTCTGACCTAAGCTCGGTCCTCCCCAGCAGCTTCTTTGACCCAATCTCCCACCTCTCTCTCTCTCTCCCCCTCTGGTCCTGCATTGCCCACCATTCTACCTGTGCACCCTATAATCCCAAGAAGCCAGGCTGCACCTGCTAAAAGCCTTAAGCAGCAATAACCCCAGCAGTGACCCCCCTCGATTCTGGGATCCTCCCTATAGTCTTGAACGAAGTCCTAGTCCCACTAACCGACCTTCTAAACTGGTCTCAATGCCTGGGTCAGTTTCCAAGTGCTTGGAAAACTGCTGAAATCACACCCACTCATAAGAGTGGGGACCGACCCACCCCAACAATTACCTGCCCATCTCCATCCTCCCCACTCTCTAAAGCCCTTGAAAAAGTGGTGATGATCCAGCTCTCTGAATACCTAACCAAGTACGACATTATGTGCCCAGAGCATCACGGTTTCTGCCCGGGACACAGTACAACCACGGCTCTCCTGGAATTCTCCCAACACCTGCATGCTGCTCACGACTCTATCAGCCTTGCAGGAGCAGTGTTCATTGACCTCTCCAAGGCCTTTGACACTGTCTGTCATCCCCTTCTACTTGACTCTCTCCACCAACTTGGCTTCTCTGGTAGTCCCATTTCCTGGTTCTCTAGCTACCTTTCTGCTAGACTCCAGCATGTCAAGATC
The DNA here is from genome assembly GCA_016271365.2 of Neoceratodus forsteri. Classification (NCBI taxonomy): domain Eukaryota; kingdom Metazoa; phylum Chordata; order Ceratodontiformes; family Ceratodontidae; genus Neoceratodus; species Neoceratodus forsteri. The sequence continues at coordinate 550,941,897 of CM057450.1, read as the reverse complement.
AGCAGCTCCCTCTCCAGCACTCTCCCCATTTGCTCCGGGGTACCTCAGGGCTCCATCCTGTGTCCAATACTTTTTATTCTCTACCTCAACACCCTCCCCAGCTCATGTACCAGTAAAATGCTCCTCTACGCCGACGATGCAGTCCTCGTGGCCTCACATCCCAATCCCACCTCCCTCCAATTATCCCTCCAGCAAGCTTACAACCAAGCCGAAAGGTGGTTTGATGACTGCAGACTGGTCATTAACCTAAAGAAAACCAAATCACTGCTCTTCTCCCACCACCAAAATAAAGCTAAAAATACCCCCCTCTTGATTATCCCCAGCACTCTGCACCCACTAGAACAAGTGACCACATACAAGTACCTAGGCATCATGTTCAATACTGCCCTCTCCTTCCACACCCACATTAATGCCCTGTCAGCCACCATTAACTCTCGGATTGGCCTGCTATACTGGCACAGGACTGCCTGCCTCAGGTTTCCCTTAGGCTGGCCATCACCTCCTCTGTCTTGTCCCTCGTGGACTATGGCTTGCTCATCTACGCCACGCTGACAACACTTCCTTCTCCAAAATCCAACTCTCCATCAATAAGGCCTGTAGGCTCCTGACCGGTACCCCCAGCTGCACTCGCACCTGCCTTCTGTATACTACCAACAATGTGCTCAACTTTGAGGAGTGATTGCTCTACCAGACCTGCCTTCTCATTAAGAAATCACTGCTAGGACTCTCCCCCCCCGGGAGTCTCCACCTCCCTACAGCAGTCATCATTGTCCATCACCACCAGTAGCTCTGTTAAGGCCTCTTTCAAGGTGCCCAGAACCAAGACCTCTCTTGCCCAGAGATCCTTCCTCTACTGAGCCCACACCTGGTTCAACTCCCTCCCTAGCTGCATCTCCAACTTGCCAAAATTTGGCTTCTTCAAAATAGCCTTTCAGAACCATATCTTTAATACCCACTGTTTTAGGTGCAACTAACCCCCTGTTGTAACCCGTGGTACCCACCTGCCTTGTCCCCTGGCTCAACAATGTCCACTGGACAGCCTCTCCTTCCCCCAGACCCACTCCTTCCCTACTAGGTCCAAACAGGGCTGCAACCCACTGTCTTCTCTGAGGACCTATTATATCCATGAGTGTAACTCACAATTTTGTAACACTATGCAACCTAAGTAACATACAAACTACTACATTATGTAACCTAAGTGTATCTATGTTAAATGTTCCTTTTACTGCACCTGTAATGTTATCCTCTGTTTTAATCTGCACTATAATAACTGTCTTGATGTCTGCCCCTCCTGCGATGAGGTGCCTTTGAAAATGAGTCTCTGACTCATAGGTTGTAAACCCAATTTGTAATGAATAAATAATTGAATAAGAAATGTAAACAAAACAGATTTTAGAAAATCAAGTAAATCATATAAAACAAATAAAACAAACTTCAGCAATAAGCAATGTAAATAAACAAGCAATATTCAGCATAATAAATGACAGATTATACTATTTCTTTAGTATACTTATAAATAGCATGACTTTTTCTTTTTACTATGAGAACTTGCAACTCATTACACTGGTGTTTAAGATTATCTTGGTATGATACTTGTTTAAACTTTATAGTATGAAAAAGGTATTTTCTTTGGATTTAAATGTAAGCTTAACCATAAACCTATGGTTTGGAGCTAAAATGCACTAAGTTATCACCCCAGATAGCCAGGTAAGTACTAATAGTAAGATAAAGGAATACTTATGTTTTAGTTATCTGTATATGTGGTCTTTTACTTTTTAGCTTTTAAAGTCTTGGTGAGAACTTTTGGTTTTGGATGACAAATGTCCTTGGTGTTGAGTTTGGCTTTAGTCTGCTGTCTTTTTCCCTTGAACCTGGAACTGGACAGTGTTTTGACATCAGTGAAGCAATGCAGCCTGGATCCTTCTTGCTTGATGTCACAAATCATCAAAAGTCACTTGAGGATTTAGTGGGAAGAGTCAGACAAGATTTTAGTAGTTCAGCACAGTCTGTAGAAAGATTTCTCCTTGTGGACAGCAATATTGTTTTGGTTAACTGGACTCTGTGACTCTGTTCTGTTTCAGTTCATTTCCGCTTTTGAACCTGCAACTCTGGACTCGCTGCTATTCAACAGCACTGCAGACTTCCTGGCTGGTAAATTCCAAGTCAGTCTCTTGTTTAGGCTTTTAACAGAAATTCCAAAACTTTACTTTTAGTCCAAATTCTCAGTATGCAAAACATAGGCCTTGCTTAATCCAATACTGGAAGAAAGTCCTTTCTGTAACAGTCCATTTCAGCAGCTGGACCTGTGGCAGAGTTGTGCAGGCTTTCAGGCTGGTTTAGCACTCCTTGCAGTGACAATGTTAAAGCCCAAGTAATGTTCCCATCAGGTGTGGCGTCAGGCTTTTAGTCTAGAACAAGTCCAAGCTCATCCAAAATTGTCAGGACATTGAACACAGGTCTTCACACACCAACAAATTAAGTAATTCTGGGCCGGCTTTGCCAGCATCCCATTTATGTCCCCCTTACTGGATGACATCACCATCAAGTTATGATTGGTATGAGCACTCTTTGAGGGTGGTAATGTTAGCCTCTCCTAAGCCATTTTTTTTTTCAATATGACTTCATCCTGAAAACTATTCTTGATATAAAACAACTTTTCTTTCTTGCATCTACGTGCACCTTTGTACATATAAAAGACTCACATTTTTAGATGCAACTAAAGGAGAGGATTCACTTGAGACCAAACATGATGGTGTCAATTCTAATATAAAATCTATAATTTATAAAAGCATTATAAAACTTTTCCTTTATAGATATCTAAAAAGTATTTACAGATTTCAGAAGTACATTTTTTCCTGTTTAAAATGATGTTACTTTGGCATACCTGCTATAATTAGGAACTGCATAAATTTAGCAAACTTCTTTAAGGCAGGGATTTTTTTTTGTTCTTTTCGTAAAGACATCAATCACTATCAGAAAAGTTACTTCACTATAAACTTTTAGATGGTCATTCTCTCTATAGCAACAAACTACAGATGTAATATTCATCTTATTAGACTTTGTAAGATGTGAGCTATCACAGGATACTAGATTTGTCTAGTTTTCTAATAAGAAAATGATATTAAATAAATTATATTCATAACTTTTGAATGCTTCATTCTGCAACTATAAAACTTGGTAAGCTTATTTATCATACTATTGTCCTATAACTGTCCAATTTTCATAGCGGCAGTACATTGCATCTTTAAACCATAAATAAAACTTTTTATTTCTATACAGGGTAATGGGACTTTCAAAGTCTAAGACTTTTTCTTTTTCTTGGTGCTACCCATCACATGATCTCTTATCTTAATAGTGGTCATGGATACCTAGCTTTAACTAAGACTTTTCCTATAAATGTACCTATAAATCTGTCATGCAAGGCTTGGACACAACAGAGATGGTATTGGAATGTGGTAGGCCCCCCTTAGAACAACATTGCTACATGCTTAGCCTGGAAGGTGTCCACTCATATCATGGCTTAAAAAACAAAATGGAGTTTCATCTCTATTCCCTTAGACCTCCTCTAGCATATGGCAAAGTGCTGCTTATGGAACAGAAATATTTTCCTTTAAAGCATTAAAGCCAGATACCTTGTCTTAAGGTTTAAATAACTAACACTTTTTGTTTTCTTGTAGGAATTTATGCAAACAATACTCTTAGCCAGAAATTAGTCCCATATAAAAATCAGATAAAATAATTAAAAATCAATTCTTGAAGATAAAAATAAAATATTTTTTCCATCAAGGGATTTGTCCCTACATTTTCCCCCTTTTGAATTAAAATGCACCCCAAAAATGCATTTGCAATTCAAAATGATAATTTTACTATATATGGGTATATAGGTTTAAGCATTGCAGGGAAAACAAAACATAAAAGACAACATCGCATCATCACCATGCAGTAACTTATGACATCATCAGCACATTACATCATTACATATGACATCATAGTATGTGACGTTACTAGATGACATTATTGGAGATGTACTATTTTGCATAGATAGGTGTACAGTACTACATGAACTAACATGATTAAACATGATTACAACTATGTGTACTTTCAAAATATTTTTTTTTACATTGTCAAACACTTCAATACAACAAATTCTCTTTATTACCTTTAAAAATCAGCATTACAATTGGCATTTTAGCTAGACTCTAATTCCTGATCACCACTCATAGATTCATTTAGAACATTTTCCCATGTTTTACTGTGTTCACAATATTACCTCAACTGATTAATATGAACCCATTTTGGTACTACCTCTCCAGTGCTTCTATGCTTTAGTTCAATTCGGTAGGCTACAGGTGAGATTTTGTCAGTGATCAAAAAGGGTCCTTGTCAACTTGGAAGAAACTTTTTGACCTTAGCCTTATCTCTACTGTAGTTAAACTAACACACTTTATCACTAATGTGATACTCTTTTGGACTAGTGTTTTTGTCATAATATGATTTAGAAGCTTCAGCACTTTTCTCTAAGTTTCTCTGAGCAAATGCAAATGTTTCTCTCAAATGCTGTTTTAAATGGGTTACATATTCATGTGCAGTAGTGGCACGTGCTGAATTTACATTTCCTGTGGTATACAGGAGATGTAAAGGTAACACCATCTGTCTTCCTGTCATCATTTCAAAAGGAGGGACACCTGTAGACTTATTAGGAGTAGCCCATATGGCCATTAATACCAGTGGTAACTTTACATCCCAATCTTTTCCTGAAGAACTGATATATTTTTTCAGTGTATACACAATTGTTTGATTAGTGCGTTCCACCTGTCCAGATGACTGTGGATGGTGGGACACATGTAGTTTCCTCTGTACTCCTAGAATTTTCCACACGTTCTCTATTCTCCTGTGCAATAAGACTCTACTCTTAATGGTAATCCCCATCGACTAAACATATGGTTTATTAATAAGAAAGCAGTGGTTTCTGCAGTGTTATTTGGAGCAGGTATACTCTCGACCCATTTTGTGAACAGACAAATAACTGTCAAAAGGTACTGGTTACCCCTTGAAGATCTGGTAACAGGACCAATCCAGTCAATCTGGATGTCTGACCAAGGCATAAGCGATGCCTTTTGACTGTAGTGGTGCTCTATGTCTGGGGTAGGCAGGTTGGAACTTGCAACAGGTTAGACACCCTGTACATACCCTGCAACATCATCATACATGAAATAAAAAATATCTCTTTAAGGTTTCATAAGTTCTTCTATCCCCCTATGTGTTCCTGATGGTTCATCATGGGCATGTTGTAACATAATTCCCCTGTGGCCTAAAGGAACCACCCATTGGACCTCATGTGGATTTTTACCAGTCCTTACCAAGAGATTATTCCTTAATTGGAATTTGTCCTTCTGGTTATACATGGCTCTCAGATCCTGGCTATCTTGTAGGTCATTGTCAGAAATCATGTTTTTAGTGGGATCCTTAATGAAACGATAACATTTCCCTACCACTTCATCCTCTTGTTGCATTTTTACCTTATTTTCCTGTTCCTGCTGCTTCTGTTTGCGGGTAAGCACATCCACCTTAGCCTGGACAGGAGGGACAAACTTCCATTCTTCTCCACTTAAAGCGCCCTCCCTAGCCAGAGCATCTGCTAGGTCATTTCCTGTTTTGTCTGGTCCCTGAATTTTGGAGTGTCCTTTTACCTTTTTCCAATAAACAATAAAAGTTATGTTCCTGAACCAACTGATCTATGGCTAAGATAAGGTCTGCATGCATCACATTACTGCCTCTTGAATTGATCATACCATTCACCTTCCACCCTGGTAAATGTGAAAGGAAGTCCTGCCTAACATAATCAGAGTCAGTATAAATTACAATGTCTTGTAACTTATGTTGTACTGCAGTCTGTACTGCTATATAGGTGGCTGCCAATTCTTCATATTGGTTAGAATTAGGACCGAGCTTGTACTTGATAGGAGTACATGGTACATTATCCTGCCATACCACTCCTAAACCACAACATCGGTCTTCACCTTGCCGGAATGAACAACCATCAACATAGGCTTTAGGCAAATTTTCACACACATTTTCATCATAGTGGTGGTGCCTGTTATGTTGGTACGCCATATCCAACTCAGGAGATAGGTCAGGGTCTTGTACTGGAAGTTTATCTACAGTACAATTATGCATCTTCAGGTCTGCTAACCCTTGAGCTACTGCATTCCTTTTGTTCTTTGCATACCTAACCTCTAGGGGTAGGCCCTGAAGTGTTAAGGTCCAGGCCACAATTCTGCTGCTAGACACATCACCATCCTTAAGCTTCTGGCTCCCCAGAAGAGTAAGGGGTTGGTGACCAGTCTCTACAACAATTTTTTTTACCACAAATGTAAGTTTTGAACTGTTGTACTGCATATACAGTGGAAAACAATGCCTTTTCACAATCTGAATACTTTTTCTCAACATCACTCAAGGTTTTACTCGCATAAGCAATAACATGTTTGTCTGAATCATGTTTCTGATATAACACTGCACTGATGCTGCTACTCGTATCTCCTACCTCTAGATAAAAATCCTTATCCATTTGTGGGTAAGCAAGACATGGTGCTTGACTCAGACTATCTTTTAAAGTTTGCATGGCTGTCTCTTACTCTCCCCCCAACACCCAGGGTTCTGACTTTTTCAGCAGCCTGGAGAGAGGATAAGCAATCTCTGCATAGTTCTGGATAAACTGTCTTGAGTAGTTACAGATCCCTAGAAAACTGTGTAACTCTTTTAAAGTTTTGTGTGGACCAATTTGTTGGATGGCCTCAACTTTGGCATGCTGAGGACGAAGCCCATCAGGACCAACCTCATGCCCAAGATAGTTTACTCTATCTCTGAACCATTGCCCCTTTGGTAAGGACAATTTGGCACCAGCAGCTTTGAGCTGGTTTAACACATAGGTGACCTCAGCTAGGTGCTCTTCAAAAGTGCTGTTTTTGATTAGTACATCATCCACATAAACCAAATTTTCTCTGCTTTCTGCATCAGGCATGGCCTTGTGCAGAAAGATATAGAAATCTGCGGTGAATTTAAGTACCCAAAAGGACACCTATTCCACATGTACTGTCTCCTTCCAAAGGTAAAAGCCAGTTTATATTGATCTTTTGGGTCTGTTTTTAATGTCCAGAATCCCATTTGCTATATCTAGTGTAGTGAAATATTTGGCACCTTGAACTTTGGCCAAACTTTGGTCCAAATATGTCATGGGCCAGTGAGATAAAGGCACCTGTTGGTTTAACTTCCTATAGTCAATAGTGAGTTTCCACTTTCCTGTGGGTTTTAGTACAGGCTAAATGGGGGAATAATAAATAGAGTTTACCTGTCTTATAATTCCTCACTCCATTAAGGTATCCAGTATCTCTTGTATATCTTCATAAGTTGCTAGTGGTATTCTGTACTGGCATACATAAACTGGACCTTTACTAGGGTCGGTAGGGACCCTGGTAACATGGAAGTCAGTTACCCCACAATCATGATCATCTTTTGCAAACATATCCTTAAACTGAAGGAACATTTCACAAACTTTTTTTTTCTACTTCCGTTTTCCAATTACAGTTTTGTATAGCTTGCTCAATTTGTTCTTTGAAATCTGGGAAAGGTACATTTTTACCTATTTCTACCTCATCTTCTATTATCTCAGAGACATTTTCAGCATCAATCACATGAACCTCTTTAAATATTTTTGTTTCATTAACCATAGTGGACAGTACAAGGTAATCATTTTCAACTTTACATGCCTGGATTTCTTCCTTATCTACTGGGCAAATCTCTTGTAAAGCAATTAAACCATTTGGTACAGACCTTATCTCTTCATCTGTGTCATCATGAACAATGCCTTCTGGTAACCCCCCAATAACTGGAACAGTTAACTCCAAATCATAAAAGGATTTTCCTATTGCTACCCCTAACTCACAATTAGCTGCTATAGTGATAGGCTTTACTGTTGGGTTATGTACCAAGAGATGTATTACTTTGCTGCTCATGTCTAAGCAAGGTATGGAGTAGATTTTTAAACCCATTTCACTAAGTTGCTTGTCAAGCACAAAGAGTGCAGTCTTGTCAGGCATTTCTTGGCCTTTTTTTTACATTGACCCTAAGAGAAAAATCCTTGACATTACTTGGAATTTTTGTAGTGAACTCATTTACCATATGGCACACTTGAGGAATAGTTTGTCCAGACCTCAAGGCCTGTGGTGTCACTTTTATTGAGTAAGGGTCCCCCCTTATTCGTGACCAAAGAACATCATTGGCTAGGTCAACATACACACCCAGTCATACAAGGATGTCTAACCCCAGGTACATGGGAGATTTTAGACCGTGTACTACCTTTATAGAGTGTTGTATTTTTTTTGTTTGCCCTATTTGGAGGTTCAAAGCACAGATACCTATGCTTTTCACACTAGTGGTCTGATATGGGACATTTTCCAACCACTCCTGTTTCTTTACATATGTTAAACTAGGCCTCAGCCTTTTTAACATCTTGTAAAATAGTTCACTAATTAAATAGTGCTCATAACCTAAGCATAACACAGAATTTACTATCTGCAAATTCTCTGCTTTGATGGGCACCTTTAACCTGCCTTCCTCTGACCTTATATCGCAGAGTAAGGACTCGTGACTTAGTGGCTGTGTTTCATTTCCACCAGCCCCAGAGGGTGTTGGGTACTCTGAATTCAATGTCTCTGTGTCAACTGTAGGGCATGCTTCTGAGACAGCAGGGTCCACATCCTTGGTGAAGAAAGTGAGGCCTCTTGCATTAACCTCAGACTTTACCACATCATGCTTTGACAGACAAACCACGTGAACTTTACTTCTCCATGGAGCCAAATTTTCAGGATTACCTAGTACAGACACATCAGGTATATCAGAACGTACAAAATTCAATTTAATTGTTGCATCCTTTTTCTCAAGGTAACATGATTCTGATTGTTTAGCAACCTTAAGACTCTTCCCAAATGGAATGGACCAGTTTATGTGTGCCCACAGGATTCCATGGAAATAGTCAATGATAGGCCAAAATATTTTTAGGAGGTCATCTCCAATCAAGAAATCATCCCCAGTTCTATCACTGATGTACTCCGAGTAGTTGACTTACATCTTGCAAAACCTCAATTTTAGCCACACTTTTCCTAGGGTCTGTTGAGCCCCCCTCCATAACCTACTACTTGTAAGCCATCAGAGAGGGTTCTTAACATCTTAGAGTCACCTACTGCATCAATCAGTTTGTCATAAAAGCTTCTGGACATCAAGGAAGCTTTCACTCCAGAGTCAACTAAAGCTTCATGACTTAGGCTGTTTTCAATGTTGATGTCAAAGTAAAACCTACCTGCCCCCCCCCTTTAGGGATTAAGTTGCCCAGGTAGAATTTGCTTTTCTTAACTCCTGGCAATATGGCAGGTTTACTGTGACACTCTACACTGCCTGCAGCAGTAACTTGGGATACCTCTAGGGTAAGGTCAGGTTTTGCATTAACACTCTCATTTTCCAATTTCATTGCATTTTTTTTACCATTGTCAGCAATTGCAATTTCATTAACCTGGCAGCATTAGGAAGGACAGAAGGCTCTAGTCACTGGCCATTATTATTGGTTCCACTGTTGCTTGAGGTTGCAGATGGGTTCTACACAGGTGAAGGAAACCCAGAAGCTAGAGGAGGAGGAGTTGGGACCAAATGCTGGAGCAGCAATTTTAAGTTTCCCATCTCCTCCTTTATTCCCTGTATTTCCTCCATGACTGGGGAACCAGGTCAAGGTTTGTCTTGGAATCTGTAACCATCTTGCCCATTGTTATAGTTTTGATGCCCCCTATAAGCACCTCTACCACCCCTATAGTCATTGTTGTATCCTCTGTAGTATCCTCTCCCATACCCTTGGCCGCATCCTCTACCAGGACCATAACCTCGATAGGAAGGTCCTTGGTTTTGGTATGGCTGAGGTTGTGGGAATTGCTGAGAGGTTTGGTAGAACCATGGCCCAGGGCCAGGAGGTGGAATCACCACAGGGGAAGCTTGGGCAGGGTTGGTAGGTTGGATTACTACTGTGGGGTCATGCACAGCCTTAGGCTGCTCTACAGATTTTTCTGGTTGAGTGTTGTTACCTCTTTTCTTTTTTTTGTCTCCTGTTTTGGGGGTAGATAGCTCACCCCCTTCCATAGCCAAAGTATCTGAGGTAGTTACCTCAGACACTTGGACCTTGGGATTGGGGTCCCTTCCCTTTCTCTGTGGAGGAGAGTCATCACCTCTTCCAGAGTCCCAGATATGTTCTGCCTGTCTGGCAATCCAGTGGATGTCCCTGGACCTCTTGTTAAGCTCAAGTGCCAATTGTGTCCTGATAGAAGGGGGTAAACCTTGGTAATATGCATCTCGGAAGTCATCTGAATCACTGTCTGAGTGATCTTCTGCTCCAAAGTACACATCCTTTAGCCTGCAATAATATTCCCTAGGACTTTGATCAGCCCCACACCGCATATGGTAGGCTGCACATTTGGCTGCCCCGTTAGTGTGGTATTTACCAGACTTCTTTTTTAGGAATTTATACAGTTTGTCAGGTTTGTTCCTACTTTCTCTAGACATTCTTGACCACTCTGCATGAGGATCATCAACAGACCAACTAATCACAAAACTCTGTTCCCCCTCATTAGTTATGCACAAAGATTTAAAACACACTTTAAGTTTTCGAATATGCTGCTCAATGCCTCCTTTTGCAGATTTAGAATTATACCTCTCACCTACCAGTTTCAAAGCTTGAGTAACAGTTTTTGATTTTAAATACCCCTGTTCCTTTTTGGAAATCTTTTTATTTTTCCTGGCCCCGTCAGATGAGTCACCTTCAGAATCAGAGCTTCCTTTTTGCCTAATTTTGTATCTCTTTTTATGCTTATCATGTAGTTCCTCTTCTGAACAGGAATATTCCTTTTCAGGGGAGGTGTCATCTGAGCTAGCTTCCTCAGATGCGTTTATTTTTAAGTGATTTTTACTTTTGCTTTTGGTATCACCTTTCTGGGCCTGTAAATCTCTGACTTCTTTTCCTAGTTTACAGAGGTGTTGCTCCAAAAGGGTACACCACTGTTTCCATTGTTTCTGATCACTTTCATATTGCTCCTTTACATCCTTATGCATTTGTACCATTTCATTTAGCTCATTGGTAACCTTTTCATTAGTATGCTCTAATTTTGCTTTTTCCCTTTCCAAAGCTGTGCCCCATTTTTTAAGCTTCTCATTAGTATTTAATATTTTGGCCTTATCTGCCTCTGCAGCTGAGCACTGCTCATTTAACTGTTCATTTAAGTTTTTTAAGGCAACAATGTCAGTCTTTAAGTTGATTAGGACACAGTCTCCATCAAATATTTTTAGATTACTTATATCTAACTGTGTTTTGAGCAATTGCATCTGGTCTGCAAGTCTACTACATTCATAAGATCTCTCTTCTAGTTGGTTTAACTGTTTTACATCATTATGTAACATTAATTTGTCATTACACAGCTTCTCAATCCTATGAACATACTCTTTATTCTGTTCTTTTAATTCTTTCATTTCTTCTTCTGGCCTACAACTTGGACGCAGAGGTATCAATAGCTCCACCTTGATGACAGGTATTGGCAACTCTAAAAGTGTTGCCCCTACATCTGCATGAGCCATACCTACATTCGCAATAGCAGCTGCCATGTCTCAAGTTCTTGTTACTAAACTTTAACAATAATTACCATGAAATGTCAGTAACCTTTTATCTAACACAATTTAAACAAAGAACCAAATCTTTCCTTGAAATACTTCAAAGGTCCTTTTCCTTGCAGCTTTACTGCCAGATAATGACTTCTTTTGGTCTTTTTCTCACTGTCTGGGGTAATTCTATCTTTAAATCTTCGAGAAATAAGAACAGAAAAATATTACTTATTCCATTTAGTAACTTGCAAACAATAGCTGTAATAATATTTATTTCTCATACCTCCTAAGTGTGGGCTGTTATTCACTAACATTCGTCCCAGATGAGCCCCCAGACTTGCTGGAACAAAGGCTTATAATATCACTTTTTATAAGAATGCACTTGGATTCACCTCAGGCCTTACCCAAAAATAATTACATAAAATTACCAAATATAATAAATATTCACATGTGATATTATCCTATGCTTTCCAGATTCAAAAATGACAGTGAAAAACACTGTTGCAACATTTTGGATTATATAAGAAATAAATATATTTTATTCACATATGTACAAGTCCTAAATATTCATAACTAGCATATATATCAAGCATAATAAAAGTAATGTAAACATAAACCGTAATGTAAACAAAACAGATTTTAGAAAATCAAGTAAATCATATAAAACAAATAAAATAAATTTCAGCAATAAGCAATGTAACTAAGCAATATTCAGCATAATAAATGCTAGATTATACTATTTCTTTAGCATACTTATAAATAGCATGACTTTTTCTTTTTACTATGAGAACTTGCAACTCATTACACTAGTGTTTCAGATTATGTTGGTATGATACTTGTTTAAACTTTATAGTATGAAAAAGCTATTTTCTTTAGATTTAAATTTAAGCTTAACCATAAACCCAAGGTTTGGAGCTAAAATGCACTAAGTTATCACCCCAGATAGTCAAATAAGTACTAATAGTAAGATAAAGGAATACTTATGTTTTAGTTATCTGTAGATGTGGTCTTCTACTTTTTAGTTTTCAAAGTCTTGATGAGAACTTTTGGTTTTGGATGACAAATGTCCTTGGTGGTGAGTTTGGCTTTAGTCTGCTGTCTTTTTCCCTTGAACCTGGAACTGGAGTCTTTTGACATCAGTGAAGCAATGCAGGCTGGATCCTTCTTGCTTGATGTCACAAATCATCAAAAGTCACTTCAGGATTTAGTGGGAAGAGTCAGACAAGATTTTAGTAGTTCAGCACAGTCTGTAGAAAGATTTCTCCTTGTGGACAGCAATGTTGTTTTGGGTAGCTGGACTCTGTGACTCTTTTCTGTTTCAGTTCATTTCTGCTTTTGAACCTGCAACTCTGGACTCACTGCTATTCAACAGCACTGTAGACTTGCTGGCTGGTAAATTCCAAAGTCAGTCTCTTGTTTAGGCTTTTAACAGAAATTCCAAAACATTACTATTAGTCCAAATTCTCAGTATGCAAAACATAGGCCTTGCTTAATCCAATACTGGAAGAAAGTCCTTTTTGTAACAGCCCATTTCAGCAGCTGGACCTGTGGCAGAGTTGTGCAGGCTTTCAGGCTGGTTTAGCACTCCTTGCAGTGGCAATGTTATAGCCCAAGTAATGTTCCCAGCAGGTGTGGCTTCAGGCTTTTAGTCCAGAACAAGTCCAAGCTCATCCAAAATTGTCAGGACAATGAACACAGGTCTTCAAACACCAAAGAATTAAGCAATTCTGGGCCAGCTTTGCCAGCATCCCATTTATGTCCCCCTTACTGGGCGACATCACCATCAAGTTATGATTGGTCTGAGCACTCTTTGAGGGTGGTAATGTTAGCCCCTCCTAAGCCATTTTTTTTCAATATGACCTCATCTTGAAAACTATTTTTGATATAAAACAACTTTTCTTTCTTGCATCTACGTGCACCTTTGTACATATATAAGACTCACATTTTTAGATGCAACTAAAGGAGAGGATTCATTTGAGACCAAATATGATGGTGTCAATTCTAATATAAAATCTATAATTTATAAAAGCAGTATAAAACTTTTTCCTTTATGGATATCTAAAAAGTATTTACAGATTTCAGAAGTACATTTTTTCCTGTTTAAAATGATGTTACTTTGGCATACCTACTATAATTAGGAACTGTATAAATTTAGCAAACTTCTTTAAGACAGGGATTTTCTTTGTTCTTTTCTTAAAGACATCAATCACTGTCAGAAAAGTTACTTCACTATAAACTTTTAGACGGTCTTTCTCTCTATAGCAACAAACTACAGATATAATAGACAAAGAACCTCTGTGCGCAAACACTGAGGAAAGAGTTACCCCAAAGGGCATTTAGCTGGGAAGCCAAGTTTCAAGAAAATACAAAATCACACATGCCCCCACAATGCAAAGCATCATGGGCTGCATATGCAAATCACCACATAATGTTATGCTGGTCCAACTTTAAGCAGAATTGCATGGTGCTGAAAGGCCTCTCACACAGTTTGCAAAGGGTGCTAACAGAAGACATAGACACGTGTTTCGGTCCTACCAGGACTCATCAGTATGCCTCGTCTGTTTGACACCCCAGTGGAATGGACCAGCTACCCTTAAGGCAGTGTGCCTTGGATATATTGTGGTGAACCCATTAAAATAAAAAACTATTTAAAAGACAAAGAACCTCTGTGCGCAAACACTGAGGAAAGGGTTACCCAAAAGGGCATTTGGCTGGGAAGCCAAGTTTCAAGAAAATACAAAATCACACATGCCCCCACAGATGTAATATTCATCTTGTTAGACTTCATAAGATGTGAGCTATCACAGGATTCTAGATTTGTCTAGTTTTCTAATAAGAAAATGATATTAAATAAATTATATTCATAACTTTTGAATGCTTCATTCTGCAGCTATAAAACTTGGTAAGCTTATTTATCATACTATTGTCCTATAACTGTCCAATTTTCATAGTGGCAGTACATTGCATCTATAAACCATGAATAAAACTTTTTATTTCTATACAGGGTAATGGGATCTTCAAAGTCTAAGACTTTTTCTTTTTCTTGGTGCTACCCATCACATGATCTCTTATCTTGATAGTGGTCATGGATACCTAGCTTTAGCTAAGACTTTTCCTATAAATGTACCTATAAATCTGTCATGCAAGGCTTGAACACAACAGAGATGGTACTGGAATGTGGCAGGCCCCCTTAGAACAACATCACACTACATGCTTAGCCTGGAAGGTGTCCACTCATATCATGGCTTAAAAAACAAAATGTAGTTTCATCTCTATTCCCTTAGACCTCCTCTAGCATATGGCAAAGTGCTGCTTATGGAACAGAAATATTTTCCTTTAAAGCATTAAAGCCAGATACCTTGTCTTAAGGTTTAAATAACTAACACGTTTTGTTTTCTTGTAGTAATTTATGCAAACAATACTCTTAGCCAGAAATTAGTCCCATATAAAAATCAGATAAAATAATAATTAAAAATAAATTCTTAAAGATAAAAATAAAATATTTTTTCCATCAAGGGTTTTGTCCCTACAACTCTCCAGACCTATTTAAGTGCAAACAGGGTTCCCTATGGTGTGAGGTTGGTGAAACAACCAGCTTTGGGGAAAGACAGATATTGTTTTCTTATGGGCTAGTAAAATCATTTGTTAGAGTCCCCTACAGGGTTTGTTTAATCCTGAAAGATGCAGAGGAGACAGAAGTAGAGGTGAGGGTATCATTAGTACAAAAATAAGAACAGCTTACACCATTTTATCATACCCTGATTATAAGCAATGAGGCCAGGAAATAACTTGATCATACTATGAGGTGTATGACAATCACATTAAAGACACAAAAGAACATAAATTTGAGAGTGATTGTCTAGATTACTTGGAGAGCAGGATATTTTATTGTGGGAAAAACTATACAAAAAATGCACTATGCTCCATACTAACAAACAAAGGGAAATATGGATATTCACCCAAGGGACACTTACACAAATGGATTGGATTCTAAGTGGACCATTTTGTTTGGAGAAACCAGGGATGATCCTCCCCCCACCCCCACCAAATTACCATGCACTATTACAAATGCTCTAGTTGGTAACATCAATATTTGAGGGACAGCAGACACAAATGTTAATCGAGCCTTCCTTCCCACAATGCCCCCTTGGAAGGAGCCCCAGAATAGCCAGGTTCTCAGAAGAGGTACATGCAGAGAACATACAAGGTGAGGGGAAAGGCCAAAGTGAATGTTCAACAGAGGGAGAAGGTGAAACAACCACACACACACACACACACACACACACACACACACACACACAAGTGCGGTACCACCGGAACAGACAGAGGCAGGTAAGATATTAATGGATCCACAGAGCCAGCATCAAAGTGAGACCTTGCCCTTTCAAGAACACTTCATTCCTGCATCTTATGCAGACTCACAGGGCATTATATTACACACAGAAACATCTATAGTGGTTAATATCTCCAGATATAATTTTAGATGCAGAAAACAGTTTTAGAGAGTGATCTGCTCTTTATCCTCACCAATGAACTAAATGAGTTTCAATGCATTCTTGATTTCCACAAGTTCACATGCATTTTGTACTTAAAAGTATTTTTCAGTGGTCACATGACAACTGGAAGCAACAATTCTTCTAATTCTTCATTGGACCCTGGCTCGGAAGTTCCATCTATGAGTTCAGTACAGCCCACCTAGGACATACAAGACAATATGGTGAGCGCAGATATAATAGCAGGAGGAGGAATTTTGAAGAAAAAAAATTAACCTTTTTACCACCCTATAGTACTGCAGTATTAACGTTCAAGAAAGCATGTGAGACAGATATACACAATCTGGCACACAATTTGTGATATCCAAGACACAACAACTATACCAGACATGAAAAGTAAGCACTTAGAACTCTAAGAGACAATAGCAGTATTATCATCAAGTCGATGGATAAAGGTGGTAACATCATAGTGCTTGACAGAAATAAGTAGGAACTTGAATTATGTAATCAGTTAAATGATGACAGATATTACCATGTGATGAAACTTTAGAGTATAAAAAGAGAATTGATGTGATCTTGTATGAGGCTGTTATGCAGAAAGTGATATCCATTCAGGCACATCAATTTTTAACAGTTGCACACTCAATCAGACCAATGATTCATGGCCTCATAAAATTCATAGGAATCTGTACAGTCTGCCATTATGCCCCATGGTGGCCAGTATTGGGTCATTCAAGAAAACCTTAAAGGCGGCCCAGTGGCACTGAGGGTTGAGGCACTGGATGCCACACATCGCGATACACCAGTGACCCGGGTTCTGGAGCGAGCCCGGATGCTGGGGGTCAGCAGGGGAGGGAGATGGATTGAACATCCATAGGACAGCTCTCCTGTCCCTGGGGAGGGATCCAGGGGTCTTCCTGGCACAGTAGTGATCCCCGGTGGAGACCAGGGGTGCTACCTGCTTGGGAATAAAAATCGGGGATGAGGGCGGCGGGCGTCTATGGGGCAATGCCTGCATGCTGATGCCATTACATGACTGCACTGAGAGGGAAAGCTCTACAACAAAAAGGAAAAAGGCCTCCTGGACCACTGGTGAGATGACAGTGGCCCCAGAGGAACACCCACATCCCAATTGCTGGCCCAGATGTGCCCGTATCACTCCATGGCTGACACATCAGCCACAGGTAAGGCACCTCATATTTAGGAGTTGAGCACCAGGGGAGGACGGAACCAGCCCCGGAGGTGAAACCGAAGGTTGGGCCTGCCTGGAGTCATTCAGGGGGGAGATGGGGGGGTTCAGGCTGGGAGTTAGGGTTGTGTCTGAGTGGGCACTCCTGAAGGATGCCCGGGATCCAGGAGTATAAATAGAATTAAAAAAAAACTTAGAGCAATTTGTCAATGCTTACATCAGATCTGTAGCAACCATGGCACATTCTTACATCCATGACACTATGGATATTTTGGAAGTACTAAAAGACCTTCATGTAGTGGATGAATGGTTTCTAGTTACACTTGATATACAGTCCTACATACAAATATTCCACACATGGATGGTACACAGGCTGTAACACAAAAAAAATGAACAATAAACCTTTCCACCCCCATGGTTGAATTTTTGGGAACACTAACAGAGATGGTCCTCACTAGCAAAATTTTCATTTCTAAAGATACATATTACATACAAACTAAAGACACTGCTATAGGTATGTCATTTAGACCAAACCATGCAAACATTTATCTGAATTGTTGGAAAGAGAGGTCAATCCTGCCTTGGACCAATAACTTGTTCCTAGACAGGACTGAACTCTACAGGAGATACATAGACAATGTATTACTTGTATGGAAAGATACTAGGGAAGGAATTAACAGATTCTGTGTTATACTAAGAAAGTAGTAATGGCAACCTTAAATTTTCGATGCAGTGTGATTTGGGAAGGGTTAGCTTTCTTGACCTCATAATTGAAAAATATGATAGAGGCAGGGCATCAGTTAAGTCCATTTTGGGGGTATGCAACTCCAAAAAATAAGGCAACAACTTCTAAAATAAAGGGGGGAGGAAGTCATTGACTTCAAAATGAAAAAAACAAAACTGGACAGCTTTCAAAACTGAATGCACAGAAGCTAAGGAAATGATGGATTTAAGAAATTGTATTTTACCACTAATGTTTGTTTGAACATGCATAAATTGATCCTTCCTGGAATATCGTCTTTCAAATAGTGGGATCTGGGAAGTATTTTGACTTCCAGAAAATTGTAATGACTTCCACATTTTGACTCATGGAATTATTTGACTCCCACTAAAAATGAATTAACTGAACCCCTGGGCAGAGGTGGAGTAAAAACTAGCCTCTTCCATCAGCCCACCAACCAGAACTCTCTGCCACATTTTGAGAGTTGCCACCCACATCAGTTAGTGGAGAATATTCTGGTTGGACAATTTATGAGGCTAAAAGGGAACTGTAGTACAAATACAGACTACATAACAGGGGCAGCCGCTTTCACCGATCGGTTCAAAAACAGAGGCAATAGTGACCACTGTATCAACAAAGCAAACAACAGACTTGATTGTATGGGTAGAAATAGTTTGCTGAGAAAATGAGAAAAAACACACACATACAGGGGCCAACTATTAATGTCATTATCACCTTTGATCTACAAGTAAAGGAGTTCAAATCCACCACTGAAAATAACTGGCACATCAGGCAGACTAAAAATAAGCTTGACGAATATATTGCCACTCCCCCATATGGTGTACAGACGGAACTAACACAAGAGATACTCTGGTATATAGTCTTCTAACTCCTATTCCAGATGAACAAAACAAGCTTCCCCTGCCTGCAGGCAACTGCACATGCAGAAACCATTAAGTTCTGCAACTTCATATTAAATACAAAGTATTCTGTGCATGCAGTCCGGGACATTTGCACAGAGGTGCATGATTTCTTTACTTGCAGCATGGAATCATTGCAGTATGCTCCTGCCAGGTATTGTATGTGGGAAAGACACTGAGTGCCTTTAAAAAACAAATCAGTGAACATTTGAGGAGGAAGAGAAGTTTTATTTATTTTTGGTGCCCTTCTCCGGACAAAAAAGATGTGGAAAATGCTCTGGCTTTACATGTTCTTAGCAGTTTTGGAGAACACAGATATAAATTTATGGGACTGGAGACAGTCACTCACTTTACCATAAGTATTTGAGGAGATCTGGACAACAAAGTGTTAAAGTGGGAGACTTTTTGGCAGTATATAATAGGTTGCAAGCTTGTGTCCCAGCAGGACTAAATGAAGCTTTTCAACTGAGCGCCTGTTTGAAATGATGGATTTGCACTGAATCGTGCCCTTTGAACTGACTGTCATGTTTTTTGTATTACATCTATGTCTGAATTGCATTTTTTTCTAACTTGCTGTAGCTTATTATAGTAAATACTATACACGCTTGATTTTGATATCTCCATCTTTCCAGTCATTCCCCACCCCACCTCAGCACTTCCCTTCATATTTTCCACTCCATGTTCTGTCTTTTTTATTTATTTATTTTATTTATTTAGTTTTTGTTGACCGGGTAAGTGCACTAGACAAATCCTGCCTATTTTCAGGCACAACCCGGGGGAGTGGGATACAGATGAATGCCAACTGACCTTGAACCAGATTAAGCTGTTGGTGCTATTTTTAGTGAATGAGTGAAATTTGGCCAAATTTGGGAGATTCCCCAACTCTTTTCGATAAGTGCCATGGGATCTTTAACATCCACCTGAACTACCACCATACCAGGCAGATGGGACCTCGGTTTATCATCTCATCTGAAAGATGTCTCCTCAGAAGTGCAGCACCCCTCTCATGCTGCACTACAGTGTCAGTACTGGGATATTAACCCAAGTGCCAGATGTGGGAACTGAACCCACATCCCTCTGATCTCCCGGCCTCAGAGGCGAGTGTGCTACCTACTGAGCCACTGACACTGTCTTGTCTGTCATCCCTCAGTCTCCCTGTCTGGTGCCACCCGCATACCCCCACACACATACTTTACCCCATCTCTTCTGCTGCCTTGTTCGTTAAGGCTAGTACAGTATTTTATAACATTATTTCTATCAAAGTCAGATGTTACAGTATGTGCTTTTTTGCAAGAGGTTGATGCAGTTTATAAGACTTTGATGTCTTGATTCATACGCTATCATAACATTGTTTTTAATCTGCTATCTTTTACCTTGACCTACCCTACCTTCTTGCCCGCCTTATTCCTTCCCCAATCCCATCCTCATCCTGTCCCCCCCTCCACCCCTCCCAGTTTATACTGTACTTTGTGAAGGGTTGGGATTTATACTCTCTAGCTGCACACTTTGTGATGCACTTCAAATGTTAAATGTAGTTGGTATTGCACAATCAAATGTGATAGAGAACATCCTGCTGCTACTGAGCACGATCATGAACTGACTGAAAATAATGTAAGTCCGGGTAATGGCTTTTTAATGCTTTTCCAACTTTTACTCAGAACTTCATCATCTTTTAACATTTTTGACCCAAATCTTCAAAAATACCATTTTTTATCTCACTCCATGAACCCCATGAACAATACAGTTTTTTTTTTGTTTTTAAGTCCCCTCTGAAACATGCTTTTATAGTCATTCCACCAAACCACCTTTCAGATGGGATTTAAAAAAATATACCCCTCTTGATCATTAAAGTGGGGTAATAAAAAGTCTATATTAAAAATCTGGAGTAAAAATCTAAAAAAACAGCAAAATTAAGAAAAAAACAATCAAAATATTTCAGCATTTTACCATAACTTTGCAATTGAGATTTTGACCCCACATTTTAACCTAGCTATTTTTTTCACCCCACCTCATGAACATGACAGGTGTCATTTTTCAGATCTCAAAATATGTTCTCACGGTTGTACTGCAAATTGACATCATGCAGGTTTTCATAAATGACACCTGTCATGTTCATAAGGAGGGGGAATAAAAAGCCAATGCTGAAAACTGGTGGTCAAAATCTCAAAAACAAGAAAATTATGAAGAAACGTTGAAAGTTCTCAATATTTACTCATAACATTGAAACTGTTTTACATTTTGAAGGCACATTTTCAACGTAGTCTTTTTTTTTTACCCCACCTAATGAACATGGCAGGTGTTATTTTTAACCCTCCCAAACCTGTTTTCACGGTCGGCCACAAAATTGCAGTTTGGGATGGATTTGATAAATGACATCTGTCATGTTCATTTGCTTGGATAATAAAAATACTATCTTGGAAATCTGAGGTCACAACCTAAGAAAACAGCAACTATATGTGTGGACTTGTTTTTTTCCCCAGTCATGACAATTTCACATTCAAACTCGTGTTATTCATTTGTGAATTTTAACTGCTTTGCTGTCTATGCCCAGCAACTACACAGCGAATACAAGCAAGCAAAACACATTGAAACTGGCATGGGCCAATGCTTGTTTATTACTACACCCTCACCCTCCCCAACCCACATACCTCTGTTCCCAGCCCTGCTGCCTGTCCTGGGGTGTGGAAAATCTAATTTTAGCACTTGATGGCACTGCTAGTGCTCGGTTGGCATTTATTCCAGCCCCCTCCCACACACCTACCTCTTTTTCTGGCTCCACTGCCTGTCCCAGGGCTAGGAAATTCTTCATTTTGCACCCGATGTATGTGCTAGTGTTCGGGTCTGACTCTGGTACCTGCACTACAGTCCAGAACCCTTTGTTGCTTCAGATGCATGGCCCCATTTTGTTTTCTGAAGCAGAGCTCCAGCTCAACAGAAAAGCTGGTGTTTCAGTGCTGCTGACTTTCTCTTACACCCCCGACCTCACAAGTTGTTCTGAAGGGAGCATTCCACAATACCCGATGGTGCTCCTCCGCTAGTCCCGGTCCCAGGTGCATAGTCCCAGTTTTAAAACAGAGCTCCATGTAAATGCTGCCATGTGTGTGCAGCAGTACTGGTGCTCTGGAGCCACTGACTTTCTCTTGCCCATGACCCTGCTGCCTGTCCTGGTGTCAGGGAGCACTCTATAGTGCTCAGTGGCACTTCTCCATTGGCCGGTCCCATGCGCATAGCCACATTTTCAAAATGGAGCTCCAGCCCCCTGGAAATGCTGCCAAGTATGCAAGGCCAGATTAAGACTGAAAAGGCCCCTGGGCATTTTCAAGCTGAAGCCCCCTCCCCCCACCCCCAGAAACTGAAAGTATGAGAGTCCTTCATTTTACAGAAAATGGGTTTTAGAAATGAAACATATAAGAAAACACACAAAAAAACAGCGTAACTTAATTTTTATTTTTTTTGTATGAGGCATTCTTAACATTTTGTACACGTAGCTTCACTGTCCTCCACACAAGTCTTGCTGTGTGACAAGTCAAATCAATTTGACAAAATAAGGAGACCAGGACTTGCTAGGCAGTTAGCTGTGCTGTGGCTGTGTCATGACTCATCTGTCTGACTCTCAGAGTAAATCTACTAAGTGCAGGACGGGGGCAATCCTGCCATGAAGTCAAGGGGGCATCCGGCCTGGGCACAATGGAAAATATAAAAGGAATGTTTGTTAAGGGAGGACAGGGGTTGAAACTATCTTTTTCAGCCACCAGCTGGCAGGGCTAGTGACTGGAAACTTCCACCAGCCTGACAGGATTTTCATTGCCCAACACAACAAGTTCTAGCCAGAGCCGATACGGCTATGGAGAGCTGCCAACTGACCAAAGTTACATGTTGTGCATAGAAAATTGTGAACACCCAGGTGTAACTCAGCCATTTTTGGGAGTTGTTTCACCAAATTTTCAACATGGCCTTTTTGGGAACCCACCTAATGAAGAGTGCCACTGTCATTTCATTTACTGGTCCCAAAAGGTGATTTCGCAGAGCAACCATGCGGTTCTGTGCCACAGGGCAAGAACACATTTGGGGCAGGATGTGAAAAATGACAGCTGTACTGTTAATAAGGAGGTGAGCAAAAATAGCAATGTTGAAAATCTGGAGTGAAAATATTGAATATTGGCAACGTTAGGAGCATGCGTAGAAACTGCGCAAAGCAGGCTCGCAGCGCAGTAATTTTTTGTGAATCTTTTCACCAAATTTGCAACATGGGCTCTCTGGCACCCCACCTCATGAACAGTGGCACTGTCATTTTGTTAATCAGTCCCAAAAGGTGATTCCATGCAGCGACTGCAAAATCACCTTTTCGGGATGGAGTAACAAAATAACAGTGACAGTGTTCATGAGGCAGGGTCCCAAGAACCCCATGTTGAAGATTTGGAGCCAAAATTCCTAAAAATGGCTAATATAGCAATGTAAGTTGAAAACCCCATTAACTACCATTATACCATGCTCACCTTTGATTCTTCAGTTTGTGGCTCAGCTTTGAAGAGTGCAGACATGTCCCGGTCCAGAGAAGATGACAGCACCAACCTCCGGATGTAAGTATGGGGTAAGGTAGGGTGTGAGGAGGTGGGTGTTCAGTGGGAGGGTGGGGATGGGAGAGGGGGACTGGGGTGACGATGAGGGACCGTTTTCATTTTCACAGGTAAAAAAAACAAAAGACATTGGGGACAGTTTTCTTTATCTGCAGGAAAAAAGAAAGAAAAAAAGCACAAATTTGGGCACACTGGGGTGGGCTCCCAGTGCGTCACATGAGTTGGGGGTAGGACATGATGCCAACACAGGGATTGGGCACCCCAATGTCAGTGTGGGAGGAAAAAAAAATAAATGTGGGCAGAATGGGATGGGCTCCCAATGTGCCACATGAGTTGTGAAGGTACATGATGCTGACACGGGGATTGGGCACCCTGATGTCAGCACGGGGAACATAAAAACATAAATTTGGGCCCACTGGCATGGGCTCCCAGTGTGCCACATAAGTTGGGGGGTACATGATGCCAACACAGGGATTGGGCACCTTGATGTCGGTGCGGGGACGGGGAATGGAGGGAGCGGGGAAGATAGCAGCAGTGGGAGGGAGCATGAGGGTTTTATTTGCTGCCAGTGCTGGGAGGGAGCGGAGAGGACAGGAGCAGTGGGAGGGTGTGGGAGGAGTACCATCCAAAAGATGGTGGCGGCAATGGAACTGCGCATGGGCGGCACTCGCACATGCTGGTGGTGCCAGCGGAACTGTGCGTGTGCACAAGTTGCACATGAGCAGTTCTTGCCCCAGAAGGTGGAAGTAACAGCTGAAATAGTACAGCTGTTACTCCATAGGGGCTGACCATGGTGGAGTGTTCCAAGTTCCATTGGACTTTCAGAAGGATACTTCCAAAAGTCCAATGGAATGTGCCACGATCGGCCGTTTTAAGGAAAGACATACCAAAACGGCAGTAGGCTCCGCCCACAGCCGTAAAAATAATCAAATGTTAAATAAAACACCTTAATACAAATTTTGTCTGTTTTCTTTTTTTCACTCATTATGCTACCATCCACAGACTCAAAACATACACACATACTGCAAAAACAAAGATCACCCCCCCCAAAAGAAAATATTTTGATACTTTTTTCTGGTTCTTGAGAACATCTTCCACACATGGACTTAATGGCTACCTTAGGTGCCCACATCAACAACCATCCTGAGCAGCTTAGCGTTACAAAGCTCATATAAAGGTCCCCATCCCCCTGCCCTAATGCCCTAGTGTGGGGAGGTTCTGGGTTACTTGCATAAAGTCACACAGCAAGATGACAATGGCTGTAGAGGGATTCAAAATCAAACCTCGGCTGCCTAGAGCACAGTTCAGAGCTGTAACCATGAAATTACTGAACAACAAAACTCTTCCTCTAATTCTGGGGAGTAACATCATGGAGCCAGGCTCCGGAGCATCAAGAGAAAGTGTTTGTTCCCCCCCCGCCGCACTCTCTATGCTGTTATCCAGAATTCACTTGTCACCAAGACAATAAAAGTAACATTCAACAAAAAAAACTACTGCCAGTGCCAAGACTGTCATTGGGACACATTTTTTGTGGATAATAGCCAGCTTAAAGATCTACACCTAGAACTGCAAAAGAAAGTTGTTAAAATTAAAAGTAAAGCTTTCAGCACTGACTCACTGAGGCTTTAACAACATCAGCTTTGTGAAACTTGGTCGGTACAGCAATAAACAAGAAGAATGGAGATGCTTGAAAATGTAGATAGACATGCAACTGTAGGCCTGCCACTTCCAGTACTTTGGGCTCACAATTTCAACTTTTTTAGGTCTCAGGGATGAGGGATGGGATCTTTTAAAAGCCCTTTTTTCCTGAAGCCCAGGCCCATGGCCCCACAATTATAGAGTAAAATCTGCCCTGACACTCCATAACCTGAGCAAAGTAGATATTTTGCTTGAGGCAGGCAATAGAGCAACTGCAAAAACAACTGGCGGACTACTCCACATGACAAGTGAGTCATCAAGTAAATGCAGCTAGTTTGAGGGGGTAAATGCATGTGTATCCGTGACCACTATGCAGGCAATCAGATTTATGTAACTTATGGAACAGTTAAAGTTCAGGTTGATCAGCCATCTTACTGGCAAGTGAGGCAGGCCTTGCCCTCTTTGCTTTAGTTAGAGAGGAGATGATGATGCAGTACCGCAGTTGGTCTTTGATCTGCTGTGCGCTGGCTCTGCTTCGCTCAAGTCCCAACTCCATCTCCGAAGTTGAACTGACGCTCTGCTCATGGTCCGAATGACATCCAGCCATAGGCAAGGAAGACAAGCTGTTTTTTCCTGCCGTCCTCGACTTCTCATGATGACAAGCTGGGTAGGGAAGGGAAGGTGTTACACATGCTCAGTGCTATTGCTAAGCCTAAGTATATTCCTCTCCCACCTTGCTGTCATCACACCATCACCCATCAAGTGTCCTGAATGTGAACCATGAAGGCGTTAGCGTCTTTGAGAGCATTCAGAGCTCCCTTCATCAATTTCCGCCAGACAGTAGGCACACCGTCCCCTAGGTACAAGCCCAAAACAGCAATAATTACCAACCTAAGGCTACAAATAACAAAAAAAAAGGAAAGGTGCCTGGAGGGCATGCAACAGGATGGCACAAAATGTTAAACTCTGGGAAGGAGGGGAGGGAAAGGGGGACACCAGAAGGCCCCCATAGCTCTGGGCCCCCAGGGAAATTTCCCTCTTTGCTCTTTTTTTAATCTGGCCCTGCGATCATGCACGTCATTGTGCACATGAGATCAGGACAAGAGGAGGCACACCATCAAGGCCCATGGAATGCTCTTGAACCCGGGACAGGTGGGAGGGTTGGGGTCGAGAAAAAGTCAGTGGCTGCACATGTGTGTCTGTGCTTGTGCACTGGGTCCATTGACGTTCTCTTGCCCCCAACCCCGCTCTCTCAGGGCTGGGGTGCAGAGGACCATGTTCTGGTGGGGTGTGGCAGTAGAGGACCAACAGCCCATTCAGTAAGCTCTCAGTGGAGGTATCTAACCAAGAACAAATATTTAGATAACTAACAGGATTATCTAGAAGTCAAGCACCCCAGAAATACAATAGATAGGACAGGGAAGCAGAAATATTGTTCAATCTGATGCAGGGGTGTAGCCAGGGATTTCAGATCTGCACACCAAGTGGACTCACTACTACCCCCAACCCCCCGTTAGGGTGAGCTATCCCCCCCCCCCCGGGTGTAGCCAGACAATATACAAATGTACAACAGGACAATGTTTGTTGCCTCATTTGGCACAATAAATACCATTTTTGTATCTCATGACAATGGTTGTTGCCATGCATAGGTAAATACAAATGCCATGCATTGTTCCCTAAGACACCCACATACCAGCCCAGAGCCTGTAAAGTTGTATTGTCCTTGGGATGCAAAGAGAGTATTACTGACCAGTCCTTCTAGTTTCGACTCCTATTAATAAAATTACAGAAAGGTTCAGTATTTTCTTTGTTAGTTTTCATGGAAAAAGGAAGCAGTTCAGAGGCTATTTGTTACCTCCCCTTAAATAAAATTGCACACCATGGCGTGCTTGGAGTATGCCTGCCTACACCCATGATCTGATGGCAGCATTAAATTACATGCAAACTATCTCATGGTGAGGGGGAAAAGTCTAGGAACATCAGCAAGGAAGTCTGCGTGCCTTTTGTACCACATGTATGTTGTTGATAAGTAGTGTGTTTCTCTGCTCTGCTCTGCAGGAATGGCAGACATGCTGCACTTTTAAAGTATTAGATTCACCTTTGTAGTCCCCCTTCCCTTGCCCTGAACGCTGGTACCACTGGTTCCTCAAAAACTGCTCTGTAACACGTTCTAAACCTATTAAACACAAACACACACACAGACACACACACATAGACAAACACACACACACACACCACTTAGCAGCAGTTTCAAAACTCGCTCTTACTTTCTAACCCCCCCAAGCAACAGCCATCTGGCAGCACTTTCTAAACCTACACACACACACACACACACACACACACACACATCAGTCACACAGTGGCACCTTTTTTTTCCATTGTGGGTTTTCTCCCCAGCCATGTCCATCTTGCCAGGAATATACCCTGTTCAGACCTGCATCTCCCAATCTCCCCAATCCCTGATAACCTGACTGTTACTCCATGGCTTGTCCTCAGTGGCAGCAGCTCTGGGGGATGGCCATCCTCCCCCCCAACCCCCAAGGCAGTAAGCTTTTCTGACAGAAGGCACTAGGACCCAGGGGGATCCAAGAGCCAAGAGCATTCTTTAGATGGATATTGTTTTTTTTTTTCCCTTGGTCTCTACCACATACCCAAAGTTACTGCAGCCTGCATGGTGACCTTGCATATGGCCTGTTCCCTGTGGTAAGAGCAAGCTTCCTGGCCCAGTGGCAGGGGTTTCTTCAGCACTGGAGCTCACCATCAACTTTCCCCTGCTGAGGCATATTGCAGCACAGCACCTACCTCAGTCTGGCCTGCCTCCCCACATTCTGGCTCAGGTTTGCTCCTGAACCCAGAGCATCTTCACAGCAGTGCGCCGCACTGCCACTGTGCCACTGGTGCAGTGCCCAGTGGCACTTTCTAATCCTGCCCTCACCTGCCTGAACCCCGGCACTACCATTTCACTAAGTGCAGGGGCAGGGATGGATATAAGAGGTACAGTGGGTCAGGTAGTGCTCACAGTGTGGAGTCAGTGAATGAGCACCCTCCCCCAACACTGGCCACTCAGTGGCGCTTTCTAAATCCCACAGCCTTGCCCTTAACACCGGCTCTGCCAGTTCACAGAAGCCACTCTGTGACACTTTCATTACCCACCCACCCTCAGTTTCAAAACCCACCCACCCCCTCTGAACATAAACTACTTGGCAGCACTTTGTAAACCTGAGCTCCCCCCAGCCCAGCCCAGCCAGAGCACTGGCCCTTCTTGTTCTCTAAGTGAGGGGGTACGGATGGGCATGGAAGGTGGAGCAGATCCTGAAGTGTGATTGAGGTGGAGCAGATGAGTGAGTCCCCCCCCCAATACTGGCCGCTGGATGGCACTTTTACTACTCACTCCTGTCCTCAGTTTCTGTCCCCCAGAACACAAGTCACTCGGACCCATTTTCACAATCCACATGCACCCACCCCTTCTGTGCACTGACATCTCGGTGACACTTTGTAAACCCTCGGTCCCCCTGCCCAGCCTGCCTGAACAGGGAGTAGTAGAGGCAATACTTTTTTGTAAATAGTTTTAAAGCTTCTTTTATTTCATTAATGGGAGAGCAAGAAAGTTACAACTGTGAAACAGGCTTACAAAGTTCAATATGAAAGTTATCACTTTAAACAATGCTTTGATTAACCATTACTTTCAATAGCCTTCGTATGAAGATCAAACTATCTATTGCTTAACCTGACACAGAATGGCCACACAGGAGATAATGAGTGTCCATTGTCTTGCACCTTGGGATCTGCCCGAGGTTAGATTGTTATGTCCATGCATTTTGTAGCAGCAGAAGTCCTCATCACTGACTCTGTGAGCTCTTTGTAAATAGTTTTAAACCATATAATATACAAAATATTAGATGGGCAAGCATTGGTGAAACATGGTTGAGTTTCCCTCTCAGAGTTCTGATGACATCAGGGACCTCCAGCTTCGCTCTTGAGGTTCCTCAGATGTCATCAGAACCCCTCGATGGGAACACATCTGTGTTGTGTATAGCTGCTGACCCTTTTTTATGTCTTCTTGCCAAAGGCATAGAAAACATATTGCTATCCCACCATGAGAGGGCTTTTGGATGCTTAGCCCTTATCTGCCTATCACAGCCCTAGAATCATCAACCTCCGCCCACCTTCTGCCTGCTTTTATGCACTAGCTAAAACAATTAGCCAACCAAAGTGCTAGAAAAAAATGAAGCAGAAGCTCCTGTGTCCATGTGTTACTTTAATGTTCCTACTGTAGCCCTGGCACTGTATGCCAGTGGGCTACCCCCCCCTTGCCAGCTCTCTCTGATACCAGGCAAGGGGCCTGGGTCCTGCTACGGTGACAATGAGGTTTGTTCCTGGAAATATTAAAAATAGCACAGTGTCTCACCCAGAGTAAAGTATTAGTGGGCCAGGTATCTGCTTGGTACAGTCCCCTGGGAAACTTTACCTACCCACCTCCCCAACCAACCACTCTGCACACTAAGTCCCCAAATACTTTGTTCCACCATATAACATAAACTCAGCAGTAAGTGCATGCAATGAATTTCACTAACACCAGCAGTTTCAGCAAACAAATTCACAGCTTAATAAGGGGGGTAAGGACTAGGGGAAGGGATACCAGGACACAGGGTAGCTGGGAAGAAAAAAAGAAGGTTAGTGAGATATGCAGCAGCAAAACATGTGGGCCCGCAGGTCAAGCCCTCCCCTACTGGTACCAGTGTCCCTGAACTGCCCCTAGGGGTACCCTCTGGGTGCAGGCCTGATCGGTGATGCAGGTTGACCGGCTGTTGGGGCCCTGAAATTGTGGAAAACTTTAGATTTTGAAAGACACACAAATTCCCCTTTCCCCTCTCAGGAACCAGGACCTGGGTACTCACAGTTTGGGAATCTCAGCACCGGGGAAAATGGAGCCCCTTGGGTTAGTGCAGCAAACATGGAACAGACCAGCCGGGATCCCTCTGACTGGATGAAACTTGCTCGAGGGTCTCACAGCTGGTCACCTTGATTGTAGTTCTGGCCACTTGTCACCTTCAGCCACTTCTGGCATGTTGCAGAGCACTGTGGCAGGACAGCACCAGCCCCAGAAGGCCCAGACCCTGGAGTGGCTCCACAGCCCAGCTCCCCTTATGGGTCGAAGGTGCCCTAGCACCCCAGCAAGTGCTGGTGACCTCCTGAGACAGTGAGTCCCACTTGGGAGGGGTTAGCAAGTTCCCTCCCTGGCTCTGGGTGAGGACTCCCAAATGGTGGGGGCCCTTCCTGCAGTCTCTGCACTGAGTTTTAGAATGCAAGGTTTTCAGGCAGTCGCTTCAATAAAGTCCAGTGCCAATATGTGGGTGCTAGCCTCTATTTCGATAAGTGCAAGTACGCTTCAGCAGAGGGGAACTCAGCAACAACAACCCCCTGCACACCAGTCCACACTTTCCAGTTTAGCAGTGTCCACAAACTTTTCCTTGGCTGCAGCTAGGCCTCCGCTCTCAGCCACTTTAACCAGTTCACACAGGACACACACAGCCTTCAGCTAGCACCCTGATGACTAGAGATGATCTACCTCTTCAGAATTTCTATTACAGTCCCACACAATCAAACAACTTCTCAGCCCTGACTGTAGCACTCTAATAATCCTCACAGTCTTCTCAGCTAGTCCAGCTTCCCAATGCAGGGTTTCTGCAGCATTCATTCTCTCCCATTAACAGCAAGCAACTGCTTCATACCGGGAGAATCTCCATTTAGTTCCTTTCTCTCTTTCCCCTTCTCAATCAGTCCAGCAGCCAGTACCTGGGGAATCAGAATCTCAGCTCAGTCTCAGTTATTTCTTTCCCCTTTCCAATCCACTTCTGCTCGTCTATTGGGGCATGATCTAGGTGTCTGAATTAGTCCCCTCCTTCTTTCAGGAGTCCCTTTCTGAGTCCAGTTTGGGCGCCTAGATCCCTGATTGGCTGCAGCACTGGGGTTAAGTGTCACAAACATGTCAGCTCTCATTTGTTTACATGGAGTCTCCTTCAGTTTTATACAGTCTCTCCCCTTTCCAAGTCTGCTGCAGCCCAACACGTTACTTGCTCCACACCCACACACCCTCCAGATCATAGCACTAACTGCCCCCTGTCAAATGAGCCCACTCTCATTCCAGTAGCCCCTACAGTTTAGCTGTCACTGCCACCATAACTATGTCCTCCCAGGCGGCAGGTAGCACTCATCAATATTCATGGAGCTGCTCATTAATATTCATAACCCCTGAGTAGCCCACTGTTTAAACTACAGTTTTATTAACGTTACAGGCTTCTGTCCGATCCCTATCAGGTCTCCAGTCCCCAAGAACACAAGCAGGGGCACCGGGACCATGGACAAACTCCCCGTTTCCAGATCGCAATGTGGTCGGTAACATCAAAGCACTCCAGGCGCATATGCGAGTGCCAGCCGAATTTGGCATGTCAGCAGTTCACAATCAAGGAATTAGGCCCTGAAGGGGCCAAAAGCAACACTCAGAGGGATGAAAGATTGGGGGATACAGGAAAACATAGGGAGGAAAGGGGAAAACAGCAGGTAAGCCCCCAGAGGGGGGGTTACACCCCCACCCCGAAACGCTTGGCTTCCACGACAAGCATAAGAGAAAATACTCGATGGAAACATCAAACATTAAAAACATTTCTAACTATACACCTGGTTCCTATCTAGTATGTAATAACCATAAGAACATTCAAACACAGAACATTATATACTGTACATCTCCTGTAGGGACCTAGGAGTAATGTACACTCCCTTATGTACTACAAACAAAGGTAAGTCTGTAGGAACTGTAGGGTCATCATACATCAATTTAAGGACAGGCTGTGTCATCCTCTCTGTCCTGGGGAAGGGGGTCTCCTGACTATCTGAACCCCTACCTACCCCTGGGTCAATGGGATTTCCTCTTCATCCTCACCCCCTTGCAGCTCATCCTGTTCCTCAGCTAGTGGGGCAAACAATTCCAGCATGTGTCTAACATCATCTGCAGCCCTAGGGGGACTAAACTGTGCTACTTCAAAGGGCACAGTTGGATCAGTATTCAGTTTTGATGTGGGCCTGCCAAAGGACGCTTCTCCCCCCTCACCTTCCTGCCCCTCAGAGCCACCCTGTGACCATTCCCCGGGGGATATCTGCAGAACAGCTGCATCGGTACCACTCAAGTGATCCAGCCTGACTAGTATTCAAGTCCAGAGAGGTCCCCCGAGGGGCACTGCCAGAACAGACTCCCCTTCCCTACCCTGTCTCCTAGGCATGTCCCTTGTCAGGGGTGATCCCTGAAATAACCTGGCCATTTACTGGGTAGGGTAATGACTACTTGGGGTCTCACCATTCTCCCCCTCAGATTCATCATCAGTGTCTCCCTCATCTGAGACCTCCCACCCTGGGCAGATCCTGTCCACATGGCATCACCTCCTCTCCACCTCTGTCTTCGGTGTACAGCAGCTCGAGTGGTGGGTGGTGATGAAGGATCTTCCACAACATCTTTGGCGTTTATTACTTTACCCCCAATAGGCAGCAGGTGGTTACGATGAATAACCTTGTGCCCTAGAGTCTCTCCCTCAGACCGAATCTTGTAAACCGATAGGCCTGCAAGCTTCTCCAAGATGACATATGCTTCCTTGGTATGCCCAGCCGGCAGAGTAGCACTCTGTCATCTTCTTCCAAGTCTTGGGCTTGCACTTTTTTTATTACAGCTTTCCTTATTCGCTTGATTCCTCTTAGTGTCCATTTCTGATGCAAGATGGTATGCATCATCTAGTTGTTGTTTCAGCTTCTCCACATACTGCAGACAGTCTCCTGCCCCCAGTCCATCTGAGGAGACTCCGTAGCACAGGTCCACCGGCAGACGGGCTTCTCTCCCAAACATGAGCTAGTATGGGGAGAATCCCATAGCATCATTATGTGTGCAGTTCTAAGCGTGGACCAGGGTGCTCACCCGCTGACTCCATGTGCACTTGTCCAGAGGATCCAAGGTGCCAAGCATATCTAACAGGGTCCTGTTGAATTTTCCAGGTTGAGGGGTCACCTTGGGGATGGTAAGGTGTGGTCTGGGACTTCCTGATGTCCCACAACAACAGTACTTCTTTGAAGAGCCAGCTGTTTTAAAATCACGGCCCTGATCTAAGTGGATCCTCTGGGAGGGCACCATAATGCACAAACAACTCCACTAATATCTTGGCTACAGTGGAAACTCGCTGATCCTTGGTGGGGTATGCTTGATCATAACTGGTGAAATGATCGGTAACAACTAGTACATTGGAAATATTGCGTGAGTCAGGCTCCAACATAAGGTAGTCTATGCATACCAATTCCATAGGGCCACTAGTTCTGATGTTGACTAATGGAGCAGCCCTCTTGGGAAGCGCCTTCCACTTTATACATCTCATGCAGCTTTTGCAATACATCTCTACATCTTCCCCCCATCTTTGGCCAATAAAATCGACTCTTAACCAGGTCTAAAGTGCGTTCAAAGCCCAAGTGCACCATATCATCATGCAGAGCCTTCAACACAGTCTTAACATGCTTCTCTGGGTGTACCAATTGCTCTCAAGAGGCCCCTGCTGGTCCTGGGTCTCTCTGTACAGCAACCCCTTCTTTAACTGCAGCTTAGGCCAATCGCTTAGCAGGAGCCATGCTGGGGGGTAGATGGTGTCCACTTGCTCCTGGCTCCCCTGCTGTCTCAGCACTCTCATGATCTGCCCGGTGACTGGGCTGGCCCTTTGATCCCATTGCAAGTCTTGAGTAGTTAATTGCAGGAGGGATCTGACATCTAGGGTGGCCAGCCAGCAATAGGCAACTGGAAGACAGTCCCCTGAGGCCCCCCAGACAGTCTACCAAGCAGTGGGTATCCTTGGTGGGAAAAATCTCTTCACAGTTATGCTTCTTGCACAAGGCCTTTACAGCTTGTTTTGAGATGCATGCCCAGTTGGAGCTCTCATCATTACAGATTTAGGGCCGCCTTGACAAAGCATCTGCATCTATGTGGTTCAGGCCTGGGCAGTACTCCATGCAATAATCATAAGTAGACAAGGCTGACAGCCACCTATGGTCAGCTGCATCCAGCTTGGTAGTGGTCTGCATGTAGGTAAGTGGATTATTATCTGTCTTCACAGTGAGCTTGGCTCCATACAGATAGTCATGGAACTGACTGACTATGGCCTACTTCAATGCCAGGAACTCCAACTTATGGACAGGATACCTCCACTCTGAAGGGTTTAAGCTCCAACTGGCAAATGCAACTGGACCTTCTGGGTGCTCTTGATACAACACAGCCCCCAATCCACTATCCAATCCACTAAAACTGGTGTCGGTATGAAGTACGTAGGGTTTCTGCAGGTCCGCATAAGCCAGCAGCGGGGCATGGGTCAAACAATAGATGATGTCTTCAAAAGCTCTATCACAGTCCCCATTACACCTCTCACCTAAGGGTTCAGACGGGTGGAAATAGCTGGTGGGTTTTACAGAGTCCCCAAGCATAGCAGCTTTCTTGCTCTTGTTGGTGAGCGGGTACAACTGTAACAGGTTCAAGAGGGGCTGCACCACCCAGGTGTAGTCCTTTACAAATCTTCAATAATAGCCGCAGAAACCCAGTAACTGCTGTAATTCCTTCAGGGTGCATGGCTTAGGCCAGGTGATAAGGACCTCAACCTTGCTGGGGTCAGTCTGTATCCCTTTCTCTGAGATGATGTGCTCCACATACTTGAATACTTGACCGAGGTCTGGAAGAACTGGCATTTATCGATGGACAGCTTCAGTCCAAATTCTTCCAGAGGGTCCAACCGGGCCTCGTGCACCTCCAAGATTTTCTCAAACATGATGTCGTCCAAGTAGATCAAACAATCCAGCAAATTCATATACCCAACATCTTTCTCCATCAGGCGCTGAAAGGTGCCGGGTGCACCAGATATCCCTTGGGGCATTCTGAAGAATTCGTAAAATCTAAGGGGTCATATAAAAGCCATCTTCTCCCAATCCTGATGGGCCATCGGGATCTGGTAGTAACCACCCCGTAGATCCAAAACTGAGAACCATATGCTTCCATCTAAACAGTCCAGTGCATCCTGCACTCTGGGCATAGTGTATTGATCCAGCACTGTCCATTTATTCAGGGTGTGGTAGTCCACGCACATTCGTATGGCCCTGCTCTTCTTTCTCACCACCACACTGGATGACACATAGGGGCTCCTGGATTCCTGAATAATTCCCCTGGCCAGCATCTCCAGCAAGTGCCACCAGATATCATCAGTATCAGCTGGGGCCAGCCGCCTTGACTTCTCTTGAAAGGGCTTGTCATCCATGAGCCGTATCTGGTGCTGCCCTCCACTCACACACCCTATGTCCCATCCGTGCAGTGAGAAAACACTCATCTGAGCAGCCAGCTTTTCCCTCACTCTCTGTCTTTCTATTTCTCCAGGATGGGGGAGTCGCTCAGATCAAACAATTCTGGATTAAGTCCCACTGGAGTGCCTCTGCCAAGTCAGTGCAATATATTTGAGCCAGTGTCCGTCCTTTCCACACCACCACTTCCTTATCCATAACATTCTTCACTTGCACATTCACCCTTCGAACACATGCATGTGCCCTGGCATGCAGGACTCTGGGCATGACAAACAGTCCCATCGGCAATTCATGTTCATCTGGAGCATCCAACATCAATATCTGATTCTTGACATCCTTCTTTAGTCTCGCCACACCGGCAATGTTGCATTCCACGTTTGGCGGGAGCACAATTTCATCTCCGTCCTTTCTCCACACTATTCCCACCGGATAGTCAGACTCCTCAACAGGGGATTGCCCTTCCTTCAGTAAGCCTCCTGGGCTAGGGGGTGTAACAGGTACTTCTCTCCTCTTCTTTCAGCCACTCGAGCATGACACAGCTGGGCCAGATGTCCAAACATATGGGCATTTGTCCCCACCAATACCAGCACTCCATCGAAGATGTTTGCATCTGGGAAAAACAAAGCTAGGGTCTCTACAGCTTCACTCATTCCAGCCACTTTAGTAGGGAATGCCTCCATACCTTGACATAGCCGAGGTAAGGCTATGCCTTTTCACTGAGGCCCCACACATGCAGTCCCTCAAGCGACTGTATTTCCACATCTGGTAAATGCTGCTCATACCAGGGTTTAACAAGCATTTGTCAATGCCGAATATTTGTTTGCTGGTATTGGCATTGGCATTGGTAGGTCAGGAGTTAGAGAGATGCATAATAAGAATAACAGTGAAGTATTGAAGTAACCTCAACCCACACCCCCACCCTGCAGAGACTGACAGGCATTTGGGGTGTGCCTTTGGGTCATCGGCCATAATATTCATGCCATTCTACCTCACCCCACCCTGCAGACACCAACAGGTGTCGCAGTGTGCCTTGAGGTCTTTGGCCCTTATGCTCACCCCATTCCATAAGGAAATAAGCTGAGATGGGTGCAGTATAGGAGAATGGGGTGAATGTTAGCTGAAGACCCCAAGGCACACCTCAGTGCCTGTCAGTGGCTGCAGGGTGGGTGGGGTGGGGCTGGGTGGAATGGGGTGAGGATTACAGCCGACGACCCAAGTCACACCCCGATGCCTGTAGGTCTGTACAGGGTGGGTGTTATGGTTGGAAACCCTAACGCCCTGGGCATTTGTTGGTATTTTTGCTCCAGATTTTCAACATGGGCTTTTTAGGACCCCACCTCATGAACAGTGGCAGTATCATTTTTTTTACTCAATCCCAAAAGGTGATTTCACACAGCAAGTATGCCATTCGGTGCCACAGGTGCGAAAACGCATTTCGGGCAGGATGTGAAAAATGACAGCTGTACTGTTCATGAGAAGATGTGAAGAAATGGCATGCTGAAAATCTGGAGTGAAAATATAAAGAAGTGGCGGAGTTACATGTGTGCATAGAAACTCTGCAATGAACGCTCATAACACAGTCATTTTTTGGAATGTTTTCACCAAATTTTTAACATGGCCTTTTTGGGACCTCCCCTCATGAACAGTGGCACTGTGATTTCATTAATCTGTCCCAAAAGTTGATTTTTCACAGCGACTGTGCTATTATGTGCCCCAGGTGCAAAAACACATTTTGGGGAGGATGCAAAAAAATGACAGCTGTAATGTTCATAAGGGTGTGTGAAAAAATAACAATGTTGGAAATTTGGAGTGAAAATATTAAAAAGTGATGAAGTTACGAGAGTGTGTAGAAACTGCACAATGGACACTCATAACGTAGTCATTTTTTGGAATTTTTTCACCAAATTTTCAACATGGGATTCTTGGGTCCCCGCCTCATGAACACTGGCACTGTCATTTCGTTAACTGATCATGAAAGGTGATTCTGTGCAGTGACCACGAAATCACCTGTCAGGACTGAGAAACAAAATGACAGTGCCAGTGTTTATGAGGTGGGGCCCCAAGAACCCCATGTTGAAAATTTGGGACCAAAACTCCAAAAATTGGCTGAGATATCAACTTAAGTTGAAAACCCCCCATTGAGTGCCATTATAGGGCTTACCGTTATTTCTTCAGTTCCTGGTTGTTCTTTGAAGAGTGCAGACATGTTCCCAGTCCACATACGATCACTGCTCCCGACCTCCAGAGGTAAGTATGGGTGAGGAGGAGTGTGGGGAGGTGGGGTGCACAGATAGAGGGTGTGGGTTGGGGGAGGGGGCAGGCGGGAATGATGAGGGATAGTTTTCTTTTTTTCAAATAAAAAAAACATTGTGGGACTGTTTTCTTTTTTTACAGGTGAAATATTAACAAAACAGATTTCAGCACACTGGGGTGGGCTCCCAGTGTGCCAGAGTACTGGAGGTGGGGGATCAATGCTGACCTGGGGATTGGGAGCCCCAAGGTTGGCTGAGAACATAGGGGTGGGGGGGGCGATGCATCCCAGTGTCAGAAACATCAAAGAAGCATTTTTTGGCATACTGGGGTGGGCTCCCAGTGTGCCACATTAATGGGGGACGGGGGGATACTTGCTGACATGGGGATTGAGCACCCCGATGTCGGCAGGGAATCGAGAATGGAGGGTGCGGGGCAGGCAGCAGCAGCTGGAGGGAGCTAACATTTAAATTTGTTGTCTTGCTGTGTGCCTGATTGGGAGGGAAGGAGGACTGCTGCTGCAATGATGAAACTGCCCATGATTGCAGCAGCAGATTTCTTTCAAGTGCGGCACTCACTCCGAAACTGCCATCATTGGCAGCTTCAGCATTAATTGGTGGCCGAGGAATGCACCCATTAAAGTGTCCGCTGCATTGGCCACAACACGGCCATGCCTCTGCAATGCTGTACTACCCCAGTATGTTTCTTGTGCACTTCGCGCACAAGCAAACATAAAAATAATGGTAACCTGGGAGCCGTTATCCAGAACAGCCTGGGTGGGGACTCCGTTGATGGTGATATTGGTCTCAGTTGTCAGTCCCACTAATTTTCATATATCTACTGGTACTGTCGTGTTGGTTCTGCCAGATGAAACTCTTGTGTGAGCCATGGAGCTGGATCTGCCAGGGGCCCCAAAGTGCGGCTGTGTTGGCGGATGCCCTATCTCTGTTAGATGAATGGACTAAAGGTGCCCTACACACCCTCTGTATATGGTCCTTGCCCCCACACCTATAGTATATGACTGGTTCCCGGGGCCAGGGCCTGTCTGGTGGTACCAGTCAGGCCCCAGGCATTCCCACCATGGCACTCTGAGCTGCATGATTCCAGTCTGCCACCCATGCATCTCCCTGGGCAGTAACTGACACACCCCCTTTCTTTAACTCAGTTACCCTCTGGGCCAGTTTCTCCACTTGGGCCTTAACTCCAGTGCCGGAGGGGGTTACCGGGTTGGGGGACCCAGTACTAAACATTTTTGGGCCTACATTAAGGATGTTACCACTCACCCCGGGAGTCTCAGTTGAACTTGAACCCACAGCTAGTTTAGCTGAGGTGACTATATTTCTGTACCCCCTCAACAGAGTCCTTAATTCCTGTACCTCTCCAAGGGGTGCTTCTCATTCCATCTGCATCACAGCCGTGGAGGCCCTATGCATCCCCCAGTGACCCTGCTCCCCTTCAGCCTCCCAGACCTCCCGGACCAAAACCCAATAGGGAGGGGGGTTATTCTTCCTGTCTGCTAGATGCAACTGTAACACTAACAAAGGGAAATAACAAGCAGCCTTCACTACATGCTCCAGCCTGATCCGATTTAGATCTTGGACCCAGTGACAGTGTTAGGGTTCCATGAATGTGGGTCCAATTGGACCCACCAGTACCAGAAATGTGGGTCCAAAACCATATTTGTGGGTCCAAAATTCGGAATCATTAGAAATGATGTAGAAATGCACTAACATTGTTTGTATGTTGATAATATATAAGTTAAATCAGTTTCTCAATTTTTTTTTGTTTTGGCCTCTTTCAGGTAATGTACCAGTACCAGCCAGGCCAGCCAGGTCCAGACACACACACCCAAGGTGAGCTACACAATCTGCGTGATCAACTATGCACAGGAAAGAAAGTACATGAAAAAGACAGAGAAGGACAGACTGCAGATAGCACCCCCAGAGTCGAGACTGTAGTCAAGAGAGGAGTAAGAGCCTGCCTGTAAGCAGTTCTGCCACACAGTTCACTACTTCACGCACAACAAGGCAGCAGGAAGTGTGGGAGTCGGGACTACTGTTGACAATAATTTACTTTTTCGGCAGGGTGACATTTGAGAATGAGAAAGCCAGGGAAGACTGGAGATGTCATGTTAAAAACATAATCTGTTTTTTTTTTCCAATAACTGTCAGTGCCTGCCTGTCACTTTAATTAGCAAGTATCAAGTTCAGAGACAGTATGACTATGACTAGGACCACTGTTAGTTTGTGATGAGTGTGTGTGTGTGTGTGTCTGTTTTTGTAATTATAATGTTACTATAGATTAGTTAAGTGCCCAAGCTAGTATATCTATCATCATCAAACCACTATTTGTCACAGACACAAGATAAGACAACTCACAAATTAATATAGTTAAAAATTTTACTTGAGTAAACAGAGAATCTCAAGACAGTAGACAGTTTACTTTGAAATAAACTTAGTGTCACCAACCATTATGCACATGCACTTAGTGTCATGTCAAAAGTAAAAGCAAGTTATAATCATCAAATTTGTGCTGTAATACATTTTTTATAGTCTTGTATTCATCATTTAGAATGGTTTTATAAGGTGCTGCTGCTGACACAGATACCTATGGTTAAATTGAGCGATTCCATAGTTAACAAGCATTTGTCAATGCCTAACGTTCACTTGCAGATATTTGCAGTGGTGTTTGGCGCGTATGGTGCTTACCCTAATGCCCTGTGAGATTGCTGGTATTTGCACAATAAATTTTCAGCATGACCTTTTTGTTACCCCAATTGTGCGCTACATAGGTGGAAATACGTTTTGGGCAGGATGTGAAAAATGACAGCTGTACTGCTCATAAGGAAGTGTGGTAAATGGCAATGTTGAAAATCTGGAGTGGAAATATTGAAAACCGCAAACCTACAAGCGCATGGAACTGCAAAGCACGTCAGAAACAGTCATTATTAGGAATTTTTTCAGCAAATTTTCAACATTGGAATTTTAAAACCTCTGCTAATGAACAGTGTCACTGTGATTTTCTTACTGTGTCCCATACATTGATTTCGCACACCAACTGCACCATTGTGCACTACATGGGTGGAAACTCGTTTTGGGCAGGATGTGAAAAATGACAGCTGTACTGCTCATAAGGAGGTGTGGTAAAATGGCAATGTTGAAAATCTGGAGTGAAAATATTGAAAATTCGCAAACTTATGAGCGTGCATAGGAACTGCGCAATGAACGCTCGTAAAACAGTCATTTTTAGGAATTTTGTCACCAAATTTTCAACACAGCCATTTTAAGACCTCTGCTCATGAGAAGTGTCACTGTGATTTTCTTAATGTGTCCCATACATTGATTTCACACACTGACTGCGTCATTGTGCACAACATGGGCGGAAACACATTTTGGGCAGGATGTGAAAAATGACAGCTGTACTGCTCATGAGGAGGTGTGGTAAAATGCCAATGCTGAAAATCTGGAGTGGAAATATTGAAAATTCGCAAACCTACGAGCGTGCGTGGGAACTGTGCAATGCACGTCCGAAACAGTCATTTTTAGGAATTTTTTCAGCAAATTTTCAACATTGGAATTTTAAAACCTCTGCTAATGAACAGTGTCACTGTGATTTTCTTACTGTGTCCCATACATTGATTTCGCACACCAACTGCACCATTGTGCACTACATGGGCGGAAACACATTTTGGGCAGGATGTGAGAAATGACAGCTGTATTGCTCATAAGGAGGTGTGGTAAAATGGCAATGTTGAAAATCTGGAGTAAAATATTGAAAATTAAGCAAACTTATGGCGTGCGTAGGAACTGCACAACCTTGCGGCTAAATAAAGCAGTTATTTGTAGGAATTTTCACCAGAATTTTCAACATAGCCATTTTAAGATCTCTGCTCATGAACAGTGACACTGTGATTTTCTTAATGCATCCCATACATTGATTTCAAGCACACTGACTGCGCCATTGTGCGCTACATGGTGGAAACACGCTTTTGGGCAGGATGTGAAAATGACAGCTGTACTGCTCATAAGGAGGTGTGGTAAAATGGCAATGTTGAAAATCTGGAGAAATATTGAAAATTCGAACTTACGCCTGTGTAGGAACTGCACAACGACGTCAGAAACAGTCATTTTTGAATTTTTGCAATTTCAACATGGGGTTTGGGACCCCCTTCCATGAATGACATCACTGTCATGGCATTATTCAGGCCTGAAGGGTTATTTCATGCAGTGACTGCAAAATCACCCTTTGGGCCCCAATACGCCATGACAGTGACATCATTCATGAGAAGGGGTCCCAAAAAACTCATGTTGAAAATTTGGTGCAAAAATTCCAAAAAATGCCTGAGATATGCAATAAAGTTGAAAACCCCCTATCTAGCCCATTATACAGCTTACCGGCATTTCCTCAGTTCGCAGTCGGCTTTGAAAGGTGCAAACGTGTTCCCGGTCCACCAAAGATCATCACGCCGAGCTCCGGAGGTAAGTATGGGGTGAGGGGGGTGTGGGGAGGCTGGGTGCACAGTGGGTGGATGCGGGTTGTGGGAGGAGGACTGGGAGAAGCACTGGGACCGCTTTTGTTTTACAGGTGAAAAAAAGACTTTAGGGACGTTGCATGCTGGGTGGGCTCCAGCGTGGCAGAAGGATGACTGGGGGCCGAGGAGCGGACGGGGTTTGGGGACCCCATTGGCAAACAACACGGGATGTTTGCCACGCTGTGTGGGCCCCAGCTGGCAGAAGGATGGCTTGGGGGCGTGGAGCCAACGGATTGGGCACCCCGCCGGCAAACAACATGGGACGCTTGCCACACCTGGGGTGGGCTCCAGCACGGCACCAAAGATTTTGGGGGCAGCGTGACGCTGGGGTGGCGTGACTGGTGTTCTGTATGACAGCGTGGTTTTCTTTGAAGCGAGACCACCGCTGTCATACACAGCTCCCACACCCATTGGTGCAGGATCACACGCCTGCTCAACGGAGCAGTGGATTGAAAGGAGAGGCACACTCCAAAGTGTGCTACTCTCCAAACGCCTTAGCTGCCGCTAGCTTAACCTAAAATGTTTCTAATACTTTAACAATGGAAATTTGAATAAACTGGCTCCTCCTAGTTACTGCATTAATTATATTGAACAGTACTAGTCCGAAGTGAACCGAGGGAGAGTTTTTGTTTGACAGATTTTGTCAAGTGTTCATTCATACTAGACTGACTGACAGTCCGTCCAACACATAATACATTTTTTGTTGTAAAACCTGGCTGTGGACGGCATAAGTAAAAAAAAAAAAAACAAGTTGCCATCTGATACAGCACAATGTACAATGACAGACTCCCCAAAATAACTAACAAATTTTGTAGAAATCGTAGTCTAGTTTAGACTATAATTTTCCCCTCAGTTTTACTGTATTTC
Source organism: Neoceratodus forsteri (assembly GCA_016271365.2). Taxonomy (NCBI): domain Eukaryota; kingdom Metazoa; phylum Chordata; order Ceratodontiformes; family Ceratodontidae; genus Neoceratodus; species Neoceratodus forsteri. Next base: position 550,898,661 of record CM057450.1, on the reverse strand, counting down.
ATTCCGAGGGTGTATATACAATTAAAGACATTTATTATGAAAAAAAAAACAGCTATCAGATTCCAGAATTTAAAAATGTTGGAGGAATGGCATCTGTAGTTGTATGCAAGTTACTTAGAAGAACAATAAAAGTGATAACAATTGGTTGGTAAAAACGATTTTACCTGTATGTATTAATCTATGGTGCGATAGAATTTGTTTTGTTTCATGTATAATATGTAAGTGTACTGTGCAGTATAGCATGTAGCCACAGTGCACACTGCACAGTTATTTTCGTAACTGCTTGACCGGGTCCAGATCGCTTTGTTATATATTTGTATTGTATATGTATAAAAACCCAAATAATGACAGTAACTATATACACACACACACATACACATTCAATACAACTCCAAAGCAGAAATGTTTTTTCTGACCTCCTTGAAATCAGCATTGTATGACATCAGGGACATGATGATAATGACACTGCCAGTGTCTGTCAGTGTCATGTCACAGTCACAGTGTCACACACCGCTTTTTTTCACACAAAAAAAATTGTACTCAGCAGTTGTTGTATTGTATTTGTATCATATTTTGTATGTATATCATTATCATAATTGGGGATTATCTGCACATACAAAGGGTGGTATATTACATAAGCATTAATATACTGTACATGTTATGAAAATGACTGTGTGGTGGTCTTGGCTCAGGCGACACACTACAGTACAGCATATTGTTGTATCACATGAGTGTTGTGTGTATATGTATATAGAATTTTAGTTCCATAACTACTATTCTATGCACAAAGGTATGTATGACAAAGTCTTCCATCATATCATCTTGTAAAGGCATACTGGTGCATGGAGCTTAGCTGGATCATGGATGGGTATTCTGCAGTGCACAACACAACCATTGTTTGTTTGCCCAAACAGAAGGCTAGCTGTTAAACAGAAATCACATTTTGCACTGTGTGTGCATGTAACTGTGGTCATTATGACTGACCTAATCACAACTTCAAGAACAAAGAACAACAGCAGCAAGGCAAGTTAAATAAATAGCTGCTGTTACAAATAAGTCTTCACAAATGTGAAACACTGCAGTATGAGGCATTACACATAGGATTGGACTAGCGGAGGAATGAACAGAAGGCAGAATCCCTCTCTCTGGTTAGTTAGTTTGACAGAGTTATTAGAGCCTAGTAGTAGTAGTAGCAGTAGTGGCAGTGGTCAGATGATAACTCCTATATGTTATCATGACAGATAACAGTACATAACTGATTGCATTTTGCGCATGCTACAGCTGAACTGCTTCACTACAATCATGTTCAAAGTTTCTCACAGTCTTCTTGCACATAGGCTGTGTCAATGCTACATCATGTGGTGATGGTGACCATCATTTATTACGTGACTCACTGAGGAAAACCCGTCTCAGGCCAAATGTATGTTGACTGACTCATAATCATTAGCACACATTAAACTGCTTGAACTTGAAGCTTCAAGGATATCATGCCACAGCAACAGGGCTAAGAAAAAAATGTGCCGTTGTCGAGATTATATCTACATTAAAATTACCAAGTGAGCAGCACAACACTGCATAGTAGAACACCTGTCTCTGTATGAGATAGGCACAGACACTAAATAACAGTTTGTAAGAAGTAAGCTAACAGATCTTTTTTAGGGTATCCCGCCCCAGTCATCAGCTAGTACCAGTACTTACTGTCTGAGTCTATTCCAATTTCCAACATACAAACTGCACCGTCAGTGAATGGGAATCCACATGGAATTGAAGTTTAGCAGTTCAGCTGAGCCTTCCCATGTCATTGACATCAGCACAAGTTGGGCACCAAACCTATAAAGGCATAGGCGTGCCCACCGCATTGTCCGTTTTTTCCCATGAAGACAAAGAGGAACAAGGCTAGCTCGGCCTCGAGCCTAGCTGGCCTGTGGAACAATCAAGGAAAGTGAGGGACCCACCCGGTGACTCTGCTCTAAAGTTATTGATAGATATACAACAGCAGATAGCCAAGTACCAGGTCCTGAAAGAAAAGACCAGAAAGAGAAAAGGGGGGATATTGGGAGGGGAGAGGATGATGTAAAGACACCTGATAGTTGAGATGCACTCGAAGATCTACTCTTAAGGAGCTACTCTTACCGTTATGGTACGTTCTTATGTAACTGTTCTATCCTCTTCAGTGGCATATCAGCCATCACGCATCACCGTAGGATTAAGACTGAGTATCCAGCAGCAGAAACCCGTAGGAACAGGTGATCTGGAAGGCTGGTTCTACCTAAACTTGAGACAGGAGGAGGCAGGTGGATATACCATGTTGCATCCAACCTATCCCTGAGAGTAAAGCAGCATGAGCAGAGGACTCCAAACTTAAGACAGGAGTCCTTGCAGAACAGCCATGCAAATGGGATGGGCCTTTTGAGGCATGACTGTAACCAAATCAAACAGTGCAGTGCATTTCAAAGGTTCAAAAGGAGACATGGTCATTTTATCCAAAGCAAAATTCAAGTCACAAGCTGTGACAGAACATAATGGGGGTTCAGTCAATGCAGGATGCCCCCAAGAAAAGTACAAGAGACATCCCGGTTGAGCAAGTGTGTGGTCATGTCAACGGTCAACCTACTGGAAAATGAAAAGCAGAAATAGCAGATACATCAGTGGACCTTGCATCTCTGTGTCAATTGCACGTGCAAGTCAATGGTGGGAGGAACCAGATTTGGAAACAACTGACGAGAGTGCGTGACTCGTGTCTATGTACACCTTTACAGGACTGGTGGTGACGCTGGCCATTGTCAACACACCGTGGTGGGCGAGCCCAGTTGTAGTGCACAAAATCTAAGTTCTGTATGGATTCCCCTAACTGTCTGAAATCACTGTTTTTTGGGCAGGAATGGTGATGTGGTGCATCACTATCGTACCTGTGTGAGCATGGGCAGGGATATCATTGCTTATAGGCAGCATGTGTCCAATATCCAGCCTGGTAACTGTCTGAAATCACTGCTTTTTGGGCAGGAATGGTGATGTGGTACATCAGTACCATACCTGTGTGAGCATGGGCAGGGATATCATTGCTTATAGGCAGCATGTGTCCAATATCCAGCCTGGTAACTGTCTGAAATCACTGCTTTTTGGGCAGGAATGGTGATGTGGTACATCAGTACCTTACCTGTGTGAGCATGGGCAGGGATATCATTGCTTATAGGCAGCATGTGTCCAATATCCAGCCTGATAACTGTCTGAAATCACTGTTTTTTGGGGAGGAATGGTGATGTGGTGCTGGTGTATCAGTACCGTACCTTTCTGGGCACAGATATCATTGCTTATAGGCAGCAATGTGTCCGATATCCAGCCTGATAACTGTCTGAAATCACTGTTTTTTGGGGAGGAATGGTGATGTGGTGCTGGTGTATCAGTACCGTACCTTTCTGGGCACAGATATCATTGCTTATAGGCAGCAATGTGTCCGATATCCAGCCTGGAGTGGTAAGGTAACTGTCTGAAATCACTGTTATTTGGGGAGGAATGGTGATGTGGTGCTGGTGTATCAGTACCGTACCTTTCTGGTCACAGATATCATTGCTTATAGGCAGCAATGTGTCCGATATCCAGCCTGGAGTGGTAAGGTAACTGTCTGAAATCACTGTTATTTGGGAGGAATGGTGATGTGGTGTTGGAAATCAGTACCGCACCTTTCTGGGCACAGATATCATTGCTTATAGGCAGCAATGTGTCCGATATCCAGCCTGGAGTGGTAAGGTAACTGTCTGAAATCACTGTTATTTGGGGAGGAATGGTGATGTGGTGCTGGTGCATCAGTACCGTACCTTTCTGGGCACAGATATCATTGCTTATAGGCAGCAATGTGTCTGATATCCAGCCTTGAGTGGTGATAAGGTAACTGTCTGAAATCACTGTTATTTGGGGAGGTGATGCCCAACTCTGAAATAAAGACTAAGTGCTGCTGCTGCTAACTACACCATATATTATTATTATTACTGCAGTGCAACTGTAAGTATGTTACATTACACAGTACACACATAGATAGGTTACTGGGTCATTGAAATTCTAAACTAGGTCTGGACAGTACTGAGTGACATTCATAATGTAACTGTTGTTAATCACAAGTGGAAATGTCTTGATCGATGAGAAGAAACAAGACTTTGTTCACTGCTTAAGCCTTGGGGCATGATCTGCAACATGCCGATCAGTGTCTTAAAGTCTTGATTTAGTGATAAAGCACCTAGCACAGGCGCTGCAGATAGATAAATTAGAATGATTCTGTTTCACAAACAGTCATATTTGTTTGGTGAGAGGAATTTACTGGCTGCTGCCAGTAGATCCTTCACCTACTAATGGTTCCGCAAAAGCAGTTCAGTAAGGTGGTTGATGATACGTCACAAAGAAAACGACTTCAGAAGTCTTCAGTAGTCACTGCTGCACTTCATCTGCTGCTAAGTCTTCATTCAACAGCAAGGAGATCTGCCAAGAAGTGTTGTCAGTCGACTGATCAACCAGATCACATCCAGGCCTTACACCCTAAGGATCAATAAACTCATCATGCTGAAGATTCCTATCACCTGCACCCGGTATGGAAGGGCTGCAATCAGCTATTCCCTAGCACTCATCTGGAATTCTCTTCAAAAGACCTTGAAATTGGATACCCTCATTCCTTTAACATCCTTCAAAAAACTACACTAGTCTTTTCCCAGAATCATGCAACTGCTTCCATAAGGCCTAGTCCTCTCACACCCACTCCTTCCCCTACCCTTTTATACTACCCCTATTTCTTTATTGCTCTTCTAGCTTGTTCTCCAACCTACTTCGTACAAAAATGCCCCCCCAAGTCCCATTACCCTAGCTTTATCCCTACAATACTGTTTGTTTCTTTCCTTTTAATATGATCTAGGTCCAATGTCATTTTGCCTTGTATATATGTAAATATTTGTATATCTGTCTCATTCATAAATCTTTGTATTTGTGTTCATTCAGTACCATGTTTTGGTGTAAAATTTGTAACCTTATATTGTTATGACCACTCAGGTCCACCTTGTAAATGAGCCGTGCTCAATGATGTTCGCCTGAATAAATAAAGATTTGATTGATTGATTGATGATGATTTTCAATTTGTTAGTTGTCTTCAGGCAATAACAGTAGCGAGCTGGAAACACCTGCAGAAAGGGTAGTCTGACTCCGTGCTGTGCCTCTGCCAGTAAAGAAAAATTATATTAATTAAAAAAAATCTGTAAACATATTTATAACAGAAACTAGTTGGAGCACGAGAGATGATTCAGTTACCAGATACAGGAGAGGAGGACAATTACCAGATACTTTTTAGGGGTGGGTCAAGAAAGACAAGAGTCAACAAGTTAGCAGCACAGACACAGCAGCGCTATTCTGCAGCTGCGCTGCCCCTCACTCATTCCCACATTGGCACCCAGGTACCCACCCTGACCCATAACCTCCCATTTTGCCCTGTCCCACCCACATTAACAGCACTTTTTAAAGCAGCATGACATTCTACAAATCTACATAGGTCAGGTCAGGATACCACTTGGACACCATTACGTTACTGCTTCCTTCAATACAGCTGCAGAGACGCACTACTACCCTCTTTGTAAAGACAACAAAACACAAGCAGCTTAAAGACTACATTTTCTGCTCCCTCTTGAACCTGCATCCCCAAGTTCATGACCGCATAGTACTCTGATGTTTAAGCCAAGGACAGCAGGAGGGCTGCCTTGACCTTCAGAATATCAGGAGGACTAGGCCCAATTGCATCTTCAAAAGGACATTAACAGGCTGAACAGATGCTCAGAGAGCAGTGACTGGGATGGATGGATGGTTACACAGGGCACTGCAAGCTAAAATGCACAATGTGCACCACACTACCTTATCTGCCATCAAGTTTGTTTCCATTGCAGAGTGCAGGGCTGTAGGCTACCTAGCCTCCTAGCTTAGAAGGATACTACCAGCTCTGGTGGTCATGAGGGCCCTCGGTTGCCTCACCCTCCCCCCAAGCCGGACCCCTGCAGACTTGTCTCCCCACAGGGAAAAAACAACAGGTACGGAGCTGCGCACACCTCGGTGAACCTCTGCTCAGTTGAAAACAAAGGCTCCTGGATCTTTTGGCGCCATTTTCAAAAGTCTGAATTAAATGTCGCCACAGTAGTGGAGATAGTTTTTGTAGCCCTTAAATCTGCTCAGTCTGCACTGAAATCCTCACTGTTTAACTTGGAACCTTAAGCGTAGCTATTCAGAGAGTATAAAATAGTCTCCGTTTCCATCAGGTGCCTTATATGATTTTAGACAGCAATAATTACAGCTTACAATTGTTTAACTAAGCTACTACAGTCTCCATTTCCATCAGGTGCCTTAAATGATGTTAAACAGCAATAGTTACAGCCTAAAATTATTTAACTAAGCTACTACAGTCTCTGGTTGCCTTAGGTGCCTAAATCTTATTTCTTGCACACATAGTAATCTTTGGGAGCACAATCTGAATCAGTACAACTGTTGCAATGCTTGCTCCATTTTCTCAGCCCCTCCCTCTGTCTACCTGTGTATAAATTCGGTGTTTTCTCTCTTGTTCCTTAGCTGTGGTGGTCGTGAGGGCCCTCGGTTGCCTCGCCCTCCCCCAAGCTGGACCCCTGCAGACTCGTCTACCCGCAGGGAAAAAACAACAGGTATGGAGCTGCGCACACTTTGGTGAACCTCTGCTCAGTTGGATCCCCGCCACTCCCACCACCGCCCTTGGTGAGCATCTACCTATATAGCTGAGATCATGTGAGCTGCAGAACCTCAGTTTCCCATTTGCAGGTTCTCAGCTTTCTCTACCAGAGGCCGCATCCCACTTTGCTGCCCATTCTATCCTCAATAGGTGGCTGAAAGGAAGGACCCTGCTACTTCATAATCGGGCTGCAGCTTGCCTCATTGGAGCAGGTGGTGGAAATAGCCGTAATACTATATCTGAAAACAAGCTTCTATTAACCTCCTATACCCCTACCCCTGTTAGCCTGATGTGCGGGCTTCCCAACCTGTACTATATTTGTCTGTGCTTATCTCAAGTGCCTAACTACTGCTGGCTTCTACTGTTGTCTTAAGAGTCTCTGCAAATTTCAAGTGCCTTAACTAAAGCCATCTTGTAAACTACATGTAGTTAGCCTGTAATACCAGTTATTGAACTACCCAATGTACTAATAACCAGACCCACTAATCTCTCTGGAGCTAGAGCTTGAGGTACAGCTGATATCCTCCTGACTTAGCAATTTCTCTTACAGTCTAAGGTCTCCAACTGTTATTGTTACACTGGTGCTTGCTGTGTTGATCTATTCCCCCTCTAGCTCAGCTCCCTGCCACTTTAGACTCCAGCAATCCCCTGAGTCTTGTGTCCCCTCTCAGATCTACAACATGAGGAGCTTGGTGCCCAGGGTCACGCCTACATACTTAGCTCAGTTACAGGGGACTGTCCTACCCCTCCCCTGGGGTCGGCTCTCCTTAGAGCCGTGTTGGAATTCCGTACACCTCTCCCGACCCTCAGAGACTTGGGTGGAGGGGCTAAACAAGCTTAGCCAAATCTCTTACAGACCACTCCTGAAGGGCAGCTGCTATAACCTATCTTCCTACTTCAGCGAGTACGACCAGCAGAGGCTCCTCCCCTTCCCCCACAATACTACTGGCCACCTTGCCAGGCTCAAGCTGGCACTAGGGGGGAACATCGAACCAAACCCTAGTCCCTACTCTCCTAATCTTACCCTCAGTGACCCCACCAACCCCCTCTGGGCCAACACCAGTGGACTCAAGCTGGTACATATGAATATCGTCAGCTTAAGGTACAAAATCCATGACCTTGAGGCATGGGCAGTACTATACAAACCTGACATACTAGCTGTGACTGAAACATGGCTCAAGCCTCAGATCCTCCCCCATGAAGTGGACCTAGCTGGCTACCAGGCTTTTAGAAAGGACAGAGTGGGGAAAAAAGGAGGTGGGGATCTCATCTATCTCAGCTCTACCTTTAATGCTTTGCAGATTGATCACCCCTCTCCTTGTGGATCGCGGAGTGAGATCCTATTTGTTAAAGTACTCCTTGGAGACACCAAGCCCCTCTACATAGGGTGTGCCTACCTCCTGCCCCAATCTGCCGCCTCCTCCCTAGAATCCCTAACCAATGCCCTGGTGGAGCACCCCTTGGGGGAGATCATCCTCCTCGGGGACTTCAATCTAAATGGGCTTGCCCTGGGGACCTCCACAATCAAGAATTCAATACTTGACTCCTCACTTACCCAAGTCATCGATCTGCCTACTAGGCACAATGCTAAGTCTGGCAACCATTCCCTACTCGACTGGGCACTAGTCTCCTGCCCTGACCACATACTGACTGCTGGGATCATGTCAGACTCTCTGAGTGACCACTCAACAATTTTCTGCACCTGGTCCAACAAACCCCCTAAAACTGCTGCCAGGGTCATAGAAGCCAGGAAATTCAGCAGGTTTGTACCAGCAGACCTCTGCTCTGACTTGGGGACAATTGACTGGGACTCCATTCTCTCCCTCCCCTCACTCGGTGAGGCGCTTGATTACTTCACCAATTCATTCCTGTCCTTGGCCAACCTGCACGCCCCACGAAAGAAGCTCAGGGTACAGGGAAAGTGCCACAAATGGCTGAGCCCTAGCCTTAAGCAAACTATGCTACTCCACAACACGGCATGGGGACTCTACAAATCCTCTGGCAGTACACCTGACTGGGAGAAGTACAGGGAACTGAGGAACCTATGCAAAAAAACCTCCAAACAGGCCAAGTCCAAGTACCTAAGAGACCTCCAAACTAGACACCTATGCGACCCTAAGAAATTCTGGGGTCACATTAACTCCTTTCTCAAGGGTACCGCAAACGCACAAGATGACTCACTCCTGGTTGGGGATGCTTTGACCAGTGACCTCTTTGCAGTTGCTGATGCCTTCTGTGCCTCCTTCTCCAATCCTAATGGACCCTCTGCCCCTCCCCCTCTGGGACTCCCTACCACTCCAATACGGACTGGGTGCTTCCTCTGCCCCATTCCACCTGAAACTGGTTGAACCGTCCACTGTACTTCCTCTCTTACTCAAAATAAACCTTAACTCTTCCCCAGGAAATGACCTGCTAGAACCTCGGCTGCTGAGGGCCGCTGCCCCAGCTATCGCCTACCCTGTCACCCTGCTCATCAACAGGTCCCTCCTTGAAGGAACAGTCCCAAGTAACATAGAAACATAGAAACATAGACTTTGATGGCAGATAAGGACCGCTAGGCCCATCTAGTCTGCCCATTTCCCTACCTACAGGATAGGCTGCAGATCCTAGTTAACCAACAGCCTATATCTTCCTGCCCCCACAAGAATTGCCTTATGTCTGTCCCATGCATTCTTGAATTCTCCAACAGTTTTAGACTCCACAACTTCCTCAGGAAGGCTGTTCCATGCATCCACTACCCTCTCTGTGAAATAATACTTCCTCACATTGCCCCTGAACCGCCCTCCTTCTATCTTTAAATTGTGTCCCCTTGTTCTTGCAAGTCTCTCTTTCTGAAAGATGCTACCCTCTTGGACTTTGTTGATTCCCTTGAGGTACTTGAAAGTTTCTATCATGTCCCCCCTCTCCCTTCTTTCCTCAAGGGTATACATATTAAGCTCCTTTAGTCTCTCCTCATACGGCTTCTCTTGCAGACCCTGCACCATTTTAGTTGCCCTCCTCTGGACTGCCTCTATCCTGTCTATGTCCTTGCTGGAGATGGGGTCTCAGAACTGGACACAGTATTCCAGATGGGGTCTCACCAACTGTCTGTACAGAGGGATAACAACTTCCTGTTTTTCTGCTGATGCCTCTCCTATACATCCCAGTATACCCCGGCCTCCCTACTGCCTTCTCACATTGCTTGCTAACCTTAAGGTCATCTGATATGATTACCCCAGGTCCCTTTCCTGTTTTGTTGTTGTTAATACCTCCCACCCATTGTGTATTCTTCCCTGGGTTCTTGTTTCCCAGGTGCATTATTTTGCACTTTTTTGCATTGAATCCTAGCTGCCATACGTCTGACCATTCCTCCAACCTTGCCAAGTCCCTTTTCATCCTTTCCACGCCTCCTTGTGTATCGATCCTGTTGCAGATCATTGTGTCATCTGCAAAAAGGCATACTTTTCTTTCCAGTCCCTCTGCAATGTCACTGATGAAGACATTAAAAAGGACTGGACCCAATACTGAACCCTGCGGTGCCCCACTAGTAACCGCCCTTTCTTCAGAGTGGACTCCATTTACAATTACCTTCTGTGTCCTGTTGTCCAGCCAATGTTTTACCCAGGCTACCACCCTGGGACCCACTCCCAGGCTGGTTAATTTGACTAATAATCTTTTGTGTGGGACTGTGTCAAATGCCTTGCTAAAGTCTAGGTAGGCCATGTCCACAGCCCCTCCCTGGTCTACTACTTTGGTCACCCAGTCAAAGAAATCTATTAGATTCGTCTGACATGACCTTCCCGCTGTGAACCCATGCTGCCTTGGATCCTGTGCTCCACTGACCTCTAGGTACTCAACTATTCTTACCTTCAGAAGTGACTCTATCACTTTCCCTACCACAGAGGTCAGACTGACAGGTCTGTAATTTTCTGCCTCTGTCTTGGTCCCACTTTTGTGAAGGGGAATCACATCCGCCTTCCTCCAGTCCTCGGGTACCACACCACTCCCATGATTTATTAAAAGAGTAGCCAGTGGTTTCACTAGTTCCTTCCTTAATTCTTTTAGAATTCTGGGGTGAATTCCATCAGGACCCATTGCTTTGTCCACCTTCAGTTTTAGGAGTTCTTGCAGAACCCTTTCTTCTGTGAAAGGACTGGGATCGACCCCCCTATCAAGAGTGCTTCTGTTAATTGGATTAGGCACTTCCCCCTCCTCTTTTGTGAATACTGAGCAGAAATATTCATTCAGTATTCCTGCTTTTTCACTGTCCCCCTCTGCCCACCCATCGTTCATTCTATTCAGCCTCACTATCCCTCCCTTTGTCTTTCTACGCTCACTGATGTACCTATAAAAGGTTTTATCCCCCTTCTTAACTGAGTTGGCTATCTTTTCCTCAGTTTGGGCCTTTGCTATTCTGACTTCCTCCCTGCTTCTTTCTGCCTTAACTGGTACAGCTCTCTGTCCTGCTCCTTCTGTGTTTCTTATACTTCCGGAATGCTATCTTTTCTTCCTGACTTTCACAGCCACCTCTCTTGAGAACCATAGTGGCTTTTTTTCGTTTGATTTGTTTATTTGCTTCACACAAGGCTTGTTGCCTCTGTGATGGCAGTTTTGATAATTCCCCATTGTTGCTCCACACCTCCTTCTAGCCTGTTTGCTAGTGCTTTTCTGAGGCACTCTCCCATCTTGCCAAAGTCAGCCCTCCTAAAGTCCAGTACCCTCACTTTTGTATGGCTTGACTCTATAGCTGAGTTTAACGTGAACCACACTGTTTGATGGTCACTTGTCCCCAGATGGCAACCCACTTCTAGATCTGAGATCCTCTCACTGCCCCCATTTGAGAGTACGAGGTCTAAGATTGCTCCCTCATGAGTGGGTTCCGGAAACTAGCTGTCTAATGCCTGACACCTGTAGGGCATCAAGAATGGCCCTGCTCTTGGATGTGGCTGCAGCAAATGTGCTCCAGTTAACATCTGGCATATTCAGGTCTCCCATCAACAGTATCTCCCCTTTCTCTGCCATTCTAAGAATGCCTTCCATCATATCCTTGTCCATTCCTTTCCCCTGACAAGTGGAAGGTATCGACTATTGTCCCCGTCCACAAAAAATGACCCTGGAACAGAGTGGGAAACTACAGGCCTATCTCCCTACTCAGCCCTCTTGGGAAAGTGCAGGAGAGGCTAGTATACAATCAACTGCAGAATTACTTTGAGCAGCACCTAGTCCTTGCCGATGTACAACATGGTTTTAGGAAAGGCCACGGTACCAACACTGCCCTCATCCAGCTTACATCTGACATCCTCAAGGCCATGGACCAAGGCTCCCCAATGAGCACCCTATTCATTGACCTGTCCAAGGCCTTCGACCTGGTCAGCCACGAACTTCTCCTTTCCAAACTCCACCAACTGGGACTGGATGAGCACTCGCTCTCCTCGTTCAAGAGCTACCTGATCAATAGATTCCAAAAAGTCTGTTGGAGAGGAACACAATCTGGCACTAGACCCATGGTCTCCGGGGTACCCCAGGGCTCGATCCTCAGCCCCCTGCTATTCTCACTCTTCCTCAATGACATTGAAGGTGATTGCGTGCTCAGCAACCTCATCCTTTATGCGGACGACACTGTTGTCTACTGCAGTGACCCGCAACCTAGTGTCAACTCCTCCAAACTGCAGGCGTGTCTCTCAGCTCTTGAGGTCTGGTTTACCTCTAATTCCCTAAAGCTGAATGAAGACAAAACTAAGGTCATCCTGTTTGGGACTAGATGCCTGGGCACTGACAGAAGCGAGCTACTCCAGCTCAACACAGCCCAAGGGAGGAGAGTAGCGGTCATAGACCAGTTCAAGTACCTTGGGGTCCTCCTTGACCAGGAGCTGACCTATAAACCACAGATCAACTCCTTAACTTGATCCATCCACCAGAGGCTTGGTCTCCTCTACCATCTGGGCAACTCCCTCTCCGGCGAGTCGCGACGAGCCATAGCCAACTGCAACCTCCTCCCCTCCATCCTATATGGTTCCCTCGTACTACAATTCCTCTGAGAGATGGAGCGCAACAAACTCTCCATGCTCTATCACAGAGTGGCTCGCTTTGCAACAAACTCCTCCCCCAGGAGGCACCACTGCGAGGCCCTCGCAGACCTAAACTGGCCCATCCTATGGCACAAGCTGGCCTACTCTTCTGCCTGTCTGGCCTTTAAATTCACCTCCTTCAGCCCTCTTCCACACCTGTGTGGGCTGCTCACTCCAAAAGTCCAGCGCCGAACCCTGCGATCCACAGCAAGTCGTCCCCTCGATTTCCCCCGTGTTCGCACCAACCAAGGCAAGCGCTCCTTCCAATACGCAGCTCCCTACTTATGGAATGCCCTCCCAGCAAGTCTGGTCGACAAGCCTACTCTCCCAAGGTTTAAATCAGGCCTTAAAGTGTACCTCCTGGAACTTAGCCTCTGTGGTTGTAATCGTTAGCCCCCACCTGGGCCTACTCCCTTGCTACCACCAGCTGAACCACGCCTTCCCACCCCAAGAATCTCTTATGGAAAAATGCTAAATGTACTGTGTACCTGTCTTAATACCTGTGAGCCTTGTGATACCTGCTGTCTCTGTGCCAGACTTTTGATACCTACTCCCCAATATGTATCAGCTAAAACTACTGTACATTAATATCTATGTATGTATTCACTGTAACTAAATATGTATTCAGTTAAAACTACTGTATATTATACCTATATATGTATTCACTGTAACTAATTCAGGGTCGCCCCTGAAAAAGGGATTTGTGGTCTCAGTGGGCTTACCCGGTTACCAAAATCTAAATAAATAAATACTAAGTATGAGGATCCTGGCCTGCGCTGCCTATAGTGGAGGTGGAGGACTATTTTCCATTCAATTGTATCACCATTTTAGGGTACCAAAAATACTCCACCTGGGATCCAGTCACAGTGACAGGTGCTGCGAACGAACTAAGCTCCCCGACCCCAACCAAAGATAGTAAGCAGTCAGACAGGGCAGCTGCAGCCAGCCCAGAAGTAAACCACAAACCAAGGAAATAAAAATCACACATACGTTGACTGACATAATCCCCAGTGCAAAGCTGAATGCACTTAGTCAAAAGATATATCCAAATCAGACACACTGAGTGCCCCCACCAATGCTAAGATAAACATTTAAACAGCATTTATTGCTATGTATGCGTAACAGCCTGTTGCAGCCACATTACCGCTCACCTCGAGATGAAACCCCTTCATCATGACCTGAGGCAACAAAGAGTTTCATGCCAAAGCAAGCAAAGCACCATGTCGCTGAGCCTGCTGAGGTGATGGTAATGTAGCTGCAACAGGCTGTTACACTTATATAGCAATAAATGTGTGTCGTGCGTGAACGGTCAGAAATGTGTAACACCTACATTTTACATACTAATACTTTCTGTCTTTCAAAGCACCAGCAAGCAGCATGCAGCAGCTGCTGCTACAGTGTGATGATGACCCCGTGAGTTGACTGGTCACTGAGTGACCACCAGTCCGTTACCAGCTGATGATGGCACAGCTCAAGTTTGAGTTGTGTTCTGCGCTGCAGCTTCCAGGAAAAATAACTCAAGTTCAGAACGGTTCAGAATCTACAATAAAAATATATAAAAAATCATGTCAGCAAGTGAGTCACCATTATTATATCCTTCCTGTCTAAGTCTATCTACATAGCTAGAACAAACAACATTTAATTCACCACACCAGCACCAATCCCTCCCAGCCACGCCACTGCACCAAAGTCTCTCAGACTCTTATGATCATCACTGCCCCACCCAGTCTCTAGTAGTCTGTCAGGTGACCCAGTCTGTTCTGTTCCCAGTTCCCATCCTGTTCACAGAGTTCACTGTTCACACAGACTGTAAACTGCAAGGAGTAGTACTTAACTGCAATATATTTATGCCATGCATAATGTTGCTGGTTGCTGCAACTGCTAAGTAGATATACTCAGTCAGGAGACAGACTCAGTAGGACTCACCAGCCAGGCCAGGCCCTCTTGTTCATAACAGTTGTTGTTGGGGAGGGGCAGTTCAGCAGATACATGGACAAAGGACAACTGTCCTGTCCTGATCACCCACCTGACCTGGTCTGCCCAATACCATACAACATGTTTTCTGATATAGCCCCTCACCCCCCCCAGCCAACCTAGTGCCAACCTCAGCCTGTGGCCTAATATCATCCAACAACTCACTCGCACATTGTCTCAGTTTGGAATAGTAACAGCATTTGAAGCTTGCGTGACAAAATGCACAGAACAATGCACAAATTAACACAGAAAGCTGCACTGCAGCTTACTTACTGTCTTTCTTGCCTACTGCATTAGTCATGCACTGATTGCACACAACACAGTCACCAACATTATACTGCATTATATAAAAGCACTCACTAATCAGCAAGGAAGATGGTGGATCTGGTGTGCCCCCCCCCAAGTCCCAATGTATCAGCCACAGAGCATGTGTGTGATGGGGTATGGGTCGGGCCCGGGGTAATAACCCAACAGGAAATGAGTGGAGCAGAGGCTTGGAGCACTGTACGAGGAATTCCTTTGCCACCAAATGTAAAAACAGCATTTCACAAGGTGAACTTAGGATGGTGGTCGGTGCCAGCCGCCGAGTGTACTGGTTGTTGGGGTGTCTCAACCTGAAACGTTGTGTGTAATTAAATACCCATTTATAAACTCTCTCCATTTAAAGTACATTTGTGACCCTATTTTTTAAATATTACCTCAGCAGAACTTGTCTTAATGAGTAAAAGAGAAACTCAGTCTCACATTCTCAAGCAGCACCCCTCCTCCCCCCGACTTTAGTAACCTGCAAAACCTCTCTATTAAACCCTGACCAGCAAGCAGCAACTCGGAGGATCTCACAGACACACGACAACCCAGCAGAACAACCACAAAAGACTGCAGTAGTACTACTAGTACCTCCCCTCATCTACACTCAGTGGGTAAATGTGAGGCAGGCAGCACCCCTCCCAGTCCCAACATGCTACTGCAAAACCTCGCTCCATCATATCCTCGAGGACCTCAACTCGAGAGAGTCATCTGTGCTTACTCAGTGTTCAGTAAATCCCCCTGCCCTCGGTGACCCCCCCCCAAACTTCAGTGACCTGCAAAACCTCCGCCCAGCAAACAAACAAATCATGCACAAAACAGTTTTTGAGTTCCCTTCAGTTCTTCAGTCAGCAGTGCACTCGATGGGTAAATGTGAGATAGCAGCACCACCACCACTCCCCACCCCCAACTTTAATAACCCACTAACCCCAACAAGCAAGCAACCCCCGCAAAACATCACCTGCTCCATCTACTGACCCCCCGACCAGCAAGCAAGCAAATCAAGGCCCGGCCCAGCCCCATACTCTCAAGCAGCACCCCACCCCCGACTTTAGTCATCTGCAAAACCAACTCTGAGGATCTCACACGACGACCGCCACTCCAGCAGAACGACCAAAAAAGACCAAGTGCAGTAGCACCTCCCCTCATCTACACTCAGTGAGTGGGTAAATGGGAGGCAGGCAGCCCCCCACCATCAGTGAACCCCCCCCAACTTCAGTAACCTGCAAAAACCTCGCTCGCTCCATCTGTTGACCCCCGACCAGCAAACAAACTCAGTGAGTGGGTAAATGTAAGGCAGGCAGACAGCAGCACCCCCCAACATGCTACTGCAAAACCTCGCTCCATCCTCAGGGACCTCAACTCAGTGAATTCCCCCCCTCCTCCAACCTGCAAGACATCGCTCGCTCCATCTACTGACCCCGACCAGCAAACAAACAATCATGCATAAAACAGTTCAGATAGCAGCACGCCATCACCACCAGTCCACCACCCCCACCCCCGACTTTAGTAACCCCACTAACCCCAAACAAGCAGCAACCGCCTTGCTCCATCTACTGACTCTGCAACCAGCAAGCCAGCAAATCTAAGGCCCCAGCCCCACACTCTCAAGCAGCACCCCTCCCGACGGCCCGACCAGCAAGTAGCAACTCGAAGGATCAAGTACCACCCCTTCCCCCCCATCTACACTCAGTAAGTGAGTAAATGTGAGGCAGCAGTACCCCCGCTCACTCCATCTGTTGACCCCTGCCCGATCAGCAAACAAACTCAGTGAGTGGGTAAATGTGAAGCAGGCACTGGCAGGCAAAACATTGTGCCATTCCATCTTCGAGGACCTCAACTCGAGTCATCTGTCTCGGTGCTCACGCAGTGTACAAAAGTAAATCCCCCTGCCCTCAGTGAAACCCCTCTTCCCAAACTGCAAAATCGCACGCGCTCCATCTACTGACTCCCCCGACCAGCAAGCAAGCAAATTGAAGGCCCCAGACACAGCACTCCAGGCTCCAGCCGAACAACCATGGAATCCCAGTGTCTACCAGTTCACTACCCACCCTAGAGTCAGAAACCATCTGTCTGGTGGACTCTGCGCCTGACCCTGCAGTGCTCACAGTGTGCAATACCTCGCTCAGCTCCCTTCTACATGGTCACCATAAGACGTTAGTGCGGTGGACCAGTAAGTTAGGCAGAAATACACTCACACACACACACATATACCTCTTTTGGCTGCTTTCTTGCTCTCAAAGGCAAACAGAATTTTCATTCCTCTTGGGAATATGGTGGTCTGCTGGTCCACTCTGCCACATTCTCAAGTGTTCATGGTCCTCCTCGGCTCCTCTGCTCTTCACAGCTCTCCGTGATGGTGCCCTCTCGGCACATTTTCTGCCACGCGATAGAATGCTTGGGGAGCATGGATAGAAGTGATTGGTGGAAAATAAATGGTATGACAGTAACCACCAATCACTTCTTTTTCCACCTTAGAAATCCATTTTCTTTTGATACTTTGTTGCAAATGGGGCACAGAACCCTCCCCATACATGCAGAAAGAAAAAAAATGCTCCAGTGAGCCAGAGAGTCAATGTGCACATTTCCAGACAAGCGCGTCTATGTGGATGCGAGGCCACATCAGGAGTGCACCCAAAAATAGATTTCAGTGTCTTTTTCCCTTCTGGCGTGCAGTAGCGTGGTCACTGCTTGGGCCGCTACCCCCCCTTTCCGGAACACCTTCTGCAAGGCCCTTTCCACCCAGGCCAGGAAAGCAGACAACAGTTCCCCCTCCCACTGCCTAGTAGTTTTAAACTTCCACATGAGGTCCTCACAGGTTTCAGGATTCCCAAATATGCCTTCCAAAGCGGAAAGATATACCTGGACTGGGGCTTCGGGATCTGTGGCACGTAAGGAAAGTATAACCACTAAAGCAGGACCCCGTAAACTTTCCACTAATTGTTTCCGCTTCTCAACTTCAGAACACTACCATCTTAGACTAACGGGGGTGGCACTATCCATCCAGGCCTCTGAGTCATCCTCACTATTCAGGGTAGGTTTTACCCTGAAAACATCTTTAATTTGTGGTACGACTCGAAGGCCACAGGTATGGAACCAGACTGGGGTCTCTCAAGCTTTGGCGCCTTAGGAACAGATCCCACTCCTCGACCCCCTCCCCACAGGGAGATCACACTAAAGGACATTACTACCAGTACAGCCTCAGCCAGTCCCACCTCCATCAATACCCCAGGCATCCAACTGGCTTCTATCAGGTGAGCACTTTCTATCAGCAGAGTCAGTGTACCGCTTAGCTGAATCAAACATTTTCCCTTGTATTTTTATTTTTCTCAGTCTCTTTATGGTGGATAAACATTTTGCAACATCCCCCTTTTCCATCTTGGCGGGGTACCACCAGCAAAAGAAAATATTTCTGAGGATCCATTTTCATTCCCCCGCTCCATTCCACCAGCCTCATCTTATCCTCCTCAGTAAGTCTAAACTTAGGCTGGGGCAGAGTGAGCTTGGGGCCCAGGGGCCCTTCAGGGGCCTCAACACTCTGATTTCCTGGTGCAGACATGGCTGGTGAACAGAAGATCCCAGTGGTACCTCAAAGATGTAGCCCTGGCGCCGTACACCAGTGGGCTACCCCCTTGCCAGTTGTCTCTGATACCAGACAAGGGGCTTGGGTCCTGCTACGGTGACAATTGGAGGTTCATTCCTGGAAATATTGAAAATAGTGCAGTGCCTCCACCCAGAGTAAAGTATAAGTGGGCCAGATATCTGTTGGTATAACCCCTTGGGATACTGTACCTACCCACCTCCCCAACCAACCACTCTACACACTGAGTCCCCAAATACTTAATTCCACTATAAACCATAAATCTCAGCAGTAAGCACATGCAATGAATTTCACTAACACCAGCAGTTTCAACAAACAAATTCATAGCTTTATTCAGGGGGTAAGGACTAGGGGAAGGGATGCAAGGACATAGGGTAGCTGGGAAGAAAAAAAGAAGGTTAGTGAGATATGCAACAGCAAAACATGTGGGCCTGCAGGCCAAGCCCTTCCCCACTGGTACTAGTGTCCCTGAACTGTCCCTAGGGATACCCACTGGGTGCAGGCCTGATCGGTGCATCGGGTTGGCCAGCTGTTCTGGCTCTGAAATTGCAGAAAACTTCAGATTTTGAAAGACACACAAAGTCCCCTGTCCCTTTTCCCCTCCAGGAACCAGGTCCTGGGTACTCACAGTTTGGCACTCTCTGCACCAGGGAAAATGGAGCTCCTTGGGTTAGTGCAGCAAACGTGGAAGAGGCTTTCCAGGATCCCTCTGACTGGATGGAACTTGCTTGAGGGTCTTGCAGCTGGTCACCTTGATTGTAGTTCAGGCCACTTGTCACCTTCAGCCACTTCTGGATCATTGCAGAGCACTGTGGCAGGACAACACCAGCCCCAGAAGGCCCAGACCCTGGAGTGGCTCCGCAGCCTGGCTCCCCCGATGGGTTGAAAGTGCCCTAGAACCACAGCAAGCACCAGTGACCTCCTTAGACAGTGAGTCCCACTTGGGAGGGGTTAGCAAGTTCCCTCCCTGGCTCTGGGTGAGGACTCCCAAATGGTGGGGGTCCTCCTGCAGTCCCTGCACTGAGTTTTAGAATGCAAGGTTTTCAGGCAGTCACTCCAATAAAGTCCAGTGCCAATATGAGTGGGTGCTAGCCTCTGTTTTGATAGGTTCAAGTACACATCAGCAGGGGGCGAACTCAGCAACAACAACCCCCTGCACACCAGTCCACACTTTCCAGCTTAGCAATGTCCACAAACTTTTCTTCGGCTGCAGCTA
Organism: Neoceratodus forsteri; assembly: GCA_016271365.2. Lineage (NCBI taxonomy): Eukaryota > Metazoa > Chordata > Ceratodontiformes > Ceratodontidae > Neoceratodus > Neoceratodus forsteri. The sequence continues at coordinate 550,878,799 of CM057450.1, read as the reverse complement.
GGCCTCCGCTTTCAGCCACTTTAACCAGTTCACACAGGACATACACAGCCTTCAGCTAGCACCCTGACGACCAGAGATGCTCTACCCCTTCAGAATTTTTATTACAGTCCCACACAATCAAACAACTTCTCAGCCCTGACTGTAGCACTCTAATAATCCTCACAGTCTTCTCAGCTAGTCCAGCTTCCCAGTGCAGGGTTTCTTCAGCATTCAGTCTCTCCCACTAACAGCAAGCAACTGCTTCATACCTTGGGAATCACCGTTCAGTTCCTTTCTCTCTTTCCCCTTCTCAATCAGTCCAGCAGCCAGTACCCGGGGAATCAGAATCTCAGCTCAGTCTCGCTTATTTCTTTCCCCTTTCCAATCCACTTCTGCTAACAGGCAAATAAGCCCCTGAACCTCAAGGTCCACTCTCACAGAACAGTCCTAACTCATCCAGAGCCCAGGAACAGACTGAAGAAATCCCAGAAAGTCCGCACTGTTTCAGCTGAAAATCCAGCATTCTGATTGGCTGTTGAAGCCTTTCAATAATCAACAACCATAGTGATCAATAGTTTCTGTTCGTCTATTGGGGCATGATCTAGGTACCTGAATTAGTCTCCTCATTCCCCCAGGAGTCCTTTCTGAGTCCAGTTTGGGCACCTAGATCTCTGATTGGCTGCAGCACTAGGTTTAAGTGTTACAAACATGTCACCTCCCATTTGTTTATATGGAGTCTCATTCAGTTTTATGCAGTCTCTCCCCTTTCCAAGTCTGCTGCAGCCCAACACATTACTTGATCCACACCAACACCCCACCAGATCATAGCCCCAACTGCCCCCTGACAAATTAGCCCACTCTCATTCCAGTAACCCCTACAGTTTAGCTGTCACTGATGCTGAAACTATGTCCCCCCAGGTGGCAGGTAGCACTCATCAATATTCATGGGGCCGCTCATTAATATTCATAACCCTGAGCGGCCCCGCTGTTTAAACTACAGTTTTATTAATGTTACAGGGTTCTGCCCAGTTCCTATCAGGTCTCTGGTCCCCAAGAACATAAGGAGGTACGCCGAGACCATGGACAAGCTCCCCGTTTCCAGATCGCAACACGGTCAGCAACATCAAAGCGCTCCAGGCATATGCAAGTGATGGCCAAATTTGGCATGCTGTCAGTTTGCGATCAAGGAATTACACCCCGAAGGGGCAGAAAGAAACACTCAGGGGGATGAAAAATCAGGGGGATACAGGAAAACACAGGGAGAAATGGGGAAAACAGCAAGTAAGCCCTCAGAGAGGGGTTACACTACTAAGAACATTTCTTGTGCTTTTCGTACCATCCTTATGGTGCTGCTGAGCGTTTTGGCTTGTCTCGATTTGCTACAATGTTAGGGACACATACATGCAGCACTATTTTTGCACTCTACTGTTCATCAGCACTTGTTCTGTCTCCTGTGCACTCCCCTGCAGTATCGCCAGCATTGTTTTTTATTCTCTGCTACTCTGCTGCACTTAATGTCTCACACTGCCTCTCTCTCGCTAAATACCGGCAGCAGCCATTCTGATACTTTGCCACATGGTGGCACTTGTACTGTCTCCTGTGCTGTCATTCCCTGCAATATCAGCAGTACTGGTTCTGATACTGTGATGCTCGATGCCATTTGTACTGCCCCCACTCATTCTAACACCAGCAGTGCTGCTAATCTTCATGGCACTATCTGCTCTTGCACTTACTAAGCAGAACAATTTCACAACAGAAACTGGCAAGCAAGCATAACTAGCATTGTCCAATGTTTGTTTCTAGTGTACTGCGGGTCAATTCAGAGCAGAATTCACTGACAATTGACATAATGGTTGAAACAGCAAAAATGTATTAAAAAATGCTTTTGATAAGAAAACAAAAAAAGGAAAGAGTCTGCTTTTTTCTAGAGGGAGGAGTGGCTAGATATTATTAGTATGGGTGTGCACGCTGTGAATATTAATTCACGAATGACACACGAGTAATAGGGTCCTGAGTACTTGGGACCAAATACTAAATATTTTCCACTATTTCTTGTATTTGTACTCAGGACTAGAAATTATGAAAAAAAAAGAAGCCAATAAATACGTAAAAGCCATTCTACCTCTTCCTAGGTGACCAAAGCTAGTTCTCTGGCCACTCCTCTCCCCAGCCACTTCCTTTCCTCTCCACTCCCTTCCCTGTTCTCCCACAGACTTCTTACAGATAATTTTGCAAGCTCCTGGCCCTGTGCCAAGTGCCATTTCTGTCATTTCAAGGACAACACAATCCTTAATCTGATCTTCCCCAGTCCCCAAAATGATTTTCTTAGCTAAAGGACCACCCCCTTTTCCCCCAATCCATGATTGTGGGGGGCAATTAGATCCCATTTCCAGGTTAGCTCAGTCACCCTCTCTATCCCCTCGTTATACATCTGCTCCCATTCCATTACAGTCACATGACAGCATGGACTAGCATGAAAAGGGCACACAAGTGTGGAAAGGGAGGTGTAGTCGGCATTGATATCATCAATGATGCAGACCACTATACCTCCCTCCCTCCCTTCCTTCTGGTTGTATGTCCTGATCACAATATTACAGACTGATGATTATAATGTGATGGGAGTGAATACACGGCGGGAGAGGGGGAAACTGAGTTATCCTTGAAATTGGACCTAATTACCCTATCCCCAAAATTATGGCTCGGGGGTCAAGGGGGGCCACTATCTAAGAAAACAATTTTGGGGACTAGGGAGTCATGTTGGCAGGGTGTCCTTGAACTCATGTTATTGGTTCCTGACACAGTGCCAGGAGCTTGCATTTTGCTTTGAAGAAAGGAAGTCTGGGGCATGGGAGGAGGGCAGGAAATGGCTGGGGATGGGAGGGGAATGCAGAGGTAGCTAAAGAAATAGCACTGGGTAGAGGTAGAGCCTTTTTTAAAATATTTTTTTTATTTTGGCCCCCCAAGCCAAATAAAAGTAACAAATAGCTGAGTATCTGGGATGCAAAGCAGTTATGGAAATGAGGGGGGACTCAATTCCCAGAGTGAATTTAAAAGTTTCACTTGGTTCTAGGAGCAAAATGGAGAAGGATTGTTCCTATGTAAAATGTAGTCCCCTAATTACATGAAACTGACTTAAGTGTAAAAATGCAACACATAATGAGGAAACATATCTCAGGATCCCTATCAGGTATGTTTGATCCTACATCTAAGGTGATGAGTTCTCCCACTGAATATTTCTTTTTTTTATTTCAAACACTGATGCAAAGTATGAATAATTGCCGAGTATTCAAACAAATTCAGGTCAGAGCCAATATGGCTGCAAAATAATGGTACTGATGCAGCCGCAAAAAGTGAGAGGCTGCTTCAGGCCCGGGGAAAGCTGAAGATTTCATCAATGGGTAAACAGGTGCAGATGTGCAGGGCCCTGTGGGCCATGTACTATGGGAAAACTCCATCTACCTACAGAAGTGCAGGGCCTGGCACATTCACTCTTTACACATTCACTCTTCACACATTCAGTACACATCCACTCTTCACACATTCACTCTTTACACATTCACTCTTCACATATTCACTCTTTTTTTAATTTTGACCTCAAATTTTCAACATACTCGTTTTGTGACTGCCCTTATAAACATGACACGTAACATTTATAGCTATTGGATGAAATGTCATTTCACATCACAAGTGCGAAAAGACGTCTCATCCAGGATTTTAAAAAGTGACATCTGTCCCATTTATGAGGTGGTGTGGAAAATAGCTATGTTGCAAGTTCGGAGCCAAAATATTGAAAATTAGCAAACTTATGAGTGAACGCTGAAATACTGCAATGTTCAGTCATAACCTGGACATTTTACCTTATTTGTACACCAAATTCTGCACTACTGAATCGCCATTCTGTGCCACAGATGTCAAAACACATTTTGGTTAGGATTTGAAAAATGACAGCTGTCACATTCATGACATGGTGTGCAAAAATGGTTATTTTGAAAATTTGAGGTCAAAATGTTTAAAATTACTGAAGTTATGCACGAGCATGGAAAAGTTTCAACGTACGTTTCATTTATCAGTATGCGACCTATAAGTCGCTTCCCTGTCTCATATCAATGTTTACCACCTGCGGTCACCCTATGTGGTACCCTTGTATGTATATCCAGCCTGTATCATGTAACGTGTATTTCATGTATATACTGTTATTACCTATCTGTGTTTGTACTTTAAGTGTTTATGTCACAGGACCTCCTTGTGAATGAGCTTGCTCAATGGAGTTTTCCTGCAATAAACTTGAACTTGAACTTTGTCATTTCTGCATATTTTGACCCCAAATTTTCAGCATAGCCTTCTTATGACCCCACCTCATGAACAGTAGTTGTGAACATTTTCAAATCCCACCTGAATGGTGATTTCACCAAGTGACTGCAAAATCACCTTTCAGGCCTGCATTGTATAATTCCACCACCATTGATCATGAGATGGGGTCCCAAACAGGCCAGCTTGAACATTTGGGGTGGAAATATGCAAAAATTACAAAGTTATGCCTCACTGACATGTTCAGGTCAGTAAGGATGTGTGAAGAGCGTAATGGGTGTGTGTGGTGGTGACTGCTGGGTTGAAGGTCTGGGTGGCAGTGGCCAGAACAGCGAGGGACTATTTTATTTTTTTCAGGTTTAAAGAGGGAAAAACACATCAAGGGATGGTTTTCTTTATTACAGCTCACATTTGGAAAATGAATACGGGGATGGCAATCAGAGGGTGGGGGTGCCACTAGACATCAGGGAAACATTACATACTGTATGTAGGGGGACAGTGCCATTAGACACCAAGGAAACAAACAAAAAACATCAAGGGACAGTTTTCTTTTGTGAGGTATGAGATCTAGATTTAAAGCCTGCAAAGGCATTAAATATTTTTAAAGGCCCCTATAGGGCAGGTGTCCTCCTCAGTTGCCTTATGGGGCAAGAACATAAGAACAAAAGAAAAGTGCTAGCAGAAAAAGGCCTCATGATCTATCTTGTCTGTTCAAGTTTGCGGACCCCCCAGTAGTTACTGAGTGATCTGCCCCTCTCTCACTATCCAACCCTCCCTTCCCTTTGATATCCCCCCACTCCTCCCCCCCCCCATGCAACTTTCCCTTTAACTCTATCCCAACCTCTGTTGAAACTGTCTATAGTCTTCCGGGAGACAACTTCATCCAGCAACTCATTCAATTTTGATACCACCCCCTCAGTGAAAAAAAGCGTCTTCTCATTTCCTTCATGAACCATTCCCCCACCAGCTTAAGACAGTGCCCCCAGTGGTCCAGCACCCACTGAGGTTGAAGAGACCCTCAGAGTTCACTTTGTTGAAACCCTTAAAGTATTTAACGTTTTCAATCATGTCACCCTTCTCTCTTCTATCCTCCAGTGAGTACATGTTGAGATCTCTGAGTCTCTCCTCGTATGGCTTGTCTTATTGTCCCTGGTCATCTTGGTTGTCCTTCTCTTGACTGTCTCCAGTAGGCTGATGTCTTTCCTTAGGTTAGGGCTCCAATACTGAACACTGTACTCAAGATGCAGCCAAACCAGATACCTGTACAGTGAAAGAATAACCACCGCTCTCCTACTGGCTATACCCCTGGCTATACATCCCAGTATCGGATTTGCTTTGGCCGCTGCTCTTTTGCATTGTGATGAGTACTTCATGTCACTCATAATAATCACACCTAAGTCTTTCTCCTCAAATGATTTGGTAACTTGCACACTCCCCGGCCAGTATTTGGTCTCTGGGTTCTTTGCCTCCAAGTGCATTACATTATACTTTATGGTGTTGAATCCCAGTTGCCAAATACCTGACCACCTCTCCAGTTTGTCCAGGTCCTCTCTCATATCATATCTCCTCTCTTCCATGTCCAGTCTCCCACAGAGCTTGGTGTCATCCACAAACAGACATATCTTGCCTTTTATCCCATCTGCAGTGTCACTGATGAAGATGTTAAATAACACCAACCCAAGCACCAAGCCCTGTGGGACCCCGCTAATGACTGGTTTAGCTTCCAAGAATGCCCCTCAAGTCACTACCTTCTGATACCTATCCTGCAGCCAGTGCTTCGCCCACTGAGCCAGTTTCACCCTTATCCCAAGACCTCCAGCTTTCTAACTAATCTCCTGTGAGGAACAGAGTCAAAGGCCTTGCTGAAATCTAGATTCAGTGTTGTCCACTGCTTGGTCCTTGTCCACTGTCCTGGTTACCCAGCCAAAGAAATCAATTAGGTTGGTCTAGCAGGACTGCCCTGACATGAACCCACGCTGCCTATCATCATGGATCCCATTTACATCCAGAAAGCTTACCATTCTTTCCTTCAATATGGATTCCATGTGCTTCCCTACTCACCTTCAGGGCTTTTAATCTTTTCCTCACCCTATCAGTTTCAATCTCCTTGTCTGTGACTGCTTCCCCCCATTACATTCCCCTTTCCTCCCTTGGGGTACTGGGCCATCTTTTTCCTTAGTAAAGACTGAACAGAAGAACTTGTTAAGCACTTCTGCGTTCTGCACATTACCCTCCAACCACCCCTCCTCCCTTTTCAGCCTTACAATTCCATCCCTGATATCCCACTTCTCCCTGATGTACTGGAAGACGGTCTTCTCTCCCATTTTCACCACCTCTGCCAGCTGCACCCTTCCTTTGGCCTTGTCCAAACATACTGCTTTTCTTACCTCCCTTACCTTATTAGTGTACTCCTTCCCATCATCGTCCCTCTGGGTACTCTTTTATTTCCTCTTTACTGCCTGGACTGCCTCCCCATCAAACCAGCTAGGCTTCTTCGTATGGCAGTTTTTCTCCTTATCTTGCCATATTTATTAGTGACTGCCAACAGCCCTTCCTTGACAATGGCGCATTCCTATTCTACCCCCATTTTCTTCCCATTCCCAGCAAGGTGCCCTTCCAGGATTCCCCCATCCTACCATAATCTGCCCTTCAGAAGCCTGCCACCTTACTTTTTTGACCAATGTTTTCCTTGCCCATGTCCAGGTGAGACCATACAGTGTGATGGTCGCTTCCTGACAGTTGTGCTTCCACATGCTTCCACATTCACTTCCAGGACATGTGCACCACTAGTTAGAACCAAGTCTATATAGCCCTCTCCCTGGTGGGTTCCAGGACACACTGTGTCATGAATCCACTCTGGAATACCTCCAGCAGCACCTGAATTCTGGTACAGGTGGTAGCAGGGATCTTCCAATCCACCCTAGATAGACTGAAGTCTCCCATGACTACTACCTCCCCCCTTGCCAGCCATCTCCACAGTTTTGAACCCCAGTTTCTTGTCCAATTCCTCCTCCTGGTTTTGTGGCCTGTACACCACTCTTGCCTTAAACATTTTACCTTTCATTGACTATACCTGTACCCACAACACCTCTGTCCTTCCATCTGTCTCCTCCTTCCTAGTATAGGCTATTCTTTCCCTCACATACAGAGACACCTCCCCTCTCTACCTACTCCCTATCCCTTTGTGGGTACAAGGTACAAGGAAACACAGAGGAAGGAAGACAGGGAGCTGTATCTAGAAAAGCAGAGGGAGATGGGGAAAGCTGTCAGAAGTGCAAAGGCGCAAATGGAGGAAAAAATAGCCAAGGCAAGTAAGAAAGGAGACAATACCTTTTTCAGGTACATTAGTGATAGAAAGAAGACTGGGGTGGGATTGTGAGATTAAAAAAGGAGGAAGTGGAGTGCGGAGAGAAACCTAGAAAAAGCAACAATCCTGAACAACTATATTTTGTTCAGTATTCACAGAAGAAGGAGAAGGAGAAGGACCACTACTGGAGGATAGGAACACCAGTGGGAGAGAGGTGGACACCAGCCTGTTTACAGTAGAAAGAGTCCTAAAGGAACTCGAGAATCTGAAAGGGGACAAGGCTATAGGGCCAGATGGAATACATCCCAGAATACTAAAATAACTTGGAAAGGTGCTGGCAGCGCCACTAACAGCCCTATTCAACAAATCAATAGAGACAGGTGTGGTTTCAGGGAACTGGAGGAGGCCAAATGTAGTCCCTCTAAACAAAAGTGGGAACAGGGAGGAGGCTGGAAACTACAGGCCAATCAACCTGACCTCAGTGGTGGGGAAATTAATGGAGTCACTACTAAAGGAAAGAATTGTGATATTTCTTGAATCCAGCAAAGCACAGGATCCAAGGCAGCATGAATTCACAAAGGGAAGGTCTTGTCAAACAAATCTGATAGATTTCTTTGACTGGGTGACTAGGGAGGTAGCTAGGTGAGGGGCAGTGGATGTGACCTACCTAGATTTCAGCAAGGCCTTCAACACCATCCCACATAGGAGATTGATAAATAAGTTGGGCAGCCTGGGAGTGGGCCCTAAGGTGGTAAACTGTGTCAGAAACTGGTTGAGCGACAGGACACAGAGGATGGTGGTAAATGGCGTTCAATCTGAGGAGAGGAGGGTAACCAGCGGGGTGCCACAGGGATCCATGCTGGTGCCAGTCCTCTTTAAAATCTTCATAAGTGACATTGCAGAGGGGCTTGAGGGGAAAGTATGCCTCTTTGCAGATGACACTGACATCTGCAACAGGGTCAACACTCCATGGGGGGTGGAAAAATGAGAAAGGACCTAGACATGCTTGAGGAGTGGTCGAGAGTTTGGCAGCTAAGATTCAATGCAAAGAAGTGTAAAATCATGCACTTGGGGTACAGAAATCCAAAGGAAGAGTGCAAGACTGGGGAGAGGAGGTACTGACGGCCACCAGTCAAGAAAAGGACCTGGGGTAATCATATCTGATGACCTAAAGGTAGCCAAACAATGTGAGAAGGCTGTGGGGAGATCCAGTCGGATGCTAGGGTGCATAGGGAGAGGTATAACTAGCAGAAAAAAGGAAATGGTTATGCCACTGTACAGATCACAAGTGAGACCTCATCTGGAGTACTGTGCCCAGTCCTGGAGACCGCATCTCTAGAAGGACATAGACAAAATAGAGGCAGTCCAGAGAAGGGCAACAAAAATGGTGCAAGGACTGCACAAAAAGTCATATGAGCAAAGACTAGAGGACCTCAATATATATTTTCCCTGGAAGAGAGAAGAGAGAGAGGGAATATGATAGAGACATTCAAGTACATCGGGGGAAAACAAGGTACTGGAGGGTAGCATCTTTCAGAAAAGAAGGTATACAAGACCAAGGGGGCATGATATGAGGCTAGAGGGGGGTAGGTTCAGGGGCAACGTGAGGAAGTACCTTTTCACAGAAAGAGTAGTGGATGCTTGGAACAGCCTCCCTGCAGAGGTGGTGGGGGCAAAAACAGTAGGAGAATTCAAGAATGCATGGGATAGACATAAGAGTACTCTAGCAATAGGAAAAAGAGGGTAAGCCACAGATCAACTAGAGTCTACGGCAATGCATCAGGTAGGGAAAAGGGGCAGACTAGGTGGGCCATACGGTCCTTATCTGCCATCACCTTCTGTGTATTGTGTATCTGTATATCCCTCCTATGCAACTTGTACCCCAGGACAAAAAGGTCCTAGTCATGGTTTGGCATGGCCCACATCTCCATGATGGCAGCCAGATCCACCTCTCCCTCGCCCATCAATGAGCACAACTTAGCCATTTTGTTCCGAAGCTCCTTGCATTCAGAGACACAACCTTCCACCATGATATGAGTTCCCCTCCACTCCTGGATTTCCTGCCCCTCCATACCTGGTCCCATCCACCTCCCCTTAATATTTTGCTTCTTATCTGTCCCCTCCTCCTCTTGCCCTGGCCCCTGCTGCCCCCTCATCAGTTTAAATTCAGTTCCCTGCTGTTATACTCATTGAAACTGACTTTCAGCACTTTCGTGCCCTCCTTGTTGAGGTATAGCCTATCTGGTGCATGATGGTCTTTGTTTTCCCATGTGTTCCCCCAGCCACCAATTATCGTCTATCCTTCTTCTTTACACCACCCCCTGAGCCAGACATTAAACTCCTCAACCCTAGCCTTTTTTGCAGTCCTGGGACTCAGTGCTGGTAGCACATCTTTGAAGGCTACTGACCTCCCCACCTTCCCACAAAGCCCCCCCCCCATTTCTTTGAAACTTTCCTGAACCACCCCTACCTCACTGTCAGCCAAGCCATTTGTACCCAGGTGAACAATGATGTGCAGCAACTCCCTCCTGCAATGTGTTCTCAGCTGTCCTTGGCCCCACCCTCCCTGTGATCATCCCTGGCATACACAGCACCTTTCTGCAGTCAGCTTTAGCTTCTGTGTCACACCATGTCACTTCTTTAGCTATGGAGTACCCTAAGATCACAACTCTCCTTCCCCCACCTGTCACTTGAGTTCCCTCCTCCCTTAGATGCTTGTCCTTACTTGACTGACTTTCCTTCCACCCTTCTACCTGCACCCCGTTCTACCTAGTTGCCCACTCCCTAAGATGCCACTACCTTACACAGCCACTGGACTGCCCTAGATGCGGTAACTTCTGGGTTCTTTTCTCATTCTCAGGTGAGGGGGGCCTTGCATCCAGAAAGAATAGCACAATGCCTCCACCCAGAAAAAGATTTAAGTGGGGCAGGTGATATATCATTACAATCTCTTGGGATGATGTACCTTCCCACCTCCCAACTATTGTCACTCCTCCCACAGACAACAGGTACAACAGTTCCCCCAAATTAGCAAGCACTGTTACTGAGGAGTCGCTAGTGAGATATGGTATAACAATAAAACACAACTTTTTTCAGGGCTAAGCCAGAAAAGGGTTAATGCAACTGTTCCCCACTCATGTAGTAGTAAAGTACTCCCAGGCCATTCTCCTGTTGCCCTA